>JAOPSE010000085.1:5930049-7130049 GCA_029449295.1 Zea luxurians
TAGTCTTTAATTTCCAAATACGGAATGCTTTCCATATTTAGCAATTTATGGTACTTAAATACAATAAAATGGAGAGACTAAAATTAGTCCCTAAAACCAAACACGAAGATTTCACTCTTTTTGTATCTACAGCAGCAAGTGCATGTGACAACGAAATCAGCCGTACCTGCTCGTGGCCTCCCAGGTGGGCGACCTCCTCCATAACCTGGATTCCAACATAGCAAACACCAAACAGCCAAACAGGGGGCAAGTGCGTTTAGACAACAAAAGACGGTACGGACTATCTCAGAGTACGAGAGGTTCAGTTCAGATGCACACTTGAGGCAGTTGAGGCCCTTGCCATAGAACTTGGGCGGCTTGAACTCGAGACTGTGCTCCTTATGGAAGCGCTCCAGCTCCACCATGAACGCGGCTTGCTCCTCCTCCGTCCCAGAGGCATCTCCATCGAGAAAGGGGTCCGGTTCCACCTCCACGCGGTGAACGGCGCCACTCTGGGCCACCCAGTGGAGCTCTCGCCCTCCACCTTCACCTCGGCTATCGGAGACGCATCCTGGGTGGAGTCATCGTCGTCGTCGTCCTCCTCCTCCTCGTCGGCGTCATGGCTGATGGCGTCCTCGCCGTTCGTCTCCACCTTTGCGCCGCTAACAATCCCATCCGGCTCCACAGTCGCGGCCACGGGCGGTACGCCCTCCCCGCTCGCATTGGGTTCCGCCTGATCCGGGGAGCCCACTCCTTCCTCTCCGTCATCGCTCTCCTGTTCAGCGTCCGGGGTCGTATCCCCACTCCGCGCAGCGGCCCCTTCCGACACGGCAACCGCCTCTTTCTCGGCGTCTGCCACGCTTCCTCGCCGTTTGCGTCCTCGGCGAGCGGGAGGTCGTGCGGTTCGTCCCCGTAGCGGTCGGGACCGGCGGCGCGGCCCCGCGGGTCGCTCATCGCGGGAGGAGTGGGGAGACGGGAGAGAGCAAACGGCGGCTGCTATTTTCGCGGCAGGTTTGTAGCGAGGTCTGGGGCGGAGCGGAGGGTGGAGTTGGAGTGGGACGGATCTCCACGGCTCGCGACTCGCGGATGAAGGGATTCCTCCCCTTCGCGCGGTCGCGCCCACGGGCCGCATGGCTATGACGAAAACGGTCGAAAACGAATGAAGCTAAATTATTTTTGGTTTCATATTTTTTTTATCGAGACGAAATTAAAATCAAAATTCAACGTCGAGATACAACATTGGAAGTGTCGATTATTTGAAAACGATAAACTCTAGTCGAAAAGATAAATATTTTGTAGTTTTTTTCACAAATATATAATAAAGTGATAAATTGTCTAATTTTTAAGATATAAAAATATACAAACAACTTTTTTCGTCATTTATATTGTTTTAGAGTAATTATAACTTTTGTTTTTCTCTTATTCGATCACTTGAACACAACAAAAGTTTATATCTTGAATTGTTGGGATTATATTTCGTCGCCGAAGGTCTTGCAGGAAGAAACGGCTTCGGCTGAAGCTGTCCGCATGTGATGACCGAAGGTTCCTCTTCATGAAGCTTCGGCATTACAAACCGACTTAAGAGTAGAATGACCTTTTAGTCTATAAATGTTTGAGTCGTTGTTGTAATCCCTTATGAGGGGCATAATTGTAAGTTTTCACAGGCTGTGTCCCATGCCTATAAATAGTGACAGTATTCCTTTACTGTTCACGCATTCCTGTAATTGCAATCGCATCATTCGGGAAACGATTTGTCAAGACAGAGGTATAATTGTATCCAATGTTATAATACATTAAATAGAGAGAGTATGAAAATAATGTTGCTCGTTTATAATTTGTCTACCTTTGACATTTCATATTACTTTGTACAATCTATTAGAATTCATTACGAAGATTAACCTTCGTAATTGTATTGACTTTTACCTTCGTCCAAAGTTCATTAGTCCTTAAAGGATAATGTTTCGTTGAACGAAGGGCATTAACATTTAACACTTTATGTTGCCTTGTTCTTAATTCGTAGTACTAGGTAGGTGCCCGTGCGATGCCACGGAACATAAATTGCTTCTCGATTTGTATATCAGCTATGCTTCCTGTGGAGCAAGGAAGCGAACGCAAGCCAGCCTTTTGTATTAGTGCATTCTGTTCAGTTCTTACTTGATCATCCCGTGTTCTCGCGTGTGCCATGGCCGAGTGGCAAGCTCAACACTGGTATTGTTGTCTTGTCTCAAATGAAGTCCGGTTCCACAAGTTAACCGGAAATCTTCATGGGTGATAGTTGTGTCAGATTCTTCCGTGCATAGGGCAAGTAATGCAAGTGATAGCTGTGTCAGTTTACCCCCATTTTTTTGGGCATCACTTGTCTCAAATGAAGTCCATTGGAGGTTCGCAATTTATGTTCCGTGGCATCGCACGGGCACCTACCTAGTATATGTATTGTGAGTGATTTAGTGACCACTGTATCTAAGATACGTTGTGCCATAGATATTCTGAATCTATGGCACCGAGACCTTAGAACCATTTATCAACAGTTTCACCTCTTGCAATTGAACTTTGCTCAATTGATCAGAGGTGTGGTTTTATGAAACCATGTCCTAGAGACGCGGTTAGCTCTAATGGTTGGTTTTCAGAGAAGTTACACACACCTCTTGAAGCATGGATTGCCGAAAAGAATTCATGCTTGGTACACGTTCTTCAAGAACCTTATGCTAGAGATTCAGTTTTCAAAATCCTTTTTTTTAAAAAAAATCCATTTTTAGGTTGTTCGGAGGCGTTTTACCAATTAGAGGATTGCTAACAACAGACAATACGTACCAAAGATACGATTTTTTGCTAGAAAGGGCCTATACCTCGTGCAGAACCGAGCAAAGATCGTTCTTCAAAAGAAATCATTTTTCCTCAATGCTGTCTGTCTGTGCAGACTGTAGAGATGTAGGCCGTTCAGTCATTGATCAATTCTGCAGGTGGCTGACTTCACCAGCCGTACTGCGTCGGGGGCACTTACGGCAGCCTTATCTGCCGAAGTCGAGAGACTTCGGACGCAACATGCTGACGCTGTCCGTGAGAAGTCTGCCTCCGACAGCAAGTGTCGTAAACTGGCGGACAAGGTGGCCGCCCTGGAGGAGGAAAAGGCTGACCTCCGGCGCCAGCTGGCGGGGGAGAGGAGGGAGACCAACGAGGCCATCGCCAAGGAGCAGGCCGCGCAGGCGGAGGCTAGGCTGGCACGGGCGGAAGCCAATCTTGCCAAGGATCTCGCCGAAGACCTGCGGGGGCGGCTCACCGCTCTGGAGAGCCGCGCGAAGGGGGCCGAAGCCGCGGTGCGAACGGAGGCCGAACGGACGCGCACACAGCTTATGGCCACATATCGCGAGCTGGGTGCGCGGACCGGTGACTTCGTGGTGCCGGAGCGAGAGGCCGGGCTTCGCTGTTTGGAATGGGTGCAAGAGGAGCTGCAGGAGCTCCCCACTGTCCTGGGGGGTTAATGTCGTTCGCCTCCCTGGTCACCTGCGAGGGGGCGATGAACGCACTCTCTCGCGAAGGGTGCCGGCACTATGAGGCCTTCGACCAGGCAGATGAAGATTTTGGGCGAGACATCTATAAGGTCGAAGACCCCGTGGTGAAGGAGTCCGCCGGCGCCCTCTATGACCGGATGTGGGGTCTGTATGGTGGTGAAGTGGTCAGGGAGCGGGCCGAGGCTGCGAGGGCTCAGGTAACGTTGTCGTTTGTTCGGCGTTTGCTGGATGTGGTCTGTGCGTGTGTTTGCTGACTTTTTGTATGTTTTGTTTTAGGCGGAGCGAGGCGAGCGGGTGGACGATTTCGGAGCACTGAACGACGCCCTGCCTGACCCGGAGCCGGAGCCGATGTAGAGTGTGGTGCCCTCGCTTGTGTATGTGTGTGAAGGCGTTTTGTACTAACTGATTCGTTCGGCTGCGCTGTGCTTGCTTGATTATATATAATTGGTCTTGGCGTGAATGGTTCGATGTTGTCGTTTCGGCCGTTGTTGTGCTAGTCCAGGTGTACCCTTAAGTGTCTTCTGCACAGATAGTCTTCGGTTTTTTCGCACTTGTTGTGTTAAACCGGCTGTACCCTTAGGCGACTTCCGCGCGGATAGTCTTCGCGATAGACTTAGATTTTTTCCGGCTGCACCCTTAGGCGACTTCTGCGCGGATAGTCTTCGCGATAGACTTAGATTTTTTTCCGGCTGCACCCTTAGGCGACTTCTGCGCGGATAGTCTTCGCGATAGACTTAGATTTTGTCCGCACTTGTTGTGCTAATCCGGCTGCACCCGTAGGCGACTTCGGCGCGGATAGTCTTCGCGATAGACTTAGAGTTTTTCCCGGCTGCACCCTTAGGCGACTTCTGCACGGATAGTCTTCGCGATAGACTTAGATTTTTTCCCGGCTGCACCCTTAGGCGACTTCTGCACGGATAGTCTTCGCGATAGACTTAGATTTTTTCTGCACTTGTTGTGCTAATCCGGCTGCACCCGTAGGCGACTTCGGCGCGGATAGTCTTCGCGATAGACTTAGATTTTTTCCCGGCTGCACCCTTAGGCGACTTCTGCACGGATAGTCTTCGCGATAGACTTAGATTTTTTCTGCACTTGTTGTGCTAATCCGGCTGCACCCGTAGGCGACTTCGGCGCGGATAGTCTTCGCGATAGACTTAGATTTTTTCCCGGCTGCACCCTTAGGCGACTTCTGCACGGATAGTCTTCGCGATAGACTTAGATTTTTTCCCGGCTGCACCCTTAGGCGACTTCTGCACGGATAGTCTTCGCGATAGACTTAGATTTTTTCTGCACTTGTTGTGCTAATCCGGCTGCACCCGTAGGCGACTTCGGCGCGGATAGTCTTCGCGATAGACTTAGATTTTTTCCCGGCTGCACCCTTAGGCGACTTCTGCACGGATAGTCTTCGCGATAGACTTAGATTTTTTCCCGGCTGCACCCTTAGGCGACTTCTGCACGGATAGTCTTCGCGATAGACTTAGATTTTTTCTGCACTTGTTGTGCTAATCCGGCTGCACCCGTAGGCGACTTCGGCGCGGATAGTCTTCGCGATAGACTTAGATTTTTTCCCGGCTGCACCCTTAGGCGACTTCTGCACGGATAGTCTTCGCGATAGACTTAGATTTTTTCCCGGCTGCACCCTTAGGCGACTTCTGCACGGATAACCTTGGGCCTGCATTTTTACAGTCAGTTAATCTATTCAGCATTTTTGTTTCAGATGATATCAAAGAGTGAGAAACATGTGTGATCAACTTACAGTGCTTGACAGAAGCTGATAGGATTTTCTAAGTCGGTAGCTGCATCTTTGTATCAGTCTTCCAATTTTGAGAAATTACCATGATACTAACATGTTCAACTCTCTCTAGCTAAAAGTAGCATACAGATAAAAACAGAATTGATGCAGCCTCAGTAGTCTCCTTTCAGTTTTTTTTGGGGTCTGTGCACCCACATAAACAAGATAATCTTGCAAAGAAAACAGGCTGGCTGCTACAACCACCTACTACTTGCTAACAACAATTCAGTTTCATCTACAACCGCCTTTGTATATCTCATCGTTGCTAAACAATTCATATCGGCTAGCTTCTGCGTGATCAATCATTTGTTCTCCTTCATTCAGCTCCATGTTAACTTCCATATGGCACTCCAAATGCTCCACATGGGAGTAGTTTGACTTTGACCAAAATTCTGTGTTCTCAAGCATTTCTGCTGATCTCACAAAGCGACACCATTAGCAATAAATCAACGGTTATAGGGAAGAAAATTTGTGCATCCTACAAAATCATATGCTAAAATGGCCACATCACTATACCTTCATGCTTTGGAATAAATCTTCAGAACAATCAATGTTGGCAGGCATCTCGAAACAACCTTGATTGACCTGTATTCAGCAACATAAGAAATACAACAGTCTAAGGTTATACAAGACTCGAAACACAAAAGAAAATATTATATATGATATTTTTCTCACAAAGTCACAGCATTTAGAACCTGTTTTCTTTGCTCCCAAGCAGCTTTGACAGGCACTGTGGGCGTCTCCAGGCATCCGATTTTGGGCACCTGGGGATGACATCCTTGCCTGGCAACGAAGCTGCCTAGAAGCTCTGAACCAAACGGTCCGTTACTGCATGAGGTGCTCAGTGGTGGGCTGGAGGTATACCCTGTATACTGAGTGCTGGCTGATAATAACCCCCCAACCCCAAGAATGACCAATTTTATCAAACAAACAAAGAAATATGTAATGCAAGATATGCAAGAAAAACTGAAAAAAATGGACAACTCTTAAATTTCTTTATGTTCCATTCCTAGTACAAAAATAAGGTCATTGGTTCAACAATACAAATATCACCATCTCAAGTTGAATGAGCCATCCAAGACCAATGCATCGTTGAAAGTACAGAAATCTGAACTGCCTTCATATTTGCAACATATAACTAAAATATATGTTGGCAAATGTTCCTAACGATACTACGAACCTAAAAGGCAATAAAATTAATTAGGATAATAAGTTGAGTATCATTACAATAAAATCATATCTATCTGATGTGCCTAATAATTTCTTGTATTTCTTCTGGAATGTTGTCTTTGGATTCATTGTCCTTGTACTTCAATAATTCTACTAAGAATTTGGTCCTCAGGTTCATTCCCATTCTGCACATTCATTATTACATATCATAGAACATGATTAATAATCAATTATAGAAGAACAATATTGACAAAGTATTAGAACAAATAGGGTACTCACAGTGCAAATGCAGGGTAACCTTATACCATTCCAATCGTGCATAAAGTTGATAACAAGAAAGCCAGATAAATCCCTACAAATTAAATAATACGTTGTTACATATATGTAGACAAAATTAATAAGTTGTTCGGGTTAAAAAAAATACCAGTTTAATGTTCTTGGAACCCATGTTGGTACTATACGACGCCACATATAAATATCGTCTTTCCATGTAGGATTGGCCAATTCCATGGCAGCATTCATATTATTGGCAATATAATGTATATTATGTATATAATGCATGCTAGGATGATCACCCTTAAACCATGATGGTATAGCATGGAGTCCATTATATAGATGCTTCTCGTGTCCATGTTAAGTACATATAAGGTGAAGTGACCCATGAAAGAAAAGGGCAATAGAATCTGCAAGTTAAAAAATAGTTCAAGTAAGAGAAAAAACAAGATTACAAAATGATGAAGAGTATAGCTTACTTGTTTGCAATCTGAAACATCGTACTCCATGTCAGGCCAACATTCTAATAATTTTGCCAACATGTTGATATCTGGCTTTGCACGAAGGCAAGGGTCTCGACCAAATTTAGTTATGGACTACTTTTTGTTAGTAAAATAATTATATAATGAACACACTTATATGAATAAAGACTAATTAATTGAACTTACACAGAACTGTAGATCCATGTAGTGGTATTTGTCTTCCAACAAGAACAAGGCATCATTGCATGCGATCATCCGAACAGCCATGTTAAAACAATCTGTATCCATCGGCTTATTACATCCAATATATCTTTAAGTTTTTGAAGACTTAAAGAAATTGGATAAGGTTTAGTGCTCTGAATCCAATGTTTCCTATTCAATGAACAATTGTTTTTATATTTAAAGCAAGAACATATGTGTTGAATATTTACCATGCATATACTATATTAAATGAGAATTAACTTACTTTAAATATTTGGCGTTGTCTATCCCCCATGATATATGTGCATAATACAAACATCAGTTCTTGCGTGTTTGTTGATGTACTTTAGCAGGCAGAACATATGGAGATATATATGGTTCAATCTGATGTGATGTATTTGACGATTTAGATAACTCACATGGAGTATCGATTATTTGAACATCACTTGAACTCTCTCCATCTTCATCCACATTGTGGTCAAGATTTTGATGTCCTTTCTTTGTGTTTAATCTCGAGTCCCATAATATTGCAGGTAACTTAAACCTAAACATTGTTATATCATCCTGCAAGTATATAAATTAGAACAAAAGAAACATGTTCCTATAAATAAATATACGTCCTCTACCTGAGTTACGTTATCAGATAGGGAGGATCCTGTCCAGTATTCCATATAGTTTATCATCCATAGCCCGCAAGATACCCTAATATGAAATTTAACAGATCAGGTGAGTTTCTATGTATATATGAAAATAAATATAACCAATTTTGTAGAGTTGTGGTCACATGAATTTTACCCATCCGTTTGCATTTGTGTTGTGATCTTCTCTATAACTAGCCATGATGCAACATCAAGGTTCGACCACTTGCCTTGGTAAAGCTCTTTATGTTCTGCTGCAAGTTTAATCTGTCTTTCTATACCTTTTTAACTATGTGTATATATAAAACATATCAAGATTTATAGATAACAAATAATGTAATGATGAAATAATCATAATATAAAAGAAATGATTACTCACTGTAGTATAAAGGTCTCGGCGATCCGTTATTTGTTGTCCCATAGAATCGAGTACATGTACCTCATTTTTTTTTGCATTCAGAACTGCCAGGTACCAGTGAAAATTTTCTATATTTATTGGAATGAACACCTTCATAGAACATACATTAACATTAATTTGTAAATATTGTGCACCAATATATTACATATTACATATATTAAAAATGAGATGAGTTTTAGGTCAACCATGTCAGACTGTAAATAGTCGTCCACCCTTTTTTCAATTGTGTCTTCCTTACAATTTAAGAGCATTTTTAGGGTCGCCATCACGCTTAAGCAGACTGGAAATGAATGTGTTCTCCAAGAAGACCTTTCCACCTTCTCTATGAAGTAAATGCTCTTCATCCCTAATACAGTGTATATATGCACTGAGGGCCTGTACACCAAAAGAATACAATTAACAGATCAAATATACATGCTAGCTTTAAATATGTATACCATACTGTATAATATGATAATTATAAATATATATACTTTATATTATTGTATATAATATGGACATACAGATGTACTTACTTCGCCAGACACTTGGATGTCACCATGAAAAAGACATTCCATATCATTTCTATTTAACCATGCGCTGTCGATGTCCACCACAACTTGTTTTCCCGGTAATGTTTTAATGTATTCAATAAGCTGAACATCTTCTGGGGTGCACTTATAATCTATACAATGAAAAATATTATACGTAATAAGCAAATGATATATGCGAAACCAATAAGATGCACTAAGACAAGAACAAAAAATTACCTTCAGAGGACAACTCGAGCTACATTCAATTTCTTTGGTTTCTTATGTTGTGATATTCTAATAAGTGTGTCCAAAGCATCTTGTTTGTTCTGCTCAGAACTTATTTGACTTGATTCATTTGGAACATCCAAAGATGTCAGGTGTATCACATCTGTATGAGGAGTGAATGAAACATAAGTCTCTTGACAAAAGCATTTTTAGGAGTACTCATAAGACAATATTTACATTTAGGAGTGTAGATAAGAGAGCCTACCCGGTTGTGTCCCAAGATCGGCTTCAGTTGACACTTTTACATGATTGAAAATACAGTCAATGCCTACTCCCACAACATCGTGTGATTGTTTTGCAGCATTACCAACACTGACCTTACTATCCTCGCTCTCTATATCTATGGCGCACAAGAGAAAAATTAAGTGTCAAAAAATATTTAATATGCAGACCTTAGTTTTTTTTGTAATTGATAATAGCACTTACCCAATTCATGTTCATTAGTGTCATTAGTTGACAATTGTGCTGAACAACCACTTCTAGCCACAACCTCATACGATGGTTCAACAGTATTGCCAACATCGGTATTTCCTTCCTCCACCACTATATCCATTGTAATTTGGTCTGTACCCATCAGATTGAAAGTGTCAAACATAATTTTATTGACAAAAGTATTTTAAGTATATAAAGTACATCGTCAAATAGCACGAAACTAAATAAAACACGAACTTTAGCTTAAGTTCTTCATTCATATAGATGTGACAAGTGAACTTGTATAAACTTACGGAGGAAAGGGACACAGGCCTGCCACCATCCTATTTTGATTAAGTATACCCGATGCCATTGATCTTATAGGATGTATATCATGGCATTATTGCAAAGATACAACATTGCTCCTTATAAAAATGCTAAATAATATGAACAATATATTGTTGTATTATTATGACTGAATTTAGAGTATCAGAATTTAGCAACAAACAAAGTCACTATCAATTTAAAGGTCTCAGAATTTAGCAGCAAACATGTAACTTGGAGTTTAGAAAAAAAGATAGCAGCAAACATGTAACTTGGAGTTTAGAAAAAGAGATAGCAGCAAACAAAGATCTTGTTTGCTTGCGCTAAATGGTAGATCCAAAAAGATGTTGCTCATCAATATTATTGCATTGAAACAAACAAAATAACAAGAGGGGAAAATAGGTTTATACTTTGTTTGATTTGCGGTACCACATAGATAACGATTCCATGTGTTTACTCATAGCACCGCACGGGCATAAACCTATGAATACATAATTATCGTGATATTATAGGTCCCCGTTGCAACGCACACACAATAATGGTGTGAAATAGGACATACAAAGATAAATTAACCCTTCGGTCGTAATTGTGATTCTGCCCCTCCTTTGAAAAAGCAGGGATAAATCACAATTACGACTGAAGGGTAAGTTTGTCTTTGTATGTCCTATTTCACACCGTTACTGTCATCTAACTGAAGCAGGGACGGGCTTGTTTTGTTTGTTTTCAAAAAAGAGGCCCGAAATCACAAAGTCGAATTTTGAGGGGCAAAATTACAGTTGCACTTCCATCTAGGGACAGAAAAACAATTGCCTATATTTGCTGATATGAGCCTCTGAGGTTCCTTTAGTCAAACAAATAACTAAAAACCATGTGAAAAATGTCTATAGCAGCCCACATGCAACAACATCCCATGCTTCACGTGCATTTGGCCATTTCCTAATCACGCAGCCCCATTCTCTCTCAGCCTTTTCTGGCATGCATGTGCTAAGCTCATGTGTCCAAACCCTTATGTAGTCTGGGCTGTTGTCACTATATTCACCCATTGGCATGTTAATAAACATTTGTGCATCATCTAATTATGGCATATGCATCCTCAGGACAAGTTGCGGTGCTGCCAATAACATAATTAGTAAGTTTTACCTTTTTTTCTTCCTCTTACTTCAGAGATCTTCTAAAGATAGGAACTGGAGCAGCAAACCATGTAGACAGAAGAAAAGCTAAAGGACTACATGTTGAAGTAGTAATAGTTACTGCAGTACTGCACACACTGCATCTAATTTGACTTGTTGTATGGTAAATTGCCCGTCCACGCAGGTTTGAACCACAAAGGTTTCAGCCATACATTTCATTTCCTGAATAGCTGTTTCTTCTAGATCCTAGCGCATGGCTGGGTACCAAATTCAGGCTGAAGGCGGCACATTCCCCATGCCAAGACAATCTTTATTATGCCATGACAATGGAAATGATTTGTTCATTTGACTTATAACTTGCTTACTGACAATATTATGAACACTTTTGCTTCACAGGAAGCATAGCTGATGAACTCATGGAAGAAATAAAGAAGGAAGTTGAAGAATAATGCTGCTCCAAGTTAGTTGTGCTTTGCTGTTTATTTATATAATAGGCTGTTTTCTTGAACTGAAATTGCATGTACTATTACTGAGTTCTCTTTACTCTGGTTGGCAGAGTATTCATATATGGTTCCAACTTTGTAAAAATGGGGCATGCTTGTTTTATGTTATACAAGAGAAACCTGAGAATATGGTATTATTTGTTTGTATATTTTGTTCTGACATATATGTGACTGGACGACCGGTGCAGCACTCCTCAATCTGCTCTGAAGATTATAGAAACTGAACAACAAAAAATGAAAATATAACAATTGTATGCCCTTCTCTTAACCTTTAGCATCACTGCATAACTACTCTAGCAGTTAAAGCTTCTTAGACTGTCTCCAGTAGAGCTTGTAAATTAGGGGACACGGTATTATAGATGACAATGTTTAATACTGTTTACGGAGAGAAGTTTGAAATAGGTGATAAGATAGAGGATATAATAGGAGATCTGTTGGAGATAGCCTATGAAGCTGTTTACATCTGGGAAGGCCTTTTTTTTACCTGTGGCTTTGTGAGGAGCAGCTTTAGTCATGTTGTGTTTCCAAGTGCTAAGCCATATCTGTTGACTGTTGTTTCTATACTCAAGTCTGCTCTATCTCACTTGAAAGAAGACCATGCAGGAGATTTTCTTAGTTGCCATGGCCAGAGAGTATGTGCCTTCTACATATATTTTTTTAGTTTTTTTACTACTACCACTCCCTGTCCCAAATTATAGGCTGCTTTGGTTTTCTAGTTATATATAGCTTTGTTGTGAACTCTGTCACTTTCATTCAAACTGTGAATCCCAGTTCTGTGCATTTTGGGCTGCTCGAGACCTGTATTATAGAGTTGCAGCTTCCTAGGCCGTGGAAGCTCGCTGGCCACCGGTTTCCTGCCCGTGGTGGATGGTGGCAAGGTAGATAGCAGGGAGATGAGATAACAGAGATTTTTTTTTGGGAAAACGCAGGAGAACTGCGCCTCAATATATTAAGAAGAAGAGATAAATCCAGATCAAAGAGATCTGGACAGATTACAAGGCCTCCTCAGGGAGGCCAGAAACACAGGAAACTGAAAAAATCCATCAAACTAAACAACTCCCTAGTCTCCATGATATAACAGAGAAAGGAGGTGAAAATGGGATTGGCTGTAATTGCTTGTTCAAACCAAATACCCCTCCTTTTGCCTAATTAGCCCCTGTTACGAGCGCCTATAAATGTTCCCAACCGTAACAATATCTCAAGGTTACACCTGGAAACTGGGGAGAAAAGGAAGATGTAATTCAGTCTGAGTTTTATAATATGTTATTTAGGTGATCATTAAGATAGATGGAAATCACAACTTGCTTGTCAGATCATTTCAAATTCAAATGTGCAGTTTCAAATTCGAATGTGTCTATTCAATAACATCTATTCAATGCTCATCTGCTTTCTTTGTTGTATCAACCAAATGACCACTAAACAATAGGAAGCTAAAAAGGAGCCAAAATAGAGAAATAAAAGGCAAAAATACATCTTCACCTAAAAACCAAAATAATTAAGTGCATTACAAGTTGTTAATTGCCATTCATTCCTCAATGTCAGTTACGGCGTAAGGACCTCCTTATAAACGATATTCTTTGTGTATGTTGCGCCATTTATCGCTGAGTTCCTTTCAACCCCCTTCTTCTTCTTCTTCTCATCGTGGACTGGAATGGCAAGTATCTTCACTTTCGATCGAGCGGTGGCCCTTGATAGAGCAACATAAAGTTGACCATGAGAGAACACTGGTTCCGGCAAGTACACACCAACATTAGGAATCGTCTGGCCCTGGGCCTTGTTAACTGTCATGGCAAACTTAGTCTTATCGGAAACTGCTTCCTTTTAAACTGGAAAGGGAACATCTCATCATCAGAGGGGCACAGGGGTATACGAGGCAAGAAAATTCGCATTCCAGCATGTTGACCAAGGACAATTTCAGCATCAATACTGTTTTTTTGGAAACCACGAACCACCAACCTCGTGCCATTGCAAAGTCCATTAGCAGGGTCTATATTCCTAAGCAACATGATTGGGCATCCAACTTTGAGCTTCAGAACATGCGGGGGTAGTCCATTAGGAGTCAGCGTGTTTAGAAACTCTGATGGGTAATAGTTATTAGGATCATCCACCGCGGTGTCAAAACTATGGTACATCATCTGCTCCCCTTGGAAACGATCAATCATCCTCATATTTATCATATCCACCCAGTCATTCCGTGTAGACAATATTGCTCTTGAAGTGATGTAGCTTGTGTTAGACATGTTTTCATTTAGATTGGGGTAAATGTCATCTATCAGTCTATCAAGGTCGCGGTCATTACCAGTATATGGCACACATACCTCATCTGGAAGACGAACATCACCATCGTTGTTCGCTTCCTCAGTTCCACCACCGACGCGCAACAAATATTCTGCAAACCATGGGTCGCTCTGTGCCCTCATGTTTTGAAACAGCTTTAGGTGGCACATGGATTCCCAGAGGTAAGAACTCCGTAGAGAGGCAGCAACTATCTGAGCCCTTGACCCCTTGCGTACAACAGGAAGTACTTGTCTGAAATCACCCCCGAACACAACAGTCTTCCCACCAAAGGGCAACCTAGACTGTCCCATTATATCACGCATGCTATTGTCTAGCGCCTCAATTGCTTGTCTCTTAGTCATTGATGCCTCGTCCCAGATAATGAGCGATGCTTTTTGTAGCAACTTTGCTGTCCCGCTTTGTTTCGTGAAGCTACATACAGCACCATCATCAATAGTAAGTGGTATCTTGAAGCGCGAATGGGCAGTCCTCCCCCCAGGCAATATAGAAGCCGCAACACCAGATGTAGCTGTTGCAACTGCAATCTTGTCCTGACTGCGTAGTGCTGCAAGCAATGCCTTATACAGATAGGTCTTTCCAGTCCCACCAGGCCCATCCACAAAGAACACTCCACCGTTATTGGTGTCAACGACAGATAGGATCTTATCATAAGCAGACCTCTGCTCCTCGTTTAGGGTTTCTTTCAGAGCAACGTCTTCTGTCGTCGGCACTATACTTTCCTCCTCATAAATCTCTCTATCAGTACCATGTAAATCGTCATATCTATCAATGATAGCAGGGAGAGGGAATGTCTTTATGTCTTTACCCATTGACTGCAAAATGTTTCTAATGTCAATCAAGACCATCTGCTGCACATGGATTTTGCTTTGAGTACTACGGTGATAGTCCTCTGACATTGAGTCAAGGTGTCTCTGCCATAATTCTGCCACATCGTTCGGCTCGCAGTATACCAGTATTGTTGCAAACAACCTTCGTAGTGCTGAAGGCATTTGGTAAATAGCGGCTTCGTTGAGACACTCATCTATTGTGTCGTCTGCTTCAAGCAGTCCCCTCCTTTGTGCTGCCTCACGAAAAGTTGGTAGTGTGTCACCATCTACTGTCCTTAGATCCGCATAGGAGGTAGCACCCGTCACATGGTTTAAGAGAAGTCGAAGATAAAAGCGCTCCCCCTCAGCTGGATGAGCAGAGACTATTCTACCAACCTGTCCACCCGTGTTTCGTTTCCTCCTTTGCCACACCTTGCCCTGCTGCAAAGTGTACCACTCAGGAAAATCACGGTAAAGGATGCCCCGAGCCTCTTCGTGTAGCCTATTTGCCTCAAAATATGCCGTAAGCATTGACCTATCGGCACCTGGACGTTGGACAACATGATTTACTTTAGCACGCTCGTGAAATGACACCATATGCATGTTTTCAAGATGGAGCTGCAGTTGCATCACTGGTGGAGAGTTTTGACTTAGATCAAAGCTGAATATCCTCCAAAGGGCTTCTGGAGGGGTCACCCACCTAGCATCTCTATACTGCTTGATCTCATCAACGTCACCATCAGCCTTGTTTGCGTCTGTCACAGCCACAGACGCACGATCGTGGCCTTTGTATATGTATTTGAACAAGTATTTGACAGCCTTGATGCTCCCGCACGCCTCAACATTGATGTGACAGTTGAAGAGCCGGAGGAGGTAAGGGTTGTAAGGGACGACCCATCTGTTGTCCAATTCACAACCTCGAACCGTTTCCTTACGCCCATCATCACGACGCCTATAAATAGGATATGAATCCTTTCCTTGAGACGTTGCATTGCTAAAAGCTCTAGGATAATGGTTTTTGCATGAAGCACGACCCTTAGTGCATGGGCATTTAGGATTTAGCAACCCGCACGGTCCATGCATCATATGCTTGATAACCATCTTGTATAGTTCAGGGTACTTCTTCTTGTCAGGGATCTCAGCGGAGATAAGGTGATCATACTGATCAGGACAAGTTAGCTTGTACTTTCTCTGCATGATGAGTAGGAAATGGACATGAGGCAAACCTCGCTTCTGGAACTCCACGACATAGACATAAGCTCGGATTTTTCCAAGAATATGATGCTTAGTCAATCGCTTCTTCAGTTCCTCTAGTTTTGCACGGAATATGCGAACAACAAGGTCCGGACGATCCTGTGGTGACTGCATAGGGAGAAGCTCTCTGGTTATTTCATCCCAATTGGGGTTGCACGTCATAGTGAGGAATATGTCTGGCTTCCCAAACTTCCGCACAAGGGCCATAGCATCCATATACCGACGTCTCATGTCACGAGGACCACCGATAAATGATGTAGACAGCACGGTTCGCTTTCCAATTTTGTCTGCTCTGTTCTCGCCTTCATGCAAGCTATCTACCAAACCCTTGTATAGATCCGCCCTTAATCTGTCTTGGTTTTTACGTATGAAATCCAAACGAGAGCTCTCAATCTTGATGTAGGTGTCAACCGCGAACTGTTGGAAAAGCCGCTTCCCATGAAGTATTGGATTGAATATACTTGGACGAATTTGGAATCTGTAGCAGTAATAGTCACGTACAGACACGCATAGATGGCTAGGTCGTTCTGCAACAGCAAGGTTTATTAATTAGTGTTGCAAAAAACATATTTAACAAAGGATTATATAAGAATCACAAAGAAAGAACTAACCTGTATCATCATTGTTTGCATCACTTCTCCTATGTTGATCGCGGTACGCGTCTACTTCGTCCATGGAAACATTGGACTTAGGAATATTGGCATGCCATCCAAGTTCACCTTTAGGGAAGAACAATGGATATGATAGTGCATCATAGCATCCATGATATGAACGGATGCCGTGGCTTGATCTATCCTTCCCATGTAGCATAACACTATTACTGAATTGACCTCGACGTTCACTCCCCTCAATCCAAATTGCAGCTACCTCCGAAGTAATGGGTGAATTATATAACTTCTGGTTCAGCGTTTGGTCAAGGTTCAAGGCGATGTGGTAGTCTTCAATGTTATCAACGTGCCCCATACTCCTAAGGTGCTCAGAGTATGGATTTCCCTTAAGTATTTCAACCAATTGTTTAATAACTGCCTTATCTTTCTCAAATTGTTGTTGACGACATTTACGATATCTATGCTCGAGGCTGGGATCATCATCATAGAAGTAGAGTTCAAGGTGTTTATGTTCTGCCCCAACTTCCCTACCGAACGACCTTACGTTGTGGTACATCATGCCATGTGCACGAAACGTATAGATACCACAATCCATGTTTGTAGTCATACTGTCAAGGCAACAGTACAGAGAAGTGAACGAGAAATGGCCGTTAAAAAATCGAATGTTATCACGAAAGTGCCTCGCATCAGCATCTGCAGACTCCCACAACCTCCTAAGCTGGAGCGGTGTCTCGAATGCGGCTAAATTAATCTGTCCATTACGACAACAAAATCCAGGTGGTTCATACTGAAACTTCTTCGCTTTGCAGTAATCGCAGTCAGCAACAGTGCTCAGCAAATGTGTTTCTTCAGGTATGTTACTATACACCTTGTCGTACAAGTCAGGTACGTCAGGGTTGACAGTAAAGGCATCTTGGGTTTCATCAATCTCAATATCCTCACCAGATTCACCATCTAAATTTGTTTTGAAAGAACAAGGGATAAGACATACAACTTTAGAAACTTTTAAATCATATATCCTATATTAAAAACATTACGTAAGTACCTTGCCCAGCGAATAGGTATCCTTCTTCGTCATCATCATCTTCTTTAAAAAGTACAGTCTCATCAGCATCCTCTGTAAAGAGCACACCTTAATCATATTAACCACTAAGAATAATTAGGGAACTAATGATGGAATGAGCTTGTAATTACCATTGGTGGTAATAGTCGAAGATGTCAAGTGCTGCTTCCCAACGTCTACTCCTTCGGTCATTTTGTCACTATTTGTGGCAGGGACTGTACACGGATGTCTTTGTCGTCTAGGAGACTTTGTCAGTATCTTTGTCTCAACATCCTCAGTCACCGATGGAGTAGGAACAAATGGAGTTGGGATCAATTCAGGAATAGCCATGAGCTCGGAGCTAAATAGAGACCCAGTAGGTGCTTGAGCATCTGTTGAACTCCACACAAGCTCCGGGGTAAAAGTAGGGTTCTCAATGGCGATTGAGTCCTGACTTAGCATAACTTGTTGTCTTATTCTATAGTTTTCCCTTGCTCTCTTTTGACATGGTTTCATATTACGCAACGTCCTTTGTTCCTTAGTTTGAGTTGCACATCGAGCTCTTTCTCGGATTCTCTTACGTTCCTTTGGATCTAACACTTTTGAATACTCATGGTGTACAACATTTTCTTTGTTGCGTGACGCACGACGTTTCTTCAATTCATTTTTTGTTTCATCACTCATCGCCGCGTATCGTGCTCTTTCCTTTTCCCGTTTACATTGCCTTGCATCCGCACATCCTACTAAACCATTATAGGTTTTATTTTTTACAACCTTATTGAAATGTCAAATAAGGCATCTTATATTATTAGTAGACATACCTTCAACAGTGATGTTGGACAGTTCTTTTAATGGAGAACGAACATCATTAGTTTGGAGCGGATCCATTTACGTATTTCAGGCAGCCACAAAACCTATATGAGAGGATGAATCACCTTATCATACTTCACCAAAGGATAAGATACGCTCAATTTCTAATCTAATCAGATAACATTGATTCTTAGAGATAGGGAAAGTACTAACGAGCAAATTGGTACGTTCAGTTAAATGGTAGACAATCAATGAGAATCAAAGTCAACATATAAGACTAACTCCAACACGGACCTCTAAAGGGTCCTATACCCTAAATTTAGAGGATGAGGTCATCCTCTACTCCCTCCGGCAGCGTCCTTTAAATGGTCTACTAAATTTACAGGACAAAAATATATTGTCAAAGCTGAATTATGGATATGGATTATGGGAGTACTGACTAATATATTGTCAAAGCTGAAGTCAAGTAAAACAGGGTTGAGGAGGGGCCAAGGCAGCAACCAAGAGTGTGAAGAGGAAAATGCCTTTCGTACTACTATCTAGAACTGGTTTATGGGGATGACAGACTGACTGAACAACAGAGCAAGAAGAAAGAAAAATAAAACGAAGAGGAAAACAATAAAACAATATATTTATCCAGTAAGATTATGTTCTATGCCTACCAAGAATGTTATCTTACTCTGAATCTTCTTGCCAGTCCTTTTGTGATTATGTTCAATTGATGCTGCTAAGAATATTAGTGCAGTGGAGTGTGGTGTATACTTGAATCTCTTAATTGATGATTGCAGGAAGTTGTTTTCCATTTAAATGCTCGGATAGGTTGAGCAATCCCATATGTAGTAGATGTCCATAAATTCAACATGTAAAAGCCAGAATGCATATGTTATTATCAAACCAAGTCCATCCTCAGTTGTGTGTTAATAACCATGCTACAGCCTATAACTCTTGTAATGAGAGATTTTTCATATTTTTAACTGGTTTGTGTATTGTTTACTGTCGTTTAAGTGTTATCTTGCTTCTGCCTCCCCCCTCGAAGAGGTGCCGGCGAGTTTCGTAAAAAAAGGGAAGAGGTGATATTTGCTGGTTTAGTTTTTGGAAAGGTTTCATTTTTTTCCAAGAGTGTCGTATGATCTGAGTGCCTTCAGTTAAAGAAGGAAACACCCGTCTCAAGTGTTACTACTGTTGCAAGGTTCAAGTTTTTGTTCCAAAACTGCTGCATCGTCTGGAGTGTTTTGAGATGAAGAATGAAGTGATCCTCTTCGGTGAGCAATTTTTTTGTTCTTTCAATTTGCAAAAATGCTATCATCATTATGTCGTTCCTACCGCATTTTCCACATATCTTTCGTAAGCGGATATTGTTTTCAATAGTTTTGTGATTACCAGGCCAAGGATTACAGTGGACTAAATGCAAATGACATAGGCTTGTATAGATCAAGAACCATGCTAACAGTGATGAAGAAAGATGAATGAAGAATAATGATGGTGAACTTATTTATTAGCTCATAGAAAGGTCACATAGTTTTATACAAAGTGATCACCATTGAGACCGAACACACGACTAATACAAAATAGAGAACAAATCATTACTACTAAGTTTCATCTAAATCATAACTAACAAAGTATCTACTATAACAAGCTAGAATACGTCTCAATCAGATATCACAGTTGTGAGATGTGCCCGTCTGTTCTCAAGAAATTTGTCGACGATACGACGCCTTGGATTTTGAATCAACAAACGTCGAATAGCTGCAATTTAGAACATAATTTGTAAGAAGATGATTATTTTAAATTATTAGCATTTTAATTTTAGCTATAGTTTATAAATCTATTATAAGAACCACTCACTCTTCAAGTGGTATGTAGTGTGATGATCTGGGTTGAAATGAACGGTGCTGTAATCCGAGGTTTCCAAGCATCCTATTGTTAGGATAATAAATAAGCATAAGAATTGAGTTCAAGTTGAAAGAATTTAGGTACAAGAGAAATTACTGTGTTTATTGTTACGACGCAACATAGTTCCAATAATGATGTTATTGTCAACTCTAGCTAACGACCATCGTAGAGCATTTCTTTGCAAGAGGTCAGTCCATACCCCCACGACGATTAGATCCCACCTATAAAAACATTAATGTTGTCTGAATAAGACCTAACAATTACTTAATACTTTCAAAAAATAATGTAGCTATAAATTAGTGTCACCTGGAATCCATTAGTACAGCCTCTCTATACGGCCTTCCACCGATATGCTTTAATGGCTCTAAATGAAGAACTATGCCAATAATGTCTGAGCAATTCACATGTGATTAGTTATCTTTGAATAACTTATACATCAGCCATTAGTACTATATATATATATAAACCATATGGAAGGAATGATCATTACCTACGAACGACTTATGCGGTTGTTGATACACCTTATGGAATGGCATAAGATACTTTGGAAATGGAGGAAATTGGATTGGCTTAATGAATGGCTCCACAATAGTATGTGTTATCAGTCCGATCTCTAGCCCATGTCCAATATTCCGAAATTGAATCCCCTCCCTATTTAGACAGAATCCCACTCTATACAATGTATATGTGCATCCTTGTGTGAGTAAGGCATCGAAACGTGGAACATTATTGCGACTTGAAATTGCTTCCATTTTGGATCCCTAGATATATGGGAATACAGGTCGTATGAGTCAAAGAATTTTATTATAACATGACTATATGGACTCTATTTTAAAGCTTGAAGTAACTCACTGTGATATCCTGTAGGATGAAGTGTTGACTATCATGACGCCTAGGAAACTTAACAACTACCCTCGCAAAGATACTCTTTACGTGTGGTAAGTTATTGAAATCTTGAATATCATCAAATAACACGAAACTATATAAAACACAAACTGTAGCTTAAGTTTGTAATTCATATATAAATGTGACAAGTGAACTATATACTTACGGAGGAAAGGGACGAATGTCTGGAACTGTCCTATTTTGGTTTATTCTACCAGATCCTGCCATTGATCTTGTAGGACCAATCATGACATTATTGCAAAGAAAACATCATTAAAAGGATTAAATGACAAAGTCCATCTGTCAAACAAATAGATTTCTTTTACATCATAATGAAATTACAAGAAACTATTTTGTAGAAAGTGTAGACTCTATCTACGTCTTTGTTCTTTAAGAAACCTAGCATCAAATTGAAGATTTTTCATATAACAATATTTAAAGTTAAATCATAAAATGTAACATAATATGTCTCATATGTTTATCTACATCTTGTGACAGTTGCTGGTGAATAATAGGACAGCAAGCGCCAGTGAAATAGTAAGTACACATTTGCGTCCACCGACAGTAATGAAATGGCATGTAGTCAAAGCTCACGCACCAATAATTTTTTAGGTTGCTTCAGCACTTCATGACAATTGCAAAGCTGTTCTTGTTGGCGAAAGGACTTTTGGCAAGGTTTGAACAAACACCTGACCGGACTTCACTACCCAAAAGAGGATATTGTGACGTTTTCTTTCCCTATGATCAACAGGATTATATGATGCCCTTTTTGTGTCTGGTAACTCATGTCTAGGGTGATGCAGGGCTTAATCCAATCTGTATTGATAAAAATAAATATCAATACATTCACTTTCTACAATCAGTTTTCTACTTTTATTTTTGTATGGCTGGAAAGCAACTGAAGATTTTTCAATTTATATTCCACAGTATCATTTACTGAACGTCATACTGACGTGTTCGTTATTTCCAGAACAAGGCCATCTCAGATAAAAGTAGATGTAGCTTTCATAGGACTTAGTTCCAGCAAAGCAAAGGTTGGCAGTGCACCAAACAATAGCGTTTATACTTCATTCTTATGGATTGGAGAAGCCTATGCAACATGTCAAGCCAGATGACATGCAGATGAGAAGGTTCTGCATCAATAGAAACCAGAGAAAAATCTGTATGTGTCTGTATGACATCTCAGATAAAGCCTGATGATCAGCATGATGAAAGGTGGGGAGTTCTATAGCTGGTTTAAGCTGGAGCTAGCTTCTGAAGTCCGGTCAGGTGTTTGTATGTGTTGCCCTTTTGTATTTCATTTCATGTTATTTGTTCCTTGAACTGTACTTGGTCGTACTTGTGAATAAATATTTTAGCATGGCTGTTCGACTTCTTATAATGTTTATTCGACATCAGTTCATGATATTAGTGTTACATGATATTTTATCATATGAATTTTGAATATCATAGTGATGTTTATCGTTCCGTATCTATATTTTATACTAATCTTTAACTCTCGTGGCAACGCACGAGCACACACCTAGTCTCACTTAAGGGTGTTTCACTTTGTATTGAACTGTAGACATAGAAAGAAGAATTAAGAGAAGCGAAGAAGAATGAAGTTGCGCAGGTGCAAGTGCACCGTACAGAAAGCATACTACCAGCTAATCCTTTCAACTATCATTTAGCATCAACCTCTATATACCGGAAGCATGCTTGTATATAAACTTCATACCCCAATAAATACCCCTAATACACACAAATTTGTCATGTCCATATATATTAGTTGGAATTTTAATTTAAATTTGTTCTCAATACAATTCATTCGCTTTTACAATTTGGTAATAGACATGACATAACAAAACATGTTCAAACTGTAATAGTAGAACAGGTCATTCAAATATTCAATATAATAAAAGAAATAGTATTAAGAACACAAAATGAAAGCATGAAAGCACTAACCAAAGTTTTGTTGGACAATACAGAGCTGCAAAGATGGGTACAGAAATTGAGGCGAACACAATTCCGAATTTCCCTGGATAGTCACAACGACCCATGATTATTATAGAAAACATAAGTATTCACATTCTGAGAAAAGAAACTGGTATTCTCTATCAGAATTTTCATAGCAACGCCAAACTAAGATGACAGAACTGCTATACAATGATGACAGAACTGCTATACAATGTTAAATGTTGATGAGAAAACACAATGGTAAGTAGGTAAAAACTATAGGAACATATTCAAAGATCCTTCTCAATTCGGATGCAGCGACACAACACACTACATGTTTTGAGAAACTAATCATTGCTATTTGCTAGCTCGGTAATGAACAAAATATTTGAAATAAACACAAACTGACCAGGTGAGCAGAAAGGCAAGTCGAAGAGAACATCATATTAAGGTTACTGAATCAATGACAATCCCACTCGCTCCCATAATAATCTTAGATTAGGTTACATAATAAGATGTTTCATAGTTTTGCTCATCAATATTTAACATTCATCAAAGCTGATAATACTTGTTATTTTGCTAATGGACAAAGAAAACTACAGAAGCATTTTGTTTGTCCACCTAAATTTAGTAAACAGTACAAGGAAGATTGTGTGCCAAGCAAAGAACTACATATCCATAAATGGACCACCTAGATGTCTGGGATCAGCAATAAATTCAAAGGTAGACATAATTCATGGAAAGACAGTATACTGGAAGCAACACGAGGTTGTAAAAGACAGATGCTCCATACTTGTGGGCACAAGAAGAAAAAGGCAACACGGATGCTTGAGAGTCTGCACTGCTTGGGATTAACTCTGAGAAAAACAAAATGGTAATTAGAGAAGCAAAGATTAACTCTAAGAAAACACAATGGTAAGTAGGTAACAACTATAGGAACATATTCAAAGATCCTTCTCAATTCGGATGCAACGACACAACACACTACATGTTTTGAGAAACTAATCATTGCTATTTGCTAGCTCGGTAATGAACAAAATATTTGAAATAAACACAAACTGACCAGGAAAGCACGTAGTTTAAGTATGGCGTTGAAAGCAAATAAAACTGGATAACTTAAATTGTTCAATCATGATATATTGCATTGGTGCCTAGTTTTGAATGGTCAGCTTCTTACCAAACAAAGTCTGCTGATATGGAGTAGTGCAACAGTACAAGTAACCCTGACCGCGGTAAGCAGCCAAGTTACCACTAAGAAACAACGAAAATGATACTCCAAAGACCATGCATTAGATTTTAGGACAATTGGTTGCTGGATCCAAAGGCCATACACCAGATTTCCAGGAAAGCACGTAGTTTAAGTATGGCGTTGAAAGCAAATAAAACTGGAATGTGCTGAAGTTTACCTTTTTTTAATTCATCGCTAAAAAGTAGTGCATCGATAGAATTTCGCATGTGCAGTTTGAATTAGACACCAATAATTGTGCACCAAAGCAAGTAGAGGCACACAGAGATGACGAAATGTGCTGAAGAAGAAAAAAGAAAGATAGCACTTGTTGAACTCTGTAATTTCGTTACTTTGGTAATGAAATACGGTTTTGATCGGTCTTAAAAAAGAGTCTTTTTGCAATTGTGAGCTCATGAAACATTAACTCAGATTGCTGATTTATACCAGTAGACAGTTTGACAGGTCAAGCTATCAAGAGCAGTGATCACTTCCACAGTTTGAAAAGGTAAGACTTGACCGAGCCAACTAACTCTAGGAGTGAGTCGAATTAGTAAAAATGACTTAAAAATCAAGATATCCCCTTTCCTACATCTAGTAACCTAAACTAAAGCATGAAACACAATTTATGAAAGGGTCAAACATTATATATCACCACTCAGAAACAGGGGCACAGGACTAAGGAAATATAGTACGAGGATGCTAAACAAAGTAATAAGCATGGAAAAATAAGCAAGCAACAGCCTAGAGAACTATATGACCTGCAATAAGCGCAGAGTGGTTCTTTCATCGTGTGGTTTGTATATCGTACCACCAAATGCAGGAATGATGGAATTACCATACACAGCCTAGAGAATCGCTCTACCAGTCTTGATTCTAAATAAAAAAAACTACCTTACTCCTCAAGCGGGAGAGACCGGTCGTGGAGCAACTCGCCGTCGATCTTCACTACTCCCCTTGTAGCCTGCGCAGTCCCGGTTGTCGGCCGAGCAAGCCCCTCCTCGCCTCTGCTGAGCGCCCCCTCGGTCCACTGCAGGCGCGCTCGGACACTGTAGAGGCCCGGCGCGGCGGCGTGGTACAGGAACCCGACTCTGGTGAAAACGCGTGCTCGGACGAGATAGAGTCCACACATGCTCCCGGTTTATCTTCATCGAGCTCTATAAGGTGTCTGAGGAAGTGGAGGTCGTGGGGAGGAAGCATGCAGTAGTGGACGACGTGGGGACTGTAGAGGGGGAGACGGTTGCACGAACTGTGCGGGGGTGGGGACAGTAGAGGCCGCACAAATGGGGATGGCGCAGGGCTGGAGGTTGCCGGCGGGATAGAAGATGGAGCGGCGGTGGTAGAGCGGCGGTGGTGAAGCGGCGGTGGTGGAGCGGCGGTTGCGCTGGACACTGGAGGCCGCGTCCGCAACGAAGGCGAACAAGAGGGCGGCGGCGCAAGGTGAGCATGCGGGCGGGGGCGCAGCCGCGCAGGGCTGGAGGCCGCGGGCGGGGGCAGGGTTTCACGGCTGAGTCAGGTCCGCCGAGCTTTTTTTTTTGTACGGCCATGGCCTTACGTGTGCTCTGCAGGTGGCTGACTTCACCAGCCGTACTGCGTCGGGGGCACTTACGGCAGCCTTATCTGCCGAAGTCGAGAGACTTCGGACGCAACATGCTGACGCTGTCCGTGAGAAGTCTGCCTCCGACAGCAAGTGTCGTAAACTGGCGGACAAGGTGGCCGCCCTGGAGGAGGAAAAGGCTGACCTCCGGCGCCAGCTGGCGGGGGAGAGGAGGGAGACCAACGAGGCCATCGCCAAGGAGCAGGCCGCGCAGGCGGAGGCTAGGCTGGCACGGGCGGAAGCCAATCTTGCCAAGGATCTCGCCGAAGACCTGCGGGGGCGGCTCACCGCTCTGGAGAGCCACGCGAAGGGGGCCGAAGCCGCGGTGCCGGATCGAGCGAAGGGTCTCCGTGTTGTCTCTGGTGCCGATGAAGCGAAGGGTGTCCCTGCCTGCTTTGTCTGTCAGGGCAGGGGCTAAGCGGTGGAGACTTCGGGCGAAGGGTGGCGTTTCTGCCTTCGCTCCAACATTTGCCCTCCGAGGGACCAGTTCGACAAAGTCACCTGGTGCCGAAGACGTCGCTAGATGGCGGAGACGCTGCCCTCGCTCGAAGTGGTTCCGCGGGGGTTTTTGATGTGACCGTTGATGGACATCGTACTGTTGGACTGCGGGTTTTCCGAAGCGTCGCGCCCTGTGGGATTGCGGGTTTCCCGAGGAGCCGCGCCCTGCCTATAAAGGGGGGCGGGGGACGGCGCTGTTTGCACTTTGCCTTCCGCGCTCCGTGAAAACCCTAGCCGCCCGCCGTCTTTCTGCTCCTCTTCTTCTACTGCTCCCTTTGCTCGTCGGAGATCTGGCTCGAGTGAAGCAGACCGCCCGCCGCCGCCGACGGTACGTAGCAATGCCATCCTCTTCTTCTTCCGCCGACGCCACGCCGCCGGCCGCCGCCTCGTCTGAGGAGACGTTGAGTAGCGTGATGGTGGAGGAGCTGCGCGCCGGCGACTCTGTTGATTTTGGTGTGTCACGGATGACGTCGGCCCGCGTCGAAGAAATGCAGCGCTTGGGCTACTTTGGCGGCGGAGTCGCTCGTGCTCCGGGGACGGAGGAAGTCCCCGAGCCGGAGGGTGAGTTGGTTGTTTTCGAGGCGTTCTTCGTCGCTGGTCTCCGCTTGCCTGCGCACCGGTTTGTTGGCGAAGTCCTGCGTAGATTCAACGTTCAAATTCATCAGCTGACACCGAACGCCGTGGTGGCGCTGGCGAAGTATGTCTGGGCGACGACTTCGTACGGCGGACAGCCGTCGGTTGAAGTTTTTGCGAAGAATTATTGCTTGCATTGGCAGAAGAAGGTGGTTGAGGACGGAGTTGCCCAGTTCGGGTCGTGCACATTCACGCCGAAGACCGGCAAGACCACAATGCCAGTAGTGGAGTTGGTTCCGTGCGCCCGCAACAAGTGGGGCAATTGGAATGAATTTTGGTTTTACGTTGCTGAGGCTACTGTCGAAGGCCATGAAGGACTTCCTGTGTCTGAGATGTGCTCTCACTATTACTCTGCATATCCGCCGTTTGAAGTGGCAGAAGAGGATGCAGACGAAGGGGCCCTTCGGTGCGCTGCCGGCCAGAGCAGTGGTCGTGATTTAGTTGAAGAGTTTGTGGCGTACGGGGTCTGGCCCTTGGCGCACGGCTGGGCGCTGGGCGAAGTGTGCCCTCGCCAGATGCCTTTTCACGGAGGAAGGGTGGTGCGAAGTCCTGCCTTTGCGCTGAATTTGCGAAACCGTGACCCGGCCGCCTTTGTGCGTGATGCGGAGGACTTGGCGGTGCGGCTCGTGGGGCGGTACGTGGCGAGGACGGAAGGCCAGCGCAGCTTTGATATTCGCGGGTCAAATGAACGTTTGAACAGGGTCTTCGAATTAAATCAGTTGCCGTACGACGGCTACCCTGGTCAAGACGAAGTGGACCGCCGTGGGAAGAAGCCGGCGGTGGAGACTGGAGGCGACCCTGCGCTGACGGCCGCCCCCCTCCTCAAAAAAGAGAAAATTAGGTACTGCGATGGGAGGAATCGGGGTGTCTGATAGTTTTGCTAGGGAGTTAATGAGGACGTGTGCGGCCCCGGGGGAGGGGATGTCTTCGCCCGAGCTCCGGGAGTCTTCGGCTCGGATGCTGAGGGTTACCGGGGGCTGCTGGCCTAGAAATGTTCCTGTCCCCTGCGCGGCTGAGGAAGACTGTTTTACATCTCGTATGGTTCGTCAGTGGAGGGTTTTTCCTTACGGGCGAAATATCGGTGCTGTTGTGTGGGCAGTGATGGACAAGGATCGCCAAGGGGCGGCGCAAAAAACGCCAGGCGACCGTCAGGATTCACGATCCCCGGCCGAAGAGGCAGCGGGGAACGGCGAAGGCTGCGGCCTCCAGCGGAGGCAAGCCGCCGCTGGCGGCGAAGGTGGGCGCCTCTGCACCCAGCAAGGCGCCGGAGACAACGGCGGGCGCCGGAGTCTCCAAGCTGACGAAGGTGGTGCCGCCGGCCAGCGGGGTGGCGGAGGCTTCGAAGGCGGCCCGAACGTTGCCGCCGCCGGGCAAACGCGTTGCCGACTTCGGCACCGACATTAGTGTGGACGATTATCTTGGGGGTAAGTTACCCGGCCGCCCCCTTTTTTTTTTATTTTTCTAATCGTTGATGCGCTGCAGGGTCGGACGAGGGCCGGCTTGCTATAGCTGTGCCTGCCGGGGCAATCGCGACGGCTGCGCTGTCGTCGAAGGCGAGGGGCGGAACCCTTGGCGCCGGAGGCGAGGTGTCGGCCCTCGCGTTGGTCAGAGACGAGGCTGGCGCGGCGACCCGCCGGCTGAAAGGAGTGACGGAGGCGCTGAGTCAGGCGACGGAGGCGCTGAGTCAGGTCCGCCGAGCTTTTTTTTTTGTACGGCCATGGCCTTACGTGTGCTCTGCAGGTGGCTGACTTCACCAGCCGTACTGCGTCGGGGGCACTTACGGCAGCCTTATCTGCCGAAGTCGAGAGACTTCGGACGCAACATGCTGACGCTGTCCGTGAGAAGTCTGCCTCCGACAGCAAGTGTCGTAAACTGGCGGACAAGGTGGCCGCCCTGGAGGAGGAAAAGGCTGACCTCCGGCGCCAGCTGGCGGGGGAGAGGAGGGAGACCAACGAGGCCATCGCCAAGGAGCAGGCCGCGCAGGCGGAGGCTAGGCTGGCACGGGCGGAAGCCAATCTTGCCAAGGATCTCGCCGAAGACCTGCGGGGGCGGCTCACCGCTCTGGAGAGCCGCGCGAAGGGGGCCGAAGCCGCGGTGCGAACGGAGGCCGAACGGACGCGCACACAGCTTATGGCCACATATCGCGAGCTGGGTGCGCGGACCGGTGACTTCGTGGTGCCGGAGCGAGAGGCCGGGCTTCGCTGTTTGGAATGGGTGCAAGAGGAGCTGCAGGAGCTCCCCACTGTCCTGGGGGGGTTAATGTCGTTCGCCTCCCTGGTCACCTGCGAGGGGGCGATGAACGCACTCTCTCGCGAAGGGTGCCGGCACTATGAGGCCTTCGACCAGGCAGATGAAGATTTTGGGCGAGACATCTATAAGGTCGAAGACCCCGTGGTGAAGGAGTCCGCCGGCGCCCTCTATGACCGGATGTGGGGTCTGTATGGTGGTGAAGTGGTCAGGGAGCGGGCCGAGGCTGCGAGGGCTCAGGTAACGTTGTCGTTTGTTCGGCGTTTGCTGGATGTGGTCTGTGCGTGTGTTTGCTGACTTTTTGTATGTTTTGTTTTAGGCGGAGCGAGGCGAGCGGGTGGACGATTTCGGAGCACTGAACGACGCCCTGCCTGACCCGGAGCCGGCCCCGGAGACCACGGAGGACGCACCAGGCGCCCCCACATCTGCTGCGACAGTTGAAGACCTGCCCCTGAAGGTGGCCGAAGGCGCTCCCGATGCCCTCGCAGCAGCTGCGCCGACCGTCGAAGATCCGACGGCGGAGGCGGTGGAAACAATGGCGGAAGAAGCGGCGGAGACAACGGCGGAGGCACCCTCGCAGGTGGCGTAGTGGTTGTTTAGGGTTAGGGAATTTTGGATGTTGTACTGAACTTTGGTTGCTGCGCAGGTTCAAGATTTTGGGCCTGCGCACGCAACCACTGCTACTGAGTTTTTGGCGGCCTCGACCGCGGAAGGTGGTAATCAATATAGTGGGTCTGCATCTGAGTTTTTTGACTTTGCTGACTCCGGGAGCTCGGTTGAGTGGACTGAGGAGTCGTCGGAGGAGGATTTGGATTATTTTGCGGCCTTGGACGTGGCTGCGGCGGAGGCCTCGCCACACGCCGCGGACGCGTCGGACGTGCCAGGCCCTAGCGCCGGGCGCCGTCGACGAAGGGCGGTTGCAAAACGTAGGGTTAGCGCGGAGGAGCGGGCTCTGCTCCGTGTGAGTGGGGCTGGTCGGCAGGAACTGTTGTCTCTGCCGACCGCCGAGAGTGTAGGTGAAGGGGAACTGCGAAGGCTTTTTGCGGGTGAGGAGCTCAGGATAATGTTATTTAATTATAGGGAGATGGGAATTATTCCTAAGGTTGAGCCGATGTAGAGTGTGGTGCCCTCGCTTGTGTATGTGTGTGAAGGCGTTTTGTACTAACTGATTCGTTCGGCTGCGCTGTGCTTGCTTGATTATAATTGGTCTTGGCGTGAATGGTTCGATGTTGTCGTTTCGGCCGTTGTTGTGCTAGTCCAGGTGTACCCTTAAGTGTCTTCTGCACAGATAGTCTTCGGTTTTTTTCGCACTTGTTGTGTTAAACCGGCTGTACCCTTAGGCGACTTCCGCGCGGATAGTCTTCGCGATAGACTTAGATTTTTTCCGGCTGCACCCTTAGGCGACTTCTGCGCGGATAGTCTTCGCGATAGACTTAGATTTTTTTCCGGCTGCACCCTTAGGCGACTTCTGCGCGGATAGTCTTCGCGATAGACTTAGATTTTGTCCGCACTTGTTGTGCTAATCCGGCTGCACCCGTAGGCGACTTCGGCGCGGATAGTCTTCGCGATAGACTTAGAGTTTTTCCCGGCTGCACCCTTAGGCGACTTCTGCACGGATAGTCTTCGCGATAGACTTAGATTTTTTCCCGGCTGCACCCTTAGGCGACTTCTGCACGGATAGTCTTCGCGATAGACTTAGATTTTTTCTGCACTTGTTGTGCTAATCCGGCTGCACCCGTAGGCGACTTCGGCGCGGATAGTCTTCGCGATAGACTTAGATTTTTTCCCGGCTGCACCCTTAGGCGACTTCTGCACGGATAGTCTTCGCGATAGACTTAGATTTTTTCTGCACTTGTTGTGCTAATCCGGCTGCACCCGTAGGCGACTTCGGCGCGGATAGTCTTCGCGATAGACTTAGATTTTTTTCCCGGCTGCACCCTTAGGCGACTTCTGCACGGATAGTCTTCGCGATAGACTTAGATTTTTTCCCGGCTGCACCCTTAGGCGACTTCTGCACGGATAGTCTTCGCGATAGACTTAGATTTTTTCTGCACTTGTTGTGCTAATCCGGCTGCACCCGTAGGCGACTTCGGCGCGGATAGTCTTCGCGATAGACTTAGATTTTTTCCCAGCTGCACCCTTAGGCGACTTCTGCACGGATAGTCTTCGCGATAGACTTAGATTTTTTCCCGGCTGCACCCTTAGGCGACTTCTGCACGGATAGTCTTCGCGATAGACTTAGATTTTTTCTGCACTTGTTGTGCTAATCCGGCTGCACCCGTAGGCGACTTCGGCGCGGATAGTCTTCGCGATAGACTTAGATTTTTTCCCGGCTGCACCCTTAGGCGACTTCTGCACGGATAGTCTTCGCGATAGACTTAGATTTTTTCTGCACTTGTTGTGCTAATCCGGCTGCACCCTTAGGCGACTTCTGCGCGGATTTGTCGCACGCGAGGGGTTGGGCAAGAGGTTGGTTGGTTGTTGCATGCCATATGAGCAAGAGGTTGGTTGTTGCATTGTGTTGCGCGTGGTGGCTGAAATGGCCCGGGTTTGATCCTCGCGGCCCTGCTTATTTTTTTGCTGGGCGGGAATTCGCAGGGGCGTTGGGCGGGAATTTTGGAGATTTTCGCAGGGCGCGTTGGGCGGGAATTTTGGAGATTTCGCAGGGCGCTGGGCGGGAGTTCGGGTGGCAGAACCAAAAGTGGCAGGCTACCCTTAGAGCCTTAATAAGTAGTAGAGATTTGAGAACAAGTCCCCAACATTGGCGCCCACCTCCGGTTAACTCACTTCCACTTTTTGAGCTGATGGCTTCGTTCAACGATCAAGTTGGAGCTGCTTCGGCCCCGAAGCTGGTGCTCCCGATAACAGGTGGTTCATGCTCAGAGCCAGCCAACAAAAAGCAGAAGAAAGAAGCACAGAGAAGGGTACAGCATGTTGGGGTGCAAGGACCCTTCATCAAGTCAAGATGGTCCCACATTCTAATTACCTTCTCCCAAGAGGATCTTCAACTCAAGGATTATCCACACAATGATGCTATGGTTATCTCTTGTGTGATCAAAGGATTTCTGGTCCATAATGTCTTGGTTGACACAGGCAGCGCAGCTGATATCATATTTGCCAAAGCTTTCAGACAAATGCAAGAGCCCGAAGACAAGATTCATGATGCTACACACCCTCTCTGTGGCTTCGGAGGAAGACAAATTGTAGCACTGGGCAAGATCACCATGCCAGTGACCTTCGGTTTCATCAACAACACCAGAACTGAGCAAGTTGTGTTTGATATTGTTGATATGGAATATCCTTACAATGCAATTATTGGTCGTGGCACCCTCAATGCTTTTGAAGCAATTCTTCATCCTGCTTATCTTTGTATGAAGATACCTTCAGATCAAGGACCCATCGCTATTCATGGAAGTCAGGAAGCTGCCAGAAGGGCCGAAGGAAACTGGACTGACTCAAAAGCAATCCATAATATAGATGGAGCTGAAGCTTGTGAACAGTACAAATTCAGAAGGGAGAAAGCAGCTTCGGCAGATCAGCCGAAGCCCATGCTCTTATGTGAGGACATAGCAGAGCAGAAGGTGCTGTTGGGCTCCCAATTATCCGAAGAACAGGAGAAAACCTTGATAAGGTTTTTGTTCAACAACAAAGATGTTTTTGCATGGTCAGCTAATGATCTTTGCGGAGTTAACAGGGATGTTATTGAACATTCGCTCAATGTTGATCCATCCTTCAGACCCAGAAAGCAGAGGCTTCGGAAAATGTCTGATGACAAGGCCAAAGGAGCTCGGAATGAAGTCAAAAGACTCCTCAGTGCAGGAGTTATTAGAGAAGTAAAGTACCCAGAATGGCTAGCTAACACTGTTATGGTAAAAAAGGCCAATGGCAAATGGCGAATGTGTATCGATTTTACAGATCTCAACAAGGCCTGTCCGAAGGACGAATTCCCATTGCCAAGGATAGACTCCTTAGTTGATGCAGCAGCTTCGTCAGAGCTTATGAGTCTTTTGGACTGTTATTCAGGCTATCATCAAATTTGGATGAAGAAGGAGGATGAGCCGAAGACCAGTTTCATAACCCCTAGTGGAACATATTGTTACCTTCGGATGCCTGAGGGGCTCAAGAACGCTGGAGAAAGTTTCAGCAGAATGACTTCGAAGGTTCTTCAGTCTCAGATAGGCAGAAATGTGCTAACTTATGTTGATGATATCATTATTAAAAGCACGAAACAAGAAAATCACATTGCTGATCTGTAGGAGACCTTTGTCAATTTTAGACAAGCTGGTCTAAAGCTGAATCCAGAAAAATGTGTCTTCGGAGTAAAGAAGGGGAAATTTCTTGGATGCTTGGTTTCAACAAAGGGAATTGAAGCTAATCCAAGTAAAATTGAAGCTATACTTCGAATGGAGCCACCAAATACAAAAAAGGGGGCCCAAAGATTGACGGGGAGGCTGGCATCTCTCAATAGATTCATATCCAGATCAGCAGAGAGAAATTTACCATTCTTTGAAGTACTGAAATCAGCCGAAGTCTTCCAATGGGGACCAAGCCAACAAAAAGCCTTCGAGGAACTGAAGCAATATTTGATGGATCTAACAACATTAACCCCGCCAACGCCAGGGGCTCCTTTGTTATTATATGTGGCAGCTTCGCACTCAGCGGTAAGTGCAGCACTTGTCCAGGAAAAGCTTGATGGCCAAGTTAAGAAGCAGGTTCCAGTATATTTTGTATCTGAAGTTCTTAGTGTATCAAAGAAAAACTATACCAAATTGGAGAAGGTGTTATATGCTGTTTTGATGGCATCCAGGAAGCTTCGGCATTACTTTCAAGCATATAATATTGTTGTTCCTTCTTCGCAACCGTTGAAGGATATTATGCGAAATAGAGAAGCTACTGGATGGATTGGAAAATGGGCTGCGGAGCTCAATGAATTTTGCATTGATTATGTGCATAGATCTTCGATCCAGTCTCAGGCATTGGCAGATTTCATTGCCGACTGGACGCCAGGGGCTCAGGATGAAGAAACAAATAAAGATGCTGAAGTATGGACAGTGTTTTGCGATGGGTCGTGGGGAACCTTCGAAGCAGGAGCAGCTGCTGTGTTGGTCTCACCATCCAAAGTTAAAACTTGTTATGTGGCAAGACTTGATTTTAGTTGCACAAACAATATTACTGAATACGAAGCCCTGCTTTTGGGTCTTCGGAAGTTAAAAGCAATGGGAATCAGAAGGGCCATTCTTAAAACTGATTCCCAGGTTGTTTCCGGTCATATTGACAAGAGTTGTAAGGCCAAAGATCCGAAGCTCGAAAAATATCTAGACACGGTCCGAAGGATTGAAGCCTCCTTCGAAGGATTTTCTGTCAAAAATATTCCTCGAGGAGAAAATGAGCATGCTGATTTGCTAGCTAAGTCAGCGGCACAGGGGTTGCCCTTACCTTCGGATGTGTTCTTCGAAACAATCAAAGCACCTTCAGTGGAGCTTCTTGAAAGAGCAGTTCTCAATATATCTCCTGTTTATAGTGAAGACTGGAGAGCTGAGATCATCTCTTATCTTCAGGGTAACTTCCTTTCAGATGACGAAGTTTATAACAAAAGGATAGAGGCAAGAGCTCGTCCATATGTCATGATAAAAGGGGAGTTGTACAAGCATGGAGTTTGTGCTCCATTACTCAAGTGTTTGTCCAGAGCTGAAGGCATAGAATTGATGAAAGAAATACATGCAGGCCTGTGTGGATCTCACATTGGATCTAGGCCGTTACTTGGAAAAGTTTTTCGTCAAGGGTTTTATTGGCCGAAGGCAGCTTCGGATGCAGCGGAATTAGTTCAAAAGTGCGAAGGTTGTTAGAAATGTGCAAGAGATCAAAAACAACCTTCGTCTCTAACTCAGCTGATACAACCCATCTGGCCATTACAAAGGTGGGGCCTTGACTTGTTGGGTCCGTTACCACCAGCCCAAGGAAACTTAAGATATGTTGTAGTGGCCGTAGAATATTTTTCTAAATGGATTGAGGCAAAGCCTTTAGCCACAATAACTTCGGCCACCATTCAAAAGTTTTTCTGGCAGAATATTGTTTGTCGTTTCGGAGTACCAAAGGCCATCACTGTAGATAATGGAACACAGTTCGACTCCGAAGATTTCAGACAATTTTGTGATCAAATTGGCACGAAGATCCATTTTGCATCAGTTAGATATCCGGAGTCAAATGGACTTGTTGAAAGAGCCAATGGCATCATAATGACAGGAATAATGAAGTTAATCTTCAATCAACCCAGGGGAAAGTGGCCAGATCAATTAATCAAAGTGGTGTGGAGCCACAATACAACAACATCAAGGTCAACAGGCTTTACTCCATTCAAATTATTGTTTGGTGACGAAGCAATAACTCCGGAGGAAGCTAAAACCGGATCAATAAGAGTAGTAGCTTCGGCAGAATCAGATTTCAAAGTTGATCACTCTGTAGAAAAAGATGCTATAGAAAGGATTAGGCTTCAAGCTGTGGAGAACATCAATAAATATCAGGCCGAAACAATCAAATGGCGTGATAGAAAGGTTCGGCTAAAGAATATTGAGCCAGGACATTTGGTGCTTCGGAGAGTGGCAAACCCAGATACAGTAGGCAAGTTGCAGTTGAAATGGGAGGGACCTTTTTTGGTAGCATCTTCGTCAAGACCCGGTTCATACAGATTGAAGGATATGGACGGCAACGACATTCCTAGATCTTGGAATGCGGATGAGCTTCGGCGATTTTATGTATAACTCGATGTAATTTTTTATATTTTATATTTTTCTTTTATGGCACCCTTTTCCTTTCTAAAGGGGGGGAAAGGTTTTTAATGGGGCCATCACATGTAATTCCTTTTTTATTTTTACCTCTATAAGAGCAAAATCCCCCAAGAGATGTAAATGTAAAAACTGAGAACGCACCATCGAGTGCCGAAAAAGAAAAAAAAGAGAAGAAACAGGAAAGAAGCTCGAAAGTCATCCCTAAGGGGATGCGGAGCACGACGAAGCTACTAAAGAAGTCGCTCCAAAGAGGGCGCAGTGTAAGTTTTCTGCTCAGAAGTCGTTCCAAAGGGAATGCAGAGCTTACAGCGAAAAATCAACGCTGATACCGCCGAAAGTAAAAGGCGAAGAAGCTCCTAAGGGAGGCTTACAGCGAAAAATCAACGCTGATACCGCCGAAAGTAAAAGGCGAAGAAGCTCCTAAGGGAGGCATTCAGCGAAAAGTCAACGCTGATATGTGATTGTTTCTAAGGAAATAATGGTTGTGATTACGGCTTCGGATATGTGTTTCAACATTCATTTGCACACCACATTACATCATAACATTTGCATTCATAAACATTCATCCAGGCATATGTAGGTTAACCATCATCATAACATAAGTAGGCTGCTTCGGCAAAAAGGAAAAAACTGTCTTTTGTACTTCGTCATATACGAAAAGAAGAGCTTCGGCAGAAAGCAAAACCTGTTTTTATGCTTCGCTGTGTACGAAAAGAAGGGAAGGTGTTTTTTTTCGCCTTAGGCTCAAAAAGATAATTTCGTCCACATCAAAGCACCCCACACATTAATGGAAGGGTAAGAGCATGTTACAAGGTATGAACAAAATTCATTAAGAACAGTTTAGCCATATTTACAAAAGTCATTTCAAAAGTTTCTTGAGTTTTTCTACAGTCTATTTCTACTGATCTTCATGGGGCCTCAGCTTCGGCGTCATACTCTTCAAGCATCGGTCTCGGCGGCTTCATCACCCTACATGAATTAAGTTATGAGTCAAAACCGAGTTTGAAGGAAAAGGTAAACACAAGGTATGATTTCTTACTGGTTCAAGATGACTCCGAGCTTCGTCTCCAGCCTTTTCTCGCCCGCCTTTTGTCCATATCATCTTTACAAATCTATTAGAAATGCTTCGGGCGAGGTCAGGAATGTCATCTAAAATTGATGGTGACAGGGTGAAATTGGGCCTGTTAACAATTTTTCCATGGTCGCAGCCAGCTTTCAGAAAAGCTGCAGCAGTGCCCCGAGAAGCTACCTAGGCACAGAAGTCACCATGCCCGGCTATAACTTCGTCAAGCTCATCAATTTCACCCTCAATATGTTCGAAGGTCTTTTGTAAATCTTCAGTTGACGGAGTGAATTTCTCGTTGCTAGCCCCAACTGAGTGGAAGATCTTTCTCAGTCGCTCAATACATTTATTGCTAAACTCCAAACATTTGTCTTGAAGGCTTGCCAATGATTTTTTCAACTTTGAATTTTGTTGGACTTCGGCTTCAAGTTTCGCATTAAGTTCTTGTTTTTCTTGTTCAAATTGTTCAGATTGGCAGAGAAGCTTCGTATTCAATTCTGCTATTTTAGTTTCGGCTTCTGCCAATAAGCCTTCAGTTGACTGAAGCTCGAAGTCTTTCTTTTCAATAGCAGCTGATTGCTCTTTTATTTTGTTCTCTAAATTTCCAATCATAACCTCCTGTTTTTTGTCTTCCAGATCCTGCTGCATTTTCAAAGCCTTACTCAACAGCATACTCTGCACATAAACAACCTTTGTTAGAAATGTTTTCATTATTAAAAAACAATAAATGTCAAGGGAAAAGTAATTCACCTTGAAATTGGAATAAAATAAACTACCAACAATATGTTGTCGTCGGTAGCGGCTAATATCTGTTTCTAGCTTCGGAAAACCGATACTCTTTGATAGAGTACCGATAATCTTAGCTCCAGTCTGATCCCGGATGCAGCCTAATTTTTCATCGTCAATACCTCCGAAGAGGAGTGCTCCTGGTTTATATCCGCAAGATTTGGCATACTCTTTAAGCTCTTCTATCTCGGTTTTTGACAATTCTTGTCCAGCTAAATTTTGAAACATGAAGGTTTCGTCCTCCGAAGTATCGTCAGCTATTTCTTTTCCTTTCCCAGACACTGCGGCCATGGTCTCTTCGGCGGCAGTAGTACCTTCTTCTGTGGCCATCTCTAGTAGTATTTTGTCGATATGTTCAATCGTAGTTTCCAAGTTCAAATCTTCGGCTGAGGTAGCTTCGGTAGCCGCGATTTCCGAAGGTGCGACTTCAACATTTGATATTTCCTCAGCCGCTGCTATCTTCCGAGCTGAAGCTCTCGGTGGTGTCTTGTCAATGACTTCGGTCACTGCGATGATTCTTTGTCTCTTTGTTGTTTTCTTCGTTTTTTTCGGGCTCCTTTTCCTTCTGAAAAAACTTCGTCAGTTGAGGCCCTAATGGACTTAGCTTCACAGGCAGGGATTCAGTCATTACCTTCAAAATCTCTTCCACGTCAGTGGCAGAGCGTGATGCGGCGGTCTCTTCTTCGTCAGATGCTTTTCGCTTCGGAGATGTTAGTTTTCTTTTCTTCAGAATATTTTTCTTTTTTGGCGGTTCTTTCTCATCTTCATCTAAAGCTTCGGCTACCCTTCTTTTTCGGCCTTTGACAATTTTATTCAGTTGTTCGTAGTCAGGGTATTCAAAACCCAAGGCGTCTAGCACTCGATTCAGTCTTCGGACGGGTACCGAAGGCCGCAGTCATCAACTGATCTTCTTTTTTGGAGTAATTACCAAGTATTTCATTGCACATTACTTCAATTGTGTCCAGCCACTCTTGGCAAGGTGTTTTAAAGTATTTCTTAAACTTGTAATAGTAAGGTAGCCGCACAAGCTCCCCTTTCTTCTTCTCCCCCTCTAGCTTCGGCATTTCCCATTCTTTTAAAGTAGGGAAAACCCTGAAGGCCAAGAACTCTTGAACCAGGTCCCTAGTGCTGATATGCTCTGAAATAATTTTAAACTCACCCAGTGCAGCCCAAGTGGGACCTTCTAATGTCATGTGGCATCGCGGTCTTGTTTCTCCGAAGATCAATTCAAGTGGGCTTTGTACCAGCTTCTCTTTGTCCTCGTCAACTTTCACATAAAACCACTCTGACTTCCAGCCTGCCGGCCATTTGCTTCGGTAGCTAATTACAGGAAACTTTGTGGTTTTCCGATAGGCAAAATTATAGCAACCAAAGTTATCATGTAATCCATCTTTTCTAGCCTTCGTCAGGTAGTGTAGTTCATGAACTCGACAAAAGCTGTCGGCAAACGGCTCAACCGCCTGGCTTCGGAGGGCCCAGATATAAACACTAAGTCTAACGATAGCGTTAGGAGTCAGCTGATGAAAGTAGATCCCAAACTCCTTTAATACATCTGCAATAATCCCATGGAGGGGGAATCTCAACCCAGCCTTTAGAAAACTCTTGAAAATGACTATTTCATCCTTCTCTGGCTTCGGGGTGGTTTCTTCCCCCCCGAAGCGAAGTAGCTTCTTCTGACTCTCGCTGAAATAGCCCGACTTCACCATCTTGGAGAGATCAGCCTTAGAGACAGTCGACTTGCCGAAGTCCAAGTGACTGGGCTTACTTGGCACGGCAATATGATAATCATCTTCGGGATCAATTTCTTCAATATTTCCTTCTTCCGCTTCGGCAGCAGCTTCGGAGATGGGAGCAGTTTGCTCTGTCTCGGCGGTACGGATTCCTTCCGAGGTCACCAGTCCGGATCGTTGCATCGCTTCGGAGATGGGAACAGTATCCGATCCTTCAGCTTCGCCTTCCTCACGCTCAACTCTAGCGGTAGAGCGCACTCTGCCCATTTAATTCTGAATTTTGTGGGAACTAAATACTTTTTCTTCCGAAGCTTTTTCTTCTGACGAAGTAGGCTTCAAACTGGAGCTTCGTTTGATTCCGAGAGTTAACCTTCGGTTATGGTTGAAGATTTTGGCAGCAAAACAGTGCAAATAGCAATGAATGCTGTGGTAACTTCACATCTACCCATCTGTTTATATAGTGATGCAGGTAAGGAGGTGAATCACCAGGATTTTTTACACCAGGCGAACAGCTGCTTGCACTCGCTGCAAGGTGGGACCGCTACGCGCTCGGAAACTAAATCGTTTCTCGACAACGAGCTCAGGGAAGGTGTTTTTCGGACCTTCGGCCTCCCGAAGCCTAAGAGACTTTTTTCACGGATCAAGCTCGTTACGAAAAACGATCTAGCACCGTGAAGGGGCTACTGTTGGGATTATGCTTCGTCGCCGAAGGTCTTGCAGGAAGAAACGGCTTCGGCTGAAGCTGTCCGCATGTGATGACCGAAGGTTCCTCTTCATGAAGCTTCGGCATTACAAACCGACTTAAGAGTAGAATGACCTTTTAGTCTATAAATGTTTGAGTCGCTGTTGTAATCCCTTATGAGGGGCATAATTGTAATTTTTCACAGGCTGTGTCCCGTGCCTATAAATAGTGAACAGTATTCCTTTACTGTTCACGCATTCCTGTAATTGCAATCGCATCATTCGGGAAACGATCTTTGTCAAGACAGAGGTATAATTGTATCCAATGTTATAATACATTAAATAGAGAGAGTATGAAAATAATGTTGCTCGTTTATAATTTGTCTACCTTTGACATTTCATATTACTTTGTACAATCTATTAGAATTCAATTACGAAGATTTAACCTTCGTAATTGTATTGACTTTTACCTTCGTCCAAAGTTCATTAGTCCTTAAAGGAATAATGTTTCGTTGGACGAAGGGCATTAACATTTAACACTTCATGTTGCCTTGTTCTTAATTCGTAGTATTTGAGAACAAGTCCCCAACATGAATAAAATATATGTTAGATGTATCATATATTATATAAAAACGGTAAAAAGCGGTATCATCACGACTCGAAAATGAAAAATACGAAAATGGTTGGAAAATAGCTAAATCATTTTTATACCATTTCTAATCGGTTTCCGAAAAATTAAAAAATGATTGGAGAACACGGTATTCGAAACGGTCCGTTAATTTCCGTCCCATTTTCATCCATGTGCATCGCATGGGCCTAGCCTTCTGTCTAAGATGGCAACGAGTATATACATGTCGCCTGTCGGGTAGTATCATCTCATACATGTACTCATCAAAAAAATCTTACGTGTTGAGTTCTCCATATAAGGTCACGAGTATATAATCTTACTTATACCCATATCCGTGCGAGTAATTTTACTTGTCGAGTTACGCATATCTGCTAGAAAAGTCTAAAACACTAATGTGTCAATCACTAAAAATATCAAACAAACACATAAAAAATAGTTCAACTTAATACAACAAATCATTTGATTACATAACTTGGTAGGTAAACCAACAATAAACAAAAAAGTGTTTTCTATTACCTAAGACGGCTTTAATTATATGGTATATAGTGATATCATACGGATGTATTTTATCCACCCATACTCGTACATGTCTACCCAACGGGTATAGATTCTCGCCCATTATCATACCCACGGGTAAATAAATCATCATATACTCGCTTTTATATGGGTAAAACCCATCAAGTATTCGGGTTTCGAGTACACATTGTCATCTCTACTTTTGTCCACGTACGTACGTAACAAGTAACCACAACTGAGGTACCGCTCAAGCCATGAGTCGCCCTTCACAAACTTAGGCTCTTTGGATAAGGTAGTTTCATAGAAAAATATAGAATTTTGATTTTTGTAGGAGTAAGAATTGTTGCTGTAGCATCCTTTAGTTTGTAGGTTTGAGCCTTAAGAAATTTTAAGGAAAAATTATCTACCATCTTTTTCATAGAAAAAACATAGGAAAACAAACATCTAATCTGTCTCTTTTTTCTAACCCTTATGTAGGACCAGTGGCGAACCCAACCCTTAAATTTAGAGTGTGTCAGGACAAAAACATGGAAAATAAATAACAATAATTCTAAATGATTTTTATTTTTCTAAGGGAAAATGAACTAATAATAAACGAAAAAGTGTTTTCTATTAGTTTGGGAACCTTATTTTCCCAAGGGAAATTAGTTTATTTTCCCTTAGGAAAATAGAAATCCTTTAGGCCCCGTTTGTTTCGTTGGAATTGAATTCCATTTTAATAATTATAATTTAGATAAAACTAATTAAGTTCATATATTTATATATGTAATATATTTGTATATTATTCTAAATCATACGAGAGAGATAGTTATATACTACATTTATGTTATAGCGAAGCAAGTAGAAGAGTGTGCTATAAGTTGTACATCGAAATAATAGCATGTAAATCTATAGAATCAATTTCCATCTCTCACCCCATGAATTTGAGATAGACTTATATGATAACTTTGGAAAGTGGTGGAATGTCATATTCTAAAAAATAGCCTATTCCATTAGTAAGATTCCAATTCCTAAAAATGAAAGGAAACAAACGGGACCTTAGGGAAATGAGGTTACCAAACTAGCTCTAAAGATTTAAACTCTGGTTGGATAGTTCAAAACAACACATAGACCATTAAGCTAATTGTGATTTTGTATTCTTAGAGTGTATCGTGGCCATATGAACCACCCACTGGATCTGCCCCTGCGTAGGACCTATGCAAATAAGAGGCGACTAACAAAGATTGCTCAGATAAGAATGAGAACTAATTTCAATAAAATTCGTATGTGTTCCTTACAATCATCCAAACACTTCAACAAAATTCATGTGTTTTTCATTCCTCTGCTTCACATATACATCACTGTCCTATTTTTTGTGTTTTATTCATGTGGTTTTCTAATCCTCCATTCCAAAGGGCCTTTAGCCTTGTTCAAAACCTCTGACCTAATCATTAGCCAACTAATAAGTTGTTGGTTGAATTGGCAAGCCACGAGCGGACCCACGGGGTCTAGGTGGCCCATGGCTCATGGCACACTAAGTCGATCCACCAGAACACATCCCCGTCGGACCACGGCACACTAAAGCCATGTTTGGTTCTACTCCAATCCATATGGATTGAGGGGGATTGAATGAGTTTCAATCCCTAGTAAGTCAAAATCTCTCCAATCCGTATCAATTCCCTCTAATCTGTATGGATTGAAAATAACCGAACAAGCCCTAAATCGATCCACCAGGACACATCCCCGTCCCCGTTCTGCAATCTCCAGCCGTGCCAGATACCCTTAAGGACTTCACCTTCAACACTTGTCGACTACATAGCTTGTGCCGCTGTCGACCACCCTCATCCTAGCACCTACACTCACATGTTGTCGCCATAGAGCACGCTAGCCACTCCCACACAGGCTGCATGTCGCAACCACCACGAGCCGAAGCAGAGCCGGCCCTGAGGGGGTGCGGTAGGTGCGGCCGCACCGGCCCCCCAAAACAGAGGGGCCCCTAGCCATTGGGCACTAACTTTTTTTATTAAACCTATCTATTCTAGACATAAATACGCAAAAAACGATACGCTAGTTATCGACTAGTCTCGTTTATATTGTTAAACTAGTGTCTCAATTACTTATCGAATACTCCATCTGTTTCAAAATAATATTTGGTTTAGCTTTTAATTTTTATGTTTATATTGATTATGATAAATCCACTAAAGAAGCAAAACAAATTTTAATTTGATATAGAGAGAGTATTATAAACTACACATATGATGGTTGCTTCGGTAGAGAGAAGCTTTTTAAAATTAAATTTTTTATGAACTATTTATGGTCAACAATAACTCAAGAGAGGTTAAATGGCTTGACGATTCTATATATCAAAAAAAAGTTGTTAGATGAGATTGATCTCGATGATATAAGCGATGTCTTTGTATCACAAAATGTTAGAAAATATTTTTAATAATATCATATAACAAGTAAGTGTTTTTGTTATATTTTATATTTGTTATCTTATAAACTTTAAAATAGTGCATAATAATTTTTATACGTCAAATATTCGGTTATATATGTATAATTATATATATTTGTGTGTAAATGAGACCTCTATAACGAATTTCACACTAGGCCCGTGAAAAATCAGGACCCGCCCTGAGCCGAAGTGAGGTGACCTACCCAGCCACCAGACGCTAGGCCAGCGCGTCCACAACTCTAGGTCTCTAGCTCTCAACTCCCATGGTCCTGCTTGGCCGCCTTCCGGTGGCCCTGGCTAACGGCCTGCCCATGTCCGTCACTTTCTAGCTGGTCATGCCTGGCTGGTTGGCTGTAAGGCTGGATAACCAACCACCTCGGCTTGTTAAACTAACGAGCCACATAGTCGAGCTGGCTTATTTAGCTCACGAGCCAGAGGAGCAAAAAATAATATACACATAATAATTAATTTCTAGTTAATTTCAAACTAATTTAATAATAAAAATAGTAATTATATTTATAGTTTCACAAACCATGTCAATGTAACATCAAATTAGCACAACTTAGCAATTCACATACATATTCATCAGTTTAACCCACAATTATATTTGCACAGACCAATTTAACACATAGACATAGTTTTAGGGCCTTCCTCTTTCGAAGGTCCTTAAAAACACGACCAACCTTTTGTTTCTAGTATATTATTAAACATTACAGGAGCTTCGTCATAAGAAAAACTTTGTGATGAGTATCTTTTTCCTTGCCAAAGGTCCTCGAGACGAAGACATTGTCTGAAAACGATAACAATGAATGTCGAAGCTACAGCTGAAGGACGACAGCTTTGGTTTAGGCTAACAACGAAGGTAAAGCATAATGCCGAGCCAAAGAGGAAAAGACTAGTTAATCCCTGATGATTTATGTTACGATTATGTGTACATATTAAGGTCATAAATGTATTTTTACTCGGACCACGTCCCATGCCTATAAATAGGTGAACAGTACCCCGTACTGTTCATGTTGAATTGTAATAGCTCTCACGTCAATACCATCGAATAAGTCGAAGGTATCAATGTAATATAAATCATATTAATATCTGTATGTTTATCATGAAATAAATATATGAATCGATATACGAATGAATAATATTTATGGTCTTTATGAATTGTTATTTTTGCGAATGATGAAGGTGCGTCCTTCATCACCTTCGTCCGAAGATCATTATATCCGAAAGTAGATGATGCTTCAGAGGACGAAGGTCTTTAACCTTTAATAATTGTGTTGCCTTGTTCTTGATTCACAATGTTTGAGAACAAGAGACCAACATTGGCGCCCACCTCTGGTGAACTCACTTCCACAACCACGATAATGGCTTCACAGGGTGACCAAGTTGTGACACCTTCGGCTACGAAGCTTGTGCTCCCAATCACAGGCGTCTCAAGTTCTGAACCAGCCAATAAGAAGTAGAAGAAGGAAGCACAGAGAAGGGTACAACATGTTGGAGTGCAAGGACCCTTCATCAAATCCAAATGGTCTCATGTACCAATAACATTTTCTCAAGAAGACCTTCAACTCAAGAATTACCCCCATAATGATGCCATGGTCATATCATGTGTTATCAAAGGATTTCTGGTTTACAATGACCTTGTATATACAGGCAGTGCAGCAGATATCATCTTCGCAAAAGCCTTCAGGCAGATGCAAGAGCAGGATGACAAAATACATGATGCAACACACCCCTTGTGTGGCTTCAGAGGAAGGCAGTTAGTGGCACTTGGGAAGATAATAATGTCAATCACCTTTGATTATGTTCACAACACAAGAACATAACAAGTTTTATTTGACATTGTCAACATGGACTATCCTTACAATGCAATCATTGGTCGAGGAACATTGAATGCCTTCGAAGTAGTACTCCATCCAGCATATCTATGCATGAAGATACCATCTGACCAAGGTCCTATTGTTGTGCATGGAAGTCAAGAGGCCGCTAGAAGGGCCAAAGGGAACTGGACAGATTCAAAGGCCATCCACAACATAGATGAAGTCGAAGCTCATCAGCAGCATAAGCATATAAGAGAAAAAGTTGCTTCAGCGGATCAACCAAAGTCTATGCTTCTGTGCGAAGACATAGCTGGGCAGAAGGTGTTGTTTGGGTCTCAGTTGTCTGCAAGAGAAAACTCTGCTAAAATTTCTATTCAACAACAAGGATGTTTTTGCTTGGTCAGCCAATGATCTTTGTGGTGTCAATAGAGATTTTATTGAACATTCACTCAATGTAGACCCAACCATCAGACCAAGGAAGCAGAAGCTTTGGAAGATGTCTGATGATAAAGCCGAAGGGGCAAGAAACGAAGTTAAAAGGCTTCTCGGTGTTGGAGTAATCAGGGAAGTAACATACCCAGAATGGCTAGCCAACACTGTTATGGTAAAGAAGGCCAATGGAAAATGGAGAATGCATATTGATTTTACAGATCTCAACAAGGCATGCCCAAAGGATGAGTTCCCCTTGCCAAGAATAAACTCCCTTGTAGATGCAACAACCACTTTGGAGCTCATGAGTCTATTAGACTACTACTTAGGCTATCATCAAATCTGGATGGAGGAGGACGAGCCTAAAACAAGCTTCATAACCCCTAATGGAACTTACTGCTACCTTCGGATGCCCGAGGGGCTCAAGAATGCTAGAGGAAGCTTCAGCAGAATGACTTCCAAAGTCCTCAGCTCTCAGATTGGCATGAATGTTCTGACATATGTCGATGATATCATAGTAAAAAAGCATGAAGCAAGAAAATCACATTGCCGACTTGCAAGAAACATTTGCCAACTTCAGAAAGGCTGGCCTCAAGTTAAATCTAGAGAAATGTGTTTTTGGAGTGAAGAAGGGAAATTTTCTTGGGTGCCTAGTATCCACAAAAGGGATTGAAGCAAACTCCAAGCAAAATAGAAGCTATACTTCGGATGGAGCCACCAAGGACAAGAAAAGGTGCCTAGAGACTAACAGGAAGGCTGACATCTTTGAACAGATTCATCTTAAGATCAGCAGAAAGGAATTTGCCATTCTTCAAAGTGCTAAAATCAGCCAAAGTCTTCCAATGGGGACCAGTTCAGCAAAAGGCCTTTGAAGATCTAAAGCAATATCTGATACAGCTAATAACATTGACTCCATCTTCATCAGGAGCCCCGTTGCTACTGTATGTGGCTGCTTCCCACACTACAGTTAGTGCAGAGGAGAGACAAGATGATCAAGCAAAGAAGCAAGTCCCAGTATACTTCATTTCCAAAGTATTGTCCATCAAAAAGGAATTACACAGAGCTGGAGAAGTTACTATATGCTGTATTGATGGCCTCCAAAAAGCTTTGGTATTATTTCCAGTCATACCACATTATAGTACCTTCATCTCAGCCTCTCAAGGACATTGTAAGAAATAGAGAAGCTACAGGAAGAGTTGGAAAATGGGCTGCCGAACTGAATGAATTCACTATTGATTTTGTCCATAGAACCTCGATCCAATCCAAAGCGTTAGCAGACTTCATTGCTGATTGGACGCCAGGGGCTCAAGAAGAAGGAAGCATAACAGACACCGAAGCTTGGACAATGTTCTGTGATGGATCATGGGGAACCTTTAGTGCAGGTGCAACTGCTATTCTGATCTCACCATCTAAAATCAAAACTTGCTATGCAGCCAGATTGGAGTTCAACTGCACAAATAACATTGCAGAGTACGAAGCTCTTCTTTTGGGGCTTTGAAAGCTTAAGGCAATGAGAATAAGAAGGGCAGTTATCAAATTTGACTCACAAGTCATCATAGGGCATGTTGATAAAAGTAGCAGAGCAAGAGACCCGAAGCTTGAAAAGTATCTTGATACAGTCCAAAGAATGGAAGCCTCCTTTGAAGGTTTCTTAGTAAAGAACATTCCAAGAGGAGAAAATGAGCAGGTAGATTTAATAGTTAAATCAGCGGCACATGGGCTCCCACTCCCCTCAAAAGTGTTCTTTGAAACTCTCAAAGCACCTTCAGTCGAGCTCATGGAGCGAGCAGTGCTTACAATTTCACCAGTGCACAGCGAGGACTGGAGAACTAAGATTGTATCTTTCCTCCAAGGCAATTATCCTTTAGATGACGAAGCTTACATAAAAAGGATGCAAGCCAGGACAAGACCATATATGATCATAGGAGGGGAATTGTTCAAATAAGGAGTTTGTTCTCCACTGTTAAAATGTCCGTCTACAGCCGAAGGTTAGGAACTAATGAAAGAGATACACGCAGGGATATGCAGAGCTCATGTTAGATCCAGGCCTCTTCTTGGAAAGGTCTTCAGACAAGGATTTTATTGGCCGAAGGCAGCTTCGGACGCATCGGATCTAGTTCAAAAATGTGAAAACTATCAGAAGTGTGCCAGAGAATAAAAGCAACCTTCGTCTCTAACTAGCTAATTCAGCCCACCTGGCCACTGCAAAGGTGGGGCCTAGACTTACTAGGCCCACTTCCACCAGTGCAAGGGAACTTAAAATATGTTGTGGTAGCAGTGGAGTACTTTTCAAAGTGGATCGAAGCTAAACCCCTAGCTACGATCACTTCGACCACAGTCCAGAAGTTCTTCTGGCAAAACATTGTTTGCCAGTTTGGTGTGCCGAAGGCTATCACGATTGATAATGAAACTCAGTTTGATGCTGAAACATTTAAAACCTTTTGTGACCAAATTGGTACAAAGATACATTTTGCATATGTGAGGCATCCAGAATCTAATGGACCTGTAGAGCGAGCTAACAGAATCATCATCGCAGGAATAATGAAGTCAATTTTCAATCTACCAAAAGGAAAGTGGCCACATGAATGGGTAAAAGTGGTATGGAATCATAACATTGTTGTCTCAAGAACAACAAGGTTTACTCCGTTGAAGCTTTTATTCTGGGATGAAGCAATAACATCAGAACAAGCAAGAACAAGATCAATAAGGACTCTAGCTTCGGCAAAGGACGAAGATGCTTGCAAAATAACAAAAGACACTATAGAAGGGGGTCAGACTTCAGGCTATAGACCACATCAATAAATATCAAGCCGAAACAATCAAGTGGTGAGACAGAAAATTAAGATTAAAAATACCTAGCCAGGACATTTGGTGCTTTGAAGAGTAGCCAACCCAGACACAGTGGGGAAGCTACAACTTAAGTGGGAAGGTCCCTTCTTGGTAGTGTCTTCGTCAAGACCCGGTTCATACAGGCTGAAGGACATGGATGGGAATGATGTTCCAAGATCTTGGAATGCAGACGAGCTTCGAAGATATTACGTATAAACTATGTAATTTTCTTTCTTTCTCACATGGCACCCTTTTCCTTTCAAGAGGGGAGAAATGTTTTTAATGGGGCCATAGGTTGTAATTCTTTATTTTTTCTTGCGCAGCCCTATGCAATACAAGGGCTAGCTTCCCCCGCATGTAAAATGTAAAGATCTGAGATTACACCATCGAACGTAAAAGAGTATGAAGAAGCTCCAAAGTCATCCATAAGGGGATGCAGAGCTAAAATACCACTTAAGTCAAAGGTGAAGAAGCTCCAAAGTCGTTCCTAAGGGAATGCAGAGCTAAAATGCCACCTAAGTCAAAGGTGAAGAAGCTCCAAAGTCGTTTCTAAGGGGATGCAAACCTTAGCTCCAAAGTCGTTACTAAGGGGGTGCAAAGCTGAAATACCACCTAAGTAAAAGGTGAAGAGACTCCAAAGTCATTTCTAAGGGGATGTAGAGTCTGGGTGTGTATTTGTGTGCATTTTTTATGTTCTGCATACATTTGCATACTTCATCACATCATCTTCTGCATTCATACAAACATACATTAGATGTCTGTAGCTTCATCGCATCATGACATATCGCATAAGGCATTAGCAGAAAAGAAGCGAAGGTTTCTGCTTTGAACGTGAAAATGTTTCGTTGTGAACAAAGATGCTTCGTTGTGAACGAAGATGCTTCTAGGGCTGGAAACGAGAGCTCGGCTTGGCTCGGCTCAGTGTGGCTCGTTCAATGGCTGAGCTCGGCTTGGCTCGCCTACTCACTGAGCTATAAAAGGAGGCTCGGCTCGGCTTGCGAGCTGCACCTTGAAAACTAATATTGCATTATATAGTGAATTAATAGTCTATAAATGTGAAATAAATAATCATAACACGACATATATCCATCATTAAAGACTAAGAAACGAGACATATATCTATAAAATTATCCAATATTCATAATTATTGTGTAGGTTGATTAATTTTGTGCAGCTCGCGAGCTGGCTCGTGGCTCGGTTCGGCTCATTGGTTCAACAAGCTCGAAGACCTGGCTCGGCTCGGCTCGCTCGAGGCTCACGAGCCACACCGAGCTGAGGCGAGCCGAGCAGAGCTCAAGCCGGCTCACGAGCTTTGAGCTTTTTTCCAGCCCTAGATGCTTCATTATAAACGAAGATGTTTAACAGGAAAAGAGGAGAAACCGCTTTGTTATGTACGAGGGAGCCATCCTTTGATTTTGGTCCAAAGGTGCTTCAATGTGAACGAAAAGAAGTGAAGGTGTTTTTCGCCTTCGGCTCAAAAAGCTGGGAGCATCAGTTTCGTCCACAGCGAAACAAACAATAGTGGGATGAAAGGTAAAGCAACATTACGAGGTATTCATAGATATTTATAAAAAATTACATTAAATCACAACTTTTCGTTGAATACAATGTTTTTGACGTACAAAGAAGCCTTAAAAGTGTTTTTCAGTCATTAGCGCAAGAAAGAAATGCTTCCGAAGCTTTCTTCAGATCTTCAGAGTAAGATTTGGCTCATCAGTCTTCGCCAACATCACCCTAAAAAATGACAAGTCAAATATTGAGGAATGATATAAGGAAAAATTTAAAATAAAACCATGAAGGTAAAGAAAATTGACATACTTTGTCAAGTAAAGCTCAAGCTTCATCTCCAACAATTTCTCAGCCGCCTTTAGCCTAGATTTGAGTAATGAATCTGTTACCTATGCTTATGGCTTTGGCTAGAATATTAACTAGGTCAGACGATGAGAGGCTGAAGTTGGGCCTATTAATAGCTCTTATGTGATTGCACCCAACCTTGACAAAAGCGGCAACTGTGCCACGAGAAGCCACTAGCGCACAAAAATCACCATGGCCAGTTATATCTTCATCAAGAACATCAACTTCTTTCTCAATACATCCAAAATCTTAGGGATATGTTCAGCAGAAAGATTAATTTATTTAGACACGGCTCCAACAGAATTGATGATACTCTTTAGCTGAGCAATGCATTGAGTAGCAAAGCAGAAGCATTTATTCCGAAGAGCTTTAACCGTTTCACTCAGTTTACGATTCTTTTCAGCTTCGGCCTTGATTGTTGTATTTAAAGCTTCGGACTCACGGCTGAACCGATTTGAGTTCTCTTCCAAAAGTGTTCGAGCTTCTTTCAGTTCTTTACTTAATTTTTCATTCTGAGATCGAGCTTCGACAAGAGAACCTTTGGCCGAATTGAGCAGGCTGTCCTTTTCCTTCAATGAATTTTCAAGTTCATCAATCCTTTTTTTTCCAAGCCATTGATAACAAATTCATTCTTTCTGTCTTCGTCGTCCTGCTGCATTTTCAGAGCCTTGCTCAGCAGTAGGCTCTGAAAAGACAAATTAAATTAGATCTTCATTACTGAAATGCTTAAATCGGCATGGCGAAAGAAAAATAGTAGAGGAGTTTTACCCTAAAATTTGAGTAGAACAAGCTGCCAATAACGTGTTGTATTCTGTAGCAGCTAATGTCTTTCTGTAGCTTCAGAAATCCGATGCTCTTTGATAATGTGCTTACAATTTTAGCCCCAGCGTAGTCACGAATACATCCTAAAATCTCTTCGTCGACGCCGCCAAAGAGCATGGATCCGGGCTGATAGCCGCCAGATATAGCAAATTCCTTCAGTTCTGATATATCCTCTTCAGAAAGCTATTGGTCACTCAGGTGCCGAAGATCAAAGCTTCTATCTTTCAAAGAGGCTTACTCAGTTCTCTTTCCCTTCGACGTTGAAGTCTCTGCAGCAATTGCTCCCTTAGTATTTTTCCCAGGTGTAACGTTCGCAATAAGTCTATCGATTTCTGACATAGTTGTACCAAGGGACCGCCACTGTCCTCAGCTTGTTGGGGACCTTCATCAGCTATAGCAGGAGTAATTTTCTTTTGAATCGCTGGAGGAGGGGTGTCAAGGATGGCCCCCATCACATTCATCATTCGACGCTTCTTCTGAGTGTTCCCTCCGCTGTGCGTCGAAGGGTCTTTATCTGTCTCTGCTTCGGCACTTCCATCAATAATTTTCTTTTATGGCTGTAATGAGCTTGTTAGATCAGACCCTAAAGGACTTAACATTGGGAAAGGTAAGGGTGTAGTCATTACCTCTAAAATTTCTGTCACCCCAATGGAAATTATCGAAGGGGTCTTCTCTAAATGCTTTGGCGGAGAAGGTCCCTCTTCTTCTCCATGCTCGGATGTTGTAACCTTTCTTTTCTTTGGTGCCGAAGGCTTTGGTGTCACCTTCAGCTTCTTTGTTAACTTTTTCTTCTTGTCTGCTTCAAAATACCTTTGTGCTTGCCTTGTTAACATGCTCACAACCCTTTTTCTCTTCAATCCCCTAGCTTCATCATCAAGCCTTTCATAATCAGGGTACTCGAAGCCTAGGGCATCCATCACCCGATTTAGTCTCCGCTTCTCCCGTGTGCCAAAGGTGGCTATCATTAATTGGTCTTCCTTTGTTTTATAATTTCTAAGGATTTCATTGCACATCTTCTCTATCAATTCCAACCATTCGGCGCATGGCTTACCAAAACTCTTTTGGAATTAGAAGCGGTAGGGGAGCCGTACAAGTTCATGTTTCCCTTCTTCCTTTTTCTTCGGCATCCCCCATCCACCAGAAGTTGGAAATGTTTTGCTTGCCAAGTATTCTGGCACTAAGTCCCTAGTGCTAATATGCTCTGCCACAACTCTGAATTACACCTTGGCCAGCTAGTAGGGGGACCCAAGCTGCATGTTGCACAAGAGCCATGTCATGACGAAGCCTAGTTTTAAGGGACTCATCACCATACTCATAAGTTTCTCCCTTTTCTTCTCATCAGCTTTCATGTAAAACCATTCATTGGTCTAGCCAGTCGGCCATTTAGTGCGATAACCAATCATAGGAGCTTTAGTATCTTTTCGGTATGCGAAGTTGTAGCATCCAAAGTTCTTGTGCAGACCATCAGCTCTAGCCTTCGTGTGATAGTGGAGTTCGTGCACCCGACAAAACCCTTTAGCATTCGCACTTTTCCCTTAGCTTCGGAGAGCCCATATGTACACGCTGAGTCAAACAATGGCATTGGGGGTGAGTTGATGAAGGTAAATCTCGAGCTTCTTCAGAACCTCACCAATCATTTCGTATAGGGCGAACCGAAGTCCTACCCTGAAGAAGCTCCTAAATACTACAACTTTGTCATCTTTTAGTTCTGGAATCACCTCTTCCCAGCAAACCAAACTAGCATGTCATCATTCTCTCCAAAATATCCTAATTTTTTCATTAAAACCTGATCTTCAGCCTTAACTGTGGATTTCCTGAACTCAATATGGTTGGGTTTTTTTGGACTTAAAATGCCATCATCATCTTCGTCTTCACTGTCAGCTTCAGCAGTAGTTGGTTCAACTTCGGCATCAACAACATCTTCTGTTGGGACTGTTTCTTTTCTTCTTGTACAATCAACCTGGAACGCCTCATCATTTCTGAGATGGGGGCTGTCTCAGAAGTCCCAGCATTTTCCCCTTCACGTATTACCCTAGCAGTGGACCGCACTCTAGCCATTTCAGTTCTTGACAAATGAAGCTACACTTAAACGATTGAACGTTTGTCCGAAGCTTATGCAACATGCTCACAGAGAGCATGAAGCTTCAGCATTAGTAGAATTTTTTAGCAGCACAAAAGACGCAATAGCAATGAATGTTGTGGTAACTTCTCACCAGCTCGTCTGTTTATATAGCCTCGCAGGTGAAGAAGGCGAACCGCCAAGCCACGCGTACTGGCTAATCGGAGGGCCGGTAACCATTGTAAGTTTTATATTTGTTTTTTAATAACTAGCTCAGAGAAGGTGTTTTTTGGATCTTCGGCATCCAGAAACCTTCATGTTTTCACGGACCGAGCTCGTTATGAAAAAACGATCTAGCACCGCAAAGGGCTACTGTTGGGGCCTTTCTTTTCCGAATGTCCTCAAAAACACGACTAATATTTTGTTTCTAGTATATTATTAAATATTATAGGAGCTTCGTCATAAAAAAGCTTCATGATGAGTATCTTTTTCCCGCCAAAGGTTCTCGAGACGAAGATATTGTCTAAAAACGATAACAACGAATGTCGAAGCTAAAGCTGAAGGACGACAACTTTGGCTTAGGGTGGCAATGAAGGTCAATCATAATGCCGAGCCAAAGAGAAAAAGACTAGTTAAGCTAATGAGCCACAGAACCGGCTCGGCTCGGCTCGTTTACGAGCTCGAGCTGGCTCGTTTATCTCGCGAGCCAGAGCAAAAAAAAATGATATGGACATAATAATTAATTTCTAGTTAATTTTAAACTAATTTAACAATAGAAAATAGTAATTATACTCATAGTTTCACAAACCACGTCAATGTAACACCAAATTAGCACTACTCAGCAATTCACAATTCATATACATATTCATTAGTTTAACCCATAATTATATTTGCATAGACCAATTTAACACATAGACATTGTCAGCGTCTCGGACCCGGGGGGGGGGGGGTCCCTTGGACCGACCAGTGAAATCGCTGCGTGCCCCTGCCCAGATGGGTTGGCGCGGGATGGAACACAAGATGTGGGGCAAGCCTTGTATTATCCTGCACCAGGGGTGCCGCTCGTGGTAGGGGTTACAAGCGCGTCGCGAGAGGGAGAGAGGGAGAGAGAGAGAGAGTTCATCCGCTCCTTCCCTCGTGCGAACCCCCCTTAGGATGGCCCTGGACCTCCCTTTTATAGGCGCAAGGAGAGGGTCCAGACGTACAACAGGGGGGCGTAGCTATGCGCTAACGTGTCCGGTAGAGGAGCGCCTAAGCCTTGTGTACATGCCAACGTGGCCGTCGGGGGAGAGTTCGAGCCCTGTACACGTGATAGCGTGGCCGTCGGAGGAGCGCCTGAGTCCTATAGGAGTACAGCTGGCAGTGCGGCAAGGGTCCTGCTGACGTCTCCTTGCTGCCGTAAGGGGCTGAGAGCCACCGGCTGTTGGGGGCCTTCGTCCTCCGAAGGTCCTCAAAAACAAGATTTGACAATATTTTCCAAGTGAATTATATGAACAGGTATTTTCGAACTCAGATCATGAACATGGAGTACGGACAGGACGAAGCTTAAGCCAGACGAAAGGAGGTTGAGATGAAGGACGGGCTGGTTACCATGCTGTACGAAGGATGGTGCGCAGCCGAAGCTATGCGCAGGAAAGCTTCGTCGCGATAGCAGAACGGGGAACCGACCTAAAGATGAAAAGACTACTTAGGCCTTGACAGATTCCCATAGGTCATTAGCAAATGTAATGGGCATGAATGTAATTTTACATGGGCTGCGTCCCACGCCTATAAATAGATGAACAGTACTCCCGTACTGTTCACGCTGATCTGGCATTTGCTTTTGCGTCATCCTTGTACTTTTGTCTTCTTGCAATCCGAAGGTACACTTGTAATCTAAAGTCATTTCTATTGTTATGCGATAATAAAATAGAAATGATGTTGTGATAAGATTTAAATGTTTATATTACTTTTTATGTCGCGTGTAAGTCCTTCGTTATAGCTTATCGTACTTACGAAGATATATTGTTTGTGACCTTCGTCCGGAGCACATTACATCCCGAAGGGAAATAGTGTTTCAAAGGACGAAGGACCTTATCATTTAACACTTTTTATGTTGCCTTGTTCTTAATCCGAAGCATTTGAGAACAAGTCACCAACATTGGCGCCCACCGTGGGGTGAACTCACTTCCACTTTGAGTTTTTTGAACACCTTCGGAAGCCATAGACCCTCGCTATGGCGCCAAAGAAAGCTTCAGCGACTGGGGCTGCAGCTCTGCAACCGCTGGACCCCAACCAGGAGATTGTCTCTCTTCGGGAGGCCCGAAGCCAGAAGAGGAAGGCCGTCAGCCTGACGCTTCAGGAGGATGAGCTAGACCAAGAGATCAGGGATATGGAGATGCTTCATCAACAGGTGCAGAGGAAGAAGAAAAAGATGGCCAGGCTAGCTGAGCTGCAAAGGCAGATAGACGAAGCTTCTGAAGAAGTTCGCCATCTTACTCACGATGAGCAGAACAGAAGGCCTCATCAAAAAGACCTCCATCATGGAAATTTTGTTTTCGATGATGCTTCTCCCCTGTCCGCTGAGCTGCAGGCTACACCTTGGCCTCCGTCCTACAAGCCGCCCCAGCTTCCCATGTTCGATGGCCATTCAGACCCGAAGCAGTTTTTGATGAGCTACGAAGCAACAGTATCTTCGTATGGTGGCAATGCTGCAGTCATGGTAAAGTCTTTTGTTATGGCTATCAGGAGTGTTGCTCAGACCTGGTATTCCTCCCTTCGACCAGGAACGATCACTTCATGGCAAAAGCTGAAGGACATGTTGTTAACCAGCTTTCAAGGGTTTCAGACGAAGCCGGTCACTGCTCAAGCCTTGTTCCAGTGCACTCAGGATCATGAAGAATACCTTCAGGCGTATGTCAGAAGGTTCTTGCGTTTGAGGGCGCAGGCACCAATGGTGCCCAATGAAATTGTCATCGAAGCCATGATCAAGGGGCTTCGTCCTGGACCTTCAGCTCAATACTTTGCTAGGAAGCCTCCTCAAACTTTGGAGAAGCTGCTGCAGAAGATGGACGAGTACATTCGTGCCGACAATGACTTTCGCCAGAGAAGGGAGGAGGCTTTCAGATTTTCTGAAATGACCAGGGGCTTCGGAGGAAGATTCTATCCAAGGCATGTCAGGTCCATCCACAACTCTACTCAAAATGATGATAAGGGGAGTCAGCAGAACAGGCCGCAGTGCTCCTCACAGGCTTCGGGGCAACAACAAACTTTCTTCCGGCCACCAGCTCCAAGAGGCAGAGGCGCCAGGGGCTTCGGCAGAAGATTTGGAGATCAACCAAGGAGAGTATTTTGCTTATTCTGTGGTGAAAACAAGGGCCATACCACCAGGATGTGCCATGTTACCATCCAAAAGCAAAAGGAGATAGCCGAAGCTGCAGCGCAACAAGTTCAGCCGAAGCAGGTCATGCATACTGCTTCGTACCATCAGCCTTACATCCCAGAATACGTGGGCAACCACCCTGCAGTTTCTGTAGCTTCGACGAGTCAACCTCAAGCTTCATGGCAACAGCCCCCGCCTCCACCACCGCTGCAACAAGGCCAACAGCTGGAAGGGAGCCAATATGTTCCACACCAAAGGGATCTCAGAGAACAATCTGAAGCTCGCACAGTCAATAGCACTGTGCCAGAGTCGAAGCACATTTATTGACAAATATCCTACCTTGATAGCAGTCTTTTCCATTTAGTTCTATTTTCTGTGTAATAAAGAACATTTCAGTTTTCATATAATAGTTTCGTTGTTGGTCACGAGGAAAACTTATTTTCTCCACAGGCTTAAGTTGCTGAAGCTTAAAAATTTGCGATAACAAGAAGGACCTTCGAATTATTAAAAATCCTTCGAAGCCATAAAAAGTCGTTCTAAGGAACGCAGAGTAAGTTGCTGAAGTCACAAAAAGCCGTTCCAAAGGGAGCGCAGTGTAAGTTTTCTGCTCCAAAGTCGTTCCTAAGGGAATGCAGAGCATACAGCGAAAAGTCAACGCTGATACCGCCTAAGTAAAAGGCGAAGAAGCTCCAAAGACGTTCCTAAGGGAATGCAGAGCTTACAGCGAAAAGTCAACGCTGATACCGCCTAAGTAAAAGGCGAAGAAGCTCCAAAGACGTTCCTAAGGGAATGCAGAGCTTACAGCGAAAAGTCAGCGCTGATATAAAGATATTTTGTGTTTTATGGGGATATGTGTGTATCTTCGGAACAAATGTCATCTACATAACATAGCATCATCACATCATTTTGCATAGCATAAGCATCATACATCATGTTGCATATGGCAAAAGAAGGGGACACAGTATCAACTTTCGAAAGGACGCTTTGAGAAAGTGAAAATCGTGCAAAGTCACGAGGGAATACAATGTTGATCTTCGGAATACAGCTTCGGAGAATGTTTTCATGAAGCGTGGACGTGCTTCATCAGAGTAATATCGAAATTGTACAGCTTCGGAGAATATTTTCACGAAGTGTGGATGTGCTTCATCAGAATAGTGTTAAAGGAGAATGTCTTCTTCACGAAGCATGAAAAGAAGGGAAGGTGTTTTTTCGCCGAAGGCTCAAAAATGGTATGTATGTAGAATTTCATGCATCGTAAAGAATTGAATAATGAAAAGAGACTTGTATATTACATTCAACTGTACAAAATATTACATAGATCACACTTCAAATGTTTTTTCTAATAACATCTAGTCTTCTCTTAGTACTATTTCGGCAGCCTCATTTAGAAGTTGTTCAACAACTTTATCCATGATACCTTCGGCCATTTGTTTAATTTCGTCATCCCCTTTTGTGTGAGGGTCAGCAGACGATCCAGCAGGTTCTGAGGGAAGAGAATATATGTCTATGTTACTATTACAAACCATAAGCAAGTTTGAAAATCAAAAATTACAACAGACCTAAAAACCACTAGTTGGTACCTATTTGGCTTTTGGGCTCTACGCTTTTTTCAGCGGCCTTGGCTACTTCCCTAGCATCATGGATCCCTTGTTCGCTTCTTCGAATAATTTCCTGGGCCATTTCTCGGCCACCATTGTCCCAGACGTCGGTGAAAAATTTTCCACCAACCTGGCTAGCTTCGGTCGAGGGGTCTTTAATATCTTCAGCGGATAAAGTGGCTTCGGATTGCGCAAGAAGCTTAATATGATCGCAACCTTTCCTCTCCAAAACAGTAGCAACTCCTCTGGCGCCCGAAAAAGCGCAGATGTCATCGCGGCTACTCAGGATTTCCTCGAAGGCCTCTGCTTCGTGACTGATCCATTCCAGTGGACCTTCGGGATTGCCTCTTGAGAAATTCTCTTCACTAGAGAATGCGCCAACGCCTGCGAAGCTGGATTTTATCTTTTTGACGCATTCTATAGATTTAACGTAGCATTTTCTCTGGGATGCACGAAGCTCCTTAACACTTATCTCTAAATGATTGGCCAGTTGATCGCTAAGCTCTCGTTTTGTTTCTTCAAGCATACGTTCCTCTTTAGCTCTAGCTAGCTGTTTCTGAAGATCTTTAATCTCACGTTTTTGGGCTTCGGCCTGGACCTTTGAGGCAGCTTCGTCCTTTTTTACCTTGTCTACCAATGTAAGCAGAATCTTATCCTTTTCCAGAGCTTCGTTTCTCAGTTTAATAACTTCTGACCGTAGGGTGTTGAACGCAATTTCATAGCTCTCATCTTCGGCACTCTTTTGTGCTCTTAATGCGTTGCTTAGAATTAAACCCTATACGAAAAAGAATCCATATAAGAATAAAAGAATGAATTACGAATTGTAAAATTTTTCAAACGTCTAATTCCCATACCTTCAGGCTATTATATGCAAGACTATCCGCGAGATCTTCTTTCGTCATAGCACATAAGCCAGCTTCGAGCTTCGGGAACCCCATACTCCTAGCCATCTCCCGGCAGACAAATAATTCTTTGTTGTCAGGGAGACAGTATAGGAAGTCATCTTCGTTTGTCCCACTGAACACTAGTGCCCCCTTCGGATATTTTAATTCTTTCGCATAGTGTTTGGCTTCATAAATCTCTTCTTCAGACAATTTCTTCCCCGAAGCATGTCGCACAATGTAATCGTATAAGGTGGAAGGAGCTTCGGGGGCGGCAGTGTCAATTGCTTCAACCAAAATTGGCTTTGGCACTTTTATTTTTTCGGCTTCCAGAGGCTGTTCCTTGCTGGGCTCTGGAGGCCCAGCTTCAGCCTCAGGTTGTTGCTTCGAAGCTTCAGCAACTAAAGCTTCAGTAGACACTCCAGAAAGTTCAACAGTCCTCTTTGGAGTTATGCTTGAAGACTTAATTGTCTCCAAAACGTCTAAAACGTTTGCCATTCTTTTTCTTTTTGGGGTCACAGATGGGCCCTTTTGATTTTTTATTGTTTCAACATTTGCTGAAGGGCTTAAGATTTCCAATATTTTTGGTCCTTCAGTTCTCGGTTTTTCTGCCTTCTCTGCTGAAGGCACTTCAGTTTTTTCTTTGATCTTCGGCACTGGAGCTAGTTCTGTACTTGCAGTGGCCAAGGGGACTTTACCGATAAATTCAGGCACTGTGGCCGGCTCAATAAAACGTGCCCGGTGGGTGAGCACCTTCGTCTTTTTTCCTTGCGGCGCTGGCTCACTAGAAGCACTGGTGGCAACTTCTGTTGCAGGAGAAGTATTTTTTCTTTTGCGGCCCAGCACCGGATAATGATAGTCAGGGTAGACAAACCCGATTGCATCAAATACCCGGTTGAGCCTCTTCTTCTTTCGGCCTCCGAAGGCTGCCGATAATGCAGTGTTCTCGGCCTTCGAATATACCCCAAGCAGTTCGTCACTTAATGTTTCAATGCTTTTTAACCAGTCGTCATCAGGTTCAACAAATTTATCCCCGTATTTGAATGAGTATTTTAGTCTGACTAGTCCACCTTCGTCAGACTCTTTGATGGTCTCCTTCGGCATTTCCCACTTTCCTGCAAGTGGCCACACCCTGAAGGCAATATGCTCTTGCACCAGATCCCTTGTCCCAATAAAAGAGCAGACTACGCCGAAGGCTCTTTGGCATTCTTCGGCTGCTTCATCCATTTCAACCTTCGGCTTTCGGAGTCCGAAGCGTTGCCAGATGGGGCGCATAATGATACTCTTAACATCTTCCTGCGCTGTCAAGTCATTCTTTACATAGAACCACTCTGTCATCCAGGCTCCGGGCCACCTCTTCCGAAAGGTTGGCACAGGGCGGCTTGACCCGGAGTGGGCACCGAAGCTGTAACACCCAAAGTTGTTGTGATATTGCTCTTTTCCCCAGGGTTTCGTCTCATATACCAACTCATGAATTTTGCAAAAGCTTTTAGCATTTGGTTCTAAACCTTGGCTTTTCACAGCCCAGACAAAGATTCCCATTCTTATGATAGCTTCGGGAGTAATTTGATGAAGGTAAATTTGAAATGTCTTCAGGACTTCGACAACAAAACTGCTCAGAGGGAACCGAAGCCCAGCCTTGAGAAAGCTTCGGAAGATCACAACCTCATCTTCTTCGGGGGTGGGAGAAGTCCTTTCTCCAGCATCAGCCCTCACAATAGATATATCTCGAAAATATCTCCCTCTCATATTGTCAATATGACTTTGCTTGATAGTGGTTTTTCCGAAAACCGAGTGACTTGGCCGCCATGGTCGATCTTCAGACTCTCCCCCACCGCTTTCTACATCATAACTGTCGCTGTCACCAGTGTCTTCAGATAAACCTTCTAAAATCTCTGTGGTGATCTTCTCTGTATTGGTCTTCGACATTGCCTCAAGGAAGCCCAGGTTCTTCTCTTCAGAGAGACTTAGCTTCATCTCGACAACAGCCTTCTTCTCCTCAGACATTTCTTCGGAGATTCTACTTCTTGCTTCCGAAGATTAAAACTAGGACAGAAAACAAATATTTTTGGGCAGAAAGTTTTATAAGCAGGAAAAACAGATGGCAAAGAGAGCGTACCAAATCAAATGTAGCGGGCTCCTATTTATACACTCGATATGACGGAAACCATGTGGTCCCAGGTGTCAGTGACTTTTGCTATTTTAGCAAAGGGAAGGTGTTTTTTTCGGACCTTCGGCTTAAGGCCTTCGTCCATATCGCAATCTGAATTTATCACTAACAAATTAATATTGCGAGGGGCTACTGTTGGGGGCCTTCGTCCTCCGAAGGTCCTCAAAAACAAGATTTGACAATATTTTCCAAGTGAATTATATGAACAGGTATTTTCGAACTCAGATCATGAACATGGAGTACGGACAGGACGAAGCTTAAGCCAGACGAAAGGAGGTTGAGATGAAGGACGGGCTGGTTACCATGCTGTACGAAGGATGGTGCGCAGCCGAAGCTATGCGCAGGAAAGCTTCGTCGCGATAGCAGAACGGGGAACCGACCTAAAGATGAAAAGACTACTTAGGCCTTGACAGATTCCCATAGGTCATTAGCAAATGTAATGGGCATGAATGTAATTTTACATGGGCTGCGTCCCACGCCTATAAATAGATGAACAGTACTCCCGTACTGTTCACGCTGATCTGGCATTTGCTTTTGCGTCATCCTTGTACTTTTGTCTTCTTGCAATCCGAAGGTACACTTGTAATCTAAAGTCATTTCTATTGTTATGCGATAATAAAATAGAAATGATGTTGTGATAAGATTTAAATGTTTATATTACTTTTTATGTCGCGTGTAAGTCCTTCGTCATAGCTTATCGTACTTACGAAGATATATTGTTTGTGACCTTCGTCCGGAGCACATTATATCCCGAAGGGAAATAGTGTTTCAAAGGACGAAGGACCTTATCATTTAACACTTTTTATGTTGCCTTGTTCTTAATCTGAAGCATTTGAGAACAAGTCACCAACACCGGCGTCATGGTGCACGAGGGGCACCATCATTACCCGTCGCCGGGGTAAGCCAGATGGGACACCAGTCTTGTTCCTCCTAGCCTGAGCAAGCTAGGAATAGGGTAATGATGTATCCCCTGTTGGCGCGGTCGGTCCGAGCCCAAGGTCGGGCGAGGCGGAGACTTCTGTCAAGGCCGAGGCCGGGATCGGGCGAGGACGCGATTCCTCCCGAGACCGAGGTCGAGGCCGAGTCCGGGGGTCGGGCGAGGCGGAGACCTCCTCCCGAGGCCGGAGCCTGAGCTTGAGGCCGAGTCTGAAACCTCCTCTCGAGGTCGGAGCCTGAGGTCGGGCGAGGCGAAGCTTCCTGTTGCGCCCGAGGCCAAACTCGGTGGTTGATCGTGACTTGTTGTCAGTCTTTGCCTGGGTGGTTGACACGACAGTCAGAGCAGGGCGAGCAGCGCTGTTTTCCTGTCACATCAGTACAGTAAAGAAGAGGGGCGAAGTGACTGCTGTCACTTCGGCCTGGCCGACTGAGGCGCGTGTGTCAGGATACAGTGTCAGGCATCCCCTGCATTGAATGCGCCTGCGAAGCGGTCGGTTGGTGAGGCGGTCTGGCCAAGGTTGCTTCACAACGAAGCCTACTCGAGCCGGGTTTTGGGAGAGCCGAGGGGGCGCCTACTGCCTGAGGAGGCCCTCGGGCAGGGCGTGAACTCGTCTGGGATTACTGCTCCGGCCCGAGGCTGGGCTCGAGCAAGATCGCGTCCCTTGGGTAGACGAAGCCTTGACTTGAACCGCACCCGTCAGTTGGTCTGAGGGTGTTTACCAGCCATGATTAGGAGCATTGGGGGTACCCCTAATTATTGTACCCGACAGTAGCCCCCGAGCCTTGAAGGGAGTGTTGGTACTCGCTTGGAGGCTTTTGCCGCATTTTCGGCGAGGGGATCGGCCTTTCTCGGTTTTTGCCTTGTTCTGGTGGGTGCGCGCGAGCGCACCCGCCGGGTGTAGCCCCCGAGGCCTCGGAGGAGTGGTTTGACTCCTCTGAGGTCTGAATGCTTTTCGTGGTGCTTCGGCCGGTCTGATCGTTCCCTCATGCGGCCTGGCCGTAGCCCAGGTGCGTGGTCGGGTTCCAAGTTATCAAGCTGGTTTGTTGACGCTATCAACAGTTTTGGCCGTAGCCAGGTGTGAGAGCAGCCCCCGAGCCTCTACACGGAGCGAGAGGAAGATCAAGGACTTTCCTGACTTTTATCATACGCCCCTGCATCGCCTTTCCGCAAGGAGGAGGGGGGGAAAGCGCCATGTTGCCCTCGGAGGGCGCCGAACATGGTGTTTCCAGTGAGCTGCTAACGGGTGATCCGAGTGGACGCCTGTGCCCCATTCGTTAGGGGTCGGCTGGTGGCCCAGAGGCGCGCTCCAAAAGTACCTGTGGGTGATTCACCGGACCCAGACCCCTTCGACAGGGTTCGAGGGCTCGATGCCTCCCTCCGGTGGGATTCCATTACAAATCATTCCCGCTGGTCTCGGAAATGACCTAGGGTACCTTGGGAGCGTAGCCCGAGCCTCGGCCATGTATCGGACGTACCCAGAGTCATCCCTCACTCTGCGTGCTCTGGGGCGACTGTCGAACCCTTCCAAGGGGCCAGCCTACGAACCCCTGTTCAGTAATGGGCACGGAGCCTAAGCGTTCTGGGGCGGCTATCAAACCCTTCCGAGGGGCCAGCTTTCGAACCCTTGATCAATAATGGGCTTGAAGTTCGAGTGCTCTGCGGCGGCTGTCGAAACCCTTCCGAGGGGCCAGCCTTCGAACCCCTGATCAGTAGGAGGGCTCAGGGCCCGCTTCCTTTGCCGAGAAGGATCCTTTCCACAACATCCCCTTTCCCGGTCCCTATAGCAAGAGAGAGAGAGAGAGAGAGAGGAGGGGAAGGATATGAATTTAAATAAGGTGGCACACCTTTTTTGATGCGGTCATTATGGCGAAGGCGAAGCGACGCCCGCCTCGCCTGCCAGAGGTGTCACCTGCTCCACCGGGGAGTTAATGCGGCAGGATGGGCGATTCGCGCGGCGCCCGTTGCGTGTGCGAGCCGTTTGAGGAACGGAACACAGGTGCGTCGTCTTTACGCCGTGGGAGAGGGCTCTCCTGTCGCTTCAGGAGGGGACGCGAGCCTGCGGGTGATCTGGCCGCCGCTTCCGCTGCAGTTACTGTCGGCCCACTTTTGGGCCATGCCAACCACCGCGCCTGTCCCTGCAGTCGACTAACCCATGGTCGTCGCCTTTAGTTGGCACTGTTGGGTCACGCGCAGGGCTGCCTTGAGACGCGGTACTGGTTCCACAGTCGAGGAGGCGCAGCATTGGCGCGAGTGGCGGGGTAGCTTCTTGTATGTCATAACCGGCGCGCCGGTTACATGACGTGTGGGCCCGCTTCCTTTGCACTGGTCCACCGGATATGGTCAAAACCGAAAGGGCGCACAGTTGCGGTGCAGTTGGATGCCTGTCGTGTGGCGGTCCACCCTTTAGACCACCGGTTTCTGCGAAGATGGGAGAGCGCTTGTAACCGCGGGGCGGTTACATGCCTCGCGTGCGGCGGTTTGCCTTCTTCACGCTTCGGATCAGCTCGCATGACGTGTGGGTCCCAGCCCCTGTGTTGTAGGGGAGAACCCTGGAGTATGTCAGTGGAGACTTCGCCCGTGACGCTAAGGGGTGCAAGTGAGGAGGTCTACCTATAAAAGGGGGATCAATCCCCCAGGCAGTGGTCATGCCTTCGTTTTCCCCTCATGCATTGCGCCCTTCCACCTTTCAAGCCCCCGGATGGGGAGCACTAGCACCGCCTTGCTCTTGCTATCGTTGGAGGAGCGCGACCTCGTGGTGATCGGCGCCCTTCAGCCATCACTCGGCTTCAAGGATTTTCGTCGTGCGGGCTGAGGCGGAGGGCGTGCCGAGCCGGGTTTCGCTTCCCATGTGGGTCGGCGACCCGCTTCTTCCTCCAACATTTGGGGGAAAAGGGCATCCTCCAGCCCTGCGGAGGTGACGTCCTCCAGCCATGCGGGGGAAGGCGAACCGCTTGAGAGCACCTAGAGGGGGGGGGTGAATAGGTGATCCTGTAAAACTTGAGTCTTAATGCCACAAAACTTGATTAGGCGTTAGCACAATAATGCCAAGTGGCTTAGAGAAGAGTCTTAGCAAAACACAACAACCACAAGAGGATCAACACAGATAGACACAGTGGTTTATCTCGTGGTTCGGCCAAGTACAAAACTTGCCTACTCCACGTTGTGGCGTCCCAACGGACGAGGGTTGCAATCAACCCCTCTCAAGCGGTCCAAAGACCCACTTGAGTACCATGGTGTTTTGCTTAGCTTTACTATATCCCGCTTGCGAGGAATCTCCACAACTTGGAGTCTCTCGCTCTTACAAAGATGTTCACAAAGAAGCACGGAGTAAGGGAGGGATGAGCAACTCACACAAGACACAAAAATCACAGCAAATACGCACACACAAGACCAAGACTTGAGCTCAAAAGACTATCGCGAGGTTCTCACTAGAACGGAGCTCAAATCACTAAGAATGTCGAACAAGTGCACAAGAATGAAGTGTGAGTGATCAACAATGCTCTAAGGATGCTTGGTTTACTCCTCCATGCGCCTAGGGGCCCCTTTTATAGCCCCAAGGTAGCTAGGAGCCGTTGAGAGCATTCTAGGAAGGTAGATCTTGCCTTCTGTCGCCTGGCGCACCGGACAGTCCGGTGCACCACCGGACACTGTCCGGTGTGGATTTCTTTCCTTATTTGGCGAAGCCGACCATTGAAGATTCAGAGCCGTTGGCGCATCGGACACTGTCCAGTGCACACCGGATAGTCCGGTGCCCCCTTCTAGCCGTTGGCTCGGCCACGTGTCCCGCGCAGATCGCGCGGCCGACCGTTGGCCCGGCCGACCGTTGGCTCACCGGACAGTCCGATGCACCACCGGATAGTCCGGTGAATTATAGCCGTACACCGTTAATCATCTCCCGAGAGCGACGAGTTCGCCTGTGAATGGCTCACCGGACAGTCCGGTGCACCACCGGACAGTCCAGTGATTTATAGCCGTACACCACCGTCGAAGTCCCGAGAGCAGCAAGTTCGCCAGAGCCAGCCTGGCGCACCGGACACTGTCCGGTGCACCACCGGACAGTCCGGTGCACCCAGACTGAGCAGACTTTGGCTGAACAAAGCCATCTCTTTTCTAACTTGATTTTTCCTGTTTCCAGCACTTAGACACAATACATTAGTCCATAAAACAATGTACTAAGTCTAGAAACATACCTTTACTTTTGATTTGCACTTTGTCCATCACTTGGGATACTTTAACACTTAAGCACTTGTGTTGGCACTCAATCACCAAAATACTTAGAAATGGCCCAAGGGCACATTTCCCTTTCAATCTCCCCCTTTTTGGTGATTTATGCCAACACAACAAAAAGCAACTAATAGAAGTGCAACATCAATACAAATGAGAACTTAAAATTGTTTTGATTCAAATTTGGCATATATGGATCACTCTTTGCCACCACTTGGTTTGTTTTTGCAAATCAAACTCAATTTCCTATCTCTAAGTCAAATTCACTTGTAGAGACATAAAGAGAGGTATTCCACGAAAAATTGATCAAAGATTTCAAAAACTCCCCCTTTTTCCCATAATCACCATTTCTCCCCACAAGAGGCCAACTTTTGACAAGAGAGACAATAAGAGAGTTTTGACAAACCAAAAGCTCTATTCTACTATTTTCAAAATTTCTCAAGTGGTAGCTGATCCATTTATTGCTTTGGCCTTATTTTCTCCCCCTTTGGCATCAAGCACCAAAACGGGATCAATTTTGGCCCCTTAACCCCATTGCCTCACCAAAATCTTCAAATAAGAATACAAAGGCAATAGGAGTACATGAGATGAACTTGGAATAAGTTACCCTCTCATCGGAGTGCAGTGGAAGTCTTTCATGGTCCAAGTCCACCTTTTCCCTTTCAAACCTCCTTTGAGACTAAATCAAGCAAACTCAAGCACACGGTTAGTCTCAAAGGGTCAAGTTGTAGCACAACTCCCCTAAATATGTGCATCACTTGCAAAAGGACTTGTGAGGTCCGGGGAGTGTTTGTACAACTTGAGCACCACAAGTAAACAACAAAATGCATAAGGAACATGATCAAAGGCATAAACACATGTATGCTATAAATCAATCCAAGTTCCACGAATCTAAGACATTTAGCTCACTACGCAGCCTGCAAAAGATCTTCTCATCTAAAGGCTTGGTAAAGATATCGGCTAGCTGGTTCTCGGTGCTAACGTAAAACACTTTGATATCTCCCTTTTGCTGGTGGTCTCTCAAAAAGTGATGCCGGATATCAATGTGCTTTGTGCGGCTGTGCTCAACAGGATTTTCCGCTATGCGGATGGCACTCTCATTGTCACATAGGAGTGGGACTTTGCTCAGATTGTAGCCAAAGTCCTGGAGGGTTTGCCTCATCCAAAGTAGTTGCGCGCAACACTGTCCTGCGGCAACATACTCGGACTCAACGGTGGATAGGGCAACAGAAGTTTGTTTCTTAGAGTTCCATGACACCAGGGACCTTCCTAAGAATTGGCACGTCCCCGAAGTACTCTTCCTATCGACCTTACATCCAGCATAGTCGGAGTCTGAATATCCAATCAAGTCAAAGTTAGACCCCTTTGGATACCAGATCCCGAAGCAAGGCGTAGCGACTAAATATCTAAGAATTCGCTTCACGGCCACTAAGTAACACTCCCTTGGATCGGATTGAAATCTAGCACACATGCATACGCTAAGCATAATATCCGGTCTACTAGCACATAAATAAAGTAAAGACCCTATCATCGACCGGTATGCCTTTTGATCAACGGACTTACCTCCTTTGTTGAGGTCGGTGTGTCCATCAGTTCCCATCGGAGTCTTTGCGGGCTTGGCGTCCTTCATCCCAAACCGCTTTAGCAAGTCTTGCGTGTACTTCGTTTGGGAGATGAAGGTGCCATCCTTGAGTTGCTTCACTTGGAACCCAAGGAAGTAGTTCAACTCGCCCATCATTGGCATCTCAAATTTCTGCGTCATCACCCTGCTAAACTCTTCAAAGACTTTTGATTAGTAGAACCAAATATTATGTCATCGACATAAATTTGGCACACAAAAAGATCACCATCGCAAGTCTTAGTGAAAAGAGTTGGATCGGCTTTCCCAACCTTGAAAGCATTAGCAATTAAAAAGTCTCTAAGGCATTCATACCATGCTCTTGGGGCTTGCTTAAGTCCATAGAGCGCCTTAGAGAGCTTACACATGTGGTCGGGGTACCGTTCATCCTCGAAGCCAGGTGGTTGCTCTACGTACACCTCCTCCTTGATTGGCCCGTTGAGGAAGGCGCTCTTCACATCCATTTGGAACAACCTGAAAGAATGGTGAGCGGCTTATGCTAGCAAAATACGAATGGACTCTAGCCTAGCCACAGGAGCAAAAGTCTCCTCAAAGTCCAAACCTGCGACTTGGGCATAACCTTTTGCCACAAGTCGAGCCTTGTTCCTTGTCACCACCCCGTGCTCGTCCTGTTTGTTGCGGAACACCCACTTGGTTCCCACAACATTTTGCTTGGGATGAGGCACCAGTGTCCAAACTTCATTCCTCTTGAAATTATTGAGCTCCTCCTGCATGGCCAACACCCAGTCCGGATCTAGCAAGGCCTCTTCTACCCTGAAAGGCTCAATAGAAGAGACAAAGGAGTAATGCTCACAGAAATTAACTAATCTAGAATGAGTAGTTACTCCCTTGCTAATGTCACCCAAAATTTGGTCGACGGGATGATTCCTTTGAATCGTCGCTCGAACTTGGGTTGGAGGTGCCAGTTGTACTTCTTCATCCCTCACATGATCATCTTGTGCTCCCCCTTGATCACACGCCTCCTCCTGATGAACCTGTTCATCGTCTTGAGTTGGGGGATGCACCATTGTTGAGGAAGAAGGTTGATCTTGCTCCAATTGTTCCTGTGGTCGCACATCGCCAATCGCCATGGTGCGCATTGCGACCGTTGGAACGTCTTCTTCATCTACATCATCAAGATCAACAACTTGCTCTCTTGGAGAGCCATTAGTCTCATCAAATACAACGTCGCTAGAGACTTCAACCAAACCCGATGATTTGTTGAAGACCCTATACGCCTTTGTATTTGAGTCATAACCTAATAAAAACCCTTCTACGGCTTTGGGAGCAAATTTGGAATTCCTACCCTTCTTCACTAGAATGTAGCATTTACTCCCAAAAACACGAAAGTAAGACACATTGGGTTTGTTACCAGTTAGCAGCTCATATGAAGTCTTCTTGAGGAGGCGGTGAAGGTAGACCCGGTTGATGGCGTGGCAAGCCGTGTTCACGGCTTCTAACCAAAAGCGCTCGGGGGTGTTGAACTCTCCAAGCATCGTCCTCGCCATATCGACGAGCGTCCTGTTCTTCCTTTCTACCACACCATTTTGCTGTGGTGTGTAGGGAGCGGAGAATTCGTGCTTGATCCCTTCCTCCTCAAGGTACTCCTCCACTTGAAGGTTCTTGAACTCGGACCCGTTGTCGCTCCTTATCTTCTTCACCTTGAGCTCAAACTCATTTTGAGCTCTCCTGAGGAAGCGCTTGAGGGTCCCTTGGGTTTTAGATTTATCCTGCAAAAAGAATACCCAAGTGAAGCGGGAAAAATCATCAACTATAACAAGACCATACTTACTTCCTCCTATGCTTAGATAGGCGACGGGTCCGAAGAGGTCCATATGAAGCATCTCCAAAGGTCTTGATGTGGTCATCACATTTTTGGGATGATGCGAGCTTCCCACCTGTTTACCTGCTTGACAAGCTGCACAGGGTCTATCTTTTTCGAAATGCACGTTAGTTAGACCTATCACGTGTTCTCCCTTTAGAAGCTTGTGAAGGTTCTTCATCCCCACATGTGCTAAACGGCGATGCCACAGCCAGCCCATGCAAGTCTTAGCAATTAAGCATGCATCTAGACCGGCCTCCTCTTTTGCAAAATCAACTAAATAAAGTTTGCCATCTAGTACACCCTTAAAAGCTAATGAACCATCACTTCTTCTAAAGACAGACACATCTACATTTGTGAATAAACAATTATATCCCATATTACAAAGTTGACTCACAGACAACAAGTTATATCCAAGCGACTCAACTAAAAACACATTAGAAATAGAGTGCTCGGATGAAATAGCAATCTTTCCTAACCCTTTTACCTTGCCTTTCTTCCCATCACCGAATATTATTGAATCTTGGGGATCCTTGTTCTTGACGTAGGAAGAGAACATCCTCTTTTCCCCCGTCATGTGGTTTGTGCATCCACTGTCGATAATCCAGCTTGAGCCCCCGGATGCATAAACCTGCAAGGCAAATTTAGGCTTGGGTCTTAGGTACCCAACTCATGTTGGGTCCTACAAGGTTAGTTACAATAGTCTTAGGGACCCAAATGCAAATTTTGTCTCCCTTACATTTGGCCCCTAACTTCTTAGCAATTACCTTCTTACCCTTTCTACAAATAGCAAAGGAAACATTGCAAGCATAATAAATTGTAGATGGTTCATTCATTACTTTCCTAGGAACATGAACAACATTTTTTCTAGGCATAGCATTTTTCCTAGCAACATTTCTATCATGCATAATAGAAGAACTAGAAGCAACCATGGCATGAGAATCAAAAGCATCATAACTTCTAAAAGCATTCCTAGAATGTCTCCTATCATGATACATGAAAGCATGGTTCTTATGAGCACTACTAGCCATAGGGGCCTTCCCTTTCTCCTTGGCGGAGATGGAAACCTTATGGCTTGTTAAGTTCTTGACCTCTCTCTTGAAGCCAAGACCATCCTTAATTGAGGGGTGTCTACCAATCGTGTAGGCATCTCTTGCAAATTTTATTTTATCAATTTCACTTTTGCTAGTCTTAAGTTGGGCATTAAGACTAGCCACTTCATCATTTAATCTAGAAATTGAAGCTAGGTGTTTGCTACAAGCATCAATATTAAAATCTTTACACCTATTGCAAATTACAACATTTTCTACACAAGATGTTGATTTACTAGCTATTTCTAACTTAGCATTCAAATCATCATTTATGCTCCTTAAGCTAGAAATTGTCTCATGGCAAGTAGATAGTTCACAAGAAAGCATTTCATTCCTTTTAACTTCTAAAGCATGAGATTTTTGTGCCTCGACAAATTTATCATGTTCTTCATACAACAAATCCTCTTGCTTTTCTAATAACCTATTCTTATCATTCAAGGCATCAATTAATTCATTAATTTTATCAACCTTGGTTCTATCTAGGCCCTTGAATAAACATGAGAAATCTATTTCATCATCATCACTAGACTCGTCCTCACTTGAAGAAGCATAAGTAGTATTTCGAGTACATACCTTCTTCTCCTTCGCCATGAGGCATGTGTGACGCTCGTTTGGGAAGAGGGCCGATTTGTTAAAGGCGGTGGCGGCGAGTCCTTCGTTGTCGGAGTCGGACGACGAACAATCCGAGTCCCACTCCTTGCCAAGGTGTGCCTCGCCCTTAGCCTTCTTGTAAGCTTTCTTCTTCTCCCTTTTGTTCCCTTGTTCCTGGTCACTATCATTATCGGGACAATTAGCGATAAAATGACCAATCTTACCACATTTGAAGCATGAGCGCTTCCCCTTTGTCTTGGTCTTGCTTGGCTGCCCCTTGCGACCCTTTAGCGCCGTCTTGAAGCGCTTGATGATGAGGGCCATCTCTTCATCATTGAGCCCCACCGCCTCAACTTGCGCCACCTTGCTAGGTAGCGCCTCCTTGCTCCTTGTTGCCTTGAGAGCAATAGTTTGAGGCTCTTGGATTGGTCCATTTAGTGCATCGTCGACGTATCTTGCCTCCTTGATCATCATCCGCCCGCTTACAAATTTCCCAAGAATTTCTTCGGGCGACATCTTGGTGTACCTAGGATTCTCACGAATATTGTTCACAAGATGTGGATCAAGAACAGTAAAGGACCTTAGCATTAGGCGGACAACGTCGTGGTCCATCCATCGCGTGCTTCCGTAGCTCCTTATTTTGTTGACGAGGGTCTTGAGCCGGTTGTACGTTTGGGTTGGCTCCTTGCCCCTTATCATCACGAATCTCCCGAGTTCACCCTCCACCAACTCCATCTTGGTGAGCATGGTGACGTCGTTCCCCTCATGAGAGATCTTGAGGGTGTCCTAGATCTGCTTGGCATTGTCCAAGCCGCTCACCTTATGATACTCGTCCCTGCACAAAGAGGCTAACAACACAGTAGTAGCTTGTGCATTTTTATGAATCTGTTCATTGATAAACATAGGACTATCCGAGCTATCAAATTTTATTCCACTCTCTACTATCTCCCATATGCTAGGATGGAGAGAGAACAAGTGACTATGCATTTTGTGGCTCCAAAATCCGTAGTCCTCTCCATCAAAGTGAGGAGGTTTACCAAGTGGAATGGAGAGCAAATGAGCATTTGTACTTTGCGGAATATGAGAGTAATTGAAAGAAAAGTTTGAATTGACCGTTTTCTTTTTCTCGTAGTCGTAGTCGTCCTTTTGGGAAGAAGAGGACTCGTCGCTGTCGTCGTAGTAGACGATCTCCTTGATGCGCCTCGTCTTCTTCTTCTTCCCATCTTTTCGTTTGTGGCCCAAGCCCGAGTCGGTAGGCTTGTCGTCTTTCGGCTCGTTGACGAAGGACTCCTTCTCTTTATCATTGATCACAATTCCCTTCCCCTTAGGATCCATCTCTTCAGGCGATTAGTCCCTTTCTTGAAGAGAACGGCTCTGATACCAATTGAGAGCACCTAGAGGGGGGGGGGGTGAATAGGTGATCCTGTAAAACTTGAGTCTTAATGCCACAAAACTTGATTAGGCGTTAGCACAATAATGCCAAGTGGCTTAGAGAAGAGTCTTAGCAAAACACAACAACCACAAGAGGATCAACACAGATAGACACAGTGGTTTATCCCGTGGTTCGGCCAAGTACAAAACTTGCCTACTCCACGTTGTGGCGTCCCAACGGATGAGGGTTGCAATCAACCCCTCTCAAGCGGTCCAAAGACCCACTTGAATACCACGGTGTTTTGCTTAGCTTTACTATATCCCGCTTGCGAGGAATCTCCACAACTTGGAGTCTCTCGCCCTTACAAAGATGTTCACAAAGAAGCACGGAGTAAGGGAGGGATGAGCAACTCACACAAGACACAAAAATCACAGCAAATACGCACACACAAGACCAAGACTTGAGCTCAAAAGACTATCACGAGGTTCTCACTAGAACGGAGCTCAAATCACTAAGAATGTCGAACAAGTGCGCAAGAATGAAGTGTGAGTGATCAACAATGCTCTAAGGATGCTTGGTTTACTCCTCCATGTGCCTAGGGGCCCCTTTTATAGCCCCAAGGCAGCTAGGAGCCATTGAGAGCATTCCAGGAAGGCAGATCTTGCCTTCTGTCGCCTGGCGCACCGGACAGTCCGGTGCACCACCGGACACTGTCCGGTGCGGATTTCTTTCCTTATTTGGCGAAGCCGACCGTTGAAGATTCAGAGCCGTTGGCGCATCGGACACTGTCCGGTGCACACCGGATAGTCCGGTGCCCCCTTCTAGCCGTTGGCTCGGCCACGTGTCCTGCGCAAATCGCGCGGCCGACCGTTGGCTCACCGGACAGTCCGGTGCACCACCGGACAGTCGGGTGAATTATAGCCGTACGACGTTAATCATCTCCCGAGTGCGACGAGTTCGCCTGTGAATGGCTCACCGGATAGTCCGGTGATTTATAGCCGTACACCGCCGTCGAAGTCCCGAGAGCAGCAAGTTCGCCAGAGCCAGCCTGGCGCACCGGACACTGTCCGGTGCACCTAGACTGAGCAGACTTTGGCTGAACAAAGCCATCTCTTTTCTAACTTGATTTTTCCTGTTTCCAGCACTTAGACACAATACATTAGTCCATAAAACAATGTACTAAGTCTAGAAACATACCTTTACTTTTGATTTGCACTTTGTCCATCACTTGGGATACTTTAACACTTAAGCACTTGTGTTGGCACTCAATCACCAAAATACTTAGAAATGGCCCAAGGGCACATTTCCCTTTCACCGCTGCTGCCCGGTTAGGGCGCAGCCGTCCATGCCGTCCGTCCCCTACCCGGGCAACGGTCGTGCCGTACGCCAGTGGCTGCTGTCACCGCCTTTGCGGAGAGGGCGGACCTCGACAACGCGGGTTCGGTCGGTCATAGACGTCGTCATCTGCAGCGTGTCCGGCTCGCTGGCCCAGCTGGCTCTAGCGCTGCTCCCGACGCTGCCTCCTGTCGCTTGGTCCTCATGGGGACCGATGCTGGCCGGCCCGCGAGGATTTGAGTGGGGATCTGCCGGTGTAGTGGTCGTCGGCGAGCCACCTGGAATTTGTTGTCCCGCAGGCCCTCTGGTGTGGAGGTTGTTCATACCCACGGGAGCGGAACCGGAGTCCCGTTTGTAAGGAGATATACCGGGTTTTTGCCGGAGCAAAATGTAACCGCTTCAAGTACTTAGACAGTTGTCGTAGGTCGGGAGAACCGCCGAGGGTTCTACTGACGTCTAAGTCTGTGTAGCATAGTTACCCCAAGTATATGTTTTGTTCTTCGTGGCTGTCGAGGCCTAGACATTTGGGTATTCCGAATATAAAGCTATGTTTCTTCCTCATTCCGAGCACTAGGACTTGCCTGTTGGTTAGCTGAACCACTTAACCGAGCGTGAGTTGCCTTTTGCGGAAGGTGACGAGTGAGGTATCTGTATCCCGGAGGCGTAGGAGTCCCTCGGCTCAGTCAGCCTTGCCACTCTAGGCCTCTCTTGCTCAGTTTTTGAGAACCCTCGGCTGCTATGCGATGAGTCGGAGCCGGAGGCAGCGGTGTTAGCGCGGATAGAGGCGAAGTTGGCTTAGAAAGAGACTTCATCGGCCCGGGAGATGGCGGCTTCCCAGGTCGAGGAAGATGTGGCAGCAGCCGCTGGAGCTTGGCCGAGACATCCGCTGGCGCGGTGCTGGCGTCCTTCCTTAGGTGCAGGTCCTTTTCGCCCGGGTCGCCGTCCGGGGCCAGGCCAGGTTCCACCGAGGGCGGAAACAACGCCGAGGGTGCTGCTGCTCCCCCTGCCGATGCCTGAACATACGGAAACAGTTTGTCTGTAGCACGCGCATGTTTTTTCACGGCCGCCGAGGCCTAAACACTTTATCGTTGTGTTAAAAAGCTGCATCTTCTTTCCTCTTACTTCGAGCATCACGACTTGTCTGTCAATAGCAGAATCGTTTATCCGAGCGAGAGTTACTTTTCGCAGAAGGTGATGAGTGAGGTATCCGTATCCCAGAGGCGTAGGAGTCCCTCGGCTCGGTCGGCCTTGCCGCTTACGTGCACTCTCATTTGGTCGAAGGATTCCATTATTGGTACAGTCGAGAAGGCGCGAAAGTCGTTTTCTACCCGAGTGTTAGGACTTGTTCGGTAGCAGGATCGCTTATCCGAGCGGGAGTTACTTCTCGCGAAGGTGATGAGTGAGGTATCCATATCCCGGAGGCGTAGGAGTTCCTCGGCTCGGTCGGCCTTGCCGCTTACATGTACTCTCGTCGTTCTTAGGATCCCGCTATCGATACGAAAGTCGAAAGCACAAAGATTGTTTTGGTAGAAAATTTTTTCGAGGAAAATTTTGACGCAGAGGGGGTTCCCCCCTTCTAGCCCCCGAGGGAGGGTCGGGCTTTGCTGAGGCAAGGCCGACCCTTCCTTGACGGTTAGACTTTGTGTATGTAAACGAGGTACATGAACGACTTAAAACATCTTAAGGGTAGAAGCGACGTAGCTGTTGGATGTTCCAAGCGTTGCTGTAGACCTCGCCTTGGTCGTTGGCCAGCTTGTATGTTCCGGGCTTCAAGATCTTGGCAATGATGAAGGGCCCTTCCCAGGGAGGAGTGAGCTTGTGGCGCCCTCGGGCGTCCTGTCGCAGGCGAAGCACCAAGTCTCCCACTTGGAAGCCTCGGGACCGAACGCTTCGGGCGCGGCAGCGCCGCAGCGACTGCTGGTACCGTGCCGAATGTAGTAAGGCAGCGTCCCGAGCCTCTTCGAGTTGGTCCAGCGAGTCTTCTCGGCTGGTCTGGTTGCTTCGGTCGTCGTACGCTCTGGTCCTCGGGGAGTCGTATTCTAAGTCCGTGGGGAGGATGGCCTCGGCCCCATAGACTAGAAAGAACGGCGAGAAACCCGTGGCGTGGCTCGGCGTCATCCTCAGACTCGAGACTAACGAGGGTAGCTCTTTCACCCACCGCTTGCCGAACTTGTTGAGGTCGTTGTAGATCCTCGGTTTGAGTCCCTGCAAAATCATGCCGTTGGCACGCTCCACCTGCCCATTTGTCATGGGATGAGCTACGGCGGCCCAGTCCACACGGATGTGGTGGTCGTCGCAGAAGTCCAGGAACTTTTTTCCGGTGAACTGCGTGCCATTGTCGGTGATGATGGAGTTTGGGACCCCAAATCGATGGATGATGTTGGTGAAGAACGCCACCGCCTGCTCGGACCTGATGCTGGTCAAGGGTCGGACCTCGATCCACTTGGAGAATTTGTCGATGGCGACCAGTAGGTGCGAGAAGCCCCCGGGTGCCTTCTGCAAGGGACCGACGAGGTCTAGACCCCACACAGCAAACAGCCAGGTGATGGGTATTGTCTGCAAGGCCTGAGCGGGCAGATGCGTCCGCTTTGCGTAGAATTGACACCCCCGGCAGGAGCGCACAATCCTAGTGGCGTCGGCCACCGCGGTTGGCTAGTAGAAACCTTGTCGAAAGGCATTTCCCACGAGGGCTCGAGGTGCTGCATGGTGGCCGCAAGCCCCTGAGTGTATTTCTTGCAACAGTTCTTGTCCCTGGGCGATAGATATGCATCGTTGGAGGACGCCCGAGGGGCTGCGGTGATAGAGCTCTTTTTCATCACCCAGCAAGACGAATGACTTGGCGCGCCGAGCCAGCCACCGAGCTTTGGTCTTGTCGAGGGGAAGCTCTCATCGGAGGAGATATTCTAGGTACGGGGTCTGCCAGTTTAGATCTGGCGTGACCCCATTCTGTTCCTCTTCGACGGGCAAGGCCTCTTCCCCGATGGTCGAGGGTGCCTCAGGTTCGGCCGAGGGTACCTCAGGCTCGGCCGAGGGTACCTCAGGCTGGGCCGAGGCTTCCTTAGGCTCGGGCGCGTCGTCGATCTTGACGGATGGTTGATATAGGTCTCTAGAGAAGACGTCCGGGGGAACCGTCGTTCGTCCCGAGGCTATCTTCGCCAGCTCGTTCGCAGTCTCGTTGTACCGTCGGGCGATGTGGTTGAGCTCCAGCCCGTAGAACTTGTCTTCCAGGCATCGGACTTCGTCGCAGTAGACTTCCATCCTTCGGTCGCAGCAGTGGGAGTTCTTCATGACATGGTCGATGACAAGCTGTGAGTCGCCACGAGCGTCGAGGCGCCGGACCCCTAGCTCGATGGCGATGCGCAGCCCGTTAACCAGGGCCTCGTACTCGGCCATGTTGTTTGATGCCGGAAAATGGAGGCGAATGACGTACCGGAGATGCTTTCCGAGGGGTGAAACAAAGAGCAAGCCAGCGCCTGCTCCTGTTTTCATGAGTGACCCATCGAAGTACATGGTCCAGAGCTTGGGCTGGATTGGAGTTGTCGGTAACTGGGTGTCAGTCCACTCAGCCAGGAAGTCTGCCAAGACCTGGGATTTTATGGCCTTCCGAGGAGCGAATGATAGCGTTTCGCCCATAACTTCCACCGCCCACTTAGCTATCCTACCCGAGGCCTCACGGCACTGGATGGTCTCCCCCAGGGGGAAGGATGACACCACAGTAACCGGATGAGACTCGAAGTAGTGTCGCAACTTTCGCCGTGTCAGAATCACTGCGTAGAGCAGCTTCTAGATCTATGGGTAGCGGACTTTGGTCTCGAAAAGCACTTCGCTGATGAAGTAGACTGGCCTCTGGATGGGCAGTGCATGCCCTTCTTCTCGTCTCTCGACTACAATCGTGGCGCTTACCACCTGAGTGGTCGTGGCTACGTAGATCAAGAGGGCTTCTCCTGCAGCAGGGGGCACCAGGATGGGTGTATTTGTAAGGAGCGCCTTAAGGTTTCTGTTGGGGGCTTGTTCTCAAATGCTAAGAATTAAGAACAAGGCAACATAGAAAATGTTAAGTGTTAAAGTCCTTCGTCCTCCAAAACATTATATCCCTTCAGGATATAGAGAATTTCGGACGAAGGTTACGAAGGACGTACCTTCGTAGGCATAATAGCAAGGGACGAAGCATTCATATCATATAAATCATGAAGTATGAAATAAACATTTAAATATTATCATAGAATCATTTCCATTTTTATTATCATGAATGGATGAATATAAATGACCTCAAATTACAAATGTACCTTCGATCCTGAGGAAAACAAAAGTACAGGTGTGATGCGAAAGCCAGTAACAGGTTCGCGTGAACAGTACAGGGGTACTGTTCATCTATTTATAGACACAGGACACAGCCTGTGACGAATTACAATTATGCCCCTTACAAAGGTTTACAACATTGACTCAGACCCCTATGGATAAAGAGGTCATTCTATCTCTATGTCGGTTTGTAATGCTGAAGCTCCATGAAAAGGAACCTTCGGCCATCTCCTGGGGACAACTTCAGCCGAAGCTGCTTCTTCGTGTAAGACCTTCGGCGCAGCGAAGCATGGCCCCAACAGTAGCCCCTTTCGCGGCGCTAGATCGTTTTTCGTAACGAGCTTGATCCGTGAAAAATGCCCCTTAAGCTTCGGGAAGCCGAAGGTCCAAAAAACACCTTCCCTGAGCTCGTTGCCGAGAAACGATTCAATTCCCAAGCTCGTGTCGGTCCCACCTTGCAGAGTTACTGTTTGATCTTTGCGGTCCACTGCGCAGTGAGTACAAGTGACTGCCCGCCTGGTGTAAAAATCCTGCCGCTTCGCCTTCTTGCCTGCAGCACTATATAAACAGACGAGTAGGTGTGAAGTTACCACAGCATTCATTGCTATTTGCACTGTTTTGCTGCCAAAATTTTTAACTATAGCCGAAGCTTGATTCTCAGAATCGAACGAAGGTCCATCTCGAAGCCTGCTTCGTCAGAAAGAAAAGCTTCGGGAGAAAAGGAAAAAGAAAAAAGTATCTAACTTCCCCAAACTCAGAATCAAATGGCCAGAGTGCGATCTACTGCCAGAGTTGAACGTGAAGGAGACGAAGCCGAAGGTTCGAATACTGTGCCCATCTCCGAAGCAATGCAGCGTTCCGGACTGGTGACTGCGGAAGAAATGCCCGCTGCTGAAGCAGACCCGACACCTGCCGAAGAAGAAGAGAACATTGAAGAAACTGACCCCGAAGATGACTACCGCATTGCCATGCCCAGCAAGCCCAGCCACCTAGACTTCGGGAAGTCGACTTTTTCAAAGGCTGATCTTTCCAAGATGGTGAAAGTAGGTTATTTCAGCGAAAATCAGAAGAAGCTACTTCGCTTCGGGGGAGAAGAAACTACCCCGAAGCCAGAGAAGGACGAGATTGTCATTTTCAAGAGTTTTTTAAAGGCTGGGCTGAGGTTCCCTCTTCATGGAATCATTGCAGATGTACTGAAAAAGTTTGGTATTTACTTTCATCAATTGACTCCTAACGCTATCGTTAGGCTTAATGTCTATATCTGGGCCCTTCGAAGCCAAGCTGTGGAACCGTTTGCCGACAGTTTTTGTCGAGTTCATGAGTTACATTACCAAACAAAGGCCAGAAAAGATGGGCTACATGATAACTTCGGTTGCTACAATTTTGCCTACCGGAAGACAACAAAGTGTCCTGTTATCAGCTACCGAAGCAAATGGCCAGCAGGCTGGAAATCTGAGTGGTTTTATGTGAAAGTTGACGAAGACGAAGAAAAATTGGTACAAAGCCCTCTTGATTTAATCTTCGGAGAAACAAGGCCGCGATGCCACATGAAATTGGAGGGTCCCACCTGGGCTGCACTAGGTGAGTTTGAAATTATTTCGGAGCATATCGGTACCAGGGATCTGGTTCAAGAATTCTTGGCGTTCAGAGTCTTCCCTACTCTGAAAGAATGGGAAATGCCAAAGCTAGAGGGGGAGAAGAAGAAGGGGGAACTTGTCCGGCTTCCTTATCACTTCAAATTCAAGAAATACTTTAAGAAGCCCTGCCAAGAGTGGCTGGACACAGTTGAGGTGATGTGCAACGAAATTCTTGGGAATTATTCCAAAAAAGAAGATCAACTGATGACAGCAGCCTTCGGCACCCGTCCGAAGCGAAGGCTGAATCGAGTGCTTGATGCCCTGGGCTTCGAGTACCCTGACTATGAACGGTTGAACAAGGGTGCTGAGGGCCAAAAAAGAAAAAGAGTGGCCGAAACTTTAAACAAGGATGAAGAAAAACCAGCAAAAGAGAAGAAAATTCCCAAGAAGAGAAAAATATCAACTCCAAAGCGAAAATTATCCGTTGAAGAGGGGTCCCCCGCACCACCTTCTACCAGCGACGTGGAGGAAATTTTAAAGGTAATGACTGAACCCGTGCCCACGAAGCTAAGTCCATTAGGGCCTCAACTGACGAAGCTTTTTCGAAAGGTGGAAGAGCCGGAACAAACGAAGATAACCAAACCAAAGCGGCAAAGAATTATTGCAGTAACCGAAGTTATCGACAAGACGCCGCCGAGGGCGTCAATTCAGAAAACACCAGCTGTTGAGGGCACAACAAACGTCGAAGTCGCACCTTCGGAGGTCGCGGCTACCGAAGCCGCTACAACCGAAGATGTGAACTTAGAAACTACCATTGAGGACATCAACAAAATTTTGCAAGATATGGCTGCAGAAGAAGCTGCTACCGCTGCTGAAGAAACCATAGCCACAGTGCCTGGGAAGGGGAAAGAAACAGCCGAAGACACTTCGGACGACGAAGCCTACACATTTCAAAACTTAGTTGGGCAAAAACTGTCGAAAGCCGAAATAGAAGAGCTCAAGGAATATGCCAAATCTTGCGGATACAAGCCAGGAGCTCTTCTATTTGGAGGCATTGATGATGAAAAATTGGGCTGCATTCGTGATCAGGCTGGGGCTAAGGTCATCGGTACTCTATCAAAGAGTATCGGTTTTCCGAAGCTAGAGACAGATATCAGCCGCTACCGACGACAACATATCGTCGGCAGCTTATTTTATTCCAATTTCAAGGTAAACAACCTTTTCTCTGGTTTTTATTGCTTTTAATAATGAAAATGTTACTAACAAAAGTTGTTTCTGTGCAGAGCATGCTACTGAGCAAAGCTCTGAAGATGCAGCAAGATTTGGAGGACAAAAAACACGAAGCTATAATTGAAAATTTAGAGAGCAAGATAAAAGAACAATCAGCTATCATTGAAAAGAAAGACTTCGAGCTCCAATCAACCGAAGGCTTGCTGGCAGAGACTGAAGCTAAAGTATCAGAATTGAATTCGAAGCTTATCGGTCAATCAAAACAATTTGAACAGGAGAAGCTAGAGCTTAATTCGAAACTTGAAGCCGAAGTCCAGACCAACTCAGACTTGAAGAAATCATTAACAAGCCTTCAAGACAAGTGCTTGAAATTTAGTAACAACTGTATCCAACAATTAAAGAAGATCTTTCACTCAGTTGGAGCCAGCAGCGGGAAGTTTAACCCTTCAGCTGAAAATTTACCAAAAGCCTTCGATCATATTGAAGCTGAAATTGAAGAACTTGACGAAGTTATAGCCGGGCACGGTGACTTCTGTGCCTAGGTAGCTTCTCGGGGTACCGCTGCAGCGTTCCTGAAGGCCGGCTGCGAGCATGGAAAAATCGTCAACAGGCCCAACTTCACCCTGTCTCCATCAATCCTGGACGATATTCCTGACCTCGCCCGAAGCATCTCAAATAGATTTATAAAAATGATATGGACAAAAGGCGGGCGGGAGAAGGCTGGAGACGAAGCTCGAAGTCATCTTGAACCAGTAAGAAATGATACTTCGTACTTACCTTCTCCTTTGCACTTGATTTTTACTCGTGATACCTTGATTCATGTAGGATGATGAAGCTGAAGGTGATACTTAAAGAATATGCCGCCGAAGCGAAAGCCTGACGAAGATTAGCAGGAGTAGACTAGAAAAAACTCAGGAGAATTTGTAACAACTTTTTGTAAATACAATTAAATTGTTCTCAATGAACTTTGTACATACCTTGTAATATATTCTTACCCTTCTATTGAGGCGCTTTGATGTGGACGAAATTAGTATTTTGAGCCGAAGGCGAAAAACACCTTCCCTTCTTTTCGTACACAACGAAGCATAGAAGACCACTTCTTCTTTTGCCGAAGCTTTTCTTTTTTTGTACATAACGAAGCATAAAAGACCACCACTTCTTTTTGCCGAGGCAACCACTTAAGAACACAAATGCTATGAATGAATGCTTATGAATGCAAATGCTATGATGTAATGTAATGTGCGAATGAATGTCCAAAACATATGTCTGAAGCCACACTCAGCCATTATTTCCTTAGAAACAACCACACATCAGCTCTGCATTCCCTTAGGAACGACTTTGGAGCTTCTTCGCCTTTTACTTAGGCGGTATCAGCGTTGACTTTTCGCTGTAAGCTCTGCATCCCCTTAGGGACGTCTTTGGAGCTTCTTCGCCTTTTACTTTCGGCGGAATCAGCGTTGACTTTTCGCTGTGAGCTCTGCATCCCCTTAGGGACGTCTTTGGAGCTTCTTCTCTTTTTCAGTTTCGGCACTCGATGGTGCGTTCTCAGCTTTTACATTTACATTCTTTGGGGGATTTTGCTCTTATAAAACTAAAAAGGAAATTACATATGATGGCCCCATTAAAAACCTTTCTCCCCCTTTAGAAAGGAAAAGGGTGCCATGAAAAAGAAAAGAAAAACATAAAAAGTTACATCAAGTTATACATAATATCGCCGAAGCTCATCCGCATTCCAAGATCTTGGAATTTCGTTGCCGTCCATGTCCTTTAATCTGTACGAACCAGGCCTTGACGAAGATACTACTAAGAAAGGTCCTTCCCATTTCAACTGTAATTTGCCCACTGTGTCTGGGTTGGCCACTCTCCGAAGCACTAAGTGTCCCGGCTCAATATTTTTTAGCCGGACCTTTCTATCTCGCCATTTGACTGTTTCAGCCTGGTATTTATTGATATTCTCCACAGCTTGAAGCCTGATCCCTTCTAAAGCATCTTTTTCCACAAAACAGGCATCTTCAGGACTTGATTCTGTCGAAGCTACCACTCTTATTGATCCAGCTTTAGCTTCTTCCGGAGTTATTGCTTCGTCTCCGAACAATAGCTTGAATGGAGTAAAGCCTGTAGACCTTGATGCTGTTGTATTGTGGCTCCACACCACTTTGGTTAACTGATCTGGCCATTTTCCCCTGGGCTGATTGAAGATTAACTTCATTATTCCTGTCATTATAATGTCGTTGGCCCTTTCAACGAGCCCATTCGACTCCGGATGCCTGACTGATGCAAAATGGATCTTCGTTCCAATTTGATCACAGAAATTTCTGAAAGCTTCGGAGTCGAACTGCGTTCCATTATCTACAGTGATGGCCTTCGGTACCCCGAAGCGACAGACAATATTCTGCCAGAAAAACTTTTGGACAGTGGCCGAAGTTATTGTGGCTAATGGCTTCGCCTCAATCCACTTGGAAAAATACTCCACAGCCACTATAACATACTTTAGATTTCCTTGAGCCGGTGGTAATGGACCTAACAAGTCAAGGCCCCACCTTTGCAATGGCCAGATGGGTTGTATCAGCTGTGTCAAAGACGAAGGTTGCTTTTGATCTCTTGCACATTTCTGACAACCTTCGCACTTTTGAACTAACTCCGCTGCATCCGAAGCTGCCTTCGGCCAATAAAACCCTTGGCGGAAAACTTTTCCAAGTAACGGCCTAGATCCGATGTGGGATCCACACAGGCCTGCATGTATTTCTTTCATTAATTCTATACCTTCGGTTCTAGACAAGCATTTGAGCAGCGGGGCACAAACTCCATGTTTGTATAATTCCCCTTCTATCATGACATACGGACGAGCTCTTGCCTCTATTCTTTTATTGTAAGCTTCGTCATCTGAAAGGAACTTACCCTGAAGGTAAGAGATTATTTCAGTTCTCCAATCTTCGCTATAAACAGGAGATATGTTGAGGACTGCTCTTTCGAGAAGCTCCACTGAAGGTGCCTTTATTGTTTCGAAGAACACATCCGAAGGTAACGGAAGCCCCTGTGCTGCAGACTTGGCTAGCAAATCAGCATGCTCATTTTGTCCTCGAGGAATATTCTTGACAGAGAATCCTTCGAAGGAGGCTTCGATCCTTCGGACCGTGTCTAGATATTTTTCAAGCTTCGGATCCTTAGCCCTGCAACTTTTGTCAATATGACCCGAAACAACCTGGGAATCAGTTTTAAGAATCGCCCTTCTGATTCCCATTGCCTTTAATTTCCGAAGGCCCAGGAGCAGGGCTTCGTACTCAGTAATATTGTTTGTACAGCTGAAGTCAAGTCTTGCTGCATAACAAGTTTTAACCTTGGATGGTGAAACCAACACAGCGGCTGCACCTGCTCCGAAGGTTCCCCAAGAGCCATCACAAAACACTGTCCACACTTCGCCATCTTTATTTGCTTCTTCATCCTGAGCCCCTGGCGTCCAATCGGCAATGAAATCCGCCAATGCTTGAGACTGGATCGAAGATCTATGCACATAATCAATGTAAAATTCATTGAGCTCTGCAGCCCATTTCCCAATCCGTCCAGTAGCTTCTCTATTTCTCATGATATCCTTCAACGGTTGCGAAGAAGGAACAATAATATTGTATGCCTGAAAATAATGCCGAAGCTTCCTGGATGCCATTAAAACGGCATATAATACTTTCTCCAGCTCTGTATAATTTTTCTTTGATATACTAAGGACTTCAGATACAAAATATACTGGGACCTGCTTCTTGACTTGGCCATCATACTTCTCCTGGACAAGTGCCGCACTTACTGCTGAGTGCGAAGCTGCCACATACAACAATAAAGGAGCCCCTGGCGTTGGTGGGGTTAATGTTGTTAGATCTATCAAGTATTGCTTCAGCTCTTCGAAGGCTTTTTGTTGACTTGGGCCCCATTGAAAGACTTCAGCTGACTTTAGCACCTCGAAGAATGGTAAATTTCTTTCTGCTGATCTGGATATGAATATGTTGAGAGATGCCAGCCTTCCTGTCAATCTTTGGGCCCCCTTTCTTGTAGTTGGTGGCTCCATTCGAAGTATAGCTTCGATTTTATTTGGATTGGCTTCAATTCCCTTTGTTGAAACCAAGCATCCGAGAAATTTCCCCTTCTTCACTCCGAAGACACATTTTTCTGGATTCAGCTTCAGACCAGCTTGTCTGAAACTGGCGAAGGTCTCCTGCAGATCAGCAATATGATTTTCCTGCTTCGTGCTTTTTACAATGATGTCATCGACATAAGTCAACACATTTCTGCCTATCTGAGACTGGAGGACCTTCGCTGTCATTCTGCTGAAACTTCCTCCAGCATTTTTGAGCCCCTCAGGCATCCGAAGATAGCAATATGTGCCACTTGGGGTTATGAAGCTAGTCTTCGGCTCATCTTCCTTCTTCATCCAAATTTGATGATAGCCTGAGTAGCAGTCCAGGAGACTCATGAGCTCTGAAGAAGCTGCTGCATCGACTAAAGAGTCTATCCTTGGCAGCGGGAATTCATCCTTCGGACAAGCCTTGTTGAGATCTGTGAAATCGATACACATTCTCCACTTGCCATTGGCCTTCTTCACCATAACAGTGTTAGCTAGCCACTCTGGATACTTTACTTCTCTGATAACTCCTGCGCTGAGGAGTCTTTTTACTTCATTGCGAGCCCCTTCAGCCTTGTCATCCGACATCTTCCGAAGCCTCTGCTTTCGGGGTCTGAAGGATGGGTCAACATTGAGCGAATGTTCAATAACATCCCGATTTACTCCACAGAGATCATTAGCTGACCATGCAAAAACATCTTTGTTGTTGAATAAAAACCTTATCAAGGTTTTCTCCTGGTCTTCAGATAATTGCGAGCCCAACAGCACCTTCTGCTCTGCTATGTCCTCACACAATAGCATAGGCTTCGGCTGATCTGCTGAAGCTGCTTTCTCCCTTCTGAATTTGTACTGTTCACAAGCTTCAGCTCCATCTATGTTATGGATTGCTTTGGAGTCAGTCCAGCTTCCTTCGGCCCTTCTAGCAGCTTCCTGGCTTCCATGAATAGCAATAGGCCCTTGGTCCGAAGGTATCTTCATGCAGAGATAAGCTGGGTGAAGAATTGCTTCGAAGGCATTAAGAGTACCGCGACCAATGATAGCATTGTAAGGATACTCCATGTCAACAATATCAAACACAATTTGCTCAGTCCTTGTGTTGTTAACAAATCCGAAGGTTACCGGCATGGTAATCTTCCCAAGTGCTACAATCTGTCGCCCTCCGAAGCCACAAAGAGGGTGCGTAGCATCATGAATCTTGTCTTCGGGCTCTTGCATTTGTCTGAAGGCTTTAGCAAATATAATGTCAGCTGCACTGCCTGTATCAACTAAGACATTGTGGACCAGAAATCCTTTGATCACGCAAGAGATAACCATGGCATCATTGTGAGGATAATCCTTAAGCTGAAGGTCTTCCTGAGAGAAAGTAATTGGAATGTGGGACCATTTTGACTTGATGAAGGGTCCCTGCACTCCAACATGCTGCACCCTTCTCTGAGCCTCCTTCTTCTGCTTCTTGTTAGCCGGCTCTGAGCAAGAACCGCCTGTTATCGGGAGCACCATCTTCGAAGCCGAAGCAGCTCCAGCGTGATTGTTGAACGAAGCCATCAGCTCAGAAAAGTGGAAGTGAGTTCACCGGAGGTGGGCGCCAATGTTGGGGGCTTGTTCTCAAATGCTAAGAATTAAGAACAAGGCAACATAGAAAATGTTAAGTGTTAAAGTCCTTCGTCCTCCAAAACATTATATCCCTTCAGGATATAGAGAATTTCGGACGAAGGTTACGAAGGACGTACCTTCGTAGGCATAATAGCAAGGGACGAAGCATTCATATCATATAAATCATGAAGTATGAAATAAACATTTAAATATTATCATAGAATCATTTCCATTTTTATTATCATGAATGGATGAATATAAATGACCTCAAATTACAAATGTACCTTCGATCCTGAGGAAAACAAAAGTACAGGTGTGATGCGAAAGCCAGTAGCAGGTTCGCGTGAACAGTACAGGGGTACTGTTCATCTATTTATAGACACAGGACACAGCCTGTGACGAATTACAATTATGCCCCTTACAAAGGTTTACAACATTGACTCAGACCCCTATGGATAAAGAGGTCATTCTATCTCTATGTCGGTTTGTAATGCTGAAGCTCCATGAAAACGAACCTTCGGCCATCTCCTGGGGACAACTTCAGCCGAAGCTGCTTCTTCGTGTAAGACCTTCGGCGCAGCGAAGCATGGCCCCAACAGTTTCTGAGGGCTTCCTCGGCCTCGGGGGTCCAAGTGAAGCACTCGGCCTTCCTTAAGAGGCGGTACAGAGGCAAGCCTTTCTCGCCAAGGCGTGAGATGAAGCGGCTCAGAGCCGCAAGGCATCCCATGACCCTCTGTACTCCCTTCAAATCTTTGATCGGTCCCATGTTGGTGATGGCCGCGATTTTCTCTAGATTGGCCTCGATGCCCCGCTCGAGACGATGAATCCAAGGAGCATGCCTCGGGGGACTCCGAAGACACACTTCTCGGGGTTGAGTTTCACGCCTTTCGCTCTCAGACACTTGAATGTTGTTTCAAGGTCAGAGAGGAGGTCGGAGGCTCTCTTCGTCTTGACAACGATGTCATCGACGTAAGCCTCGATCGTTCTGCCGATGTGTTCTCCGAACACATGGTTCATGCATCTCTGGTAAGTGGCGCCTGCATTCCTCAAACCAAATGGTATTGTAGTGTAACAGTACATGCCAAAAGGTGTGATGAAAGAAGTCGTGAGCTGGTCGGACTCTTTCATTTTGATTTGGTGATAGCCTGAGTAGGCATCGAGGAATGACAAGGTTTCGCACCCAGCAGTGGAGTCCATGATTTGATCGATGCGAGGTAGAGGATAGGGAACTTTCGGACATGCCTTGTTTAGACCAGTGTAGTCTACACACATCCTCCATTTCCCATCTTTCTTCCTTACAAGAACAGGGTTAGCTAACCATTCGAGATGGAATACCTCTTTGATAAACCCTGCCGCGAGTAGCTTGTGGATCTCCTCGCCTATGGCCCCGCGCTTTTCTTCGTCGAAATGGCGCAGGGTTTGCTTCACAGGTCGGGCTCCAGCTCTGATGTCCAGTGAGTGCTCAGCGACATCCCTCGATATGCCGGGCATGTTCGAGGGACTCCACGCAAAGACTTTGGCGTTTGTGCAAAGAAAGTCGACGAGCACTGCTTCCTATTTGGGGTCAAGCTCGGAGCCAATCCGAACTTTCTTGCTGGCGTTGTTGCTGGGGTCGAGAGAGACGGACTTGACCGCCTCAACTGGTTCGAAGTTGCCGATGTGCCGCTTCGCGTCGGGCGCCTCCTTGGAGAGGCATTCCAGGTCGGCGATGAGGGCCTCGGACTCGGTGAGAGCCTCAGCGTACTCCATGCACTGCACGTCGCATTCATACGCGTGGCGGTACGTGGATCCGACGGTGATGATCCCGTTCGGGCCCGACATCTTGAGCTTGAGGTAGGTGTAGTTGGGGATGGCCATGAACTTGGCGTAGCATGGTCTTCCCAATACCGCATGGTAGGTTCCTCGGAACCCGATGACCTCAAAGGTGAGAGCTTCCTTTTGGAAGTTAGAGGGGGTTCCGAAGCAGACGGGTAAGTCGATCCGTCCGAGGGGTAGGATTCGCTTCCCGGGCGCGATCCCGTGGAAGGTTGCCGCACCGGCCCGGACCTCGGACCGATCAACCCCTAAGAGTTCTAGGGTCTCGGCATAGATGTTGTTAAGGCTGCTGCCTCCTTTATGAGGACCTTGGAGAGCCTAACGTTGCCAATGATCGGATCAACGACGAGAGGGTACCTTCCTGGGCTTGGCACGAAGTCGGGGTGGTTGCCTCGGTCGAAGGTGATAGGCTTGTCAGACCAGTCTAGGTAGACGGGCGCTGCCACCTTCACCAAGCAGACCTCCCGGTGCTCCTGCTTGCGGTGCCAAGCCGAGGCGTTCACCGCCTACTCGCCATAGATCATGAAGCAGTTATGGACTTCCGGGAACCCCTCTTCCTTGCCGCCCTCCTTCTTGTCGTTGTCATGGCCCTTGCCATCTTCCGCCGGGGGCCCGGTCTTTTGGAAGTAGCGCCGGAGCATGACACATTCTTCGAGGGTGTGCTTGATGGGCCCCTGGTGATAGGGTCACGGCTCCTTGAGCATCTTGTCGAACGCGTCGGCCCCTCCAGGAGGTTTTCGAGGGTTCCTGTGCTCGGCCGCAGCGACGAGATTTGTGTCAGCGGCGTCGCGCTTCGCTTGCGACTTGTTTTTGGCCTTCTTCTTCGTGCCCCGCTGGGCGGACGCCTCAGGGGCGTCTGTCTTCGGCTCTCCCTGAGTCTGCTTGTCCTTTCGAAAGATGGCTTCGACCACCTCTTGACCCGAGGCGAACTTGGTGGCGACGTCCATCAGTTCGCTCGCATGGGTGGGAGTCTTGCGCCCCAGTTTGCTCACCAGGTCTCGGCAAGTGGTGCCGATGAGGAAAGCCCCAATGACATCCGAGTCGGTAACGTTGGGCAGCTCGGTGCGCTGCTTCAAAAACCGCCAGATGTACTCTTAGAGGGACTCCCCTGGCTGCTGGCGGTAGCTTCGGAGGTCCCACGAGTTCCCAAGGCACACATATGTGCCTTGGAAGTTTCCCGCGAAAGCTTTGACCAGATCATCCCAGTCGGAGATCTGCGCAGAAGGCAGATGCTCCAGCCAGGCTCGAGCGGCGTCGGAGAGGAAAAGGGGTAGATTACGGATGATGAGGTTGTCATCATCCGCCCCTCCCAACTGGCATGCCAGTCGGTAGTCCACGAGCCACAGCTCCGGCCTCGTCTCCCCCGAGTACTTGGTGATGGTAGTCGGGGCTCGAAAATGGGCAGGGAACGACGCTCGTCGTATGGCCCGGCTGAAGACCCGCGGACCGGGTGGTTCGGGTGAAGGACTGCGATCCTCCTCGCTGTTGCAGCGTCCCCCGCGCCTGGGATGGTAGCCTCGGCGCACCTTCTCGTCGAGGCGGGCTCGATGGTCGGGATGGTGGTGCTTGTTGTCGAGGCATTCCTGGACGGCAGGCGCCTCGTCCTGCGCGCGCTCGGGATGAACCGAGGCTTCTCGAATGCGTCGGGAGGACACCGCGTGATGTTCCGAGGGGTCAGCTCACCTGCGGGAGGCGGAGCTCTCGGCTCGTCGAACCGCGGCGCCTTCCAGGATATCCTTGAGTTCACCCTGGATACGCCGTCCCTCGGTGGTGGATGGCTCCGGCATGGCTCGAAGTAGCACCGCCGCTGCAGCTAGGTCTTGGCTGGACCCACTGATGGCCGGGGGCAGCGCTGCCCTGGCATTATCGACGATGCGGCGCCGGATGTCTTGGGCCCGATGACAGGCTTCTCCGGCGAGTGTTCGGCCTGCCCACTCCTGTTCGATGTTCTGTCGGAGCTGCACAAGCCGGCCTGCTTCCCCGTCGACCAGGGCCTGCATCTCGCGGATTTGCTCGAGCTGTATGTCCTGACCCCCCGCAGGGACTGGGACCACAGCTAGCTCCCGCAGGATGTCAACGCGAGATGCGGGCCTAGGAGGATCGTCAACCTCTGGCATACCGAGGTGGTTGCCTTCGTTGTGATCTCCCAGATCGACGTGGAAACATTTGCGACTTGGGCCGTAACCCTCGTCGCCAAGGTCATGGCCATCGTCAGAACAACCAGAGAGGCAGTGGTCACATGCGGACATGAAGTCCCGCACGGCACCGGGGTCATTGAGGTCAGAGAAATACCAACCAGAGTCGGGGTCGTCCTCCTCCTCAGAACCCGCCGGTCCGAAGGTTGAGACGACTGTCAGTCGGTCCTAGGTCGACCACATGTGGTACCCCAGGAGGTTTGGATACGCCTTTACGAAGGCGCTCACCGCAGCGGGGTCGCTAGGTGGATCGAAGCTGAACCGAAAAGGTACGAGATGGAAAATGGACGGTACCTCTTGGTCGACGGACGGTGGTGAAGTTGCGTCGGGGGCGGAGTACACCGTCATCTCAGGTACGAGAGTAACACCCAGCAGGTCCTTTGCGAGGGTGCTGGCGTCATCAGTCCGCTTGGGGCTGACACGTCGCGGGGAAGTGATACCCGCCGTCGTCTCAGGTGCGAGGACAATGCCCGACATGTCCCCCGAGGGAGTGCCGGCGTCGTCGACCCGCTCTGGTGTGACAGCCGATAAGGTGTCGCCTCCTGCGTGGCCATGGTTGCCTCGTCTCCGCCTCCTACGGCGAGGAGGGTGGCGGGGACGACCGGAGTGCTCCTCTTCTGCCGTGGGGAGATGTTGTCGTAGAGCTCGCCGCCGCCGGGCAAGTCGGAGACCGTCGTTGTCGTCACGCCGCGGGGGGAGGAGTACCATGTCGTAGCTGCCGTTGAGGGACATGAACTCGAGACTCCCGAAGCGGAGCACCGTCCCGGGCTAAAGAGGTTGCTGAAGACTCCCCATCTGGAACTCAATGGGAAGGTGTTCGTTAACACGCAGCAGGCCCCTACCTGGCGCGCCAACTGTCGGCATCTCGGACCTGGGGGGGTCCCTTGGACCGATCAGTGAAATCGCTGCGTGCCCCTGCCTAGATGGGTTGGCGCGGGATTGAGAGCACCTAGAGGGGGGGTGAATAGGTGATCCTGCGAAACTTGAAACTTAATGCCACAAAAACTTGGTTAAGCGTTAGCACAATAATGCCAAGTGGCTAGAGAGGAGTTCTTGCAAGACACGATAACCACAAGAGAATCAACACAGATAGACACAGTGGTTTATCCCGTGGTTCGGCCAAGTACAAAACTTGCCTACTTCCACGTTGTGGCGTCCCAACGGACGAGGGTTGCAATCAACCCCTCTCAAGCGGTCCAAAGACCCACTTGAATACCACGGTGTTTTGCTTTGCTTTTCTTTATCTCGCTTGCGAGGAATCTCCACAACTTGGAGTCTCTCGCCCTTACAAAGATGTTCACAAAGAAGCACGGAGTAAGGGAGGGATGAGCAACTCACACAAGACACAAAGATCACAGCAAATATGCACACACAAGACCTAGACTTGAGCTCAAGAGACTATCACGAGTTTCTCACTAGAACGGAGCTCAAATCACTAAGAATGTCGAACAAGTGCGCAAGAACGAAGTGTGAGTGATCAACTATGCTCAAAGAATGCTTGGATGTCTTCTCCATGCGCCAAGGGGTCCCTTTTATAGCCCCAAGGCAGCTAGGAGACGTTGAGAGCATTGTAGGAAGGCAATTCTTGCCTTCTGTCGACTGGCGCACCGGACAGTCTGGTGCACCACCGGACACTGTCCGGTGCGGATTTCTTTCCTTGTTTGGCGAAGCCGACCGTTGGAGATTCAGAGCCGTTGGCGCACCGGACAGTCCGGTGCTCCAATGTGATCGTTGGCTCGGCCACGCGTCATGCGCGGAATCCTCGGCCGACCGTTGCCCCGGCTGACCGTTGGCTCATCGGGCAGTCCGGTGCACCACCGGATAGACCGGTGATTTTTAGCCGTACGTCGTTAATCACTTCCCGAGAGCGATGACTTCGCCTGTGAACGGCTCACCGGACAGTCCGGTGCACCACCGGACAGTCCGGTGATTTATAGTCGTACACCACCGTCGAAGTCCCGAGAGCAGCAAGTTCGCCAGAGCCAGCCTGGCGCACCGGACACTGTCCGGTGCACCCAGACTGAGCAGACTATGGCTGAACAAAGCCATCTCTTTTCCAATTCGATTTTTCCTGTTTCCAGCACTTAGACACAATACATTAGTCCATAAAACAATGTACTAAGTCTAGAAACATACCTTTACTTTTGATTTGCACTTTGTCCACCACTTTGCATAGATTAACACAAAAGCACTTGTGTTGGCACTCAATCACCAAAATACTTAGAAATGGCCCAAGGGCACATTTCCCTTTCAATCTCCCCCTTTTTGGTGATTTATGCCAACACAACATAAAGCAACTAGAACAAGTGCAATATCAATGCAAATGAAAACTCAAAATTGTTTTGATTCAAATTTGGCATATATGGATCACTCTTTGCCACCACTTGGTTTGTTTTTGCAAATCAAACTCAATTTCCTATCTCTAAGTCAAATTCACTTGTAGAGACATAAAGAGAGGTATTCCAAGAGAAATTTATCAGAGATTTCAAAAACTCCCCCTTTTTCCCATAATCAACATTTCTCCCCACAAGAGGCCAACTTTTGACAAGAGAGACAATAACCCCTTTTTCCCATAATCAACATTTCTCCCCACAAGAGGCCAACTTTTGACAAGAGAGACAATAAGAGAGTTTTGACAAACCAAAAGCTCTATTCTAATATTTTCAAAATTTCTCAAGTGGTAGCTGATCCATTTATTGCTTTAGCCTTATTTTCTCCCCCTTTGGCATCAAGCACCAAAACGGGATCAATTTTGGCCCATTAACCCCATTGCCTCACCAAAATCTCCAAATTAGAATACAAAGGCAATAGGAGTACATGAGATGAACTTGGAATAAGTTACCCTCTCATCGGAGTGCAGTGGAAGTCTTTCATGGTCCAAGTCCACCTTTTCCCTTTCAAACCTCCTTTGAGACTAAATCAAGCAAACTCAAGCACACAGTTAGTCTCAAAGGGTCAAGTTGTAGCACCTCTCCCCCTAAATATGTGCATCACTTGCAAAAGGACTTGTGAGGTCCGGGGAGTGTTTGTACAACTTGAGCACCACAAGTAAGCAACAAAATGCATAAGGAACATGATCAAGGCATAAACACATGTATGCTATAAATCAATCCAAGTTCCGCGAATCTAAGACATTTAGCTCACTACGCAGCCTGCAAAAGGTCTTCTCATCTAAAGGCTTAGTGAAGATATCGGCTAGCTGGTTCTCGGTGCTAACATAAAACACTTCGATATCTCCCTTTTGCTGGTGGTCTCTCAAAAAGTGATGCTGGATGTCAATGTGCTTTGTGCGGCTGTGCTCAACAGGATTTTCCACTATGCGGATAACACTCTCATTGTCACATAGGAGTGGGACTTTGCTCAGATTGTAGCCAAAGTCCCGGAGGGTTTGCCTCATCCAAAGTAGTTGCGCGCAACACTGTCCTGCGGCAACGTACTCAGCCTCAGCGGTGGATAGGGCAACGGAAGTTTGTTTCTTAGAGTTCCATGACACCAGGGACCTTCCTAAGAATTGGCACGTCCCCGATGTACTCTTCCTATCGACCTTACATCCAGCATAGTCGGAGTCTGAATATCCAATCAAGTCAAAGTTAGACCCCTTTGGATAGCAGATCCCGAAGCAAGGCATAGCGAATAAAGTTGGATCGACTTTCCCAACCTTGAAAGCGTTAGCAATTAAAAAGTCTCTAAGGCATTCATACCATGCTCTTGGGGCTTTCTTAAGTCCATAGAGCGCCTTAGAGAGCTTACACACGTGGTCGGGGTACCGTTCATCCTCAAAGTCAGGGGGTTGCTCCACGTACACCTCCTCCTTGATTGGCCCGTTGAGGAAAGCGCTCTTCACATCCATTTGGAACAACCTGAAAGAATGGTGAGCGGCATATGCTAGCAAAATACGAATGGACTCTAGCCTAGCCACAGGAGCAAAAGTCTCCTCAAAGTCCAAACCTGTGACTTGGGCATAACCTTTTGCCACAAGTCGAGCCTTGTTCCTTGTCACCACCCCGTGCTCGTCCTGTTTGTTGCAGAACACCCACTTGGTTCCCACAACATTTTGCTTGGGACGAGGCACCAGTGTCCAAACTTCATTACGCTTGAAGTTGTTGAGCTCCTCCTGCATGGCCAACACCCAGTCCGGATCTAGCAAGGCCTCTTCTACCCTGAAAGGCTCAATAGAAGAGACAAAGGAGTAATGCTCACAAAAATTGACTAATCTAGAACGAGTAGTTACTCCCTTGCTAATATCACCCAATATTTGGTCGACGGGATGATTCCTTTGAATCGTCGCTCGAACTTGGGTTGGAGGTGCCAGTTGTGCTTCTTCCTCCATCACATGATCATCTTGTGCTCCCCCTTGATCACACGCCTCTTCTTGATGAACCTGTTCATCGTCTTGAGTTGGGGGCTACACCATTGTTGAGGAAGACAGTTGATCTTGCTCCTTGAGTTCCTGTGGTCGCACATCGCCAATCGCCATGGTGCGTATTGCGGCCGCTGGAACGTCTCCTTCATCTACATCATCAAGATCAACAACTTGCTCTCTTGGAGAGCCATTAGTCTCATCAAATACAACGTTGCTAGAGACTTCAACCAAACCTAATGATTTGTTGAAGACCCTATACGCCTTTGTATTTGAGTCATAACCTAACAAAAACCCTTCTACAGCTTTGGGAGCAAATTTAGAAGTTCTACCTTTCTTCACAAGAATATAACACTTGCTCCCAAATACACGAAAGTAAGACACATTGGGTTTGTTACCGGTTAGAAGCTCATACGAAGTCTTCTTGAGGAGGCGGTGAAGGTAGACCCGGTTGATGGCGTGGCAAGCCGTGTTCACGGCTTCCGACCAAAAGCGCTCGGGGGTCTTGAACTCTCCAAGCATAGTCCTCGCCATATCGATGAGCGTCCTGTTCTTCCTCTCTACCACACCATTTTGCTGTGGTGTGTAGGGAGCGGAGAATTCGTGCTTGATCCCTTCCTCCTCAAGGAACTCCTCCACTTGAAGGTTCTTGAACTCGGACCCGTTGTCGCTCCTTATCTTCTTCACCTTTAGCTCAAACTCATTTTGAGCTCTCCTGAGGAAGCGCTTGAGGGTCCCTTGGGTTTTAGATTTATCCTGCAAAAAGAATACCCAAGTGAAGCGGGAAAAATCATCAACTATAACAAGACCATACTTACTTCCTCCTATGCTTAGATAGGCGACGGGTCCGAAGAGGTCCATATGAAGCATCTCCAAGGGTCTTGATGTGGTCATCACATTTTTGGTGTGATGAGAGCTTCCCACCTGTTTGCCTGCTTGACAAGCTGCACAAGGTCTATCTTTTTCGAAATTCACATTAGTTAGACCTATCACGTGTTCTCCGTTTAGAAGCTTGTGAAGGTTCTTCATCCCCACATGTGCTAAGCGGCGATGCCACAGCCAGCCCATGCAAGTCTTAGCAATTAAGCATGCATCTAGACGGCCTCTTCTTTTGCAAAATTAACCAAATAAAGTTTGACGTCTAGTACACCCTTAAAAGCTAGTGAACCATCACACCTTCTAAAGACAGACACATCTACATTTGTGAATAGACAATTATATCCCATATTACAAAGTTGACTTACAGATAACAAATTATATCCAAGTGACTCAACTAAAAACACATTAGAAATAGAGTGCTCGGACGAAATAGCAATTTTACCTAACCCTTTCACCTTGCCTTGGTTCCCATCACCGAATATTATTAAATCTTGGGGATCCTTGTTCTTGACGTAGGAAGAGAACATCCTCTTTTCCCCCGTCATGTGGTTTGTGCATCCGGTGTCGATAATCCAGCTTGAGCCCCCGGATGCATAAACCTGCAAGGCAAATTTAGGCTTGGGTCTTAGGTACCCAACTCTTGTTGGGTCCTACAAGGTTAGTCACAATAGTCTTAGGGACCCAAATGCAAGTTTTGTCTCCCTTACATTTGGCCCCTAACTTCCTAGCAATTACCTTCTTATCCTTTCTACAAATAGCAAATGAAGCATTGCAAGCATGATATATTGTCGAAGGTTCATTAATTTTCCTAGGAACATTTACAACATTTCTCCTAGGCATATGATGAACAACATTTCTCCTAGACATATCTCTACCATGCATATAGGAAGAACTAGAAGCAAACATGGCATGAGAATCAAAAGCATCATAACTTCTATAGGCATTCCTAGAATGTCTCCTATCATGATACATGAAAGCATGGTTCTTTTTAGCACTACTAGCCATATGGGCCTTCCCTTTCTCCTTGGCGGAGATGGGAGCCTTATGGCTTGTTAAGTCCTTGGCTTCCCTCTTGAAGCCAAGTCCATACTTAATTGAGGGGTGTCTACCAATCGTGTAGGCATCCCTTGCAAATTTTAGCTTGTCAATTTCATTCTTGCTAGTCTTAAGTTGGGCATTAAGACTAGCCACTTCATCATTTAATTTAGAAATGCAAACTAGGTGTTCACTACAAGCATCAACATTAAAATCTTTGCACCTATTGCAAATCATAACATGTTCTACACAAGAGTTAGATTTACTTGCTACTTCTAGTTTAGCATTTAAATTATCATTAACACCTTTTAAAGTAGAAATGGTTTCATGACAAGTAGATAGTTCACAAGAAAGCATTTCATTCCTTTTAACTTCTAGAGCAAGTGAATTTTGTGCACTAACAAATTTATCGTGCTCTTCATATAAAAGATCCTCTTGCTTTTCTAATAACCTATTCTTATCATTTAAAGCATCAATCAATTCATTGATTTTATCAATTTTATTTCTATCTAAACCTTTAAATAAACTAGAATAGTCTATTTCATCGTCATCACTAGACTCATCATCACTTGAAGAAGCATAAGTGGTATCCTGAGTACATACCTTCTTCTCCTTCGCCATGAGGCATGTGTGATGCTCGTTGGGGAAGAGGGATGACTTGTTGAAGGCGGTGGCGGCGAGTCCTTCATTGTCGGAGTCGGAAGAGGAGCAATCCGAATCCCACTCCTTTCCAAGATGTGCCTCGCCCTTGGCCTTCTTGTAATTCTTCATCTTTTCCCTTTTGTTCCCTTGTTCCTGGTCACTATCATTATCGGGACAGTTAGCGATAAAATGACCAATCTTACCACATTTGAAGCATGAGCGCTTCCCCTTTGTCTTGGTCTTGCTTGGCTGCCCCTTGCGACCCTTTAGCGCCGTCTTGAAGCGCTTGATGATGAGGGCCATCTCTTCCTCATTTAGTCCCACCGCCTCAACTTGCGCCACCTTGCTAGGTAGCGCCTCCTTGCTTCTCGTTGCTTTGAGGGCGATGGTTTGAGGCTCATGGATTGGGCCATTTAGCGCATCATCCACGTACCTCGCCTCCTTAATCATCATTCGCCCACTTACGAACTTCCCAAGAACTTCTTCGGGCGACATCTTGGTGTACCTAGGATTTTCACGAATATTTTTCACCAGATGTGGATCAAGTACAGTAAAGGACCTTAGCATTAGGCGAACGACGTCGTGGTCCGTCCATCGCGTGCTTCCGTAGCTCCTTATCTTGTTGATGAGGGTCTTGAGCCGGTTGTATGTTTGGGTTGGCTCCTCTCCCCTTATCATTGCGAATCTTCCGAGCTCGCCTTCCACCAACTCCATTTTGGTGAGCATGGTGACGTCGTTCCCCTCATGTGAGATCCTGAGGGTGTCCCAGATCTACTTGGCATTGTCCAAGCCGCTCACCTTATTATACTCTTCCCTGCACAAAGATGCTAAAAGGACAGTAGTAGCTTGTGCATTTCTATGGATTTGTTCATTTATAAACATGGGACTATCCGAGCTATCAAATTTCATTCCACTTTCTACAATCTCACATATGCTTGGATGGAGAGAGAACAAGTGACTACGCATTTTGTGACTCCAAAATCCATAGTCCTCCCCATCAAAGTGTGGAGGTTTGCCAAGTGGAATAGAGAGTAAATGAGCATTGGTACTTTGCAGAATACGGGAATAATCAAAGGAAAAGTTTGAATTAACCGTCTTCCTTCTCTCGTAGTCGTTGTCGTCGTTCTTTTGGGAAGAGGAAGATTCGTCGCTGTCGTAGTAGATTATCTCCTTGATGCGCCTTGTCTTCTTCTTCTTCCCATCTTTTCGTTTGTAGCCCGAGCCCGAGTCGGTAGGCTTGTCATCCTTCTGCTTGTTAACGAAGGACTCCTTCTCCTTATCATTGATCACAATTCCCTTCCCCTTAGGATCCATCTCTTCGGGCGATTAGTCCCTTTCTTGAAGAGAACGGCTCCAATACCAATTGAGAGCACCTAGAGGGGGGTGAATAGGTGATCCTGCGAAACTTGAAACTTAATGCCACAAAAACTTGGTTAAGCGTTAGCACAATAATGCCAAGTGGCTAGAGAGGAGTTCTTGCAAGACACGATAACCACAAGAGAATCAACACAGATAGACACAGTGGTTTATCCCGTGGTTCGGCCAAGTACAAAACTTGCCTACTTCCACGTTGTGGCGTCCCAACGGACGAGGGTTGCAATCAACCCCTCTCAAGCGGTCCAAAGACCCACTTGAATACCACAGTGTTTTGCTTTGCTTTTCTTTATCCCGCTTGCGAGGAATCTCCACAACTTGGAGTCTCTCTCCGTTACAAAGATGTTCATAAAGAAGCGCGAAGTAAGGGAGGGATGAGCAACTCACACAAGACACAAAGATCACAGCAAATACGCACACACAAGACCCAGACTTGAGCTCAAGAGACTATCACGAGTTTCTCACTAGAACAGAGCTCAAAATCACTAAGAATGTCGAACAAGTGCGCAAGAACGAAGTGTGAGTGATCAACTATGCTCAAAGAATGCTTGGATGTCTTCTCCATGCGCCAAGGGGTCCCTTTTATAGCCCCAAGGCAGCTAGGAGCCGTTGAGAGCATTGTAGGAAGGCAATTCTTGCCTTCTGTCGACTGGCGCACCGGACAGTCCAGTGCACCACCGGACACTGTCCGGTGCGGATTTCTTTCCTTGTTTGGCGAAGCCGACCGTTGGAGATTCAGAGCCATTGGCGCACCGGACAGTCCGGTGCTCCAACGTGACCGTTGGCTCGGCCACGCGTCACGCGCGGAATCCTCGGCCGACCGTTGCCCCGGCTGCCTGCTGGCTCACCGGACAGTCCGGTGCACCACCGGACAGACCGGTGATTTTTAGTCGTACGCCGTTAATCACTTCCCGAGAGCGATGACTTTGCCTATGAACGGCTCACCGGACAGTCCGGTGCACCACCAGACAGTCCGGTGATTTATAGCCGTACACCACCGTCGAAGTCCCGAGAGCAGCAAGTTCGCCAGAGCCAGCCTGGCGCACCGGACACTGTCCGGTGCACCCAGACTGAGCAGACTATGGCTGAACAAAGCCATCTCTTTTCCAATTCAATTTTTCCTGTTTCCAGCACTTAGACACAATACATTAGTCCATAAAACAATGTACTAAGTCTAGAAACATACCTTTACTTTTGACTTGCACTTTGTCCACCACTTTGCATAGATTAACACAAAAGCACTTGTGTTGGCACTCAATCACCAAAATACTTAGAAATGGCCCAAGGGCACATTTCCCTTTCAGGGATGGAACACAAGATGTGGGGCAAGCCTTATATTATCCTGCACCAGGGGTGCCGCTCGTAGTAGGGGTTACAAGCGCGTCGCGAGAGAGAGAGAGAGAGTTCGCTCCTTCCCTCACGCGAACCCCCCTCAGGATGGCCCTGGACCTCCCTTTTATAGGCGCAAGGAGAGGGTCCAGACGTACAACGGGGGGGCGTAGCTATGCGCTAACGTGTCCGGCAGAGGAGCGCATAAGCCTTGTGTACATGCCAACGTGGCCGTCGGGGGAGAGTTTGAGCCCTATACACGTGATAGAGTGGTCATCGGAGGAGCGCCTGAGTCCTGTAGGAGTATAGCTGGCAGTGCGGCAAGGGTCCTGCTAACGTCTCCTTGCTGCCGTAAGGGGCTGAGAGCCACCAGCGTCATGGTGCACGCGGGGCACCATCATTACCCGTCGCTGGGGTATGCCAGATGGGACGCCGGTCTTGTTCCTCCTAGCCTGAGCAGGCTAGGAATAGGGTAATGATGTATCCCCTGTTGGCGCGGTCGGTCCGAGCCCAAGGTCGGGCGAGGTGGAGACTTCTGTCGAGGCCGAGGCCGGGGTCGGGCGAGGACGCGATTCCCCCCGAGACCGAGGTCAAGGCTGAGTCCAGGGGTCGGGCGAGGCGAAGACCTCCTCCCGAGGCCGGAGCCTGAGGTCAAGGCCGAGTCGAAAACCTCCTCCCGAGGCCGGAGCCTGAGGTCGGGCGAGGCGGAGCTTCCTGTTGCGCCCGAGGCCGAACTTGGTGGTTGATCGTGACTTGTTGTCAGTCTTTGCCTGGGTGGTTGACACGGTAGTCGGAGCAGGGCGAGCGGTGCTGTTTTCCTGTCACATCAGTATAGTAAAGAAGAGGGGCAAAGTGACTGCGGTCACTTCGGCCTGGCCGACTGAGGCGCGTGTGTCAGGATACGGCGTCAGGCATCCCCTGCATTGAATGCGCCTGCGAAGCGGTCGGTTGGTGAGGTGGTCTGGCCAATGTTGCTTCACAACGAAGCCTGCCCGAGCCGGGCTTCGGGAGAGCCGAGGGGGCGCCCGCTGCCTGAGGAGGCCCTCAGGCGGGGCGTGAACTCGTCTGGGATTACTGCTCCGGCCCGAGGCTGGGCTCGGGCAAGATTGTGTCCCTTGGATAGACGAAGCCTTGACTTGGACCGCACCCGTCAGTTGGTCTGAGGGTGTTTACCAGCCATGATTAGGAGCGTTGGGGGTACCCCTAATTATGGTACCCGACAGACATAGTGTTGGGGGCCTTACTCTTCCGAAGGTCCACAAAAACACGACTAACCTTTTGTTTCTAGTATATTATATTACAGGAGCTTCGTCATAAGAAAAGCTTCGTGATGAGTATCTTTTTCCCCGCCGAATATCCTCGAGACATTGTCTAAAAACGATAACAATGAATGTTGAAGCTACAACTGAAGGATGACAACTTCGGTTTAGACTGGCAACGAAGGTCAAGCATAATGCCAAGCCAAAGAGAAAAGGACTAGTTAATCTCTGATGATTTATGTTACGATTATGTGTACATATTAAGGTGATAAATGTAATTTTACACGGGCCGCGTGTCGTGCCTATAAATAGGTGAACAATAACCCCGTACTGTTCATGTTGAATTGTAACCGCTCTCGCATCAACACCTTCGAACAAGTCGAAGGTATCAATGGAATATAAATCCTATTAATATTCGTATGTTTATCATAAAATAAATATATGAATCGGTATATGAATGAATAATATTTATGGTCTCTATGAATTGTTATTCTTGCGAATAATGAAGGTGCGTCCTTCATGACCTTCGTCCGTAGATCATTATATCCGAAAGAAGACGATGTTTCGGAGGACGAGGGTTCTAATGATTAACAATTGTGTTTGCCTTGTTCTTGATTCACAGCGTTTGAGAACAAGAGATCAACACATAGTTCATTAATCATTAGTTTAACTTATAGACCAATGACACCTCACATGCATATAACATGTTCATCAATTATTCCATAAATGATATGCGTATAGTTTTGTTTTGTTGTAATGTGGTAGATCGTTTAGCTTGCGAGCTGGCTCGTTAACGAATCGAGCTGGTTCGTTAATGAACCGAGCTAAGATGTCAGCTCAGCTCATAAAAAAATTCAAACAAGCTGATCCGAGCCGAGCTGAACTGACCATGAACCGAGCGAGCCAGCAAGCCACGAGCATTTCATCTAGCTCTAGTTGGCTGGGTAGGACAGAGGAAATCTCCTCTCTAGCATGACGGTGAACAGTGAACGACTAATGCTAATTTTTATCCCCAATTTATATGGTTTGCATTATGATTTGTAAACCCTAGATACTAGCTTTGATGTAAATGTGCAACGATTGATCTATGCTGCAATATAGAAATATATTTCATTTTATTATTCTCTTGATGATGGTTGCCCCCTATGATTTTTTATAGTGGCTAAAATATGAAGAAACAGGTGGATATTGCCTGTATTTTTGTAACCATGCTATGAAGAAGTAGAAGTTTGTTATTTCTTTGTCATCTCTAGATGCTACACAAGCGCTAACTCAAGAACACATGAAAAGAGAGTAAATGAAGAAATTGTGAATCCTACACCATCTGCACTGCCCCTGTCACCATTGACACCACCAGTTTATGATGTTAGTTGTCTTCCACATGATCTAGGTGAAAAACAACTGTCAGTGCTCCTCGGCACGGGTACCCTAGACGCTCCAGGCAAACTATGCAGGCGGTCGTCAGCCACCAACGGCTATCTGACATGGTCACTGTCCGGTGACGCACCGTACTGTCCAGTGCCACGCCGGAAAAGAAAACGACCAATCAGATCGTCGGTCGACCGTTGTTGACCCAATTTTCAGTGGTGACTGAACTGTTCGGTGAACACGCAGACAGGGCAACTTCTAGGCTTCCTTGTGGAGAAGTCAACGACTCCTAGGCCCCTTTGGGCTGTATAAAGAGCCCCTAGGTGCCTTGTTGTAGTACCCAAGCATCTCAAGTGCACACTACAACTCCGAGACCCAGCGACCACGTTGTTCACTAATTTGAGAGAGATTTGAGCGTTGTTTCTGAGCTGTGACTCTGCCGTATTGTTCTTGTGCTCTTGTCTTTGCTTTTTGTGCGTGTGTTGCTATGTTGTGCTCTTATGTGTGTGTTCTTACTCCCTCCTTACTCTAAGTTTGATTGTGGTCATTTGTGTAAGGTCGTGAGAGACTCTAAACTTGTGGAGATCGCTCACAAATGGGATTGATATAAGGAAGAATAACGTAGCACTCAAGTTTGATCTTTGGATCATTTGAGAGGGGTTGAGTGCAACCCTTGACCGAATGAGGTCACCACAATGTGGAGGTTGGCTTTGGCCGAACCATGGAAAAACGTTATGTCTATTGTCCACTTTACTTTACTGTGATTTTTGTCTTTCTTTAGTGTTAAGCTTCATTGTGATATCGCTCCTAGTTTAATACACATCCTAAGGGAGCAATCAAGTGAACACTTTATTTTTCCTCTCCTCTTTCCATTTAAACTTGGTTTTAGTTTACACTAACACCTTTTATAGTCCAAGTTTGTGTTGTTCAAAGTAAGTTTTGTAGGATCACCTATTCACCCCCACTCTAGGTGCTCTCATAATGGCTCTCGCCAACTCGCTGGCAGGCTCTAGCTCTAGCTCCACCACATGGCTTGGTCGCCCCTGTCCACTGTGGGGTTCGATGACGCCACATGCCCCTAGGTCACTCCAGGGGCCTTGAACCCCTTGGGAGGCCACCAAACCCCCAAGGTGTGCCCCTTAAGCTCCTACTCCACTAATGTCTATGCAAGGCGTGGGAGCCCTGGACACCTAGTCTCTAGGCTCGCATGTGTCTTTTGGACCCCTCCCACGGTGGCTTTGATCAGTAGAGTGGGCAAATAAAACCGAAATCAAAAAACAAACCGAATAAACTAAAAAATCGTTTTTTATTTTGGTTTTTTGTTTGTTTTTATTTCCCAGTAATTTGGTTATTCAGTTTCAGTTTCCAATCCTCAAAAACTGGATACACCAAACAAGGCATCTAGTAGCGAGTAAGCCCAGCTTCTGTGCGTTAGCCTTTAGTGCTCATGTCATGCGTTGTCTAGGCCCAGGAGCGAGTATCCCACGCCAAGGCATCCAGGCCGGTAGGCCCAGCGACCAACATCTGATTCTAATTTTCACATGAACATGCACAAGCAGGAGGCACCCTATCTCGGTAGCTCTTACAGTCGAGAGTTGACCACCCAGATCTAGAATTTTGGTTTAAAACCAAAAACCAAAAACCAAAATAAATGAACTGAAATAATTCGGTTAATACTACTTGGTTTCTATTTTCAACATGTATTTAGGTTACTGCCTTTTCAGAACTAAATTTTTAAAAACATGAGCCAAATTTACCTAATAAATTGGATGACCACCCCTATTGGTCGGGAGGGATCTGGAGGTGCCACATAGGCTTATTGTTACTGGTGAGCTCTAGGCGTGCCATGTGTCTCGACCACCCATACCTCATACCCAGACAAGGACTTCGTGAAGTTTGAAGACATGCTAAACATACTCGACAGAGCAGGTGCAACTGTAACAACTCATTGCTCATCTCCTTGTTATTAGGGTCCAAAATACCTAGGCGTGGCAACGGTGTGTCACCGTGGCAATGTGGGAACCATGCTCCTCTACCTGCCACATGCCTTTGCAGTGGCATGGAAAACATGCATATCAACCTACCACATCCACGGGACATACACCATGATGTATATGACCTCGATCATCAGGGACGTGTGCCATGGTTTCCCAAGTCACCAGTGGTAGTGGAGGGTGTGCTTTCCACATCTCTAGGTTTTCATATGGATTGTACCTTCTAGGGTCATCCCCTACAAACAAGTGTGCGGCTATAGGACCTCGGACAGATGTCAAACAACGCAATCATTAATTTAAAGATAGGACCAATTATGGCTTAACCCCCACTTATCAGCTTCAACTCCCTCTCCTTAGTAGATAAAAGGGAGGGGGCAGCCCCTTGGGTGTGTGGGACTCTCTCCCAACCTCATTTAGACTATACTCATTTAAATCTCAGGCTCTTGCAGCCTTCCTATAATAAACACTTAACTATTTTTCGGTGAACCCACCCACCCAAGGAGGACGTAGGGTATCACACTCTAGTAGCCCAAACCTCGCTAAATTCCTTGTTCTTGTTGTCAGGTCTTGGATGTTCAACGTGTCCATCCACTCGATTATTATGCTAGGGCCGACTAGTGTGGTGGATAGTAAGTTGACACACCAAAGTCCCTCTCTGAATCTAATCGATGGTACACCCATGTACCCCCAACTGACAATCGTCGCCAACAACCTATTACAAGTTACCATGATAATGATCATGATGTAATTTGAAGTTCATGTATTCATAGAGGTCTATTTCAACCATATGCACGTGAATTCAATAAATAAATTGGAGATAAAGATCGTCATTTTCAATTTTATCTGGTTTAAAAATTTTCCTTTGAACGAATATAGTGTTAGGAAAGATGCTACATTTTGTTTTGTTGTGCTACTTATTAAAAGCAAAGTAAAAAAGTGCAAAGGGACTTCTGCATTTACTTTGGATGGATGGAATAATTGGAATAAAGGGTCTAAAGCACTTATAAAACATGTGGGTTCTATGACACATATGGTAGGTGAAGAGAAATATCTTAGCTTTATGGATCTTAATGCAACAATTGATAATAAAATAGAGAAGTGGAGTGATGTGATTGTAACTGTAATAATATAAGGTTGACATATCAGCTCTGATGTTTGAAGTTTTTTTGCATCAAGGATTATCATTCCATGGACCTGATGAAAGTGAAGAGTCTAGCAATAGAGAGATCTTTATTGAATTCTTGAAATTTCTTGCTATAAATGTGAAGAGGTGAACAAGTATGTTCTAAACAATGCTCTAGGTAATTACACTTTGACTAGCCTAAAGATACAAAAGAAGATTGTTCAATGTTGTGACATAGAAACTAGAAAAAAATTATCTAAGAGCTTGGTGAAGAGCCATTTGCAATTTTAGCGGATGAGTCTAGTGACATAACACATAAAGAACAATCAACTCTTCGCCTCTTTGCTTGCGTTATGTTGATGCATTGGGAAGGCCATGTGAGCACTTCATTAGAGTTGTTCATGTAGACGATACTAGTTCTCTATCACTTAAGGATGCAGATGAACCTTTAAATGTTAGTCATGGCTTGACTTTGACACAGATACGTGGACACGGTTATGATGGGGTTAGCAACGTGAGAGGAGATATTAGAGGATTGGAAACATTGATCATACAAGAGTCACTTTGTGCTTATTATATCCATTGTTTTGCACATCAACCCCAACCAGTTCTTCTTGTTGCCAAAATAAACAATGATTGTGTGTTTTTATCAAGTATGTCTCTTAATGATATTGTTGGAGTTTCTTGTAAGTGCCATAGTATGCTTCGTTATGTTAGACTTAAGAATCTCATGAAATTACTTGATTGTGGTGAACTTAAAATGGGAAAAGGATTGAATTAAGAGATGGGGTTGCCTAGTGTAACACCCTGAATTTGGGGGTATAAATTTTTTCCCTAACATCCACCAAATTTAGGTGTTACCCACTTTATTCCCTTCTTTTTTACTCTTTGTTCTAAACAATGGAGAGTTATTTTGTTTCATATAATTGTACGCCTAGTAAAATAAAACCCTAAAAGATCCTTGATTGTTGCATAGCATGCCGAGACATTTTTTTGTTGAATTATTGTGGTTGTGCATCCATTCAAACTCACGAAGTGTGTTTGAATTTGAATTCAAAACTAAAACAAGTTTCAAATAAAAAAGGAGAGATATATGAAAAAGGAAAAAACCCTCCCAAGCCCATCCCACTCCCACCCAGTCGGCCCACTCAGCCCCTGGCCTGCTTCCCCTCCTCCCCACCCTTTCGCGGGCCCGCGCCCCGTCGACCCACCTCGTGGCCTGCCCTGTGTGGCCCAGCCCAGCAGTGGCCCAAGCCGCACACCCCCTTTCCCGCGGGTCAGGTGTCTGCCCACCACCCCACCCTAGCCCATGTGTCATGCGCCCCCTTCCTCTAACCACCTCCCTCTCCTTCCTTCCTCCCATGTGCCCCATCCTCCATTCCCGGCGGCCCCTATCGGGCGCTCACGCTGCACGCGCTGCGCGCTCTCCTGGCCCTGCGCCGCTCCTTCCACGCCTGAGCGCCCAACGCTGCCCCCACCCCAGCATGGCATCGCAGCGGCCCGACGCCCGGTGGCTCGGCGCGGTGGCCCAGCGTCCCGGCGCAATGGCTAGGCGGCCCGGTGCCCCGGCACGGTAGCGCGACAGCTGGCCGGCTAGCCAGCAGCACGGGGTCAAGCCTGTCAGGCTGCCCGAGCCGGGCCCCTGTCCTCCCCCTCCCACGCACAGTCGAGTCCTCTCCCTTGTTTCGTTCTGAGGATGAAGAAATCCTGTTTTGCAAAAATGCCCTTGATGATATAGATTGTGATCCGTTTCCGAGCTTCAAGGAATCGACGATCAAGCTTCAACAATCAAGTGAACAAGCTCCTCGAGTTCTACAAGGTTGAAGACCCTGAGCATCTGTTTGGTGAAGGAAAGTGTTCTCTAACCTACTTATGTCCTATTCATATTATAATTCATTTCCCCGCATTATATAATTAAAACCTAATGAGTAGCTTTCTATTTACCTTGTCCTTGATTACCTTTTAGGTTATTGTGGTGAGCTTTATGCTAGCGCTCTACTTTAATCAATGAACATGATGAGAATATCTATGATACGTGATGATATCTTGATTATGATGATGAACTTGTGTTACTTTAGGGGACTTCGGTTATTTCCTGAGCACCTCTCAATAATGACCTGTTCGCTGGATGACCACCCGAGAAAACAGTACAACCATGAGGGTGGAATGGGACGCCATTAGCTAATTAATTATAGGAACTGAGGTGTAGTTCGCTTCGTAGTCATGCCGTCAATGGGGTTCGGTGTACGCGGCTCGCTCTGCCGAGGGTGGTTTGCCCCTTAGGGAGGAGTGGGGTGCATTTAGGAAACCTAATGGGCGGCTATACATTTGGGGAATCATTGAAAAGGTTACGTAGTGATACCGTGCCAGATCACCTATGTAGTGATCAATAGGGAGTAGCGCTCCTCGAGCAGAAATGGAATCACGGCTCATGGGTGAAGTGTGCGACCTCTGCAGAGGAATGAAACTGATATATCAGTCGTGCTCACGGTTATGAGCGGCCTTGGGAGCTTGTAACACCCAAAATCTTACTTTGAAAGTTTAGTAAAAGTTCTCCAAAGATTTTGATATTAGAAAGCCTTCCAATAAAATTTTGTTACATTTAAAACAACATCACCCAAAACAAACACGTTCCTAATAAAAGAATCTCTATATGAATTTGTCACTCCTTGGTTGAAATAAATATTTATAATTATTCTCTAAAAGAATTTTATATTAGGGATTACATTTCTTAAAATACCCATTCTATGTGTGTATGAATCCTATATTTGAAAGCATATCTTAATAAGATTAATAGATAAATAAATTGGCAAAGTTTATACTGGTGTTTTTGTTTGTGCATTAAAAACCTAAATTTAAAATCTCAACTGCAGATTCAAACTCAATTTTGAAATTTGATATCAAATAAAAACAAAATAACAAGAAAAGAAAAAAAGAAAAGGAATAAAAACCTTATATGGGCCTCGTACTTGGAATTCGGCCCAACTCCACCTTTACCCGCGTGCAGCCCATCTCCTTCTCCTCTCCTTTTTCTTTTGTTCTGGCGCTTACAGGTGGGGTCACGCTGTCATCTCCCAGCTCCTCCGCTCAACAGTGGTGCTGCGGGATCCGCCGCAAGGGTCGGTGTCGGGCAGCTGGGGGTTGACTTCGCCGCCATGAAACTCCCTTCGTCGCTTCTGTAAAATCGGTTGCGGGCTCCACGGGTCGGCCACTGCTCGCGTGCGCATTGCCGTGTGGGACTTGTTCCTATTTCTCCTCCGCCTCCGCGCGACAAAGCCGCCCTCCACCTCCTCAACGAACTCCGAGATCCGGCCGGGATCTTCGGCGAACCTTTCCTGCTCTCGCCCTATAAAGCTGTGAACCTTGCGTTGGCCGTCTGGTTCGTTGCCGTTGAGAGAAGAGAGAGAGAGTTGAGACGATCTCACTGCCGCCCTGTTCTTCACCACGACTTCCACCGCTCAAGCTTCAATTTGTGTTCGCGAGGGTCCACCGGTGGCCGGGAATCGTGTGGGCCTAGGTCGCCACTCGCAAAGTCGACGACGTATGCTCGATCCCTCGTCGGTAGTGCGGCGGATTCACCGGTCTGCGCTCCATTGTGCCAGCGCCTGCTTCCGCTCGCGGGCTCCACCGACGAGGTCGACAGCTGGGGCATCGCCGTTGAGGACAGCGCGAGCGTGGAGACGTTGAGCACGGGGTGGACGGGGTTTCCATCGTGGGGCGGACTTCGGACCGGCGCGCCGAGCTCGCCGTCGTCATCCCATCGGGCTCTGGGCGCCGCCACCCTGGGTGCTCACGCCGCCGCATCTCGTCTTGGGAAAGAAGAAGAAACACGTGAACCGCACGCTCAGTGATGAATGGCTGTGGTGGGTATTGGGCTCGTGACCGTAGATTGGCTAGTGGATGGCTTCGATTAAATCGCCTGATATCCCTTTGACTCATCAAATCATAGCCATTGATTGCGAGATAAACGGTGGATCCGGTTTCATTCACTCGGGGCCAACAGATCTTGATCCAATGCTCCTGGTTACCTACCGATTCAACTTCTAATCCAGGCCGTATATTGGAAATCGAGCGACCCAGGTAATCTCATACCCCTTCACCGTGCCAGATTTTCTAAAGAGACCCTCCACTTCCAACTATTCAACCCGCCGTCCTCATTTAGCAATAGATTGTGTCTAGGCATTTTTACGCCTGGGCCCCTGCTTTCTATATAAATTGAGGCCCAGTCCAGAATATTATAAAAGCAGAGAAATTGAATTAGAAATTGAATTATTAATATAAAAACAATTCTAGAATCTTATTTAATCCTTAGAAAATTCATATGATGTCCAAACTAATCCATTCCAATTGCTATAATTTTGTAATAATATGGTTTCTAATTTAGTACCACTGTTTTCACATGAAAGTCGCATTAAAATTTATATCCTAGTTAATCTTATATCAAATACATAAAACCTTAGAAAAATCATAACTCCTTCGTTTTAACTCCGATTTGATCCGTTCAAGTTGCGTTAGTCTCGTACATGCGCGTAGATTATTATTACGCAGTTTATTCTTATGTCTGGTGTAATGTTAATCTTTCCTATACAATGTTTGTTTGTATTGCTACGACTAGAGTGAGGTCACGTGTCATCTGAGGAGCAAGTTGGTACCTGGATTCTCAAGGCCCAGGCAAGTTGTGCCCTTGATCACTTCTTTTTACCCAGCCATGTTCTAATTAATCATAATGATCTGCATAGGTTAATTTTGATGGGACCCAATAGGTTACCCTAGTTTGATTATCTTTATACCTTGTTTACCACCGAACTTTCTGGGTAGTACTTGCTAGTGCTATATGTGGTTTTGGGTATGAAGATTACTCTATTCATGATTATACTTTTGTTATCAGTTGTTATTTATGGTTCATGTTAAGATCATTATGTTAATTGGAACATGGAGAACCACCCGGGAAAACAGTGCTACCACAAGGGTGGAATGGGACGCCCTTGGCTGATTAATTAGGAAAGCTAGTGGAAGACTACCTTACCCGAAAGGGGCAAGGGCAGTAGGGGAGAGGTCAGTGTAGGGAGGCCCTCGGGAGGATTTTGCTGCGATGGCGGTCCTGCAAGGGATTCCTGCACTGGATCTTCCTATAAACTGTAGCGGGTTTTCTGAAGCTAGTGGAACTTTGTAAAGGCCTCGTAGTGGTACCCTGCCTCGCTTCCTAGGTAGAGGTGTATGGAGTCTGATCAACTCTGTGGCAAATGGGTAACACGACTTGTGGGTAAAGATGCGCAACCTCTGCAGAGTGTAAAACTGGTATACTAGCCGTGCTCACGGTCATGAGCAGCTCGGACACTCACATGATTAAATTATGGAACTTAAACTCAATTTGTCATATGCATTGCATTGCAGGTGAAGTTGTTACTTTTATTCTATTACTTAATTGGGTTTGGTATTTACTTATACTTAGTAACTGCTAATAAAATTTTGACCAACTTTAAAAGCAATGCTCAGCTCAAACCATCTTCTTTGGTAAGCCTTACACTTCACGTGAGCTCCCACCTTTGGCGGGTTCATGCACATTATTCCCCACAACTTGTTGAGCGATGAACGTATGTGAGCTCACTCTTGCTGTCTCACACCCCCCCCCACAGGTTAAAGAACAGGTACTGCAGGATGATGCTCATGGAGGATGCTGTGATGAGTTCGTGAGAGGTCTAGGTCGTCGTCTCCCAGTCAACTTTGGGTTGCTGGACCGTTGTCTCCTTATAATGTAATTATTTATTTTGTATAGAACTCCTGTTATATGTAAAGATGTGACATTCGATCCTGTGCCACTATACATCATATGTTTGAGACTTGGTCCCAGCATACCTGGTGTTTATGTTAACCCCGGGTTTTGGATCCCTAAAATCCGGGTGTTACAGAAGTGGTATCAGAGGAATGTTGACTGTAGGACGAAACCTAGATAGAACTGGACAACCATTCTTTACTTACCTTTGCTACTCTGATTCTTTTCTAAACTTATCTTAATCTTTTCTCATCTATTTCCGCTTTACTCTGATTATTCTTACCTTTTCACTTCTAAAGACAAACTTGGATTTCACACCTTGAAATCCTGTGACTGAAGTGACCTTTAGGAATAGGAGACCTAATTCTAGGAACAAAAACAAAACTATTTTTATAAGTGTCTATGTATTTGAATGTTTGTTCTTATGATACTTGTCTGATCTGGATCTTTGATTGAGTGTGATGGGTTGTGGAATAATGTCCACAATTGCATCTGCATATACACATAGGTATAAGAATATATATATAAAATAACTAGACAAACTAAATTATCTTTCAATAAAGTAACTAGCCTAACAATACTCATCTTATCTTAAAAGAAATTCTCCCTTATCTTAATAGATTCATCTCATCTCAAGAGATTCTATCCTACACTCATAGATCTATCTTATCCCAAAAAAGGTCTTAACTTATCTTAATAGATCCATCTTATCTCAAAAAGATTCTAACCTTTCGTACCAGATTTAACTAACCTCAAAAGATTTTACCTTATCCTTATGAATTCATCTTGCCCTAATTAGCATATTAATCCCACTCTAGAGTAACAACCAAGATCTAATCCAAAGTAGTTAGATATTATCTAGTCCAATCTAGGTATATCCAACCTAATCCAGATTCTATCTAATCTAAATATGACCCAATCTAAAGTGAGTTATTAACAAGTTAGTTAAGTTGGTGATATAGGTTAGACACTGTCTCTACAAATATATCTTAACCTAAATTAATGTCTTATACCGACTCATCCTTGAACAATGGCCTACCTATATCATATGATCCATCCTATCTTAAAAGATTCTAACATATCCTAATAATATTTATCCTACCCTGGTAGATCTAGCTAATCTTAACTAGTTTAATCTAGTCATACCCACCTAATCTGGATTCTATCTAATCCAATATGATCTAAGCTAGATTGAGTTACTTAATGCTGGTATACAAGATATGTCCATACTCCTAAATCACTTAAGCCTAATTTGGAGACTTATATCAACTTGGCCATACACAACAACTCGACCTATATAACAAGTTACATAACTTACCCAATCAATAGAGTCTTAATGGATTGCATAATCTATCAACCACCACCTGACATCAAACCAGATTTTGACCTATATCATGTAGTCTATCTTACCACATATATCTTAACCATATGTCCTTAACTCGGATGGCAACTCCAAGAAGAAAGGCCAAAGGAGACCAACCACGTCAAAGAAGGATAAGCATCAACTCAAGACTACAAAGATCAAGTTGAATCGCCAACGGAGTCAAGATCCACAATCTTGGATGGAGTCTTTCCTCACCCTACCCTTTCTTAACCAAACTTCTCTATGCTTTAAAGACATCTTTTACCATACACAATAGAGTGGATATACATACCCAAGCTTTTATAACCACTATCTAAATAATATGAAACTTCTCAATTCCTAGACTAACTAAAAGTTAAAGGCTAAACTATAAATAAAGCTTTTTACATCCCTGTCCTTACAAATCTCGAGGACGAGATTATTTTTAAGGGGGGTAGGATTTGTAACACCCAAAATCTTACTTTGAAAGTTTAGTAAAAGTTCTCCAAAGATTTTGATATTAGAAAGCCTTCCAATAAAATTTTGTTACATTTAAAACAACATCACCCAAAACAAACACGTTCCTAATAAAAGAATCTCTATATGAATTTGTCACTCCTTGGTTGAAATAAATATTTATAATTATTCTCTAAAAGAATTTTATATTAGGGATTACATTTCTTAAAATACCCATTCTATGTGTGTATGAATCCTATATTTGAAAGCATATCTTAATAAGATTAATAGATAAATAAATTGGCAAAGTTTATACTGGTGTTTTTGTTTGTGCATTAAAAACCTAAATTTAAAATCTCAACTGCAGATTCAAACTCAATTTTGAAATTTGATATCAAATAAAAACAAAATAACAAGAAAAGAAAAAAGAAAAGGAATAAAAACCTTATATGGGCCTCGTACTTGGAATTCGGCCCAACTCCACCTTTACCCGCGTGCAGCCCATCTCCTTCTCCTCTCCTTTTTCTTTTGTTCTGGCGCTTACAGGTGGGGTCACGCTGTCATCTCCCAGCTCCTCCGCTCAACAGTGGTGCTGCGGGATCCGCCGCAAGGGTCGGTGTCGGGCAGCTGGGGGTTGACTTCGCCGCCATGAAACTCCCTTCGTCGCTTCTGTAAAATCGGTTGCGGGCTCCACGGGTCGGCCACTGCTCGCGTGCGCATTGCCGTGTGGGACTTGTTCCTATTTCTCCTCCGCCTCCGCGCGACAAAGCCGCCCTCCACCTCCTCAACGAACTCCGAGATCCGGCCGGGATCTTCGGCGAACCTTTCCTGCTCTCGCCCTATAAAGCTGTGAACCTTGCGTTGGCCGTCTGGTTCGTTGCCGTTGAGAGAAGAGAGAGAGAGTTGAGACGATCTCACTGCCGCCCTGTTCTTCACCACGACTTCCACCGCTCAAGCTTCAATTTGTGTTCGCGAGGGTCCACCGGTGGCCGGGAATCGTGTGGGCCTAGGTCGCCACTCGCAAAGTCGACGACGTATGCTCGATCCCTCGTCGGTAGTGCGGCGGATTCACCGGTCTGCGCTCCATTGTGCCAGCGCCTGCTTCCGCTCGCGGGCTCCACCGACGAGGTCGACAGCTGGGGCATCGCCGTTGAGGACAGCGCGAGCGTGGAGACGTTGAGCACGGGGTGGACGGGGTTTCCATCGTGGGGCGGACTTCGGACCGGCGCGCCGAGCTCGCCGTCGTCATCCCATCGGGCTCTGGGCGCCGCCACCCTGGGTGCTCACGCCGCCGCATCTCGTCTTGGGAAAGAAGAAGAAACACGTGAACCGCACGCTCAGTGATGAATGGCTGTGGTGGGTATTGGGCTCGTGACCGTAGATTGGCTAGTGGATGGCTTCGATTAAATCGCCTGATATCCCTTTGACTCATCAAATCATAGCCATTGATTGCGAGATAAACGGTGGATCCGGTTTCATTCACTCGGGGCCAACAGATCTTGATCCAATGCTCCTGGTTACCTACCGATTCAACTTCTAATCCAGGCCGTATATTGGAAATCGAGCGACCCAGGTAATCTCATACCCCTTCACCGTGCCAGATTTTCTAAAGAGACCCTCCACTTCCAACTATTCAACCCGCCGTCCTCATTTAGCAATAGATTGTGTCTAGGCATTTTTACGCCTGGGCCCCTGCTTTCTATATAAATTGAGGCCCAGTCCAGAATATTATAAAAGCAGAGAAATTGAATTAGAAATTGAATTATTAATATAAAAACAATTCTAGAATCTTATTTAATCCTTAGAAAATTCATATGATGTCCAAACTAATCCATTCCAATTGCTATAATTTTGTAATAATATGGTTTCTAATTTAGTACCACTGTTTTCACATGAAAGTCGCATTAAAATTTATATCCTAGTTAATCTTATATCAAATACATAAAACCTTAGAAAAATCATAACTCCTTCGTTTCAACTCCGATTTGATCCGTTCAAGTTGCGTTAGTCTCGTACATGCGCGTAGATTATTATTACGCAGTTTATTCTTATGTCTGGTGTAATGTTAATCTTTCCTATACAATGTTTGTTTGTATTGCTACGACTAGAGTGAGGTCACGTGTCATCTGAGGAGCAAGTTGGTACCTGGATTCTCAAGGCCCAGGCAAGTTGTGCCCTTGATCACTTCTTTTTACCCAGCCATGTTCTAATTAATCATAATGATCTGCATAGGTTAATTTTGATGGGACCTAATAGGTTACCCTAGTTTGATTATCTTTATACCTTGTTTACCACCGAACTTTCTGGGTAGTACTTGCTAGTGCTATATGTGGTTTTGGGTATGAAGATTACTCTATTCATGATTATACTTTTGTTATCAGTTGTTATTTATGGTTCATGTTAAGATCATTATGTTAATTGGAACATGGAGAACCACCCGGGAAAACAGTGCTACCACAAGGGTGGAATGGGACGCCCTTGGCTGATTAATTAGGAAAGCTAGTGGAAGACTACCTTACCCGAAAGGGGCAAGGGCAGTAGGGGAGAGGTCAGTGTAGGGAGGCCCTCGGGAGGATTTTGCTGCGATGGCGGTCCTGCAAGGGATTCCTGCACTGGATCTTCCTATAAACTGTAGCGGGTTTTCTGAAGCTAGTGGAACTTTGTAAAGGCCTCGTAGTGGTACCCTGCCTCGCTTCCTAGGTAGAGGTGTATGGAGTCTGATCAACTCTGTGGCAAATGGGTAACACGACTTGTGGGTAAAGATGCGCAACCTCTGCAGAGTGTAAAACTGGTATACTAGCCGTGCTCACGGTCATGAGCAGCTCGGACACTCACATGATTAAATTATGGAACTTAAACTCAATTTGTCATATGCATTGCATTGCAGGTGAAGTTGTTACTTTTATTCTATTACTTAATTGGGTTTGGTATTTACTTATACTTAGTAACTGCTAATAAAATTTTGACCAACTTTAAAAGCAATGCTCAGCTCAAACCATCTTCTTTGGTAAGCCTTACACTTCACGTGAGCTCCCACCTTTGGCGGGTTCATGCACATTATTCCCCACAACTTGTTGAGCGATGAACGTATGTGAGCTCACTCTTGCTGTCTCACACCCCCCCCCCCACAGGTTAAAGAACAGGTACTGCAGGATGATGCTCATGGAGGATGCTGTGATGAGTTCGTGAGAGGTCTAGGTCGTCGTCTCCCAGTCAACTTTGGGTTGCTGGACCGTTGTCTCCTTATAATGTAATTATTTATTTTGTATAGAACTCCTGTTATATGTAAAGATGTGACATTCGATCCTGTGCCACTATACATCATATGTTTGAGACTTGGTCCCAGCATACCTGGTGTTTATGTTAACCCCGGGTTTTGGATCCCTAAAATCCGGGTGTTACAGAGCTCCTTTGATTAGAGATATAGATGGATCGAGATGCTATGGTTCTATTAATGGTTTTGGTTTGATGATGATAATGATGTTCCTCGATGAGGAAATAATTCACGGGTTGGTTATTGCTAAACTTGTCTTCCACTAATAATAAATACCTGACCAACTAAAAGCAACTGCTTTGAGCTTAACTTCATATAAAGCTAGTCCACCTCAGCCAAACGGGACATTTGCTGAGTACGTTGATTTGTACTCACCCTTGCTTTCACAAAACACTAGGTTTCCTTTGGTGCAACCTATGCTTAGGTAGAGAAGAAGAAGAAGGTGTCGAGGTGGGTCTCCAGGAGTTCTAGGTCTTCGACGAGTTCGAGGATTAGGCTAGCGACCTCCCCCAGTCGGCTGCTGTAACACCCTGAATTTTGGGGTAGAAATTTTTCTTCTTTTTACTCACCAAATTCAGGCGTTACTATCTTTCTCTTCCTGTTTCGCTCCTCCGTCCCTAATTTCAAAGCAGTATAGTGACCGGTGTCCATGTTGTGGATAAACCAAAACCTAAGTGTCATGGGTGTTGCATCATGCTGAAGCATATTTCTTTGTCTGATGTCGTGATTAGCCACGTGTTCGTCTCGTTCCGTTTCGGATTTCGGTTTGCAATCGGATTCCGTTTAGTGGTCGTGCGTGTCGTGGGTTTTGATCTACGGCGTGGCCCAGCCCGGCTCGGTTCTGCCCGGTCCGGCCCGCGCGCCCCTGGCGCCCCCTGCCCTCCCCATGCGTGCCCCCCTCCCCCTGGTCCCTTTCTCTCATTTGATTTTCTCCCGCGCAGTAATCTCCCTCTCCCTCTTCCACCTCTCTCTCTCCCCGTGGTACCCTAGGGTTTGGAGACGGTGATCGCCGGAGTTTGGATCCCCGAGGTGAGCTTTCCCCCTCTCCTCCCCTTCCCTCTCTCTCCCTCCCCCTCCCTTTCTTCCTCCCCTGTGGCGCCCCTACCTTACCGCGCGCCCTCCCCTGCCGCGCGCCCTCCCTGTCGCGTGCGTCCCCGGCGAGCCCCGCCCCACCGTGCGCCCCTCCCCTGCGACCTTCCCCGCCACGGCCCCACCCCGTCGCGCCCCCTCCCCCGCCGAGCCCGCGCCCTCCCCGTCGCGCCCCTCCCCCGGCGAGCCCGCGCCCTCCCCGTCTCGCCCCTCCCCCAGCGAGCCCACGCCCGCGCCCGCCGCGCGCCCCTCCCCCGACGAGCCCCCTCCTCGGCCCCGTGTCTCGGCCCCGCGCGCTGGTGGCTGCGCCCTGGCCGCGCGCCCCGGCGGCCGTGCCCCGCGCCGCACCCTGGCCGCGCGCCCCCTGCCGCGCCCTGGCCACGCCCTCGGCCGCGCCCGTGCCCCGGCGACTCGCGTCACGCGTGCCTGCACGGCTCGCGTGCCCTCGGCACGCGCAGTGTGCCCTCACGCGTGCGACCGTAGTCACGCTACGTTCAACTCTCGTCTTAATCCATTTTAATTTTAGTTTAGTCAATGTGCTGCGTCGCGCGCTTCGCCGCGCGACGGTTCATTCGAAATTCGCCTTTATTAATGTGATGCGTCGCGCGCTTCGTCGCGCGACGATTCATTTTAAATTTATATTTATTAATGTGTTGTGCCGCGCGCTTCGCCGCGCGATGATTCGTTTTAAATTTATATTTATTAATGTGTTGTGTCGCGCGCTTCGTCGCGCGACGATTCGTTTTAAATTTATATTTATTAATGTGTTGTGTCGCGCGCTTCGTCGCGCGATGATTCGTTTTAAATTCAATTCTGTTGATGTAAGCCATCGTGCGTTTCGTCACGCAACGCTTAACGTTTATCTATAATTAATGTAAGAATCTCGTTGCACGCTCTGTCGCGCGGCGAGTCGTTTATTTCTTAATTCAATTTAAACAAAGACGCGCGCCTCGCCGTGCGACCTCTCCCTTTAATTCATCTTTATCTATTTATAATGATTAAATGTGGAACATGACCTTACTTTATGCTAAACGCAGTGGCCAAATTAATACTCTTCTGTTAAACGAGTGGTTTAATTTATAATTATGTAACGTGATCGCTTTTCGACCGTAGACTCGACCGTCATTTCCTCTTTCTCGCTTAACCGTAATTGCGAGCCCCGTGTTGAACGTCTGTTTGATTATTGCATTCCATTGTATGGTGTACCGTTCTTTTGTATTAAATGTGTGGAATGTATGTTTGAACTCGTATAGATAACGGTCAGTTGGTAGAGTCCGAAGGAGTTGCAGGTGAAGACCCTGAACAGCAGTCGGTTAGTGAAGGCAAGTGTCCCTTGACCCATCTTTGTCCTATACATTCTATAATTCACTTCCCGCATTTACACAATTATACCTAAGGATTGACTAGCTTTTGTTATCCATGTCCTTGTTTACCTATTTGGGTCAGATTATTATTGTTAGCTTTATGCTATTGCTTAACATTAATCAATGAACATGATGAGAATTATCTATGATACGATGTTTTCCCTCTTATTTATGATGATATACTTGTGGCATTTAAGGGGGCTTGAGCGGTTTCTCGAGTGCCTCTCCGTAAGGACCTGTTCGTTGGATGACTGCCCGTGAAAACAGTGCAACCATGAGAGTGGAGTGGGACGCCCTTAGCTAAATAATTAGAGGAACCGGGATGTGGTTCGCTTCACCGTCGTGTCGTTAATGGGGCTCGGTGTATGTGGCTCGCTCTACCAAGGTTGATTTGTCCCTTGGGGAGGAGTGCGGTACATTTAGGAAACCTAACGGGCGGCTACAGCCCCAGGAAATGTTTGTAAAGGCTACGTAGTGATACCCCGCTGGGTCACCTTGGTAGTGATCAATGGAGAGTCATGATCTCCGGGCAGAAAGGGAATCACAGCTTGTGGGTAAAGTGCGCAACCTCTGCAGAGTGTTATGAAAACTGATATATCAGCCGTGCTCGCGGTTATGAGCGGCCAAGGGAGCTCCATTGATTAGTGATACTTGATTAGAGATGTTCGGTTTACAGGTGGCAATGAGAATGGTGGTTTTGGCAATTGGCTCGGGTGCTGGTAAGTGGTATTCTTTCCGTTTGGAAAGGGTACGTTTGGGTTAATAACGTGGGTTAATTCTAAAACTTGGCTTTCTCTACTAGTAATAATAATCTGACCAACTAAAAGCAACCACTTGACTTACCCCCACATAAAGCTAGTCCACTACAGCCAAACAGGACACTTGCTGAGTATGTTGATGTGTACTCACCCTTGCTCTACACACCAAACCCCCCCTTCCCCAGGTTGTACGCGTTGCAACCACTGCTCAGGAGAAGATGAAGCCGTGGAAGGAGACTTCTAGGAATTCTAAGATTACGACGAGTTCTAGGCGTGGGTTAGTGGCAACCCCCAGTCGGCTGCCTGTGAAGGCCGCGTGTATCTATGTTTCTTTTCCGCACTTTGATTATTGTAAAGACTATGTGGATGTCTCAGACATATGATGTAATCGATTATTACTACCCTTTTATGTTAATATTTGAGCACTGTGTGATGATGTCCAGTTATGTAACCGCTGTGTATGTGAATTGCTGATCCTGACACGTACATGGTTCGTATTCGGTTTGCCTTATAAAACCGGGTGTGACATAGGTGGTATCAAAGCCATGCTGACTGTAGGACCACTAACCTAGAGTAGAATGGTCGTTCTAAGGATTATAGACCCCTATTCCTACCTTGACTTTGGTATCCCTTCAAAAGTTGGTCATATCGACCAAACCTATGTTCTACTATATATTATACCTTGCTAAAAATCTTTTTGTTTATTCTAATTCCTCATTTATTCATGGTTTACTTGCTGGTCATATTAGTTCTATTCTCACTCTTATGCTTACGGTGTCTTTTGTAGATGGCTCGTCTTAGACACACTGCACGGAAGTCTGTCACCCCCTTCTTACCCTCTCGTCTCGCGAAGTGTCCGCTTCGCCGTCCAGTGACCGGTCAGTCCAGCCACTTGGAGAGGCTACACCACCGCCTGCACGAGGAGCAGGAGCGTCTACGACAGGAGCAGGAGTAGCAGGGCTCCTCTTTCTCGCTCCAGCAGGAGATAGAGTCTGTGAGGAGGTGCTCCCCTGTGCTCCCGCTGGAGGCGCCCCTTGCACCACCACTGAGTGCCCCTGCCGCTGGAGTAGCTGCTGGAGGAGACCCAGACGATGGAGATGGCGACGATAGCTCGAGCTTCAGCACCGACCTTTTCACCGACCAGGAGCCAGAAGGATGGGTTGCTTGACCCATCACTCGCGACGCTGCTCGCGGGTGTCACTTCCACGATGCGCTCGACACCCTGCTACGCCAGGCACTCGACCGGCATACTTGGTCCATCGAGTATCGCTGTGTGGTCTTCCAACACCGTCGTGGGGTGTACCCGGACCGCTGGGAGGCGACCTGCTTGGCGCGCCATCCGGAGAACAGTCTCCAGGGTGCAGAGGTCTGCTCAGAGCACTATTCTATCTCTGAGCGGGACTCAGCTGAGGCGGCCATGCAAGATGCCGCACGATGTGCGCTTTTGCACTACTACTCAGTGCTCGGTGGGGTAGCTGATGGTCTCAATCTGAAGTATTACCCCGTCGTCCATCTGGCAGCACAGGAGGTGTGATTGTCTCACCTGTTGGTGAGGACAATCCTAGGTTGAGCAGCACAATCAACCTAGCCGCCATGCTAAACACGGAGCTGGACCATGCACTAGACGAGCTGAGTAGGGCTTGTGCTGAGATCGCCCAGCTGCGGGCTGAGCGCGCGGAGCATCGTCACCTGGAGGATGGCTCCCCCGCTCCCGTCGAGACTCAGCACCCGTACCGCTCACCTCGGCTTGGACACCAGTCTTATGGCAACCCCGACTACAAGACCAAGATAAATTTAGAACCATAGATCGTCGGAGTCAGATCCTATAATTAATATGAAAATATATACATAGAAGCTATAGTCTTAGCGTTAGTCTTGCTTTTAGTTAGTCTTAGTTAGATAGGATAGTTTGCTTATCCTGTGCATTTATGTTTGTCATGATGAACTATGTTGGATTTGGATCTTTGTAATAACTGTCACCAGAGTGTGGGTATCCCCTGCATTTTGGTTTACTTGTTATGTTAATGAAGTTAGTTATCTAGTTGGGAAGCATTTCATTCCATTTTCCTCTTTATCTGAGAAGCTATGCTGGTCTGTGTTGGAAATCAGTGAAGATGTTCATCTGTTCAGTGTTGTGGAGGATTCTATACTCTTTTCTTATGCTGCAAGTTGCAAGATCAGTTCTGATGTGTGATTGCATTCTGCAGATGTCAGAAAACAGGCGCAGAGGAGGAAGGCATGCTCAGCAGGAGCATGCAGCCCCACAGGATGAGGCACCCCAGCAACAGTAGCTACCACCCCCACCCCTGATGTCAATCGAGCAGATGTGCATGATGCAGACTTAGGCAGTTCAAGCCATCGGTCAGACTCTGGCCGCCATTCAGCAGCAGCAGCAACAACCACCACCTCAGCCTCAGATGCCTCCGATGCACAGGGACAAGCGTGCTGAATTCATGAGAGGTCATCCCCCAACGTTCGCTCATTCTTCTGACCCCATGGATGCAGAAGACTGGCTGCGCACAGTGGAGCGGGAGTTGCATACCGCTCAGTGTGATGACAGGGAGAAAGTTCTGTATGGTCCCCGTCTGTTGAGAGGAGCAACCCAGTCTTGGTGGGAGTCTTATCTCGCCACCCATGCCAACCCCGACACCATCACCTGGGAAGAATTCAGAAACAATTTCCGTCAGTACCATGTTCCTGCAGGTCTGATGACAGTGAAGAAGGAGGAGTTCCTGGCACTCAAGCAAGGGTCATTGTCTGTCAGTGAGTATCGAGATAGGTTTCTGCAGCTATCTCGCTATGCTCCTAAAGATGTCAACACTGACGCCAAGCGACAGTATCGTTTCTTGAGAGGCTTGGTCGACCCCCTGCAGTATCAGCTGATGAATCATACCTTCCCGACATTCCAGCGCCTGATTGACAGAGCAATCATGACAGAGAGGAAGCGTAAAGAGATGGAGGATCGCAAGCGTAAGATCAGTGGACCCTAGCCTGGAAGCAGCAATCGCCCTCATTTCTCAGGCAATCCACCTCAGCAGTTCAGGCAGGACCAGCGTCCACCTCAGCAGCAGCAGTTTCAAAGGCAGTACCCTCAGCACCAGCATTAGAATCGCTAGAATAATCAGTCAGGAGGAGGTCAGTTCCAGAGGCAGAATCAGTAGGCACCTCGTCTTCCTGCCCCAGCGAACCAGCAGAACAGTCAAGCAGCACCAGTTCAGGGTGGAAACAGAGCATGTTTCCACTGTGGAGAGCAAGGCCATTGGGTGATGCAATGTCCGAAGAAGGCAGCCTAGCAGCAGTCAGGCCCCAATGCCCCAGCAAAGCAGAATGTGTCTCAGCCTGGAGCAGGCAACCGCTCTCAGCCACGCTATAACCATGGGAGACTGAACCACTTGGAGGCTGAAGCAGTCCAGGAGACCCCCGGCATGATAGTAGGTATGTTTCCAGTCGACTCCCATATTGCAGAAGTGTTATTTGATACTGGAGCAATGCATTCATTCATTACTGCATCATGGGTAGAAGCACATAATTTTCCAATAACTACCATGTCAACCCCCATTCAAATTGACTCCGCCGGTAGTAGAATTCGAGCAGATAGCATTTGCTTGAATGTAAGTGTGGAAATAAGGGGGATAGTGTTTCCCGCTAACCTCATAGTAATGGGTACTCAAGGAATAGATGTCATCCTAGGGATGAATTGGCTAGATAAGTATCAGGCAGTTATCAGTTGTGATAAGAGGACAATCAAGCTGGCGTCTCCACTAGGAGAGGAAGTGGTGACCGAGTTAGTCTCGCCCAAGCCAAAGAAAGGAAGTTGTTATCAGATGATTATTGATAGCAGTGAAACAGATCCACTTGAGATTATCAAGGTTGTGTCCGAGTTCCCAGATGTGTTCCCAAAGGACTTACCAGGTATGCCACCTGAGCGAAAAGTTGAGTTTGCCATAGAGCTTCTTCCTGGCACTGCCCCCATCTTTAAGAGGGCTTACAGAGTATCTGGGCCAGAGTTGGTCGATCTTAAGAAGCAGATTGATGAGCTGTCAGAGAAAGGATACATCTGGCCAAGCACCTCGCCTTGGGTCGCCCTTGTCCTATTTGTGGAAAAGAAAGATGGCACCAGGAGGATGTGCATCGACTATCGAGCTCTGAATGAGGTCACAATCAAGAACAAGTACCCCTTGCCCAGAATAGAAGATCTGTTCGACCAGTTGAGAGGATCCAGCGTGTTTTCAAAGATAGATCTGATGTTAGGTTACCACCAGCTCAGAATTCGACCTTCAGACATTCCGAAGATGGCATTCATTACCAAGTATGGGTTGTATGAGTTCACTATGATGTCTTTTGGTCTAACAAATGTGTCAGCCTTCTTCATGAATCTGATGAATAGTGTATTCATCGATTATCTTGACAAGTTTGTGGTGGTATTTATTGATGATATTTTGATATATTCTCAAAACGAAGCAGAGCATGCAGATCATTTGAGGATGGTATTGCAGAGATTGCGAGAGCACCAGTTATATGCAAAGTTGAGCAAGTGTGAGTTCTGGATTGATGAAGTCCTGTTCTTGGGTCACATAATCAACAAAGAAGGATTGGCTGTGGATCCAAAGAAAGTGGCAGACATTCTGAACTGGAAGGCGCCAACATATGCTCGAGGAATCAAGAGCTTCATTGGAATGGCCGGATATTATCGGCGGTTCATTGAAGGGTTCTCGAAGATTGCGAAACCGATGACAGCTTTGCTAGGCAACAAAGTTGAGTTCAAGTGGACCTAGAAATGCCAAGAAGCCTTTGAAGCGCTGAAAGAGAAGTTGACAACAACACCTGTCTTAGTCTTGCCCGATGTGCACAAGTCCTTCTCGGTGTATTGCGATGCTTGTTACACTGGTTTGGGATGTGTGTTGATGCAGGAGGGAAGAGTTGTGGCCTACTCGTCTCGACAGCTGAAGGTTCATGAGCAGAATTATCCAATCCATGACCAAGAGTTGGCAGCAGTGGTTCACGCACTGAAGACATGGAGGCACTATCTATATGGGCAGAAATGTGATGTTTACACAGACCACAAGAGTCTGAAGTACATATTCACTCAGTCAGAGCTGAATATGAGGCAATGAAGATGGTTAGAGTTGATCAAAGACTATGAATTGGAGATTCATTACCATCCAGGCAAAGCGAACGTAGTGGCAGATGCTTTGAGCAGGAAGAGTCAGGTCAATCTGAAGGTCGCCCATCCGATGCCTTATGAGTTGGCCAAAGAGTTTGACAGGCTGAGTCTTGGATTTCTGAACAATATGCGAGGAGTAACAGTTGAGTTAGAGCCCACCCTAGAGTGGGAAATCAAAGAAGCACAGAAGAACGATGAGAAGATTAGTGAAATCCGGCGACTGATTCTAGAAGGCAGAGGTAAAGATTTTCGGGAAGATGCAGAAGGTGTGATATGGTTCAAAGACCGCTTGTGTGTTCCCAATGTCAAGTCTATTCGGGAGTTGATCCTCAAGGAAGCTCATGAGACAGCTTACTCGATACACGCTGGAAGTGAGAAGATGTATCAGGATCTGAAGAGGAAATTCTGGTGGTACGGAATGAAGAGGGAAATCACAAAGCATGTGGCTATGTGCGATAGCTGTCGACGGATCAAGGCAGAGCACCAGAGACCAGCTGGATTGTTTCAATCGTTGCAGATTCCTCAGTGGAAATGGGATGCAATCGGTATGGATTTCATAGTCAGATTGCCTCACACTCGAGCCGGCTACGATTCCATTTGGGTAGTGGTGGACCGCTTAACCAAGTCATCCCACTTCATACCGGTCAAAACCAACTACATCAGTGCAGTATTGGTAGAGTTGTACATGTCTCGGATCATTTGTCTTCATGGTGTGCCAAAGAAGATAGTGTCAGACAGAGGAACACAGTTCACCTCTCATTTCTGGCAGCAGTTGCATGAAGCCTTGGGCACGCATCTGAATTTTAGTTCAGCTTATCATCCGCAGACAGATGGTCAGACCGAAAGAACCAATCAAATCCTTGAAGACATGTTGAGAGCCTGTGCGTTGCAAGATCAGTCCGAATGGGACAAGAGGTTGCCTTATGCAGAGTTCTCCTATAACAACAGTTACCAGGCCAGCTTGAAGATGTCACCATTTCAGGCGCTTTATGGAAGGAGTTGTAGAACTCCCTTGCAATGGGATCAGCTTGGAGAAAAACAAGTGTTTGGGCCAGACGTTTTGCTTGAAGCTGAAGAGAACATCAAGATGGTCCGAGAGAATATGAAGATAACGCAATCAAGGCAGTGAAGTTATGCAGACACCAGAAGAAGAGAGCTGAGTTTCAAAGTCGGAGATTTTGTCTATATGAAAGTGTCACTAATCAGAGGAGTCAGAAGATTCGGGGTCAAAGGCAAGCTAGCACTCCGCTATATCGGCCCGTATCAGATTCTCGCAAGGAGTGGAGAAGTGGCCTATCAGCTCAGTTTGCTAGAAGGCTTATCCGCAGTGCATGATGTCTTTCATGTGTCTCAGTTGAAGAAGTGTCTGCGTGTGCTAGAAGAGCAGTTGCCAGTGGAAGGTCTAGAGGTCCAAGAGGACTTGACCTACATAGAGAAGCCAGCGCAGATTCTTGAGACTGCAGACAGAGTCACCCGGAGGAAGACTATCAGAATGTGCAAAGTCAGATGGAGTCACCACTCTGAGGAAGAAGCAACTTGGGAGCGTGAAGATGATCTGATGGCCAAGTACCCTGAACTCTTTGCTGGCCAACCTTGAATCTCGAGGGCGAGATTCTTTTAAGGGGGATAGGTTTGTAACACCCTAAATTTGGGGGTAGAATTTTTTCTTCTTTTTACTCACCAAATTCAGGCGTTACTCTCTTTCTCTTCCCGTTTCGCTCCTTCATCCCTAATTTCAAAGCAGTATAGTGACCGATGTCCATGTTGTGGATAAACCAAAACCTAAGTGTCATGGGTGTTGCATCATGCTGAAGCATATTTCTTTGTCTGATGTCATGATTAGCCGCGTGTTCGTCTCATTCTGTTTCAGATTTCGGTTCGCAATCGGATTCCGTTTAGTGGTCGTGCGTGTCGTGGGTTTTGATCCACAGCGTGGCCCAGCCCGGCCCGGTCTGGCCCGCGCGCCCCTGGCGCCCCCTGCCCTCCCCATGCGCGCGCTCCCCTCCCCCTGGTCCCTTTCTCTCATTTGATTTTCTCCCGCGCAGTAACCTCCCTCTCCCTCTTCCACCTCTCTCTCCCCATGGTGCCCTAGGGTTTAGAGACGGTGATCGCCAGAGTTTGGATCCCCGAGGTGAGCTTTCCCCCTCTCCTCCCCTTCCCTCTCTCTCCCTCCCCCTCCCTTTCTTCCTCCCCTATCGTGCCCCTCCCCTACCGTGCGCCCTCCCCTGACGCGCGCCCTCCCTTGCCATGCGCCCTCCCCATCGCGCGCGTCCCCGGCGAGCCCCGCCCCGCCGCGTGCCCCTCCCTAGCGGGCTTCCCCGCCGCGACCCCGCCCCATCGCGCCCCCTCCCCTGGCGAGCCCGCGCCCTCCTTGTCGCGCGACGATTTATTTTAAATTCAGTTTAAGTGGCATATGCGGTTGTGCGCTTCGTCGCGCGACGCTTTGCATCATTTTCATATTTAATTCAAGTGTTTCGTGGCGCGCTTCGCCGCGCGACGATTCGTTCAATTTCAAGTTTAGTCTAAGTTTTGCATCGCGCGCTTCGTCGCGCAACAACTCGTTTTATTTTCGGTTTAGTTCGCGTGTGCCGTCGTGCGTTTCGCCGCACGATAATCCTTTTGAATTTACCGTGAACTGTTTATAATAATTAAACGCGTAGCGTAACTTTATTTTATGCATAGCATGATTGTCAAATTAATATGGTTGTGTTTAGACAAGTACTTTAATCCATAACTGCTTAACGTAATTGCCCTTCGACTGTAGCCTCGATCGTTGTTTTCTCTTTCTCGCTTAGTCGTAGGTGTGAGCCTTGCGCAAAGCGTCTACTTATTTGTTATATTCTACTGCGTGGTGTACTGTTCTTTTTATATTAAATTTATGGAATGTATGTTTGAACTCGTATAGATAACGGTCAGTTGGCATAGTCCGAAAGAGTTACAGGTGAATACCCTGACCAGCAGCTGGTTGGTGAAGGCAAGTGTCCCTTGACCCAGCTATGTTCTACTCACTTTATAATTCACTCCCCGTATTTACACAATTTATAACTAAGGATTGACTAGCTTTGTTTATCATGTCCTTGTTTACCTATATGGGTTGGGTTATTTTGGTTTAGCTCTATGCTATTGCTCCACACTAATCAATGAACATGATGAGATTATTTATGATATGTTGTTTTCCCTTTAGATTATGATGATGATATTGTGACATTTAAGGGGACTCGAGCGGTTTCTCGAGTGCCTCTCTGTAAGGACTAGTTCGCTGGATGACCACTCGGGAAAACAGTGCAACCATGAGGGTGGTATGGGACGCTCTTAGCTGAATAATTAGAGGAACTGAGGTGTAGTTCGCTTCATCGTCATGCTGACAATGGGGCTCGGTGTATGCGGCTCGCTCTACTGTGGGTGGATTGCCCCATGGGGAGGAGTGCGGTACATTTAGGAAACCTAACGGGTAGCTACAGCCTCAAGAAATGTCTGTAAAGGCTACGTAGTGAAACCTTGCCTATTCACCTTGGTAGTGTTTGAGGGTTTGATCAACCCAAGGTAGAAGGGAATCACGGCTTGTGGGTAAAGTGCACAACCTCTGCAGAGTGTTATGAAATTGATATATCAGTCGTGCTCACGGTTATGAGCAGCCAAGGGAGCTCCATTGATTAGAGACACATGGATTAGAGATGTTTTGTTCACATGTGATAATGAGGATAATGGTTTTGGTTATGATTACGGTTATGGTTTCTGGTATTCTTTCCGTTTGGAAAGGGTACTTTTGGGTTAACAACTTGGGTTAATGCTAAAAACCTGGCTCTCTACTAGTAATAATAACCTGACCAACTAAAAGCAACTGCTTGACTTTAACCCCACATAAAGCTAGTCCACTACAGCCAAAACAGGACAATTGCTGAGTATGTTGATGTGTACTCACCCTTGCTTTACACACCAAACCTCCCCCAGGTTGTCCATGTTGCAACCACTGCTTAGGAGAAGATGAAGTTGTGGAGGAGGACTTCCAGGAGTTCTAAGAGTACGATGAGTTCTAGGCGTGGGTTAACGGCAAACCCCCTGTCGCTGCCTGTGAAGGCCGTGTTTATCTATGTTTCATTTCCGCACTTTGATAATTGTTAATGACTATGTGGATGTCTCAGACATCATGATGTAATCAACTATTACCCTCTTTTATGTTAATATTCGAGCACTGTGTGATGATGTCCGGTTATGTAACTACTGTGTATGTGAATTACTGATCCTTGCACGCACATGGTTCGCATTCGGTTTGCCTTCTAAAACCGGGTGTGACATAAGTGGTATCAAAGCCGTGCTAACTGTAGGACCGTTAACCTAGAGTAGAATGGTCGTTCTAAGGATTATAGACCCTATTCTCACCTTGACCTTCGTGTCGCTTCAAAAGTTGTTCATCTAGACCAATTCTATGTTTTATTATATATATATTATACCTTGCTGAAAAATTTGTTTTATTCTATTTCCTAATTTTTATGGTCTACTTGCTGGTCATACTAGTTCTGTTCTCACTCTTATGCTTACGGTGTCTTTTGTAGATGGCTCGTCTTAGACACACAGCACGGAAGTCAGTCATTCCTTGCCCTCTCGTCTCGCGGAGCGTCCGCTTCACCGTCCGGTGGCTGGTCAGTCTAGCCATTTGGAGAGGCTGCACCACCGCCTACACGAGGAGCAGGAGCATCGGCAAAAGAAGTTGGAGCAGCAGGGCTCTTCTTCCTCGCCTCAGCAGGAGGTAGAGTCTGTGAGGCGCTGCTCTCCTGTGCCCCCGCTCGAGGCGCCCCTACATCACCACTAGGCGTCTCGGTCGCTGAAGTAGCTATTGGAGGAGACCCCAATGACGGAGGTGATGACAGCAGCTCGAGCCACAACACTGACCTTTCACAGGAGCAGGAGCCGGAGGGATGGGTTGCTCGACCCATCACTCGTGACGCCGCTCACGGGTGTCACTTCCACGATGCACTCGACACCTTGCTACACCAGGCACTCGACCGACACACTTGGTCCATCGAGTATCACTGTGTTGTCTTCCAGCACAGTTGCGGGGCTTACCCGGACCGCTGAGAGGTGACTTGTTTGGTTCGCCGTCCGGAGGATAGTCTCCAGGGTGCGGAGGTCTGCTCAGAGCACCATTCTATCTCTAAGCGGGACTCAGCTGAGGCAGCCATACAAGATGTCGCACGACGTGTGCTTTCGCACTACTGCTCAATGTTCAGTGGGGTGGCCGATGGTCTTGACTTGAGGTATTACCCCCACCGTCCACATGGCAGCACAGGAGGCATGATTGTCTCATCTGTTGGTGAGGATAATCCTAGGTTGAGCAGCACAGTCAACCTAGCCACCTTGCTAAACACGGAGCTGGACCATGCTTTAGATGAGCTGAGTAAGGCTCGTGCTGAGATCGCCCAGTTGCGGGCTAAGCGCGCAGAGCATCATCACCTAGCAGATGGCTCCCCCGCCCCCGTTGGGACTCGGCACCCATACCGCTCACCTCAGCGTGGACACCATTCCTATGGTAACCCCGACTGCAGGACCCGGATAAATTTAGGACCCTAGATCATCGACGTTGGATCTTGTAATTAATGTTTAAAATAGAAGTCTTAGCCTTAGTCTTACTCTTAGTTAGTCTTAGTTAGACAGGGTAGTTTGCTTATCCTGTGTTTTTTATGTTTGTCATGATGAACTATGATGGATTTAGATCTTTGTAATGACTGTCGCCAGAGTGTGGGTATCCCCTGCACTTTGGTTTACCTGTTAATGTTAATAAAATTAGTTATTTAGTTGGGAAGCCTTTTATTCTACTTTCCTCTTTATCTGAGAAGCTATGTTTGCCTGTGTTGGGAGTTAGTGAAGATGCTTGTCGGTTCAATATTGTTGAAGGATTCTATACTCTTTTCTTATGTTGTAAGATTTGCAAGATCAGTTCTGATGTGTGATTGTATTCCACAGATGTCAGACAACAGGCGCAGAGGAGGAAGGCATGCTTAGTAGGAGCAGCAAACACCGCAAGATGAGGCACCTTAGCAGCAGTTGCCACCCCCCAATGACAATAGAGCAGATGTTTCTGATGCAGACTCAGGCAGTCCAAGCCATTAGTCAGACTCTGGCCGCCATGCCGCAACAACAACCCCTACCTCAACCTCATATGCAAGTGCAGATGCCTCAGATGCCCAGAGACAAGCGTGCTGAATTCATGAGAGGTCATCCCCCAGTGTTTGCTCACTCTGCTGACCCCAAGGATGTTGAAGATTAGCTGCATACCGTGTAGCGGGAGTGGCACACGGGTCAGTGTGATGACAGAAAGAAGGTTCTGTATGGTCCCCGTTTGTTGAGGGGAGCAACTCAGTCTTGGTGGGAGTCCTACCTCGCCACCCATGCCAACCCCAACACCATCACTTGGGAGGAATTGAAAGATAATTTCTATCAGTTTCATGTCCCAGTAGGTCTGATGACAGTGAAGAAAGAGGAATTTCTAGCGCTCAAGCAAGGGCCCATGTTAGTCAGTGAGTACCGAGACATGTTTCTGCAGCTGTCCCGCTATGCTCTTGAAGTTGTCAACACAGATGCCAAGAGGCAGTATCATTTCTTGAGAGGCTTAGTCGATCCCCTGCATTATCAGCTGTTGAACCATACCTTCCCCACATTTCAGCACCTAATCGACAGAGCAATCATGATAGTGAAGAAGCGCAAGGAGACGGAGGATCACAAGCGCAAGATTGGTGGACCTCAGCCTGGGAACAGCAATCGCCCCCGTTTCTCAGGCAAACCACCTCAGCAGTTTAGGCAGAATCAGCGCCCGCCTCAGCAGCAGTTTCAGATATAGTACCCTCAGCATCAGTAACAGAATCACTAGAACAGTCAGTCAGGAGGAAGTCAGTTCCAGAGGTAGAATCAGTAGGCACCTCACCTTCCTGTCCCAGCAACTAACCAGAGCAGTCAAGCAGCCCCAGCGCAAGGAGGAGGCCGAGCATGTTTCCATTGTGGAGAACAAGGTCATTGGGTGATGCATTGTCCAAAGAAGGCAGCTCAGTAGCAGCCAGGCCCTAATGCCCTAGCGAAGCAGAATGTGTCTCAGCCAGGAGCAGGCAATCATACCCAGACACGTTACAACCATGGGAGACTGAACCATTTGGAGGTTGAAGCAGTTCAGGAAACACCAGGCATGATAGTAGGTACGTTTTTAGTCGATTCCCATATCTCAGAAGTGTTATTTGATACTTGAGCAACACATTCGTTCATTACTGCATCATGGGTAGAAGCGCATAATCTTCCAATAACTACCATGTCAACACCCATTCAAATTGATTCAGCCGGTGGTAAAGTTTGAGTCAATATTGTTTGCTTGAATGTAAGTGTGGAAATAAGGGGGGTAGAGTTTCCTGCTAACCGCATAGTAATGGGTACTCAGGGAATAGATGTCATCCTAGGGATGAATTGGCTAGATAAGCACCAAGCAGTTATCAGTTGTGATAAGAGGACAATCAATTTGGTGTCCCCACTAGGAGAAGTGGTGACTGAGCTAGTCTCGCCCGAGCCAAGGAAAGGAGGTTGTCACCAGATGGCTATTGATAGCAAGGGGGCAGATCCACTCAAGACTATCAAGGTTGTGTCAAAATTTCCAGACGTGTTCCCGAAAGATTTACCAGGTATGCCACCTAAGCAGAAAGTTGAGTTTGCCATAGAGCTTCTTCTTGGAACCGCCCCCATTTCTAAAAGAGCCTACAGGGTATCTGGACCAGAGTTGGTTGAGCTCAAGAAACAAATAGATGAGCTGTCAGAGAAAGGTTACATCAGAACAAGCACCTCACCTTGGGCCGCCTCTGTCCTATTCGTGGAGAAGAAGGATGTCACTAGGAGGATGTGCATCGATTATCGAGCTATGGATGAAGTCACAATCGAGAACAAGTACCCCTTGCCCAGAATAGAAGATCTGTTCGACCAGTTGAGAGGAGCCAGCGTGTTTCCAAAGATAGATCTGAGGTCAGGTTATCATCAGCTCAGGATCCGACCTTCGCACATTTTGAAGACGGCATTTATTACCAAGTATGGGCTATATGAGTTCACTGTTATGTCTTTTGGCCTGACGAATGCACCAGCCTTCTTCATGAATCTGAAGAACAGTGTATTCATGGATTATCTTGCCAAGTTTGTGGTGGTATTTATTGATGACATTCTCATATATTCTCAAAGTGAGGAGGAGCATGTGGATCAATTGAAGATGGTATTGCAAAAATTGCGAGAGCACCAGCTGTATGCAAAGTTGAGCAAGTGCGAGTTCTAGATTGATGAAGTCCTGTTCTTAGGTCATATTATAAACAAAGATGGATTGGTCGTGAATCCAAAGAAAGTGGCAGACATTTTGAACTGGAAAGCGCCAACAGATGCTCACAGAATCAAGAGCTTTATTGGAATGGCCGGATATTATCGGCATTTCATTGAAGGATTTTTGAAGATTGCGAGACCGATGATAGCTTTGCTAGCCAACAAAGTTGAGTTCAAGTGGACCTAGAAGTTCCTAGAGGCCATTGAAGCGCTGAAACTGAAGTTGACTACAGCGCCTGTCTTAGTCTTGCCTGATGTGCACAAGCTCTTCTCTATGTATTATCACGCTTGCTACACTGGCTTGGGATGTGTATTGATGCAAGAGGGGAGATTTGTGGCTTACTCGTGCCAACAGCTGAATGTTCATGAGAAGAATTATCCAATCCATGACCTAGAGTTGGCGCAGTGGTTCATGCACTGAAGACATGGAGGCATTATCTATACGGGCAGATGTGTGATGTGTATACAGACCACATAAGTCTAAAGTACATATTCACCCAGTCGGAGCTGAATATGAGACAACAAAGATGGTTAGAGTTGATCAAAGACTATGAATTGGAAATTCACTACCATCTAGGCAAAGCGAACGTAGTAGCAGATGCTTTAGGCAGGAAAAGTCAAGTCCATATGATGGTCACTCACCCGATGCCTTATGAGTTGGCCAAAGAATTTGACAGGTTGAGTCTCGGATTTCTGAATAACATGCAAGGAGTAACAGTTGAGTTAGAACCCACTTTAGAGCGGGAAATCAAAGAAGCACAGAAGAATGATGAGAAGATCAATGAAATCCGGCAACTAATTCTAGAAGGAAGAGGCAAAGATTTTTGGGAGGATGCAGAAGGTATGGTATGGTTCAAGGACCGCTTGTGTGTTCCCAATGTCCAGTCTATTCGAGAGTTGATCCTCAAGGAAGCTCATGAGATAGCTTATTCCATACATCCTGGAAGTGAGAAGATGTATCAGGGTCTGAAGAAGAAACTATGGTGGTACGGAATGAAAAGGGAGATCATAGAGCACATGGCTATATGTGATAGTTGTCAGAGGATCAAGGCAGAGCATCAGAAGCCAGCCGGGTTGTTGCAGCCGTTGTGAATTCCTTAGTGGGAATGGGATGAAATCAGGATGGACTTCATAGTCGGATTGCCTCGCACTTGAGCCGGCTACGATTCCATTTGGGTAGTAGTGGACCGCTTGACCAAGTCAGCCCACTTCATACCTGTCAAGACTAGCTACAACAGTGCAATATTGGCAGAGCTGTACATGTCTCGGATCATTTGCCTTCATGGTGTGCCAAAGAAGATAGTGTCAGATAGAGGAACGCAGTTCACCTCTCATTTCTGGTAGCAGTTGCATGAAGCCTTGAATACGCATTTAAACTTCAGTTCAGCTTACCATCCGCAGACAGACGGTCAGACTGAAAAAACTAATCAAGTCCTCGAAGATATGTTGAGAGCCTGTGCATTGCAAGATCAATCCGGATGGGACAAGAGGTTACCTTATGCAGAATTCTCCTATAACAACAATTAATAGGCCAACTTGAAGATGTCACCGTTTCAGGCGCTTTATGGGAGGAGTTGTAGAACTCCGTTGCAATGGGATCAGCCTGGAGAAAGCAAGTGTTTGGGCCAAACATTTTGCTCGAAGTTGAAGAGAACATCAAGATGGTTCGAGAGAATCTAAAGATAGCGCAATCAAGGCAGCGAAGTTATGCAGACATGAGAAGGAGAGAGCTAAGTTTTCAAGTCGGAGATTTTGTTTACTTGAAGGTATTGCCTATTAGAGGAGTCAGAAGGTTTGAAGTCAAGGGCAAGCTAGCACCCCGATATGTAGGTCCGTATCGGACTCTCGCGAAGCATGGAGAAGTGGCCTATCAGCTCAGTTTGCCAGAGGATTTCTCAGCGGTGCATGATGTCTTTCATGTGTCTCAGTTGAAGAAGTGTTTGTGTGTGTCAGAAGAGCAGTTGCCAGTGGAAGGTCTAGAAGTCCAAGAAGACTTGACCTAATAGAGAAGCCAACGCAGATTCTTGAGACTGCAAACAGGGTCACCCGGAGGAACACTATCAGAATGTGCAAAGTCAGATGGGGTCACCACTCTGAGGAAGAAGCAACTTGGGAGCATGAAGATGATCTAATGGCCAAGTATCCTGAACTCTTTGTTGGCCAACCTTGAATCTCGAGGGCGAGATTCTTTTAAGGGGGATAGGTTTGTAACACCGTGAATTTGGGGGTAGAATTTTTCTTCTTCGATACTCACCAAATTCAGGCGTTACTCTCTTTTCTCCTCCTGTTTTGCTCCTTCCTCTAATTTTCAAAGTAGTATAATGACCAGTGTCTGTATCACGTGTAAACAAAAATCTAAGTTGACATGGGTGTTGTATCATGTCGAAGCATATTTATTTGCCTAACGTCGTGTTTAATCGTGCGTCCATCTCGTTTCGGGTGTTGATTCGTGATTTGATTCCGATTAGTGGTCGTGCGTGCAGTGGGTTTTCGGCCCAGCCAGCGGTCCGGCCCGGCCCGTGACCCGACCCAGGCCAGCCCCTGGCGCGCGCCCCTGGCACCCCACCCCCGCCATGCGCGCCCCTCCCTCTCTAACTTATTTTGTTTCCCGTGCAGCAACCTCCTCTCCCTCTCTCCCACCTCTCTTCCACCTCCTTTGCCCTAAGTGTGATCCTGTGGACGGTTGCTGCGATCGTCGAGCCCCGAGGTGAGCTCCCACCTCCCTCTCTCTTCCCCTCTCATCTCCCTCCTCCTCCCCCTTCCCCGCGCGCCCCTACTGGCCCTTGGCGGTGCCTCGGCCGCGCCCTAGCCGTGCGCCCCCGCCATGCCCGGGTTAAGCCCTCGGTCGTGCCCTACCGCGTGCCCTGGCCGCGCCCTGGCTGCGCCCTCGGCCGCACCCTAGCCGCGCCCCTAGCCGTGCCCCTGCTAGCCCCTAGTCGCGTGCGCCCTGGCGCTCTCCCCCGCTTCGTGCGTGCAGTCCCGTTCCCACGCGCGTAGCCCTAGCGTGTAATGTTTAAAATTCAGTTTGATTAGTTGTAGTTTTAGTTTAATTTTAGATTATTTATGTGCTGCGTTGCGCGCTTCATCGCGCAATGATTTAGTTTAATTTTAGATTATTTAGTGTGCTACGCGCGCGCGACGATTCATTTTATTTTCAGATTATTTAATATGTTGTGTCGCGCGTTTCGTCGCGTGATGATTTATTCTAAATTTAGTTTAAGTGGCGTATGCGGTTGTGCGCTTCGTTGCGCGACGCTTTGTGTCATTTTCATATTTAATTCAAGTGTTTTGTGGCGCGCTTCGCCGCGCGACGATTCGTTCAATTTCAAGTTTAGTCTAAGTGTTGCGTCGTGCGCTTCGCCGCACGGCGACTCGTTTTATTTTCGGTTTAGGTCACGTGTGCCGTCGTGTGTTTCGTCGCACGACAATCCTTTTGAATTTATCGTAATCTATTTATAATAATTAAACCCGTAGCGTAACTTTATTTTATGCATAGCGTGATTGTCAAATTAATATGGTTGTGTTTAGACAAGTACTTTAATCCATAACTGCTTAACATAATTGCCCTTCGGCCGTAGCCTCGACCATTGTTTTCTCTTTCTCGCTTAGTCGTAGGTGCGAGCCTTGCGCAAAGCGTCTACTTATTTGTTATATTCTACTACGTGGTGTACTATTCTTTTTATATTAAATTTGTGGAATGTATCTTTGAACTCGTATAGATAACGGTAAGTTGGCAGAGTCTGAAGGAGTTGCAGGTGAAGACCATGAGCAGCAGCTGGTTGGTGAAGGCAAGTGTCCCTTGATCCAGCTATGTCCGACTCATTTTATAATTCACACCCTGCATTTATACAGTTTATACCTAAGGATTGACTAGCTTTGTTTATCATGTCCTTGTTTACCTATGTGGGTTGGGTTATTTTGGTTTAGCTCTATGCTATTGCTCCACACTAATCAATGAACATGATGAGATTATTTATGATACATTGTTTTCCCTTTTAATTATGATGATGATATTGTGACCTTTAAGGGGACTCGAGCGGTTTCTCGAGTGCCTCTTCGTAAGGACTGGTTCGTTGGATGACCACCCGGGAAAACAGTGCAACCATGAGGGTGGTATGGGATGCTCTTAGCTGAATAATTAGAGGAACTAAGGTGTATCACGCTTCGCCATCGTGCCATCAATGGGGCTCGGTGTATGTGGCTCGCTCTGACGAGGGTGGATTGCCCCATGGGGAGGAGTGCGGTACATTTAGGAAACCTAACGGGCGGCTACAGCCTCAGGAAATCTTTGTAAAGGCTAAGTAGTGAAACCTTGCCTATTCACCTTGGTGGTTTGATCAACCCAAGGCAAAAGGGAATCATGGCTTGTGGGTAAAGTGCGCAACCTCTGTAGAGTGTTATGAAACTGATATATCACTCATTCTCGCGGTTATGAGCGGCCAAGGGAGCTCCATTGATTAGAGACACATGGATCAGAGATGTTTTGTTCACAGGTTATAATGAGGATGATGGTTTTGGTTATGATTATGGTTATGGTTTCTGGTATTCTTTCCATTTGGAAAGGGTACCTTTGGGTTAACAACTTGGGTTAATGCTAAAACCTTGCTCTCTACTAGTAATAATAACCTGACCAACTAAAAGCAACTGCTTGACTTTAACCCCACATAAAGCTAGTCCACTACAGCCAAAACGGGACAATTGTTGAGTGTGTTGATGTGTACTCACCCTAGCTTTACACACCAAACCTCCCCCAGGTTGTCCACGTTGCAACCACTGCTCAGGAGAAGATGAAGTCATGGAGGAGGACTTCCAGGAGTTCCAAGAGTACGATGAGTTCTAGGCGTGGGTTAGCGGCAAATCCCCACTCGGCAGCCTATGAAGGCCGTGTTTATCTATGTTTCATATCTGCACTTTGATAATTGTTAATGACTATGTGGATGTCTCGGACATCGTGATGTAATCAACTATTACCCTCTTTTATGTTAATATTCGAGCACTGTGTGATGATGTCCAGTTATGTAACTGTTGTGTACGTGAATTGCTGATCCTGGCACGTACATGGTTTGCATTCGGTTTGCCTTCTAAAACCGGGTGTGACAGCTAAGTACGTTAATGTGTACTTGTCGGTGTTTCGGGTCCGACCGCGCACCTAGGGTTACTCCCCAAGGTGCTTTTTAGAAGTAGGACAGTGTTACCGACTGTAGCTCGATGGTTCATGCTGGGCGCACGAGAAATAGTAGACAGTGATGTACAGGTTCGGGCCGCTTTGAGATGTGTAACACCCTACGTCCTGGCTGGAATGCTTTATGCGACGAGTTACAAAGGGGGCTCTCTAGCACTGGAAAATGTAAAGAGCGGGATGGGAGGCTAAGTGATGAATAATGTTGATCTATCCTCTTGAAGGGGTGCCCCCTAGGCCTTATATAGTCGACCGTGGGGCATTACATATGGATATGATAACCACGTGAGCCAGAATAATAGTGAACTAACCGAGTCTGTCTCCCTATAATTCAGCCGACTCATCTTCACCCAGTTCCGATGTACGGGGCTCCTGCGCGGGAAGGTCGGGTCACTGCTGCGATTACTGTTCGGATGTTGTTGGGCCGACTGGGCTTGCACCGACCCGGCCTTGTGTTGATCTGTCTCACTGGTCGTTCCTCCAGGCCCACAAGGGGGATGACCTTACGAATTATGGGGCCTCTAGGCCTTTCGTGAGGTCTTTTATCCTTCTAGTGGACCCGGGGGATATCTGTCCCCCACAAGCCCCCGATCTTTGGGCTGATTTTGAAATAAACAGCCTAAAGATCCTAGGTCCTGCTTGCGGTATTTGATTTTACTGGGGACTGCTTTTGAAAATAAGTCTATCGAGTCACTGCTTCAGAATTCTGAGTGATCCGGTTAACACGCCTTCTTTTTACTGTCTTCTTCTGCTATTATTCCTCAAAATTTGGTGTTCTGTCTCGAGTTTATGCTTTGGAGGTCAGCATTTTGCAATGTCGAGCCGTGAAGTCCATCGGGTGCACCGAAGGTGCACCCAATGGGTGTAGCCCCTGAGCTTCGAGTGGATTTTTGAAAATAATCCACTCGAAGGTCTTCATTTTGTGCCTTTTTCTGGGAATTATCCTTCCCCTTTTTTCCAGGTATTATCAGAGATCACTTTTATCTTCCACTTGCGCTTTTTCAGAGGTCAGCCTTGTCTTGATCTTGCCTTATGCTTTAGAAGTCAGCACTTTTCTTCTTCGGGGATGATGATCCATTGGATGCACCGAAGGTGCACCCAATGGGTGTAGCCCCCGAGCTTCGAGTGGATTTTTGAAAATAATCCACTCGAAGGTCTTCATTTCGTGTCTTTTTCTGGGAATCATCCTCCCTCTTTGTTGAATGCCTTGGATACCAGCATTATATTGTTGATACTACGCTTTAGAGGTCAGCGTATATTTTTGTCTTTGTGGCCGAGTACGCGATCTACCCATATCTTGATAGGTTTTGCCATTTATTTGATCTGCGACTGATTGGACGTTCGATAGATGGCCCTTGGCTAGTCTTCATGTCACTTCGCGCTTTGATGCTTCTGTCGATTAGACTTGTACGTCATCGGCTATATTTGGCTTTCCTTTGATCCAGACTGATATCTTTCTTCTGTCTTGAAGTATTCATTGCATATACTGTTCGGATGTGACAGTGTTGAAAATATACTGATAATTCCTGGGCATCCCCCTCCCCAATGGGTGTAGGCAAGGGGCGGCTTGGTATGCTGAGTGTTTAGCAAATTGCTTCTGAGTAGTAACTTGATGTGACCGCAAGCGTAATCATATCGCCTGTGTGGTTGACTGGAGTCCCAATGGGTGTCGTGTTATGTGAAACGGCGTCAGCCGCCTGACGTGTCTTCAGATGGTTTGAATTGCATATTGAATTTTTGCGATTGTTCAGTGGCCGTGGTAGGAGATGAGCGGTTGCCTTCTTCTTCTATAAATAGTGCCCTTGCTTCTCCAGCGTTTTCACGCTTCTTGCTACTGCTTGCTGTTTAATCTTCTCTCCTTCCCTCCACTTTCGCCATGGGCAAGAACAAGAAAGGCAACAGCTCTTCGCATCACTAGGGCGACAAGCGCAAGCGCGAGCCGACTCCTCCTTTGGAGGACTTCGGCGACTCGGAATACTCGGAGGAGGAGTTCTCCTCCGAGTCCGAGGGTTCTCCGGCTCCCGCCTCTCCCTCGGCGTCGTCTGATGATTCAGATGACTCCCAGGGGATCGCCGCGGAGGTGTGGACCTACATCCGGGCCGTCGAGCGTGCCGGACTCGAGGGCTCGGATGAGTCGGAGTACTCCTCGGACGAGGAGAATCCCTCCGACTCGTCCGAGGAGGGCAGCAGCGGCGACGGTGGTGACGGCGACGACGACAGAGGCGACGGTGACGGCGGCGGCAACAGCAGCAAGGGCGGAGGCGACAGCGGCGATGGCGGCGGCGGCAGCAAGGGCAGCAACAAGGTCAGTGGCTAAATGCCACTTGTTTTAATTATTAGTATAGATTAGTAGTAGTATAATGAAATAATGTAGTAGTAGTTAGTAGTATAGAGTAGTGAAGTATAGTGTAGTAGTAGGGGGGTCATCAACTCATAATGAGTTGATTTGTAAGTTCGGTAGTACTTCCCGTATGATGAAGAATGATTTCGTTTCCTCTTCGAGCGTATCATTCTGCCTTTTTGCTGATTGTCATTTGTGTTGGTGCTTATTGCAGAGGCTGTTTCTGAACATAATGCTTGAGTAGCGACATAGAATCGTCGAACCATGCTTCAGATCACCTTCTTCACGATGCCAGCGCTTTAGCAGTGGTGGTTGAGTGATTATTAGCGATGTTGGGGCTTTTCAGAGGCGATAGCCGAGTGATAACGGGCCGCATTGGTGTTTTAGAAATAACGACCGAGCGGTTATTGGCGATGTCGGCGTATTAGAGGTAACAGCCGAGTGACAGACTGCGTCGGCCGCTTTGAAAGTAGTGGCCGAGTGAAGTCAAATAACGTCAGCGTTTTTAGAGACGACAGCTGAGTCAATTTGGGTCGCGTCGGCCGTTTTGGTGATAACGGCCGAGTGATGACATGGCACAACAGCGTTTTAGAAATAACGACTGGGTGATGACATGGCACGCCAGCGTTTTAGAAATAACGGCTGGGTGATGACTGGGCACTTTTTAGAAATGACATCTAGCTCGGGGAAATCCCATATGTACTGCGTTGTCGCACGCCTCCCCGCTCCGTGCCCTAGTTTCTGCTTTTTTGCATCCAGATTCTTTCTGTTTTCCTGCAATATCGCTTCCGCTCCGTTCGCTAGCAAGGTTGAGATGGCGCACAAGCGGAAAGCTTCGAGTTCGTCCGTCGCAATCATTCCTCCCATTGATCCCAACAGTCAGTTGCCTTTCGCAGGTAACCATATGTCTGTTGTCTCCGAATCCGACCTTCTTCATCTTGTTTCCATCGAGGTTCTTCCTCCGAAGGAGCTCTGTTCGTGGCGGATCTGCCATGGGGTCACTGTTCCGACAGAAGACACCCACGAATCCGTCATTTATGTTCCTTTCCTTATCCGCGGACTCGCCCTACCCATTTCTCCTTTCTTCTGCGGTCTCCTTGATTTCTATCGCTTAAATTTGACTCATCTGAATCCCAATTCCATTCTGCAAGTTTCTGTTTTTGTTCATTTATGTGAAGCCTTTCTTGGTGTTTTGCCTCACTTTGGCCTTTGGAAGTATCTGTATCACTGTCGGCCTGGAATGGCCGGGGGGCAGCACCAGCTGGTGGGGGGCGCGAGCTTGGAGATGCGTCGTGGAAGGAAGACTGACTACCTCGACATCCCACTTAAGGACAGCATCAAGGGATGGCGCCTGGAATGGTTCATCGTGGAGAATCATGGGAATTCCCTCCCCCCACGGTCAGGGAGACAGTCGGATGTTCGCACTCAGAGCTGGACCGAATCCCCCACAGACCAGGAGGTGGCTGAGGCAAGGGCTCTGTTAGCAGAAGTTGGATTGTTGAAAGAAAGGGGTTTGACTGCAGAAGTTGTGGTCGTTGAGTTTGTTTTCAAGAACATTCAGCCATTGAAAGACAGAGCATATCCGGCCTATTTGTACCGAGGCTTGGCTGATTCAACCCGGGTGACCAACAGAAGAATTCCTACTGTGGACTTGGTGAACCGGCTCGAGATGATGCTCAGAGGCAAGGTGTCGAACATCGGCGCTCCTGTTGCATATTCGGCCTGGAATTTGCCTCCCTCCCAGGCCTTTATCAGTTTCGTGTCAAATCCTCCTGCTGATGATAGCGGTTTGGGCCTTAGAGTACGACCCTCTCCCGAAGAAGTTAGTGCTTTGGTTGCCTCACTCGGAGAGATTCCTAACGACGAGAGGCAGGTTCATTTTGAGGTGCCTTTGAATCCAAGTGACGCGGAGATAAGTGCCATGCTGGATATGTTAGCTGAAGATTCCTCTGATGCGGTCCCTACTGAAACTCTGGCGGTAGCACCCATCCCAAAGGATAGCGAAGCTTTAGATATTCAGAAGTCTGACAACGTTCGTCCGAAGCGCTCTCGCCGAGCCAATCAGCCTGCTTCTCCTGCTGACGGGAAGAAACAGAAGAAGAGACGTCTTCGTCGAGTGTCTAGTTTTGATCATAATGCTGGTCCTTCCGTTCCTGCTGCTGAAGAAGTGCCAGTGCTTGCATTTGCTGAAACTAATCTCGATGGGTGTAACCTTCCTGCTATTAACCCCAATGGGTGTGACCTGGACGACATTGACCCCAATGGGTGTACTGTCCGTGTTGTCGATGATGGCGAGGAGGAGTAGGATGAAGTCCCTCTAACTCGGAAGAACAGCCGACGCTACATTGCCAGTGGCGAAAGCAGTGGTGTTCCTTCTCCAGCCATGTCTGCTTTTGTTGATTTACAAGAATTGTCTCTAGCCAACTTTGATCAGGCTCTTGAGGATATGGTTCTAGAAGATCTGTTGTCAGAGCCGGCAGATGGTGACGCGATGGATGTTTGTGCTGATGTGCTTGATGCCGGGTTGGGGTCATCCCGGGCAGCGTCCCGCACCTCATCGACCTTGGAGCGTGGTCTTGAGGATCAGGAAGCTGGTCTGGATTGCGCTGCTCCCATGGAAGTGATTGAGGGACCTTCAGCCTTAGAGGTGGCTGCTGCAGAGAACTCGGCCCTCAAGGATGGTGCTGGCGCTTACCCAGCCCCCGAGGGTGTTGTCGGGAATGACCCGGCTCGGATGGGTAGCGCAAGCGATAACCCAGCCCCCTAGGGTGTCCGAGTTGGTTCTCCCTCTAACACTTCCATGGATGTTCATGTGGGATCTTCTCCTCCGCACTCTGATTGTATGGCAGCAGTGCGGGTTTCGTGTCGAGAGGTCATTTTAGAGGTTAACGTTCCCGATGACAGAGTTCTGACTTCTGCTGGTGACACTGACTTGGTTCCTAATGATGCATTGCGGGTTGTTCCAGTTGGTGGCCCTTCAGCGAACCACCGGTTGATTTCTCACGACTTGGGGGTTCCCTCATTCTTATCTAACCTCCAGGTATCTTGGTTTCTTCCGCCCTGTCTTTTACTTCAGGTAGACTGTCGTTATTATGCTCATCTATTTTTATCGTCAGGCATTGGTGGATGAAATGGCTAGCCGGTTGAAATCACAGGGGACCTCTGTCCCAGAAGGGGCTTTGTCCCTAATGCATTGGAATCCAGTGTTACTTCAGCGGCGAGTATCTGAATTGGAGACGGCAAATGCTGGTTAGTGCCCCTTTTTGCTTTTATTGGCTGTTTGAGTAATCTGCTTTATAGCTGAACACCCTTGCTTGACTGTTTCCTGACAGACATGGCCCGGCGTTACTCTGATCTTGAAGAAAGACATTCTCAAGGTCATACTGAACTGGCCCGGCGGTGCTCTAATCTTGAAGAAAAGTATTCTCAAGGCCAGGCTGAACTGGCCCGGGTCTCTGCTTCTCTGAATGATGCTAACACGCTGAACTCTACTCTCCATGCTCAGCTCGACTCTGAAAAGGTGGCCTGTGAATCTTGGCTTTGTTTGCTGTGTTCTTATTGCTTGCTCGACGTTTGGAGAAACTGATTCTTGTTTGCAGGAGGAAAAGCATGCCCTCGCTACTTCTCGTGATAATCTGGAAAAGCTGTATCGTGATGCCAGCAACTCGTTGACTATCTTGGAGAGGAGTCATCGTTTTACCATGGAGGACTTGGATAACCATCGCTACAAGCTGCAAGAGTCTCTGGATGATATGATTCGCCTCAGACAATTGGTGTCGAACAAGGATACTGTCATCAAGGATCTGCGTGCTTCCAAAAAATCAGTAGTCCGGGAGCGAGAGGCCGCTCGGTTGGCTGTCAAGGCCGCTGAAGATACTTCTGCTACTCTGAAGGCCCAGCGCGACAAAGCCATGGACAAAGTCATTCGTGCGGGGTGAATTCTGATGAGGAGACCTGGCGTGGTTGTTCCCGATGACATAGTGGCGGATGTGAATGCTGCTCCCGATTCTTCGAGTTGTCCTTCCTCGTCGGTTGCTCCTGATAAAAATATTTCCAGATAGAAAACACTGAATGCCTCGAGTATATGGTTAGTGTTCTTGGATGTTTCGTTAGAAAACACTTTTCGGCACCGAATACTGTTATTGTTTTGTTAGAGTTCCACGGTATCTACAATCGTAAAAGTAAGTGCATCATGATGGTTTTGAATTTTTTCGTGGGGCATAGAAATCTCCCTAGGATGAATAGTTGCGAACGTGCTGAATGTGTCGTGCCAACTTAAGCCGTCGTCAGCTTAAATCGGTCGTTCCGCTGTCGGGGATATAGTGATCACCGGCCTGAACTGATTGCTCCGTTGGCAGGGTATAGTGGTCACCCTTAGTTAAGTAAGCGCGAGCATGTCGCACCGTCTTAAGTCATCACCGACTTAAGCCGATTGCTCCGTTAGTAGGGTATAGTGGTCACCCTGAGTTGAGTAAGCGTGAGCATGTTGCACTGTCTTAAGTCATTGCCGACTTAAGCTGATTGCTCCGTTAGTAGGGTATAGTGGTCACCCTGAGTTAAGTAAGCGTGAGCATGTTGCACCGTCTTAAGTCATTGCCGACTTAAGTCGATTGCTCTGTTAGTAGGGTATAGTGGTCACCCTGAGTTAAGTAAGCATGAGCATGTTGCACCGTCTTAAGTCATTGCCGACTTAAGCCGATTGCTCCGTTAGTAGGGTATAGTGGTCACCCTGAGTTAAGTAAGCGTGAGCATGTTGCACCATCTTAAGTCATTGCCGACTTAAGCCAATTGCTCCGTTAGTAGGGTATAGTGGTCACCCTGACTTGAGTAAGAACGCAAGATGAAGAATTCCCGAAGCCTTTTTTATTGATGATGCATTTCCCGGTTTACAGAGTACATTGCTGCCCCGATAGCTTTTTGAATATGGTTAAGGATAAAACTTCCTGAGATGTTCTATATTCCATGAGTTCCCGACTTCCATGCCATCCATCTGTGTGAGTCGATATGATCCAGGCCGAGTGACTTCAGCTACTATGAATGGTCCTTCCCATAGAGGTGACAATTTGTGCCGCCCCTCCCCCGTTAGAATTCGGCGGAGGATGAGGTCTCCCACTGCGAAGGATTGATGCCGTATGGCCTTATCGTGATAACGCCTCAGAGTTTGCTGATACCGTGCTGATTGAATCACCGTGTTTAATCGTTCTTCTTCGAGTATGTCGACATCCTCCAACCTAGTAGCCTCAGCTTCTGCTATGTTTTCAAAGATCAACCTTGGTGCTCCAGACTTTAGATCAGCAGGTAGCACTACCTCCGAACCATAGACCATAAAGAAAGGAGTGTTTCCATGCAAGGCTCGACTAGGTTGAGTTCTCAGGCTCCAAACGACGTATGGCAATTCCCTGATCCACTTTCCTGCGAACTTCTCATTTTTGTCGAAAACTTTCTTCCTGAGCGCCTCTAATATCATCCCGTTGGCTCTTTCTACCTGCCCGTTGGCTCTTGGGTGTGCCATGGAGGCATATTTGATCTGAATGCCCTTTTGCTCGCAGAAGTCGAAGAACTCTGAACTTGTGAAGTTGGATCCCAGGTCGGTGATGATGTTGTTTGGTATTCCAAACCTGAATATTATGTCTTGTATGAATTCCACTGCTTTAGCTGAAGTTAAGGAAGCGATGGGTTTGAATTCTATCCACTTTGTGAACTTGTCAATAGCGACCAGTACATGAGTGTATCCTCCTTGAGCTTTTTTGAACGGTCCGATCATATCCAACCCCCAGCATGCAAATGGCCAAGTTACGGGTATGGTTTGTAGTTGCTGTGCCGGTAGATGCTGCTGTTTCGACAAGTATTGGTAGGCTTCGCATTTCTGAACTAACTTGGCTGCGTCACTTTTCGCTGTTGGCCAGTAGAAACCCGACCTGAAGACTTTCCCAACCATGGTCCTGGATGCTGCATGCACTCCACATTGCCCAGCATGGACCTCATCTAGAAGTTGCTTTCCAGTATCTGAAAGAATACACTTCATGAGGACTCCTGACGCGCCCCTCCTGTATAGCGCGTCCCCGATGAGCGTATAGTGAGCCGACTGCCTTGCGATATGCTCGGCTATATTTTTGTCATCTGGTTCTTCTTCATTCCTTATATATCTGATGATCGGCTCTCTCTAGTCATCAGGATTTGATTTCGGTTGGCTCAGAGTATTGCATTCTTCTACCCGGTCCGCTGAAATGCTCGGGTGCGGCACTTCTTGGACAAAGACTCCAGGTGGGACCTGAGTCTGACTGGACCCTAGCTTAGACAATGCATCAGCCGCGGTGTTGCGGTCTCTCTCCACATGATGAAACTCCAATCCTTCAAATTTTTCTTCTAGTTTTCGGACAGCGGTGCAATATTTTCCCATGGAATCATTTGAGCAATCCCATTGTTTGTTTATCTAACTTATGACCACTAGAGAATCTCCATACACCATCAACCTCTTGATGCCCAGCGATATGGCAATGTTCAGCCCGTGAATCAGAGCTTCGTATTCGGCTGCGTTGTTAGAGGCTGGAAATAGCAACTGAAGGGCATATCTAAGGTGTTCGCCCCCAGGTGCAGTAAAGAGGATCCCTGCACCTGCTCCCTGCAGCTTCAATGAGCCGTCGAAATACATTTGCCATACTTCTGCGACTTCTAGATTATCCGGTACCTGTTGCTCGGTCCACTCTGATACGAAGTCAACCAGTGCTTGAGTCTTGATAGCAGTGCGAGGTCAAAATTCGATGTCATGAGACCCTAATTCATAGGCCCACTTGGCCACTCTTCCGATGGCTTCTTTGTTGTGGAGAATATCACCTATTGGAAATCCAGTGACTACTATGACTTTGTGGTCATCAAAGTAGTGCTGAAGCTTGCGTGCAGTTAGAAGTACTGCATACAATAGCTTTTGAACCTGAGGATATTTCTTCTTTGAGGGACCCAGAACTTCACTGATGAAATAAATAGGATGTTGTACTGGGTATGCGTGTCCTTCTTCTGCTCGCTCGACTACCAACGCGGTGCTCACCACGTGAGTCGTGCAAGAGATATATAATAGCAGATCTTCTGCTGGTTGAGTTGGCGTGGCTCGGCGTGGCGGTTTCAGCACTGGTGGTGTTGTCAAGAATTTTTTCAATGCATCTAGGGCTTCCTGTGCTTCTGAGGTCCACTAAAATTTGTCCACCTTCTTGAGTAATTTATAAAATGGTAAGCCTTTTTCTCCCAGCCTGGATATGAATCTGCTCAGGGCTGCCATACATCCGGTAAGTCTTTGGACTTTCTTCTGTGATCGCGGTGCCTCCATCCTGATGATAGCTTCGATTTTTTCTGGATTGGCTTCAATTTCCCGGTGGCTGACAATAAACCCAAGTAACTTTCCTGCTGGTACCCCGAAAACACATTTTTCGGGATTAAGCTTCCATCGATATTGCCGCAGACTGTTGAAAACCAGCTGTAAATCTTCAATGAAATTTTCTGAATTTTTTGTTTTAATCACCACATCATCCACATAAGCTTCCACATGCTTGCCCCAGTGATCGGCTAAGCATGTTTGAATAGCTCTCTGATAAGTCGCTCCAGCGTTTTTGAGGCCGAACGACATGGAGGTATAGCAGAAAGCTCCAAACGGGGTGATAAATGCTGTTTTTTCCTCGTCTTCTTTCGCCAGGCTAATCTGATGATACCCAGAGTAGCAATCTAAGAAAGACAACATAGAGCATCCGGCGGTTGAGTCCACCACCTGGTCGATCCTAGGGAGCCCGAAGGGATCCTTTGGACAGTGTTTGTTGAGATCCGTATAATCAACGCACATGCGCCAATCCACTTTATTCTTTTTTAGTACAAGAATAGGGTTGGCCAACCATTCAGGATGTAACACTTCTCTAATGAATCCGGCCGCGACCAAGCGAGCCAGCTCAGCACGGATGGCTTCTCTCTTGTCGGGCGTAAAGCGTCGTAATTTTTGGCGTATTGGCCTCGCCTGGGGGTAGACCTTCAATTTGTGCTCGACCAGTTCTCTTGGGACTCCCGGCATATCCACAGGTTGCCATGCGAATACGTCTCGGTTATCTTGCAGAAACTGGATGAGCGCGCTTTCCTATTTGTCGCATAGGCTGGAGCTGATGATGGCGGTTCTACGCTCATCAGCGAACCCGAGGTTGATCCTTTTGGTTTCTTCAGTCGGCCGCATAGAGGTCACGGCTTGTGCTTCGTTCGCGGAGACCACGAGGTCTTCCTCAGGCTTTGAGTTTGCCCGTGCAGAGGAAATTGACGATGTTTTGGTGGAGAGTGTCGCCTGAATAGCCACTCGGAAACATTCTGCGGCGCCTTGGAAGTCGGGGCGCACAGTTATGATCCCTTGCGGTCCAGGCATCTTCAATATCATGTATGTATAATGTGGAATAGCCATGAACTTCGCTAATCCGGGCCTCCCGATGATGGCGTTGTATCCACAGTCGAAGTTTGCCACCTCAAACCTCAGGAACTCGGTTCTGTAGTTTTCTGGAGTTCCGAAGGTGACTGGCATGTAGATGTGGCCCAGCGGGTACTCTCCTTCAGTTGGCACGATGCCGAAGAAAGGAGTGTCTGACTCGTGGAGTTCTTTGAGGTGAACCCCAAGCCTTGGAGTGTCCGAGGGAAGGTGACGTTGATGCTGCTCTCCCCGTCCACTAATACCTTCTTCACCCTACTTTCTCGGATCACCGGATCAACGAGGAGCGGGTATTTGCCTGGGTTGTCGAAGTTGAGCCACTGATCCGTCCGAGTGAAAGTGATCGGGTGCTCCGACCATCGGTATGGGGCGGGAGGTCCGGTAGTTGCCACCAGTATCCGGCGATTGTTGAGCTTTTGTTGTCTCTTGTTCTCCTGCGATCCGTGTCCACCGAAGATGACATTGACCTCTCTGTCAACACGCGGGAAGGCTCCACCTCCTCCCTCCTCCTACTGTTGGGGTTGTCACGGTTCTCCTGGTTCTCCTCGCGGCGGAGGGGGAGGTAGAGGTTGGAAGGGTCGGCCGTGCCCGACGGAGTGCTTGAAGTCTCTGCAGTTCCGAAGGGTGTGGCGCATGTCCTTGTGGTACGGGCACTGGGCGTCGAGGATGTCGTCCAGCGTGCATTCGCCTCCTCGAGGTCCTCCTCGGGCGCGAGAGGCAGGTGGTCCGGCGGCGTGGACTTCTTCGCGAGGTCTCTTCTCCCAACGCTTGTCGGGCTGCTGATTCGTGTCGCGTCGTGGTGCCGCTGGTGCTGGCTTTACTCCTCTGATGAGGTCCTGAGCTCGCTCGTCGGCGGTGATGTAGAGGTCGGCTTCTCGGAACAGTTGTTCGGAGGTAGTCGGCGCTTTTTGTAATATGGTTCGGACGAAGGCCGAGTCATTGGATCCTCTGTAGAAGTCCTCGATCACCGCTGCCTCAGCGACCTCAGGGATGCGATTTCTCATGGTCTAGAACCTTTTGAGGTATGACCGGAGAGTTTCGTCCCCCTGGCGCTTGATGGATTTGAGGTCCCATGGTTGCGCCGGCTTATCAGAGAGAGACTGAAAGTTGGCGGTAAAGCGTCGACTGAAGTCGCTCCAGTCGTCGATGCAGTGTCGGGGTAGGTGTCACAGCCATTGCAGCGCGTCTTGCCCGAGAACAATAGGCAAGTACGCGGTCATCACGTCCTCGGTTTCCCTAGCTGCCCGAGCAGCGGTGGTGTAGACGACCAGCCAGCCTCCTGGATCCTGCTTAGGTTCATATTTGTCGACGTTGGATACCTTGAAGTTAGGGGGCCATTGAATGGCCCTGAGGCGTGGAGTAAGTGCCGATACTCCACATGTGTCCTCCTGTCGTCGATGATGTTGCCTGTCCCGGGGAGGGGAGTGATCGTCGTGGTGCTTCGACCGTCCCCGGGCAGTGCCTCCAGTTGAAGCCGTGGCCGACTCGGTCCTGGTAGCCTGACTCTGTGCTGGGATGCCATGGTCCCGGTCGTACTCTTCCCGGCGACGGATCTCGTTTTCGTGTCGTCGTTCACGCGAGGCGTTGATGGAGCTTCGCGTGTCCCAGTGACTGTTGATGGCGTGCCGTAGATCGTTTGGCAGGTGAGCGAAGGGTAGAAGGTGATTTGCTTCTTGAGTGAACAGCCTCCGATAGCCCTCGGCGTCGGGAGTCCGAGGGAGGCCATCGGCTATCCGAGCCAACACCCCTCTGACTTCACTCGGCGTGTTCATGGCTCGGGCGAAGTCGGGGTTCAAGTTGCGCCCGAAGAGTGGATTATCCCGACGTTGCCTTATCTCCTGCTCGGCCTGTTCTTGAGCCCGTCGACGATCGCGTCGTCGGGAATTCCTTCATTCCCTGAAGACACGTTCCTCCAGAGTTTATCCCGCCTCCGAGACCTCATCTCGTGATACGGGTTGCGCCGGGTCCCGCTCTCCGGCCTCGTGATGCCGCTGGATATTTCGGCGTCGGTTTCTCCTTCTGCGGGATTCCCGCTGAGGGGGTTCTTCTCCGGGCGAGGTCGGCTCGTCGTCGGAGATGGGGGCGACTCCACTTTCCCGATGAAGAGGACGTCGGGGTAGAATGGGGTAGCTGTTACGGCGATCTTCTTTCTGTTCTCCTTTGAGGGCGGAGGCGCAGAAAGATCAGCTTGATGATCCTTTGCTTCTTTTCTCCTCATGATTCGCGTCCATTCTCTCGTCGGAGAGGTGGACAACGGAGTTCTCCGGGCTGAGGGACTCTTAGCTCCTACCTTGCTGGAGGTGATCTTTTTTAGGAGCGCTGGAGGTTCCGCTTTTTCCTGCCTCGCCCCAATTTTCTCGGAGATTCCTGAGGAAAGCTTTTTCTCTAGCAGATCCGCGAGGCGATGTAGAGTTCCCTCCTCATCCGCTATAGATGAGATAGTACCGAAGCAGAATATGGATCCGGGGCGGAGGATGATCTTGCGCTGGAAGGTGACAGCCATTGAGCTAGCTTGGATCGATGGCACACCCCCTACCTGGCGCGCCAGCTGCGGTGTTTCGGGTCCGACCACTCACCCAGGGTTACTCCCCAAGGTGCTTTTTAGAAGTAGGACGGTGTTACCGACTGTAGCTCGATGGTTCGTGCTAGGCGCACGAGAAATAGTAGACAGTGATGTACAGGTTCGGGCCGCTTTGAGATGCGTAACACCCTACGTCCTGGCTGGAATGCTTTATGCGATGAGTTACAAAGGGGGCTCTCTAGCACTGGAAAATGTAAAGAGCGGGACGGGAGGCTAAGTGATGAATAATGTTGATCTATCCTCTTGAAGGGGTGCCCCCTAGGCCTTACATACTCGACCGTGGGGCATTACATATGGATATGATAACTACGTGAGCCAGAATAATAGTGAACTAACCGAGTCTATCTCCCTATAATTCAGCCGACTCATCTTCACCCAGTTCCGATGTACGGGGCTCCTGCGCGGGAAGGTCGGGTCACTGCTGCGATTACTGTTCGGATGTTGTTAGGCCGACTGGGCTTGCACCGACCCAGCCTTGTGTTGATCTGTCTCACTGGTCGTTCCTCCAGGCCCACGAGGGGGATGACCTTACGAATTATGGGGCCTCTAGGCCTTTCGTGAGGTCTTTTATCCTTCTAGTGGACTCGGGGGATATCTGTCCCCCACAGTACTCACCCTTGCTTTCACAAAACACCAGGCTTCCTTTGGTGCAACCTATGCTCAGGTAGATAAGAAGAAGAAGGTGTCGAGGTGGATCTCCAGGAGTTCCAGGTCTTCGACGAGTTCGAGGATTACGCTAGCGACCTCCCCCAGTCGGCTGCCTGGGTGGGTTTATTTACGTTGGCTATGTTTCTATTATGTGCACTTTGATTCATATTATGTAAATGACTCTAGTATGTAATATTATTACTCTTTATTACTATTCGAAGCATTGTGCTATGATGAGTCATTTATGTAATCGTTGTGTACGCGAATTTCTAATCCTGGCACATACATGGTTCGCATTCGGTTTGCCTTCTAAAACCGGGTGTGAACCTTGGTCTTGTGAGACTCAGTGGAGATCTTATTACAAAACTATATGCAACATAATTGCCATGTATTCTATAATTCGACATGTTCTCATGAGTCTTGAAGGGGATACTGGATACTACTGTTAGAACTGGTTAGACAAAGATACATTTTATGCTTGGAGCATTTGAGTCATTTGACTTTGTTTTTCATGCACACTTAATATTTGCTATTTTGGAAACATAAATTATGTATTAGTGTGTTTGCAAAGAAGGGATCAAGATATTATTAATGCAATTTCATTTGTTAATGTGATAAAGAGAAGAATGCAACAATTAAGTTTTGATTGTTGGGATCAATTCCTTCAAATAATCACTTCATTTTGCATCAAACATGATATTCAAGTTCCTGCCATGGATGAAAATTATAAGCCATATGGAAGATCATCGCGATTTGTTCATAAAATGAAAGGGAAATGGGTAAGCCATTTCTATAATGTTTTGGTGACTAATGACCAACACAACATATTGGACTAAGTAGCTTGCTAAGTTTATGAGCGCAGGTTTACTCAAGTGCAAGTTGAAGAATCCAAATTTAAATGAGCTCAAACAAGGCTAGGAAGTGCAACATTTTGAAAGAGTAAAACAGTGAGGTTTGAACCTTTGAATATGTTATAACACCTTTTTAGAATGTTTTTGGCACTTTGGTTTGATCTCTAACTCATCTTTTAGTAAAAGTGCCATTTTGGCCTTGTTTTAAGCTGAGATAAGACTTGTGTAGAAAAGATGAGCTAAATGTATGAACCTGTAACTTAGAATAGGTTTACATACTCTAATATAGTTTGTTTAAGTCATAGAATAGCTCCCATGACCAACTGAATCAAATTGGAGAAGATTTGGCTGAAAAGAACTTCAGTTGAGCCGTGTGGGGCTCACTGGATCAAGTTCGTAGGGAGCCTTGCAGATGGCCTCGGTGGCCTGGCGCACCGAACCGATGATCCGATGCACCGAACTTCTCCATATAGGAATTTCTCAGCTTTGGGTTCTTGGCTAATAACCAACGGACCATGGTCCGGCGGTGCATCGGACTCGGGCCCTAGCAGCTACTTCGGGCTTCAACAGGCGTGCAATGACTAGCTGACGTGGTAGACGGTCCGGTGGTGCACCAAACTAGTTCAGTGCCTGCCAATTAGGAAGGCGTCAAACAGAATCCTGGAGGACCATCTATAGGACCAGTTCAGTGCGCTCGCTGAAAGCTCTCTTGTGGGTTTTGGTGGTTTGGATGACAACCCAATTAAAGGACTAACAACTGTGCTAAGTGTTGAACAGGTGCTTAATGCAAAGCTAACATGGTTCAACACAAGTGAACAAGTGTGATGGTCCAAAGACTAGATTATCTATAGATAATGGACATCACAAGTAAGATGGATATTGCTTAAGTGAGACTCGGTGTGCGTAACTCAGAGACAATTGATCAAGCCAAGGATGGAGGCAAGAAGAGCTTCGAGGTACCGAGTGCACGGGAGAAGGTCAAGGAGACCAGGAACCCAAAGCCAGGGGTGAAGAAGAAGAAGACTTGCAAAGTCAAGGTTGATCGAGTTAAGAAGAGTTATGGTGCATCAAGGAACACTACTTAAGGACATGACTTACAACCAATGAGGTAACATCTACAATTATGTGGTGTAAGTCATAAGGCTCAAGATCAAGCTCGAGAAGTGAACAAGGGGGTTGGAGCTTAGATATGTCAATCTAGATCAAGTCAAGTTGACTTGATGGTTTAGAGTCCAACATCGACCTCAAACATGCCAAATTGGGTAAAACGATGAAAAGGTTAAGTATGTAAGGTTTGAGTGTTCAACCATTTTGCATACACCTATTACTACAAGTTTGGTGCTTTGGTTTGCTCTCTAACTCTTTCTGTAGAGAAAGTGCCATTCTGATCTCTAATTGAGGAGAAACAGAAAAGCTAGGAGAAGAACAAGAAAGAGGTAAGTTTCTAGGACTAAATCAATTGAATTATACTCTAAATGTGTTTGTTTAAGTCTCAGGAAAATCCTCCCAAAAGTTGAAGTCAAACGGAGAAAAATGGAGAAAAAACACTTTGTGTGCTGTTGGCTGGTGCACAGGACAGTGAATAGTAGTTGTCCGGTGCACAGGACAGTGAATAGTAACATGTCCGGTGCACAGGACAATGAATAGTAACATGTCCGGTGCACAGGACAGTGAATAGTAACATGTCTGGTGCACCAACAGCTAGCTCTTCCAGAGAAGGAAACTGTCAATCAGATCTGTTACTGTTCACTGTCCGGTGCGCCACCGGACAGTCCGGTGCACCCGCAACCAGGGAAGGCTAGGAGCTTCCAAATGAAGCTCCAACGGCTCCTAAACCCTTTGGGACTATAAAAGGGACCCCTAGGCGCCTCCAACAAGTATACAAGAGCAGCCAACAAGTGCATACATCATTTGGATCAATTACCTCTCCCTCTCTTGTGTATCTCTCTAGTTTGTGTAGAGGCGAAGTTATAAGCCTTTAGGGAGAGGGGAAGTGCTGCTGACCTCAGGGCACTCCGTCCCCACACACGTCAACCGTCCCCATCGATTCCCCATTCGCGGCCAGGCCTCACCGCCTTGGCATACAATGCCCCACTGACCCCGGTTGCCGCCGTGCAGTGGCCGCACTTGTACCCACCATAGCTAGCATGGGAGACCCAGTCTCAGGTCGCGTGAGGGGTAAAGTCCGCGCCCGACTTCACTCAGGTACTAGGTTTACCAGTTATCATATTTCCTCACATGTGTTTAGTACGTTCAAACGCTTGACTCAGGTATCCACTCATTAATCCTTAATTCCTTTTCCCGTCTCATGGACAAGGCATCCTCCCTGGATCCAAGTCCATGGACCATCATAGATCTCGTTACCAAGATGAATACAATCAATTCCTGATGTCGCGCGAGTGCTAGAAAAATCACTCGACTTCTACCGAGATCCTAATTAGCATAGCAGCTATTCGACCTAGCATACTAGTATCCATCTCAAAAAGGAATCCTGAATTCATGCAACTAAGGTTTCAAGCAACTCCTACACTTAAGTGCACATTACAACCCTAAAAACATTAAGTCTAGTAAAGTAGCATATATAGTACGGTTATGCATAAAACCGGGGCTTGCCTTCAATTGCTGGGGCTGCAGGGAGATCCTCGATGGCAGTCTCGGAAGCTTGCTCCTAATCTTCCTCTTGGACAGCTCCTTGCTCAGGGATGAGCACGTACTCTCTGTCAGCGAGATTGCAATCTAATGAATGCAATGAGTAAGATACATGCATGGTATGATATGCAGTTTAGCAATTAAACTTTGATGGTGAATGATCGGTTTAATAAGGTAGAGCTTAATCTTGCTACTGAAGATTCTTGTGGCATACTTAGCAAACTAGGGTCAAGCTTGGTTAGCAAATTGGTAAGTTTATTTTGGTGTTCTACTGATTTCCCTTTAATGTCTTAGTGAGAGTTTATTAGGGTTTCTAGCTGAACCATTAGAGTGAGATTTATTATTCCCCTTCTCATTTCTTTTATGCTTTTAAGGTGGGTTTAAACTACAAGATAGCTTAATAAATTCCCAAACATTCTACAAAAATTAAAGTGACTTCATACTGGTGTATAAGTCTCTGTCTTAAAATTTGGGGCTTAAAGAGTGAGGGTTCTCTCTGTATAAAATTATCAAATATTAGGGCAGAGGGGGTGTTTTGAACTACAACTACCTTTTAACAGAGGGCTATTCTCTAAGACTTATTTTTGCTGGCATTTAGATGTTATAACATGACTTTGTACAAATTTTCAGCTACTAATACTCATTAGTTATTTTATTATGATTTTCTAAAGTTTCTAGCCAAAGGGGTGCTTTCTACTACCACTATATTTGAAAAATATCAAACAATAGATTTTTAATTTTTTCTATCTTCTTCTTTGTGCAAGAGCAATCATTCTAAATTTTGATAACTTTTTGCTTAAGGGAGACTGTCGGGGACCATAATTAGGGGTACCCTCAAGGCTCCTAATTCTCAGCTGGTAACCCCCATCAGCATAAAGCTGCAAAGGCCTGATGGGTGCGATCAAGTCAGGGATCAGTCCATTCGAGGGACTCGATCACGCCTCGCCCGAGCCTAGCCTCGGACAAGGGCAGCCGACCCCGGAGGATCTCCGCCTCGCCCGAGGCCCCCCTCCAGAGGCGAACACGTTCCCGGCTCGCCCGAGACCCTGTCTTCGCCAAGAAGCAACCCCGACCAAATCGCAGGAGCGTTTAATGCAAAGGTGGCCTGACACCTTTATCCTGACGCGCGCTCCTCAGCTGACAGAGCCGAAGTGACCGCTGTCACTTCGCCACTCCACTGACCGGTCTGACAGAAAGACAGCGCCGCCTGCGCCGCTCCGACTGCGGTGCCACTTGACAGAGTGAGGCTGACAGGCAGTCAGGCCCGGCCGCACACCATAGGAAACTCCGCTCCGCCCGACCCAGGGCTCGGACTCGGGCTAAGCCCCGGAAGACGGCGAACTCCGCTCCGCCCGACCCAGGGCTCGGACTCGGGCTAAGCCTCGGAAGACGGCGAACTCCGCTCCGCCCGACCCAGGGCTCGGACTCGGGCTAAGCCCCGGAAGACGGCGAACTCCGCTCCGCCCGACCCAGGGCTCGGACTCGGGCTAAGCCCCGGAAGACGGCGAACTCCGCTCCGCCCGACCCAGGGCTCGGACTCGGGCTAAGCCCCGGAAGACGGCGAACTCCGCTCCGCCCGACCCAGGGCTCGGACTCGGGCTAAGCCCCGGAAGACGGCGAACTCCGCTCCACCCGACCCAGGGCTCGGACTCGGGCTAAGCCCCAGAAGACGGCGAACTCCGCTCCGCCCGACCCAGGGCTCAGACTCGGGCTAAGCCCCGGAAGACGGCGAACTCCGCTCCGCCCGACCCAGGGCTCGGACTTGGGCTCAGCCCTAGAAGACGACGAACTCCGCCTCGCCCGACCCAGGGGCTCGGACTCGGCCTCGGCCACGGAAGACGGACTCAACCTCGACCTCGGAGGAGCCCCCACATCGCCCAACCTAGGGCACGGACCGACCACGTCAACAGAAGGCGCCATCATTACCCTACTCCAAGCTGACTCAGGCTATGGGGAACAAGACCGGCGTCCCATCTGGCTCGCTCCACCAGATAGGCGATGATGGCGCCCCGCACGCTCCCTGACGATGGCGGCTCTCGGCCCCCTTACGGAAGCAAGAGGACGTCAGCAAGGACTCGACGACCCCGACAGCTGTCCCTCCTCTAGGCTCCAACGCTCCTCCGACGGCCACGACATCACACACACCGAGCACCAAAATCTCTCCGGCCGCCACGATGGCGTGTACTTAGGGCGCTAGCTCTCCTCCGCTAGACACGTAGCACTCTGCTACACCCCCCATTGTACACCTGGATCCTCTCCTTATGCCTATAAAAGGAAGGACCAGGGCCCTCTTAGAGAGGGTTGGCCGCGCGGGGACGAGGACGAGACGGGCGCTCGCGTGAGGCCGCTCGCTCCTTCCCCCGTGTGGACGCTTGTAACCCCCTACTGCAAGCGCACCCGACCTGGGCGCGGGACGAACACGAAGGCCGCGGGATTTCCACCTCTCTCACGCCCATCTCCAGCCACCTCGCTTCCCCCCCTTCGCGTTCGGCCTCGCGTCGACCCATCTGGGTTGGGGCACGCAGCGACACTTCACTCGTCGGCTCAGGGACCCCTCGGTCTCGAAACGCCGATAGTTGGCGCGCTAGGTAGGGGCCTACTGCATGTTGACGAACAGCTTCCCGTCAAGCTCCAGATGGGTAGTCTTCAGCAACCTCTCCGGCCCGGGACGGTGCTCTGTTTCGGGAGCCTTGAGTTCATGTCCCTCGACGGCAGCTACGACATGATACTCTTTCCACCGCCGGGCGACAGCGACAGTGGCGGCCGACAGTCTGCCCGCCGGCGGCGGGATCGACGACGTCTTCCCCGCGCGGTGGAAGAACAACCTTCGAGCTCACCCCGTCCTCTTCCCCGTCGATGGAGGAGGGGGAGGCGGGGCAACCAAGGCCAAGCAGGAGGCGGCGCCTCGTCGGCCGTCGAGCGAGTCGACAACGCCAGCACTCCAACGGGGGGCGCGCCGGGCATCGGCCTCGCGCTTGAGACGAAGACGAGCATTGTCTCCCCGCGACGCGTCAATCCCGAGCAAACGGACGACGCCAGCACGCTCGCGAAAGGCTTGCTGGGTGTCGCCCTCGTACCTGAGACGACGGTGCAGTCAGCCCCCAACGTGACCTCATCACCGCCCGTCGACCAATAGGTACCAACCGATTCCCATCCCACGCCTCTCGGATTTAGCCTTGGCCCGCCTAGCGGCTCCGCTTTGGCGGACGCTTTCGTAGAGGCGAATCCGAACCCTCTGGGATCTCGTATGCGGTCGCCTTAGGACCGGCTGACGGACGTCTCGACCTACGGGCCCTCCGGGTCCGAGGAAGACGACGAGCCCAGCTTCTGTTGGGATTTCTCCGGACTTGGCAACCCCAGTGCCATGCGGGACCTCATGACCGCATGCGACTACTGCCTTTCTGACTGTTCCGACGGTAGCCATAGCCTCGGCAACGAGGACTACGGCCCGAGCCACGAATGTTTCCACGTCGATCTAGGGGGTCCCTCCGAAGGCAACCATCTCGGCATGCCGGAGGACGGTGATCTCCCTAGGCCGATGCCTCGCGTTGACATCCCGCGGGAGCTAGCTGTGGTCCCCGTTCCGGCGGGGGGTCACGACCCACAACTCGAGCAAACCCGCGGGGTGCAGGCCAGGCTCGACGAGGGAGCAGGAGCGCTTGAGCCAATCCGCCGGGACGTCGGGCCGGCATGGGCGGGCCAACCTCCGACCGGAGAAATGCGTCATCTACCCCAGGGCTTCCAGCACCGCATCACCGACGATGTCAGGGTCAGGCCGCCACCCGCATCCAGTGGGGTTGGCCAGAACCTGGCTGCAGCAGCAATGCTCCTTCACGTGATGCCGGAGCCATCAACCACCGAGGGGCGGCGAATCTAGGGAGAGCTCAAGGATCTCCTGGAAGGCGCCGCGGCCCGGCGGGCCGAGAGCTCTGCCTCCCGAAGGCAGGGGTACCCCTCGGAACATCGTGCCGCGACATCCCGATTCATGCGGGAAGCCTCGGTCTGCACCGGGCGCACGCGCAACACAGCGCCTGCGGCCCCGGGTCGCCTCGGCAACGAGCACCATCACCGCGATCGTCGGGCCCACCTCGGCGAGAGGGCGCGCCGAGGCTACCACCCCAGGCGTGGGGGACGCTACGACAGCGGGGAGGATCGGAGTCCCTCGCTCGAACCACCCGGTCCGCAGGCCTTCAGCCGGGCCATACGACGGGCGTCGTTCCCGACCCGTTTCCGACCCCCGACTACTATCACAAAGTACTCGGGGGAGACGAGACCGGAACTGTGGCTCGCGGACTACCCTCTGGCCTGCCAACTGGGTGGAACGGACAATGACAACCTCATCATCCGTAACCTCCCCCTGTTCCTCTCCGACACCGCTCGCGCCTGGTTGGAGCACCTGCCTCCGGGGCAGATCTCCGACTGGGACGACCTAGTCCAAGCTTTCGCTGGCAATTTCCAGGGCACGTACGTGCGCCCCGGGAATTCCTGGGACCTCCGAAGCTGCCGACAGCAGTCGGGAGAGTCTCTCCGAGACTACATCCGGCGATTCTCGAAGCAGCGCACCGAGCTGCCCAACATCACCGACTCGGATGTCATCGGCGCGTTCCTCGCCGGCACCACCTGCCACGACCTGGTTAGCAAGCTGGGTCGCAAGACCCCCACCAGGGCGAGCGAGCTGATGGACATCGCCACCAAGTTCGCCTCCGGCCAGGAGGCGGTCGAGGCTATCTTCCGGAAGGACAAGCAGCCCCAGGGCCGCCCATCGGAAGATGCCCCCGAGGCGTCAGCTCAGCGCGGCACCAAGAAGAAGGGCAAGAAGAAGTCGCAAGCGAAACGCGACGCCGCCGATGCAGACCTTGTCGCCGCCGCCGAGTACAAGAACCCTCGAAAACCCCCCGGAGGTCCCAACCTCTTCGACAAGATGCTCAAGGAGTCGTGCCCCTATCACCAGGGGCCCATCAAGCACACCCTTGAGGAGTGCGTCATGCTTCGGCGCCACTTCCACAGGGCCGGGCCACCCGCGGAGGGTGGCAGGGCCCGCGGCGACGACAAGAAGGAAGATCACCAGGCAGGAGAGTTCCCTGAGGTCCGCGACTGCTTCATGATCTACGGCGGGCAAGCGGCGAACGCCTCGGCTCGGCACCGCAAGCAAGAGCGCCTGGAGGTCTGTTCGGTGAAGGTGGCGGCGCCAGTCTACCTAGACTGGTCCGACAAGCCCATCACCTTCGACCAAGCCGACCACCCCGACCATGTGCCGAGCCCGGGGAAATACCCGCTCGTCGTCGACCCCGTCATCGGCGACGTCAGGCTCACCAAGGTCCTCATGGACGGAGGCAGCAGCCTCAACATCATCTACGCCGAGACCCTCGGGCTTCTGCGTATCGATCTGTCCTCGGTCCGGGCGGGCGCTGCGCCTTTCCATGGGATCATCCCCGGGAAGCGCGTCCAGCCCCTCGGGCAACTCGATCTTCTCGTCTGCTTCGGAACACCCTCCAACTTCCGAAGGGAGACCCTGACGTTCGAGGTGGTCGGGTTCCGAGGAACCTACCACGCGGTATTGGGGAGGCCCTTCTACGCGAATTTCATGGCCGTCCCCAACTACACCTACCTCAAGCTCAAGATGCTGGGCCCCAACGGGGTCATCACCGTCAGCCCCACGTACAAACACGCGTTCGAATGCGATGTGGAGTGCGTGGAGTACGCCGAGGCCCTCGCCGAGTCCGAGGCCCTCATCGCCGACCTGGAGAGCCTCTCTAAGGAGGTGCCAGACGTGAAGCGTCATGCCGGCAACTTTGAGCCAGCGGAGACGGTTAAGTCCATCCCCCTCGACCCCAGCAGCGACGCCTCCAAGCAAGTCCGGATCGGCTCCGGGCTCGATCCCAAATAAGAAGTAGTGCCCGTCGACTTTCTCCGCGCGAACGCCGACGTCTTCGCGTGGAGTCCCTCGGACATGCCCGGCATACCGAGGGATGTCGCCGAGCACTCGCTGGACATCCGGGCCGGGGCCCAGCCCGTTAAGCAGCCTCTACGCTGATTCGACGAGGAGAAGCGCAGAGCCATAGGCGAGGAGATCTACAAGCTAATGACGGCAGGGTTCATCAAAGAGGTATTCCATCCCGAATGGCTTGCCAACCCTGTGCTTGTGAGAAAGAAAGGGGGGAAATGGCGAATGTGTGTAGACTACACTAGTCTGAACAAAGCATGTCCGAAGGTTCCCTACCCTCTGCCTCGCATCGATCAGATTGTAGATTCCACTGCTGGGTGCGAAACCCTGTCTTTCCTCGATGCCTACTCAGGGTATCACCAAATCAGGATGAAAGAGTCCGACCAGCTCGCGACTTCTTTCATCACACCCTTCGGCATGTACTGCTATGTCACCATGCCGTTCGGCTTGAGGAATGCGGGCGCGACGTACCAGTGGTGCATGAACCATGTGTTCGGCGAGCACATTGGCCGCACGGTCGAGGCCTACGTCGATGACATCGTAGTCAAGACGAGGAAAGCCTCCGACCTCCTTTCCGACCTTGAAGTGACGTTCCGATGTCTCAAGGTGAAAGGTGTCAAGCTCAATCCCGAAAAGTGTGTCTTCGGGGTGCCCCGAGGCATGCTCTTGGGGTTCATCGTCTCCGAGCGGGGCATCAAAGCCAACCCGGAGAAGATCGCAGCCATCACCAGCATGGGGCCCATCCAGGACTTGAAAGGCGTACAGAGGGTCATGGGATGTCTCGCGGCTCTGAGCCGCTTCATCTCACGCCTCGGCGAAAGAGGTCTACCCCTGTACCGCCTCTTAAGGAAGGTCGAGCGCTTCACTTGGACCCCTGAGGCCGAGGAAGCCCTCGGGAACCTGAAGGCGCTCCTCACGAAGGCGCCTATCTTGGTGCCCCCCGCTGCCGGAGAAGCCCTCTTGGTCTACGTCGCCGCGACCACTCAGGTGGTTAGCGCGGCGATTGTGGTCGAGAGGCAAGAAGAGGGACATGCATTGCCCGTTCAGAGGCCAGTCTACTTCGTCAGCGAGGTACTGTCCGAAACCAAAATCCGCTACCCACAAGTTCAGAAGCTGCTGTACGCGGTGATCCTGACACGGCGGAAGTTGCGACACTACTTCGAGTCTCATCCGGTGACTGTGGTGTCATCCTTCCCCTTGGGGGAGATCATCCATTGCCGAGAGGCCTCGGGAAGGATTGCAAAGTGGGCAGTGGAAATCATGGGCGAAACAATCTCGTTCGCCCCTCGGAAGGCCATCAAATCCCAGGTCTTGGTAGACTTCGTGGCTGAATGGGTCGACACCCAGCTACCAACGGCTCCGATCCAACCGGAGCTCTGGACCATGTTCTTCGATGGGTCGCTGATGAAGACAGGAGCCGACGCAGGCCTACTCTTCATCTCGCCCCTCGGGAAGCACCTACGCTACGTGCTATGCCTTCACTTCCCGGCGTCCAACAATGTAGCTGAGTACGAGGCCCTGGTCAACGGGTTGCGGATTGCCGTCGAGCTAGGGGTCCGATGCCTCGACGCTCGCGGTGACTCGCAGCTCGTCATCGACCAAGTCATGAAGAACTCCCACTGCCGCGACCCGAAGATGGAGGCCTACTGCGATGAGGTTCGGCGCCTGGAAGACAAGTTCTACGGGCTCGAGCTCAACCACATCGCTCAGCGCTACAACAAGACTGCGGACGAGCTGGCTAAAATATCCTCGGGGCGAACAACGGTTCCCCCGGATGTCTTCTCCCGAGATCTGCATCAACCCTCCGTCAAGATCGACGACGCGCTCGAGCCTGAGGCACCCTCGGCCCAGCCCGAGGTACCCTCGGCACAGTCCGAGGCACCCTCGGCTCGGCCCGAGGCACCCTCGGTTCGGCCCGAGGTACCCTCGGCCCCCGAGGGCGAAACGCTGCGCGTCGAGGGGGAGCAAAGCGGGGTCACGCCTAATCAAAACTGGCAGACCCCGTACCTGCAATATCTCCACCAAGGAGAGCTACCCCTTGACCGAGCCGAAGCACGGAGGTTGGCACGGCGCGCCAAGTCGTTCGTCTTGCTGGGAGAAGGGAAGGAGCTCTACCACCGCAGCCCTCCAGGCATCCTCCAGCGATGCATCTCCACCACCGAAGGTCAGGAACTCCTCCCAGAAATACACTCGGGGGCTTGCGGCCACCACGCAGCACCTCGAGCCCTTGTCGGAAATGCTTTCCGACAAGGTTTCTACTGGCCAACGGCGGTGGCCGACGCCACTAGAATTGTCCGCGCCTGCGAAGGGTGTCAGTTCTACGCAAGTCAGACCCACCTGCCCGCTCAGGCTCTGCAGACGATACCCATCACATGGCCTTTTGCTGTGTGGGGTCTGGACCTCGTCGGCCCCTTGCAGAAGGCACCCGGGGGCTACACGCACCTGTTGGTCGACATCGACAAATTTTCCAAGTGGGTCGAGGTTCGACCCCTGAACAACATCAGGTCTGAGCAGGCGGTGGCGTTCTTCACCAACATCATCCATCGTTTCGGGGTCCCGAACTCCATCATCACCGACAACGGCACCCAATTCACCGGTAGAAAGTTCCTGGACTTCTGCGAGGATCACCACATCCGGGTGGACTGGGCCGTCGTGGCTCATCCCATGACGAATGGGCAAGTAGAGCGTGCCAACGGCATGATTCTACAAGGGCTGAAGCCTCGGATTTACAACGACCTCAACAAGTTCGGCAAGCGATGAATGAAGGAACTCCCCTCGGTGGTCTGGAGCCTGAGAACGACACCGAGCCAAGCCATGGGCTTCACGCCGTTCTTTCTAGTCTATGGGGCTGAGGGCATCTTGCCCACAGACCTGGAATACGGTTCCCTGAGGACGAGGGCCTATGACGACCAAAGCAACCAAGCTAGTCGAGAAGACTCGCTGGACCAGCTGGAAGAGGCTCGGGACAAGGCCTTACTACACTCGGCGCGGTACCAGCAATCCATGCGACGCTACCACGCCCGAGGGGTCCGGTCCCGAGACCTCCAGGTGGGCGACCTGGTGCTTCGGCTGCGACAAGACGCCCGAGGTCGACACAAGCTCACGCCCCCCTGGGAGGGGCCGTTCGTCATCGCCAAAGTTCTAAAACCCCGAACATACAAGCTGGCCAACAGTCAAGGCGAGGTCTACAGCAACGCTTGGAACATCCAACAGCTACGTCGCTTCTACCCTTAAGATGTTTTCAAGTTGTTCATATACCTTGCTCCCACGCCAAGTTTAGTCATCAAGGAAGGGTCAGCCTTGCCTCGGCAAAGCCCGACCCTCCCTCGGGGGCTAAAAGGGGGGAACCCCCTCTGCGTCGAAATTTTCCTCGAAAAAAGATCTCTTCTGCCAGAATGTCTTTCGTGCTTTTCGACTACTTCGAAAGAGGATCCTGAAAACGACGGAGTACATGTAAGCAGCCAAGGCTGACCGAGCCGAGGGACTCCTACGCCTCCGGGATACGGATACCTCACTCGTCACCTTCTGCCATAAGTAACTCGCGTTCGGATAAGTGATTCCACAGACTGAACAAGTCTTCACGTTTGGAAGCTCTCTTGCCGGAGCGATTCTTCGAGCCTTCTCGACTGCGCCGGTGACAGAACCCCATGGACGGGTAAGAGTGCGCATAAGCGGCAAGGCCAACCGAGCCGAAGGACTCCTACGCCTCCGGGATACGGATACCTCACTCATCACCTTCTATGAGAAGCAACTCTCGCTCGCACAAACAGTTCTGTTACCGACAAAAAAGTCCAGATACTCGAAACAAGAGGAAAGGAGACGCGGCTTTACAATACGGCGAGGGTGTGTTTCGGCCTCGGCGGCCGCAGAAAACACACACTACAAGATAATCCGATCCTGCAGGCTCGGATCTTGACGGCTAAAGGGAGCGATAGCACCCTCGGCATCGACAACACCTTTGGCGAGGTCCGACCTAGCCTCGGACGGCGACGCGGTCCAAGGGTCTCTGCTCTGAAGGACAACGTCATCACCAAGCTCGAGCCATCGCTGCCAGGGTCTTCTCCAAGAATCCGGCCCGAGCAGGCGGCTCGGCAGGTCACCCCGAGGCCTCGGCAGGTCAATTCCGGCGTCAGTCCCGCTAACGGACGACCCGGCCAGGCTCCGGCCGACCCGGTCTTCTTTTCGAGCCAACTATGCCTCTGTTCGCACTGGCGCCGCTACCCCTGGCCTCGGCTCATCGAAGAGCGGCCAAGGGTTTCCTCTAACTAAGCAAGGGAAGCCTCGGACAACAAGGTTGACCGAGCCGAGGGACTCCTACGCCTCCGGGATACGGATACCTCACTCGTCACCTTTACACGGGGCGACTCACGCTTGGTGAAGCGGTTCGGACAACCAACAGGCGAGTCTTAGTGCTCGAAAATGGGGAAAAAACACGGCTCCGTGCCGAATTTACATACATGTTCAGGCCTCGACAGCCACAGTGAACAAAAACACTGGCATTCGAAGTGCCATTACAAACGGAACTCCGGTTCCACCTCCGCAGGTACGAACAACCCCACTCAATGGGGGAGGGGCCTACGGAGCAACAGAAGACCGACGAACGGCTCGCCGTCGCCCGCCCCAGCAGCGGCGACGATGAAGACTTCTGCTCCGGTGGGCCGAACAGCAGCAGCAATGACCTCAGGGCGGATGCTGCTGCCAGGAGGCCCCCGCCCGTGCCCAAACTCGTGAGGCAAGGACGGGCAGAAGGCCGTAGAGTTGGAGGTCGGTCCGCAGGTGGCGCCGGCAAGCTCGTCGGCGGCGGAACCTCTTCTAGCTGCCGTGGCGGGAGGCGACACCGGGAGCGGCTCCGAAGCCGCTCGGCTCAGAGAGCCGGGCACGGTGCAGCTGCCAGCGCCACAGACGGCTCCCGCCCTTCCCCCCGATCACTGAGGGAAGGAGCGGGCCACCGCACACGCAGGGGCCGACCCCAACTCGGCACACTCCCCTCCCCAGCCCTGGTGATGAAAATCCTTGAGGCTGAGGGAGGGGCAGAGGCCGCGACCCGGTTCGCTCTCCCCCGCCATCGAACTGGAGGTCACTATCTTGGGTGACCGCCGGCGGAGGGGTGCAACTGGGCTGCATGATGAAAATCCTTGAAGCCGAACGACGGCTGAAAGGTACCAACTCCCGCAGAGTTGCGTTCCTCCAACGACGAAGCGGAAAGACGGCGGATATCCCCCATCCGGGGGCATGGAAGGTGGAAAGACACGATGCATAAGGGAGCGCGAAGACACGGTCGCCTTCCAAGGGGATCACCCTCCTTTTAAAGGTGACTCTCCCTACTTGCGTCCCCAGCCGTCGTGGGTTGAGTCTTCTCCAACACGCTCCAAGGTCCTCCCCTATGGCGCGGGGGCTGGGTCCCACACGTCATGCAAGCCGGCCCAGAGCAGAAGAAGCCAAACCGCTGCGCGCGGTGCGTGCAACCGCCCAGCGGTTACAAGCGGCTCTCCACTTTTGCCCAGACCAGCGGGCGAAAGGGCGGGCAGTCATGCAGGCGGCATGCAACCGCGCCAAGTGGGCGCACTTCTCCGACTCCCAACACGCCCGGCAGGGAGGCCCAGACCCACGCGTCATGCAACCGGCGCGCCGAATGCTTCGTGCGTGCAACTGCACCGCCACGTGCGCCACCACCGCGCCTCCTCGACTGTGGAACCAATACCGCGACTCGAGGCGACCCAGCGCACGACCCAGCGGCTCCAGCCTGGCACGACGGTCAATGCGGCCGAAAACGGGCTGGCAGTAATGGCGGTGGCAGGCAGGCGGGAGCAGCGGTCACGTCGTCAGCCAAGCTTACGTCCCATCCGGGGGCAGCGAGAGAACCCTCCCTCACGGCATGAAGACAACGCGCCCGTGTTCCGTTCCTCGAACGGCTCGCGCGCGCGCAACGGCTGCCCTGCGAACCACTCGCCTCGTCGCATTAACTCCACGACGGGATAGGCGGCGCCTCTAGCAGGAGAAGCGAGCGACGCTTCGCCTTCGCCATAATGACCGCGTCAAAAAAGGTACGCCGCGTCGTTCGATTTCCTATCCTTTTCCTTTTTTCCTCTTTCTCTCTCTTGCAACAGGGACCGGGAAAGGGGGATACCCCGAAAAGAATCCTTCCCTGTGAAGGAACCAGGCTCCGAGCCTCCCTACTGATCAGAGGTTCGAAGGCTGGCCCCTCGGAAGGGTTCAACAGCCGCCTCAGAGCACGTGGGCTCCACACCCACTACTGGTCAGAGGTTCGAAGGCCGGCCCCTCGGAAGGGTTCAACGGCTGCCTCAGGCTACTCGGGCTCCGCGCCCACTACTGATCAGGGGTTTGAAGGTTGGCCCCCGAAGGGTTCACAGCCGCCTCAGACGCAGAGCGAGGGATGACCATGGTTACGTTCGATACATAACCAAGGCTCGGGCTGCGCTCCTGAGGTACCCTAGGACAATTCCGAGACCAGCGGGAACGATCTTGTAACGGAATCCCATCAGAGGGAGGCATCGAGCCCTCGGACCCCATCGCCAGGGGACCGGGTCCGGTAGATCACCCGTAGGTACTTTTGGGCGCGCCTCTGGACCTCTAGCCGACCCCTAACGAATGGGGCACGAGCGTCCGCTCGGATCACCCGCCTGCAGCTCACCGGAGACACCATGTTCGGCGCCCACCGAGGGCAACATGGCGCTCTCCCCCCTCCTCCTTGTGGAAAGGCGACGCAGGGGCGTATGTAAAAAAGTCGAGTCTGTCCCTGATCGCCCTCTCGCCCTGTGCAGAGGCTCGGGGGCTGCTCTCGCAAACCCGGCTCCGGCCAAACCGTTGACGGCGTCAACATACCAGCCCGAGAACTTGGGACCCGACCTTACACCCGGGCTACGGCCAGCTCGCATGAGGGAACGACCAGACCAGCCGAAGCATTGCGCGAGGCGTTAAGACCTCGAAGGAGTCAAACCACTCCTCCGAGGCCTCAGGGGCTACACCCGGCGGGTGCGCTCGCGCGCACCCACCGGAACAAAACGCAACCGAGAAAGGCTGGTCCCCTTGCAAAAAAGTGCGACGAAAGCCTCCAAGCGAGTGCTAACACTCCCTTCGAGGCTCGGGGGCTACTGTCGGGGACCATAATTAGGGGTACCCTCAAGGCTCCTAATTCTCAGCTGGTAACCCCCATCAGCATAAAGCTGCAAAGGCCTGATGGGTGCGATCAAGTCAGAGATCAGTCCATTCGAGGGACTCGATCACGCCTTGCCCGAGCCTAGCCTCGGACAAGGGCAGCCGACCCCGGAGGATCTCCGCCTCGCCCGAGGCCCCCTCCAGCAGCGAACACGTTCCCGGCTCGCCCGAGGCCCTGTCTTCGCCAAGAAGCAACCCCGACCAAATCGCAGGAGCGTTTAATGCAAAGGTGGCCTGACACTTTTATCCTGACGCGCGCCCCTCAGCTGACAGAGTCAAAGTGACCGCTGTCACTTCACCACTCCACTGACCGGTCTGACAGAAAGACAGCGCCGCCTGCGCCGCTCCGACTGCGGTGCCACTTGACAGAGTGAGGCTGACAGGCAGTCAGGCCCGGCCGCACACCATAGGAAATTCCGCTCCGCCCGACCCAGGGCTCGGACTCGGGCTAAGCCCCGGAAGACGGCGAACTCCGCTCCGCCCGACCCAGGGCTCGGACTCGGGCTAAGCCCCGGAATACGGCGAACTCCGGTCCGCCCGACCCAGGGCTCGGACTCGGGCTAAGCCCCGGAAGACGGCGAACTCCGCTCCGCCCGACCCAGGGCTCGGACTCGGGCTAAGCCCCGGAAGACGACGAACTCCGCTCCGCCCGACCCAGGGCTCGGACTCGGGCTAAGCCCCGGAAGACGGCGAACTCCGCTCCGCCTTACCCAGGGCTCGGACTCGGGCTAAGCCCCGGAAGACGGCGAACTCCGCTCCGCCCGACCCAGGGCTCGGACTCGGGCTAAGCCCCGGAAGACGGCGAACTCCGCTCCGCCCGACCTAGGGCTCGGACTTGGGCTCAGCCCCAGAAGACGACGAACTCCGCCTCGCCCGACCCAGGGGCTCGGACTCGGCCTCGGCCACGGAAGACGGACTCGACCTCGACCTCGGAGGAGCCCCCACATTGCCCAACCTAGGGCGCGGACCGACCACGTCAACAGAAGGCGCCATCATTACCCTACTCCAAGCTGACTCAGGCTACGGGGAACAAGACCGACGTCCCATCTGGCTCGCTCCACCAGATAGGCGATGATGGCGCCCCGCACGCTCCCTGACGATGGTGGCTCTCGGCCCCCTTACGGAAGCAAGAGGACGTCAGCAAGGACTCGACGGCCCCGACAGCTGTCCCTCCTCCAGGCTCCAGCGCTCCTCCGACGGCCACGACATCACACACACCGGGCGCCAAAATCTCTCCGGCCGCCACGATGGCGTGTACTTAGGGCGCTAGCTCTCCTCCGCTAGACACGTAGCACTCTGCTACACCCCCTATTGTACACCTGGATCCTCTCCTTATGCCTATAAAAGGAAGGACCAGGGCCCTCTTAGAGAGGGTTGGCCGCGCGGGGACGAGGACGAGACGGGCGCTCGCGTGAGGCCGCTCGCTCCTTCCCCCGTGTGGACGCTTGTAACCCCGTACTGCAAGCGCACCCGACCTGGGCGCGGGATGAACACGAAGGCCGCGGGATTTCCACCTCTCTCACGCCCATCTCCGGTCACCTCGCTTCTCCCCCCCCCTTCGCGTTCGGCCTCGCGTCGACCCATCTGGGCTGGGGCACGCAGCGACACTTCACTCGTCGGCTCAGGGACCCCCCGATCTCGAAACGCCGACAGAGACGGTGGTAGGAATTTCTTGAACTAAATGGTCTTTTTCATGAAGTATTGGCAATGGGTATTACTTGTAGCTTTCAATTGGGTTTTGCATTTTTCTCTAGTGGCTTACTTCAATATTAATCTGGTAAAAATTTATTTGCCCACTGTTGCACAATTTTTGGCTTGCTTATGATTTAATTGAAATATGGTGTTTATCATTTTTGTAGTGGTGTCCTAGTGGTTATAAGTCCACTAGATTTTTCTTAACAATTTTTAAATTGTTTTTTAATTCTAATAATTGCTTTTGTAGCTTGATTAGTGCTTAATAAAACATTTCATCTTGAATTTGTTCTGGACTAGGGTTCCCTTTATTTTTCCTAGGTTCTTTATTATTCAAGTAGACTAGGAAAAATAATTTCATTCACTGTTTATTAATTTCCAGTACCATTCTTATTTTCTTAAGTTTTGGGCAAAAATGGCTTTTGATAGATAACCATGTTTAAATCTTTAATACTGGGGTGCTCATTAATTTTAAACAGTGTCTTAGTCGCTTTTGGACTTCTACAAATTTTCTTAAGTTTGGCACAAAAGCATAACTATTTTTATTTATTTTAACAAGGTTTGAGGCAGTTCCTTATTTAATTCTAAACTCTAAAAATCAATATAGAAACCATGGGGTTTAGCATTTTTAATCGATAGTCCATAATATTTTAAATCCAGCAAAATTGGTTTGACTAAATTTGGTGGAATATAACTCAAGATATGAATTTCCTAAGTCTTCTGCTGAAATTTAAAAGATTAAATAGAAATGGATAAAGGAAAAACAGTTTTGCACTGGGGTCCCTGGCGAAAGGTTTCAAGTGTATTACAAATAGGTCCTCGGTGCACTATTCACATGAGTCTAAGGCTCTGCAGAAAACCCCCTAGGGTTTCGCGGAATCAAACTCGCGGTCCTTCCCTAATGGAACAGTGGTTGCAGAGGAAGAAAGGGGCGGAGGGGCTTACCAGCGGCGAGACTGCTCCAGTGAGGTGGTCGAGGACGTAGGGGAGGTCCTGAGGGTCACGACGATGTGCGGGTCACCGTCGGGGGTGGTCGGAGTCGGCCGATCCACATGCGTAGGCGGAGATGCTCGTCGGCGGTGAGAAATCCGGCCTGCTCACGACGCGATAGTCCAATTAAACGGTTCAGAGAGCTTCACTGGATGCTAGGGAAGATGTGGGTGCGAAGAATTGGAAAATGGCTTACTGGTTAGCTCGGTTCACGCGCGGCGGCGGGTGACCGAAGTCCGGCGAGGGCGATCCCGGGTCTCCAGTGAGGCTTTGCCGGGTCTGAGGATTTGGAAAGCTTCACGGGAGTCTGGCGAAGCTAACCAAGCGACTGGCGCAGCCCAGGGGTGGCTGGAGTGAGCTGGCCGCGGTGGCCGAGGCTCGGGTGGCTTGGCGGGCGATGGCACGGCGTGTCCAAGGCAAAGTTCGGTGAACTCCGGCTTGGGCAAGACCGAGAGCGTGGGGGAGTACGGCCGAGGCCTTGGGTTGCTTTATAGGCGTGGCACGGTGCACGAGCGGTCGTGGACCATCGAGGGCGCGCGGGCGTGCACGGCTGGGCGTGGGTGCGCGAACTGGCGTGAACCGGGCGTGTCAGCCACGGTCGAACACGTGGAGTCGTTGCTTCTGCCCATGTTCTAACATCGATTGGGCGCAAATCTTCACGAATTTGGGCAAGATCGCTGTGAAGGATTTGTTCCCCTGACTGTGCTTTGTCGTTTGTGTGTGGATATTGCGTGGTTTTAGGTTAGGGGCAGGGAGTTGTAACGTTGCCAAGTTGCCAGTGTCAGACAGCCGAGTCCCGAGGTCAAATTGCGACAAAATCGTGTCAAACGGTTTTTGTTTGAGTCCAAACTTTACCAGAGCATGTTCAAGAAAATTTGGCGCCACTTTGATATTTGGATTTTATGGAATTGAATTTTGGAAAACAGAGAACACGGTTGAACTCTGCAAAGGGCTAAAAATTCAGTTCTGAAATTTCTGAATTCCCCCTTTGAAGCTTTAGCTTGAGGGGTCCTTTTGAGAATTTTGCAAAACCTTGCTGACCAAACTTCCTTACTATGTTTTGTAGGTTAATTAGTGCACTAAAACTTTGTTATTTGGTTCATATCAAAATTTTGTATCTTTCCCCAGTCTTTTCCCAAATTCCCTTTATGTGCTTAAATGGCCTACTTAGGATTATTTAGGGTTTGTGAGTTCTTCTTACCTTGAGGTCATGGCATGATTAAGGAAAAATTCTCAAGATGAAAAAGACTTACTTAAACCTTTGTTTTAATTTTTGATGTTCATTCCTCTATTTGGTTCACATGTGATAATGGTTTGGGTTAGCTTAAAGAAGAACCCTAGGTGACACTGGGGTGTCACACTCTGCATGCACTGGGCAGTGAAGTTTTTCTTCACTTTGGCTAGAGCCCTGCATGTATGAGACATAATCATGTAGCACTGTGTTTTGAAAAACTCTAATTGTGTGGGCCCCTAGGGCATTTCAAAATGAATTTTGCTTAATGTTTGCTCCCCTTTCGTGTGCATATGAGATGCTTTAACGTTAGTGCTCATAAGTCTTGTTTAGCATAGTTCTCAGTTCATGAGCCGAGCAATAGTAGTTATGCTTAGCCCTCGAATCTGAGCAGTCTGTGCTTTGGAAAAACTCTATCCTTCCCTTATTCAAAACATTTGATTTGTTTGTGATTATCATTGCTGAGCTCATGTGTTTTATTTCCTTTTTTAAAAAAGGGTTTTCTCTAAAAACATAGATCACAAATTAGAGCTAATCCTCACCTTATGCTTCCATTCTCATCTTAACCCATCTCAAGAGAAAAGCACCTTACCGAAGAAGACACCGGAAAGCTTACCCTTGAAGCCTGGAATAAGCTACAGAAGGAACTTGTCTAGCCGCTCAATCAAAAGGACCAACCGTGAGAATCAAAACACTGCCCCTGAGTCAAAGTAAACAGAAAAAGAGGACAAAAGCAGTTTGTCGGGGACCGTAATTAGGGGTACCCCCAAGGCTCCTAATCTCAGCTGGTAACCCCCATCAGCACAAAGCTGCAAAGGCCTGATGGGCGCAATTTCGGTCAAAGCTCTGTCCACTCAAAGGACACGATCTCGCCTCACTCGAGCCCAGCCTCGGGCAGGAACGGTAGACCAAGGCAGATTCGCGCCTCGCCCAAGGGTCTCCTCAAGCAACGGACACACCTTCGACTCGCCCGAGGCCCAGTTTGGGCAGGCTTCGCGGAGAAGCAACCTTGGCTAGATCGCCTCGCCAGCCGACCGGATCGCAGGTTTAATGCAAGGATCGCCTGACACCTTATCCTGACGCGTGCTCTCCAGTCGACAAGGCCGAAATGACCGCAGTCACTTCGCCCCTCCACTGACTGACCTGACAGGAAAATAGCGTCGCCTGCGCTGCTCCGACTGCTGTGCCACCCGCCAAGGTGAGGCTGACAGCAGCCAAGTCCAGCCTCGGGCACCATAGGAATCTCCGCCTCGCCCGACCCCAGAGCTCGGACTCCACCACGACCTCGGACGACGGTCTCCGCCTCGCCCGACCCCAGAGCTCGGACTCCACCACGACCCCAGACGATGGTCTCCGCCTCGCCCGACCCCAGGGCTCAGACTCAACCTCGACCTCGGACGATGGTCTCCGCTTCGCCCGACCCCAGGGCTCGGACTCAACCTCGACCTCGGATGACGGTCTCCGCCTCGCCCGACCCCAGGGCTCGGACTCAACCTCGACCTTGGACGACGGTCTCCGCCTCGCCCGACCCCAGGGCTCAGACTCAACCTCGACCTCGGACGACGGTCTCCGCCTCGCCCGACCCCCAGGCTCGGACTCAACCTCGACCTCCGGACGACGGTCTCCGCCTCGCCCGACCCCCGGGCTCGGACTCAACCTTGACCTCGGAGGAGCCACCACCTCGCTCGGGTCGACCACGCCACGAGGGGGGCCATCATTACCCTACCCCTAGCTAGCCCAGGCTACGGAGAACAAGACCGGCGTCCCATCTGGCTCGCCCCGGTAAAATAAGTAATGATGGCACCCCGCGTGCTCCATGACAACGGCGGTTCTCAGCCCCTTACGGAAGCAAGGAGACGTCAGCAAGGATCCGACAGCCCCGACAGCTGTGCTTCTACAGGGCTCAAGCGCTCCTCCGACGGCCACGACGCCACATGAACAGGGCTCCAACACCTCTCCGACAGCCACGTCGGCATGTACATAGGGCTCTGGCTCCTCTCTGCTAGACACGTTAGCACACTGCTACACCCCCTGTTGTACACCTGGACCCTCTCCTTACGCCTATAAAAGGAAGGTCCAGGGCCCTCGTACAAAAAAGGTGGCCGCGCGGGAGAACGGGCTGACGCGCAGTCTCACGCCCCCTCTCTCTCTCTCCCTCGCGAATGCTTGTAACCCCCTACTGCAAGCGCATCCGCCCTGGGCGTAGGACAACACGAGGACGCGGTTTCCCCTCGCTGGTTTCCCCCCCCCCTTGTGCTCCGTCTCACGCCGACCCATCTAGGCTGGGACACGCAGCGACAATTTACTCGTCGGTCCAGGGACCCCCCAGGGTCGAAACGCCGACAGTTGGCGCGCCAGGTAGGGGCCTGCTACGTGTGTGGGCCAAAGTTGTGGCCCACGGGCGTCTGGCCCGGCCGGACCGCCGTTTGGCCATCTATAGGCGTGCAACGAATTAATTGAGGGGTTATTTGTAAAAAGATGACACGGGAGGACGACCGTTGAAACTGGTGCTTTAAGTATAGTATAGATTTGCAACTTAACAATTATATTGATTGCATGTTTTGGCACCAGAGAAGGTGTTCAATGGATTCAGGTAGTTGGTGCACTAGACTAAAGTACTAGAGAGCATGTTTTGGCACAAAATGCTTAGGCATGTCGGACTGAGTCCGGTGGTGCACCAAACAAATATTCTAGAGAGCTCGCTTTGGACAAGCAGTTGGATGGAGCACTAGACCAACAATATACCCAATGGCTGGATGGGATAGACCAACAGTTGGATAACGTGGTGTCGACATGGCGTAGTCCAATGGGTCATCAAATGATACGGTGAGTACTTATGGGCTGGCAACTTTCCACAATGACTACTGAAAAGACAAGATGTTAGAGGTCTAGTGTGCACCGAACTTGGCAATGTTTGAGGTCTGGTGCACACGATTTCAGAGCATATTTTGAATTGGAATTTTAATGGTTATGTGTGGTTTGAGGGCATATATATATGACCCAACTAGTATTTTAGATATCCAAGAGCTGAGCAAACAAGCGCATATACAAGAGCAATACTTCCAAGTGATCAAAGAGTCCCACATGCCACAAATTGAGTAGACAACAAGTCTTAGCCATTTTTAGTGATAAAAGAGCTATAACACGCGTGTGAGCTGAAGATTGTGAGTGTGTTGTGATCTTGAGCCTTGGAGTTAAGACTCTTATTGATTGTGTAAAGCGGGAAAGAGTCGCTAAGTGTGTGGAGTGCCTCGAGGAGTCTCAGTCTCTCAAACTCATCGAGAAAAGGAAAGGGGACTCAAGCTGATCTTTGTGACCACTTGAGTGAGGAAAGGGGACTCACACTGATCTTTGTGACCACTTGAGCGGAAAGAGGACTCAAGCTGATATTTGTGACATTGAGTGAGGAAAGGGTTGAAAGAGACTCGACCCTTATGGACTCCTCAATAGAGACGTAAGTTTTGTTGGAAAACCGAACTCCACTAAACAAATTGTTGTGTTCTTCTATTCTTTCGACCACGATCTGGTTTCCTCCCCAAGCTCTCTTGCGCTGATAATCATTTAAATCATAATTTGTTGCTCAAGCTAATTCCACATATTAATCTAAGCATCAGCCACAAGTTGAGAACTTATTCCAACTAACCTATATCTTTGCTCTAACACTAATATCAGATCAATTTTGGATTGGTTTGAGTCAAATTTTAGATTTCGCCTATTTAACTTCTCTAGGCGACTTTCAACCTCTCACATAAGTTTTTGAAACAAAGAGAATAAGGTGATATGTTCACTTCTCAAATTGGTATTGCCTTTTGCCGACGACAACAATAAGTGTTGAAAGGACATTTTCGCAATAATTTTAGTCAAAACTAAATTGAGAAACACGATATGTGATATTTTTTTGATGTTTGTCTTGTTACAAACGGTGAAAGGGATATTTTATTTAAAGTGGATGAAGAAGACATAATTGAGACTTTCATGGAGTTAAGGAAACGTAGGCCATGCATGCATCATTGCAATCTTTATGTATATTTTGTAACATGTTCGAACTATTTATATTTTAATGTATACAAATTTCATGTTTAATTGTTGAATGTTAAACTTTATATCTATTTATCGAATTATTTAACGAATTTACAATAAATTATATATACATTAGATATAATTGTATATGAAAATTTTATTGGAGCGCACCCTATATGAAAATCCTAGATCTACATTGTAGGCGGCTTACTATTAGTTAGGGATATTCTAAACCTAAAACTAAAAGATTGTTGTGATAAGCTAAATATTTTTACTATTCACATCTTTTTTTCCAATAACCATTAGGGTAGAAATAGACAGGGGCAATTTGGTCATCCACAATCTATTAGTTGATTTTAGCTGGGTTAAGACAATTAACAACTAATGAATAATGATTATTAGATGTATAACTAATATTTAGCCGGTCCATTAGCTGGCCTGTTATAACCTCTTAGCTATTAATTATTAGATTTAGAGGTTTAAAACATGGCCATAGATGAGTTGGTTGTCCATAAAAAAACACTCCAACACTATTTAACGATGCAAGAGTTTAATCATTTAGCGAATTATCTGAACTTTGAGGTCCTTGCAATCTTTGCCGAAAACACCCACGGGGAACTCAATATTACACACGTTTTGCTTTTTTACTTCATCGTCCTCGTAGACGCAGACTCGTCGCTGTTTCTCTGAAACGAACCAAACAGACACCGTAGATCCGAGCGCTCCTCCGTCCTCCCGGGCCACGGCGATCATCACCGCCGCTGCGCCACCCATATCCACAGCAGAGCCGCTCGCCCTATAGCTTCACCTCGGTCGCGCGTGGGGCGGCCATGGAGGACTACCCGGAGGAGCTGCGGACGCCGCCGGTGTCGCTCGTGTCCATCGTGGGGTGCCCAGAGCTTCACCCCTCGATCTCGACGGCACTCAGCTCCCAGCAGCCTCCCATGAACACACTGGCCCTCCCGGACTTCGCCAAGGCCTCTATTCTGGCCCGCAGCGTTAAGCCCCGCGACCCTCTCGCACCGCCGCAACCCCCCGCTGGAATCCTCAAGAAGGACTGGCTCCTTAAGCACCGCACCCGCGTCCCGGCCGCCGTCGCCGCGCTGTTCCGTGCCGACCAGGTCTCCGGCGACCCCGCCCAGTGGCTCCAGGCCTGCTCCGATCTCGAAAACCTCAAGTATGTTGTCTGAATCGTTGCGTTGTTGATCCCAAGTTGACTTTGCACGGTCAGAGATGTAGTTAAGAGTCTTAAGGTGCAAATGGACAACTTATCAACCATTTGGGGCTTAGGATGCACCTCCCACACTTTCGGGGTGTTTGGTTTAAGCTCCATCCAAAATAAGGTGGTACATCATGGGTCTATTCCTTAAATTTTGTGCGATGATCTCATTCCTCTTATTAGTACTAACTACGAGGAATGAGGTGGTGATAGATCAACTCATTCCATTTCACAAACCAAACAAAAAGTGAGAAGTGAGAAGACGATAGACTAGCTTATTTCTCAAACCAAACACACTATTTATTGACAACAACTAGTATAACTGAATTCACGGAGTAATTTTCGTTTGTCGCACAGGTCTGCAATTCAGGGGAAAAACACTAAATCAGTGGTGGTCCTTGTGCAGGCTCAAGCTAGTGGTAAGTACCGATTTAGATAATTTGTAGCCTTCTCTCAATGCAGTGACTAGTAGGCTGATTATCTCTGGGTAGTTGGATACTAACAGTGATCTAGATTTTAAGCTGCACCTAATATTTTTTTTGCAGATGAGCTGAGTGAGGATGTAACTGTTGCCCTGAGAAAACGTGCTGAAATCGATTCCAAGCACTTGGTTGTGTTAGTTGAGCACGATGAAGCAGAATGGAACAGATCTCTGAACAAGTCTGTAACTTTTATTTTCCTGTGTTTTTACTGTTGCACTTTGTAGAACAATCCTAACCATTTTCTATGTCAAATTCTTTGGAGGTGTGGATGATTGTAATATTCTGTATCTGCAGATTGAAGAATGTCTTTGTGGAGTTATGTGCAGCATTCTATAAAGAGGAAGGGCGAAGGATAAAGGCTCGCATTGAGAAAAAGAACTTTGCTTCTGTTGAGCTGAGCATCCGGTACTGTTTCAAGGTGAGGACCTCTCTCTCCTTCAATTTAGTGCTATTAATCATTCTAGGTGAAGTGTAAAAGCATGGAAGATAGATTATTTTGTTCGTATTTAAGGGCCTGTTTGGAAGCACCCAGTTTTTAAGAAACCGATTTATAGAAAATAGAGTGGTTCCAATTTCCAAACATACTAGTTTATGCCACAGTTTATAGAAACTGGATTCCCAGATTCTTAAAAACCAATAAGCTACTCTCCCCTAGCTAAAACCAGCTTTTGTTTGTTTAATTACATCATGCCCTTGTTAGTTTCATGAAATTTACATCTATTGCCACCGCCTTTTAAAAATAGAGGAAGAGTATGCTAGTAATTGTGTACCAAAAAACTAGAAACTGGTTTCTTGGAAACCGAGTTCCAAACATCCCACCCAACTTTTTTTTTTCATAAACCAGTTTGTAGAAACTGCGGATAGAAACTGGTTTTTTAAAAACCGGTGTGCTTCCAAACAGGTCCTAAATTTCATTAATCTCTTTTCCATATTGTTCTGATATATTCATTTGCTCCATTATTATAATCATCAGGTTGCTATTTATGCGGAGTTCAGAAGGGATTGGCCAGAAGCATTGAAGTTCTATGAGGAAGGTGTTCGTGTTTTGCGTGAGGTCTGGTCACATCCCTTTCCTTATCCTTAATCAACAAGTGGCATACTAAATCAATTATCTCATAAATAAAAGACAAACTATGGCTATCATAAATCCAAAAAAAGTTAACTGTTTGCTGATCCACCATTGTTTCTTAAGCAGTTTCTATTGGCTTTGCATCATTCAGTGATAATAAATGTGCTTATATTTAGATGATTGGAACTTCGACAAGGTTACCTCCAACCCAACGCCTGGTTGAGATAAAAGCAGTTGCCGAGCAATTTCACTTTAAGATATCAACCTTGCTACTTCATGCCGGGAAAGCGGTAGAAGCAATCACATGGTTCCGTAAGCATATCAAAAGCTATGAACGGGTTGTTGGAACACCAGAAGTTGCTTTTCTTCATTGGGAATGGTTTAGCAGGCAGTTCCTTGTCTTTGGTGAGCTGATAGAAACAACATCCACAACTATTCCAGATACACTATCTCCTCGATTTGGCACTGCAGACAACACATTGACTGAGTGGGAATTTCAGCCAGCATACTACTATCAGGTTCAACCTACATCTTTGCACAGCACTATGATAGACACTCCATTTACTGGATTGCACTAACAATTGACTTCTCATACATTTTCTTCTAACAGTTAGCGGCAACTTACTTGAGAGAGAAGAGGTATGCCATCGAATGCTCGTCATCAATGGCTAACCTTACAACAGAAGTTAATGGAGTACCTGAGTCAGTAATGCCTTCTGTATATGTTGGCCAATATGTGCGCTTGTTTGAGCAAGGAGATACAGTTAGTCTACTACCGTAAGCTCCTTGATACTTGTTTTAAAAAAACTATAACATATTTTTTATATGGATATGAATATGAATAGTTATGCCTTAATCTCATTGCAGCCTTTCTGATACTGAATACACCAGCTATGCTTTGTCAGAAGCTGAAAGGTTTCAAGATTCTTATGAGATAATAGCATTGTTCAGAAAAGCTTATGAATCATTTCAGAGCCTAGGTGCTACAAGAATGGCTTCTGCCTGTAGCAGTGGAATGGCCATAGAATATTACGCAGCTGGTGATTTTAGCAACGCAAAACAGCTTTTTGATAGTGTTGCTGGTCTATACCGTCAAGAGGGTTGGACCAGTTTGCTCTGGGAGAACCTAGGATACTTGAGAGAGTGCTCAATGAAACTTAATTCTCCCAAGGATTTTATCAGCTATTCCCTAGAGATGGCTGCATTACCATTATTTTCTGGTAGTGGAGAGGAAAATCGAGAAAACAAAATTAAGAGTGGGCCTGCAGGTTCCCCTACCATTTCCAGGAGAGAGAATATACAGCAGGAAGTTATTAATGTTTTGGAAAGAAAACAGTCATCAGAAGGAACATATGATGGATTTAATAATGCGATAGAAGAAGTTACTCACCTTGATATTGATCAGATAAGTCCGCTAAGAATGGTGCTTACTGCATCTGTTGCTTTTCATGACCAATCTGTAAAACCTGGTTCACCTCTGCTTGTCAGCGTGTCACTCTTATCTCATCTTCCTTCTCCAGTTGTGGTTGATCAGTTGGAGGTTCAGTTCAATCAATCTGACTGTAACTTTGTGATACATAGTGCACAGGAAGACTCACTCCCTTCATATTCAAATTTGCATGGCCAAGTTATTCAAGATACTTCTCTTACTCTCTTCGCCAATAGATGGATGCGGTTGACACATGAAGTAAAATCAGGTACCATCGGTATATATACTTGTCATGATCAGGAACCTTGAGTCATTGACAATACTTGATTATACTTTGTTTCATTAAGCGTTCATCCACTCAGTTGTGTTACCGTGCTAATATCTATTGTAAATTAAATTGCGCTGGTTGCCTGGCCCTGTATTTGATGTAATACGTGAGCTAGGAACTCCATGTGGGGGACTTGGATTAGCAAAAGCTAGATACTTTATGTATTTTAGCGCTAAAGAGAATCAGAAAGCCCAGAAATATTATTTTGATTTATTTTAGTCAAAATCATTTCTTTTAGGATGTTATTGCCATGCCAAGGGAAGGATAAAAATTCTATGGAAATCACCACTAGCCAGGGAATCTGGGAAAGTAAATATAATGTCAAATTGTCAATTGAAGAGAAATATGTAATCCTTAGGTTATCCGTCATCGTCCAATGAGATTTTTCTTGAAATAAAATAGCATGATCCATACCCATGGCATATTATGGATTCATGATAAATACATAGTGATATGATGTTATTGATGTATCCTGTGACATGTATGATAAAAAAATGTATCATCTATATTTTTATCAAACATGCTGGAGAGCTGCACAACTTCGTATTAGAGATAGGAAAGAAAGAACTGGTCTCATACAATCTGCCAAGGGGCAAAGGTCAAAGTCTAGACCACACATACACACACAATGTGTACCACCACTTGGGCGCTCAGCAAAAAGAGCTCAAACAAGAGAGAAATGGCCTCCCAACTTTCTAGCATCTGCATTATCTAGAGCTGCACTTTATAATAGATTTCAATCCAGTGAGAATAAAGACTTAACAAAATTGAGAACCCCCCCCCCCCCCCCCCCCCCCCCCGAAAACGCAGGAGAGCTCCGCATCATAGTAACAAGAAAAGAGTTTTGGCCATAGCGATATGTCCCTTATCTGGTTGTGGTAAAAATGGGATACATCCATTTTGAGTAAAAGATGGCATTCTCTCAAAAGAATTGTCATGTTATATGCTATCTTAAGCCAAAACTGCAGTGTTTGCTTAACATTTCCATCCATGTGTGTTATTACTCCTAGCATTTACATGTACTGTGAGCATGCCATATAACGTATGCATATACTGTTATGCCTAAGGTTGGGAAAAAATCTGGTGAAACAAATGCTTATAATTTTTGGTAAAAGAAAAACACAAACGGTTACCATTTTTTGTTTAAAAAAGGGAATGATTATTGATTAACATCAATTGAATAATAGTAATAGTAATGATGATGATAGTAACAATAATAATATTTTTTAAGAAACAAAATCAAACTGTTAAGCTATGAAGGAACCTGCCATGTGATATGTTGGCTAGTTACCTAGCTGTGGTAAAAATGGGTATAACCATTTTGAGTAATAAGCATCATATAAAGAATTGTCATGTGATGTTCCATCTTGAAAGCTGAAACTACAATTTGTTTTTTAGTTCGCTTAGTTTTTAGAGGGCTTTGCCTATTTGTTTCTTGGTATTCGAACATTTGAGCTGAAAGTTTCCTTGGCATATGTGTTTGGTGATAGTTTTCCTACCACTAATTCCACAGCGGAGCTAACATTATGAGTACATCCTGCAGGAAAGAGTGGAAAGCTAGAATGTTTGTCTGTGAAGGCGACAATAAGCAAACACCTTGTGATTTGCTGCCATGCTGAAAGCCCTGCTTCCATGGAAGACTTCCCATTATGGAAATTTGAGAACCAAGTGGAGACACTGCCCACAAAGGACACCACTCTTGCCTTTTCTGGACAGAAACTTATTCAAGTTGACGAGCCAGATGCTCAAGTTGACCTTGTCTTAAATTCTGCTGGCCCTGCTTTAGTTGGAGAGTTATTTACTGTACCAGTGATCATAGAGTCAAAAGGACATGCAGTCCATTCTGGTGAACTGAAAATTAACCTCATTGATGCCAGAGGTGGTGGTCTGTTGTTGAGTCCGAGGGAAGCAGAAGATTCTGAAAGTCATCATGTTGAACTTCTTGGTGTCTCAACTGTGTCTGAGGATAAAGAGTCAAAGGAAGAGGCTGATAGCATAAGAAAGATCCAGTATTCATTTGGGGTTGTATCTGTTCCCACATTGAGTGTGGGTGATTCCTGGTCATGCAAATTAGAAATCAAATGGCATCGAGCAAAATCAGTCATGCTTTATGTTTCACTTGGTTACTCCCTAGGCTCAAGTGAAGAAGCAGCATTGCACCGGCTTAACGTCCATAGAAGCTTGCAAATTGAAGGGCAGATCCCCTTATTAGTTAGTCATCAGTTTTTGAGATCATTTAGGCGAGAACCGTTGTTGCTATCAGGGATCAGGTCCTTAGGAAGTGATGATAAAAAATGTTCTCTTGCTATGGATGAGTCTAACATGCTAATTGTGACTGCAAGAAACTGCACTGAAGTGCCTTTGTGTTTGCATTCAATGACCATTCAACCTGATGGTGATGGAGAGCAGCTGTGTTCAGTGCAACAGATCAGTGGAATTTCCAATCGTCATGCAATTGTTGCTCCTAGTGAGGAATATAAAGGAATATTTTCGGTCAATCCACGGGCTATCAGTACAAACTTCAGACTAGGTGAAATTTGCCTGAATTGGTCAAGGGATTCAAGCCTCGGTGAGGATCAAGATAGGCTTATTATCATGAAAGTACAGTTACCTGAGGTCAACATTGAGGAGCCGCCGCTTGTTGTGGGCATGGAGTGCCCTCCCTATGCAATCCTCGGCATCCCTTTCACTATCTATGTGAAGATTCACAATTCAACGTCTTTGCTTCAGGAAATCAAGTACTCCCTTGTTGATTCCCAGAATTTCGTTTTTTCTGGTGCTCACAATCATGCTGCTTTCATTCTACCGAAATCAGAACACACTGTTAGTCATAAGTTTGTACCGCTTGGTTCTGGCTCTCAGCAGTTGCCAAGGATCACAGTAACTTCAGTGCGGTATTCTGCTGCATTGACTCCTTCAGCCTCAGCAGCGACTGTCTTTGTGTATCCCAGTGAGCCTAAATTCAACTTGGAAACTAGCCATTCAACATCCGATGAGATCGTGAGTTGAGACCTAAACAGCCTGAAGTCTCCCCTCTCCTGACACTTAGCTCGACCCGGGCTGCATGTGAGGTAAGGTATGCTACTGGAAAGACCACCAGCTTGACATTTCATGTTGATTGTTGAAGAAACGAATCAGATTCCTGTCGGGGAGAAGGTCGCTGTGCAAAAGTTTTGGCATTATATTTCGAGGTTTCGATTTTGTAGCGCTTCTGGATTAACCACATATGTAACTTATGATTACTTCATTGTTTTTGGTTCAATGGTGCAACATACACAGGAAGATAGGCTCTTGTAAATTACCATCCCACCAGTAAAGTGGGGGAACAAACCAGCCCCATGTCAGTTTTTACTCTTTGATGCTTGCCAACTCGTCAATTTGTCATGGTTGTCGTGTTTCTTTGAAGTCTGAACTTCTGCTATTTAAGTAGAATTGACCTTCAAATGGGGGGAAAAGTCCTTAGGACATTTACAACCCTATTTAATATAGGGTTTTTAGAAGATCAATTGAAAAAGATATATTGTTTATTTACTGTATTTATGATCTAGAGCCTCAAAATTGCATCACAGTCTCTTAGATTTGGAAAACCGAACCATCGTTTTAGTACTGTACATGCCCTTAATACACATGAGTCATGATGTTTCTCACTAGTCACTTTAGTAATGATGATTTGACGTATACAGGAAAATGAACTTTATGAGTAATGCCATGGCGTATCTATTCTGAGGTATGACGATGGTCTTAGGACATGTACAGTAGTACTGTAGATGATTTTAAGGTGTTTAAAGGGAGCATTTGTAAAAAAAAATGGAACAGACAACAGACGCCTAACTTTATGAATTCGTCCAACAGACCTCCTGCTTGGGTTTAAAAAAAAGAAAAGGTATGCGTATGACGATGGTCGATGGCTGCGTGCTTCATGATGGCAGGGCCATGGAGGAGAACCCGTCTGCTCCGTAGCCGTGTTCAGCCGGCGGCGCTTTCCATGCCGATCCGTCTCGGTGTCGGCGTGTCGCATACGACCTATGCCCGTACGGTGTACGCGTAAAACCGGGAAATTCGCATTCTTCCCCCACACTGTTCGCGTCGCCGTATCTTCACATCGCAGGCCGCTTTGATTCTCTAGCGCGGCTGGGGACTGGGGGTCTAGGGTTTAGGCTTCCAAAAATCAAGCAAAGAAAATATTCGCAGTGTTGCGCACTTCGCGTCTCGATAAAGCCGACCGCCCGACCCCCAACTGTTCCGTCAAAGCAGAGTCTGCCCCTCCCCGCGCCGTTCTTTTTGGTTCCCCAGTCCCCGCCGCCGCCGAAACCCGCAGATGGAGGTCGTCGTCGCCGCGAAGCAGAAGGCGAAGAAACACATACACCTCTTCTACTGCTCGGAATGCGAGGAGCTCGCCCTCAAGATCGCCGCCAGCTCCGACGCCATCGAGCTCCAATCCATCAACTGGCGGTACGCCACCCTACCTTTTCTCTCCGCTTCCTCTTCCCGCCTCACCTATCTCGTGGAGCAAGCTGATTCCTCGAGTTATGTGATGCCGCACCACCAGGAGCTTCGACGATGGGTTCCCGAACCTGTTCATCAACAAGGCGCACGACATCCGTGGGCAGCATGTGGCGTTCCTGGCCTCCTTCAGCTCGCCGTCGGTCATATTCGAGCAGATCTCCGTCATCTTCGCGCTGCCCAAGCTATTCATCGCCTCATTCACGCTCGTGCTGCCTTTCTTCCCAACGGGCTCATTCGAGCGCGTTGAGGAGGAGGGCGATGTCGCCACCGCCTTCACCCTCGCGCGCATTCTCTCGATGATCCCCAAGTCGCGCGGCGGGCCTACCAGCGTCGTCATCTACGACATCCACGCGCTCCAGGAGAGGTTCTACTTCGGGGACGATGTCCTGCCATGCTTCGAGACAGGGATCCCGCTCCTGCTGCAGCGCCTCCGCCAGCTCCCGGACGCAGAAAATGTGCGTAGTGGCATACATTATTGCGCGAACAAACTTTTTTTTGAGGGATAAATTCCTACTGCAGTCCTGAGTCCTGACCCATGGCATGTTGCGTGCAGATCACCATTGCCTTTCCAGATGACGGTGCGTGGAAGCGGTTCCACAAGCTGCTACAGCACTTTCCAATGGTCAGCGGTTGCCTTCTTTTGCTTGGATGTCTATCTTTTGTTTGTTTCACATACCTTGTGTTGTCATGAATTACTCAGTTCTCTTGTCATAGATTTCATTCATGTTGGTCTGTTTGATTGTATAGATAGTCTGTAACAAAGTTCGGGAAGGTGACAAGAGAATAGTTCGTATAAAGGAAGGGCTACCTGAAGGCCGTCATGTTGTTATTGTTGATGATTTAGTGCAATCTGGGGGAACTCTTAGAGAATGCCAGGTATGATGGATGTGTTATTCTATTGCTTCTTCATGGTAGTTCTAGTAGATGGCAATGCTTACTTATCTACTTGTCTTAGCATTTATTCAGTCTGGAAGGAAATACGATATCGTATACTACAGCGTTTGAGGAAGAACGAAATACTATCTCATACATTTGATACAGCAGCAGAGGGGCACATTGTCGTGCCATTCTGGGGGTTATACTCTTTAATGCACATAGGGTCTGACTGGTTGATTGCATAAGGTCCTAGATTCCTAGTGCAGGCTAGGCTAATGCAACAACGTGGTGTTTGGTTTGGCCTGTATACCTGTCTTTGCACGTGCATAGATCATGTTTGGTAGCCCGCATTGCAAATTGGACCTCATACAGGGAAACATTTAGTGTTTGGTAGCCTGCACAACAAATGTTTTGTGTACCACTTCATCCAGGGGCGGACCTAGCCCGAAATCTGAGTGGGGGCCCAAATACTGAGTGGGGGTCTAGATAGAGACCTACTAACTAATAGCCTTTATAGCTACAGTAAATAAGATAGCAAGTCCACTAGAACCAGAAATTTGAGTGGGGGCATAGCATCGGTCCACCCCTGACTCCATCGGTCGTGGAACGGGAGACATGGCTATGGCGGTGCAGACCGGAGCACGCCAGAGAGGGAGCGAAGGGATTGCATTGGCTTGTGCGGGGCAGGTGCAGGCCTAGTACACAGCTGAGTTGCCTTTCAGTGGATGCAGCCCAACAAGCGCTTCAAGCAGCGTGCTAGCCTTGTATAAGGGCCTGTACAACCAACCACAAAAGAGTGTTGCAGCCCACTAGTGTGGATAGCCCCTTATGGCCTTATGTAGGCGACCCTCTGAGCACCACTTTTCACGGTTTCCACTGTCATCGTGCTCCCCCACATTTAAATGGTAAAAGAGCTAAAACTGTACACAAATGAGGATTCAAACCATGGTTGTCGGCTCTAAACCCACATTTACACCCACCTAACCAACATAACACACATGTTTTTATCTTTTATACTTATAAATGGAAACCACTTTGCTAGTAAGAATAAACGAAGAGTCATGATAAGAGCTAAAAGGAACACTAATGCCTTCTTTTGCTCAACCTGCGTATATTTTTTCAGTCCTTCTGAAATCTCACTTTGTTGGTAGACCTGGTTTACTGTTTTTACTACTGTAGTTTATCATACCGCCAGTTGATAAATATCGAGTGTTAATAACTCCCAGTTGGACCTTAGTAGCATATATACTCCTTTTTGTCCAAAGAATCACTTATTCTGCTTACATTATCTGACACTTTTTTTTTATAAAAAAATGTGTCTTGTTTTGCAGAAAGTTCTAGCTTTGCATGGCGCTACAAAAGTCAGTGCTTATGTGACTCATGCTGTGTTCCCTAAGCAGTCATATGAACGTTTCATGGCATCTAATTCTGGTAATTGGCAGTTTATCCAACTTAGCAATTCCGAATTTTTCTTGTTGCTTATTATGTGTTAATCACAGCTGGGCCAGGCGACCAATTTGCTTACTTCTGGATCACGGACTCATGCCCACACACAGTAAAAGCTATTGGGCAAAGACCTCCATTTGAGGTTCTGAGCCTCGCTGGCTCAATTGCAGATGCTCTTCAGATATGAGCGTACACTGGTAGATGGGCATGGGCTTGAATTGTTGATGCCCACCAGATTGAAACTTGTACTATGAGGTGGAATGCTCCCGCTTTTCCTAAATGTAAGAGTTGGTTTCCAGTTCCTGGAAAAGCAAATAATTGTGTAGTAAGTTAAGTACCTGAAGGTTCCATAAACAGCCCTGTGGTTTGTAATAAAATCAGGCATTGGATACTCAATTGTTGACAGCTGTGTATTTGTCAATGTTCACTTCTGTTTGAAGTGCGCGAGACCAGTGCTTTACTTTCCTGACCCGTCGGAGTATCGGTTTAGCAACTTCAGGTACTGGGCTTTGTTGTGAACAAATAGTGCAATGTAACTGAACTTGAACCTAATTGAATTTCTATTAGATTGGATGGTCATATTGCAACCATGACATGTTGGTCTCCTTGAATTTTACTGTTACATGGATGCATCGAGCAAATTGGTTTGTGTTGATACTTGATAGCCTGCGTATGAAGAGCAAGACTGCAAGAGCATGTAGCATCATTGCATTTTAACCCTGCCCTTGCCTATCTTAACCGAGCTGTTCTAAAACAAGCTATTTTTCAAGGATAATGCCGCCGGATAGTAGAGATAGTAGATTCTAGTATCAATGTGGTCGTTTTTTTTTTTTTTGCTGATGCTGGTGGTTAGTAGATTTTAATATCATAGCGGTCTTTTTTTTTGGTCCTTGGCTCGGAGTTTAGGCTTCCAGGAATTTGAACTTGTCAGTTGGCACATCTAGCATCTCGTCACCAAACTCGAACTCAATAATGCAAGTAGTTGGTTGAGAATAAAATAGTGTGGGGTTCTTCAGTTTGGCGATGACTTGAGCAGGCGAGCAAAAGATACTTGGGTATCCTTCTAAAAAGGCCATCGTGCAGCTGCCTCGCATGGTCGAGCAAGTTACCTCCAACAGGTGTGCAGCAGAGCTGCAAGTATAAGATACCCTTACTATAATTCATCATACTACCAAAACCAAGATTTAAGCGTCATCTGAGGCTTTGGAGAAGCACCGAAAAAGCATCCTTGGACGAAACTTGTGGAACAGAAGCATACCTGCAACTGCAAGGCCGCAGCAACAGCTTCCTGCTAAAGCACGGCTCTGCCCTTGAGAAGCTTCATCCAGAAGAGCCATAGCTGGTGCAGGGAATTTACTTGCAAGAAACATAGATATTTGCAGTATAAAGGTGTTCCTGGATCCTGCACATGCCATGACAACAAGGGGGAAACAAATAGCAGCAGACATTTGCCATGGAACCCAAACTCGCGGTCGCGGCGTTCGTCCTGTTCCTAGCGTTTGCAGCAGCCTGTTCCGCGAATCACCACCACCACCGAGACCCCTCTGTCGTCGGATACTCCCAGGAAGACCTCGCACTGCCCAGCAGCCTCTTCAGATCCTGGTCCGTGAAGCACGGCAAGCTCTACGCCAGCCCGACGGAGAAGCTGGAGAGGTACGAGATATTCAAGCAGAACCTGATGCACATCGCGGAAACGAACAGGAGGAACGGGAGCTACTGGCTGGGCCTGAACCAGTTCGCCGACGTCGCCCACGAGGAGTTCAAGGCCAGTTATCTGGGACTGAAGCGAGCACTGCCAAGAGCGGGAGCGACACAGACACGCACCCCGACAGCGTTCAGGTACGCGGCCGCAGCCGCAGGCAGCTTGCCCTGGTCAGTCGACTGGAGGTACAAGGGAGCCGTGACGCCGGTCAAGAACCAAGGAAAATGCGGTGAGTTCCATCTCTGGACAGTACACGAATGCCATCCTTTTTCTCAGCGTATTGTTGCACCGATTAGATGCCACTAGACGATGGGAAACGCGAGACTGTAACGCGGTTACAAGGTGAACCGTGAACGAAACCAAAAAAAAAAATGCTTGCAGGGAGCTGCTGGGCCTTCTCGTCGGTGGCAGCAGTCGAAGGGATCAACCAGATCGTGACGGGCAAGCTGGTGTCGCTCTCGGAGCAGGAGCTGGTGGACTGCGACACCACGCTGGATCACGGCTGCGAAGGGGGGACCATGGACTTGGCGTTCGCTTACATGATGGGGAGCCAGGGGATCCACGCCGAGGACGACTACCCGTACCTCATGGAAGAAGGCTACTGCAAAGAGAAACAGGTTCGCACACAAAAATCTTCACATGTGAACTGGATGATACTAGGACGCAGGGTTCTAATCCTTTGCTCTGGCGTGCGTGTTTAGCCCCAAGCTAATGTCGTCACTATAACTGGATACGAGGATGTCCCGGAGAACAGCGAGATCAGCCTGCTGAAAGCGTTGGCCCATCAGCCTGTCAGCGTCGGCATAGCTGCAGGGAGCAGGGACTTCCAGTTCTACAGAGGGGTAAGTAGAGCTGACTTGCCTGTAGTATGGTTGGTTTCAGATGGTGTCATCACTAGCTGTCACAGAAGGGAAGTAACATGTGCGTGTATACCGATCGTCTGGCTGGCTGCACTGCAGGGAGTGTTTGACGGGGCCTGCAGCGTCGAGCTCGACCATGCGCTGACGGCCGTCGGGTACGGCTCATCGTACGGCCAGAACTACATCACCATGAAGAACTCGTGGGGCAAGAACTGGGGGGAGCAAGGCTACGTCAGGATAAAGATGGGCACCGGGAAGCCGGAGGGTGTCTGCGGAATCTATACCATGGCCTCCTATCCCGTGAAAAATGCAACACGCTGGGGTGCCTAATATTTTTGTAACGAGTTTGTTCGAAACTATTCTTTTAAATATATCCACATGGCAAAATGCCTTTTTTTTACCATTGCTGTCAAGATCCCATACTTGATTTCACAAAATCCATGTTACACTCATCACTCCAGCACGATAGGAACAACTATATATTGTGATCTATCTGCACGACTGTCTTGGAAGGCGATATACGATTGCGCGGCCAAGCGGTAACCGAAGTATGGTCAGTTAATCGGAACAACGTGCTCCCAATCTCACCGGCAGGTGTTAATCAAGTATTGCTAACGAAGGATTCGTGGAGTTCAGTTTATCTTTTAAAACCATTTACGAGACACAAATTGTTTTGAGTCATTATATATTATATTGCTAAGAGCTCAGCATCAAAGGTCCCATGGTCTAGTGGTTAGGACATTGGACTCTGAATCCAGTAACCCGAGTTCAAATCTCGGTGGGACCTTCTTTTTCACATTTTGCATAAGATTTTTTTTCATGATTTTATGTTTTTTAGAGGTAATTCATATTCTGATAATAACGATGAATAAAATGCAAATTTGACTGACAGAATTTGTAGTCGTCCTCGTCCACTTCACAAATTTGCAGTAGAGAGTCCAATCCAGACTTCAGACTCCATCGAGTTGGTCTTTGGTCCTGCATCGTGCTGAACTGCTGACGCTTCGCGCGGGTCCGAGGTCAGGCAGCAGCAGCACGGAGTAGCACCAGGGCGACCGCCCAGGTTATCGTCGGCCGCCGGCGACCTGTACCACGGCGAGAAGATGCATCTGAGCGCGAACGAGGGGATCGAGGGTCTGCGATTCGCGGTGACGGGCGGGCAGGGCTTCGTCGGAGCTGCCCTCAGCCTCGAGCTGCTCCGCCGCGGTGCCCGCGAGGTCCGGTCCCTCGATCTCCGCGCCTCCTCCTCCTGGTCCCAGCAGCTCCTCGACGTCGGCGTCCGAATCATCCAAGGTCAGTCCCTCCAGTTTACCATCTTCAGTTCAGATCGCTGCAATCCCCACGGTTTTACTTTGCTGTCGCTGTGGCCTGTGGGTAAATAGCTTACTCATGCGATTTGCTGTGAGCAGCAGAATCGGATTCCTCTTAGAATAAGACGGTTTGTACGAGATGCAAATTACTAAAATAGTGTGTCCAAACGGAGGACATCACTGTACCACTACTATCTTAATATCTGTGTATCTATGTATCTAGGTAAATAGTTGGTGGCTCTTGCATAGTTGTTTCTGTACATGTTTTGCCTGCAATCACCGTGTTACCTTCTGTTTCTCTGTGTTTAATGCAACTGGTTACCAATATATAGCTTGTGGAATGATACATCAGTTTCTTAAGGCCTTGTTTTGCAGGGGACATAAGAAAGAAGGATGATGTGCGGAAGGCTTTCCGTGGAGTGGACTGTGTTTTCCACCTTGCTTCTTATGGCATGTCAGGGAAGGAGATGGTGCAGACTGGGAGATCTGACGAGGTTAATATAAATGGGACCTGCAATGTACTGGACGCTTGCCATGAGCAAGGTGTCAGAAGGCTTGTGTATGTAAGCACATACAATGTGGTATTTGGAGGAAAGCCGATTGTCAACGGAAATGAGGCGTTGCCTTATTTTCCGATTGAAGACCATGTTGATGCTTATGGGCGCAGCAAATCAGTTGCTGAACAGCTGGTACTGAAGAGTAACGGGCGGCCAGCTAAGTAAGTTTACCCTTCTCCTTTGCTAGGCTCCAGTACATTGAAAAATATGGCAAATATGCTCAGTTTTTTTTGTGGACCATGCTGTCCTCCAAACCGACGGTTAGAAAGAAATTGTTTAGGCTGATGCTACCCTTTGCACACTTTTTTAGATTGTGATATTGTCTTCTGAAAAAAATTGTCATCCATAATTGCTCTTTAAACAACAACAAGAATTTCATTTCAGCTTGTAAGCCACGGGTGGCATTTGATTGTATGCAGCCTGTCTTACTGATTGGGTGAAATCTTACAGGAGTGATAAAAGTACTCGTCTTTATACATGTGCAATTCGCCCTGCTGCTATATATGGACCAGGTGAAGAGCGTCATTTTCCAAGAATCCTGTCCCTTGCAAAGTTGGGATTAGCTTTCTTCAAAATTGGGGACCCAGGTGTCAAGACAGATTGGGTTTATATAGATAATCTAGTTCTTGCTCTGATATTGGCAAGCATGGGACTTTTAGATGACATTCCTGACAGGAAGGGAACTCCTGTAGCAGCTGGTCAGGCGTATTTCATATGCGATGGTAATTGCTTTTACTGTTAGCTTCTGTGATGTCATTACTAAATTATACTCATGCAGCTGCACCATCTTTGTGTTTTTTTTCTGTCCATAGTGATACTGATAATTTCGTTTTAACTTGAATTCGAAAAAAGTCTAGGCTAGGTAGAGAAGACATTTGTGGTTTGTTGTCTTGATTTTGGCAATAAAAAAAACTGGATCTGTGGGGGAAGACCGTCCCACGGCATTGCATTTAAGAAGACTTTCTCATGTAGGTCGACAAAACTTCTAAACACCTACCCCACCCATTCATAGCGGCACTAGGCCTTAGATCTGTACTTTGACGTGGACAGATGAGGGGATTTTTTTAACCCAGCTTGAAATTCGCTCACACGGGAGTTGAATTCAGGACCTGAGGAGTGCTACTCAGTCCATCTAACCAACTCAGCTAGTCCATCTAACCAACTCAGCTAGAAGCCCTTTCGCTTTGATTTTGGCAATAACACCATTGCTAGCAATATTGTCTTCTCTATGGAAGTATGCTCTGAGGTTGGCGATGGTGCTTACACTCTGTCGGACAGTTGGATTCATGGGCAGAGAATTGAAAATATTGTACCCTGCCTTTTACTTTAGTTCCTAAATAAATGTAGAGTTAACAAGTGCACAGCTTCAAAAGCACTCCCTGACCATGCTTGGGTGACTGATTTGCAAGGGGCATCTTCTGTTCATGTTCACCAAGGAACATATTTGCTGCCTGCTGCCTCTGCTGTGTATACAAGTCACTAAATGAGATTCTCAACACTATTAATAGGTCAAAATCTACCGCAAAGTCCAAGACTTCCTCCCTCTCCTGGTTTCTATTACGACACCCAAACCTGCATAAACCGTCTTGAAAGCTGCACTTGTTGTACCTACATGTCTGTCGAGATCTGTTCCTATGAAAAGCTTATCACTAATAGGTATAGCTCTAACCTGTCATCTAATTCTTCCTAGAAAAGTCTTTTAGCACTCTCATCATAGCCTACTTTGGGGGCACATATACATTAATAAAACAAGGAAAAAAGGAGACAAAGAAGATAAAAAGGGCATTGTCTTTTTGACTGCCAATGGTTTGGTACTGGTAGTAGTTCATTGGAGCCTTGGAGGTAGTTTTTGGTCGCTTATCTTGTAATAAAGGTGCAACTCTGACTTTCATAGGCTGAGTGTTGGTGTTTGTGTTTCCTTGTTTTTTTTTTTTGGGGGGGTGGGGGGGGGGGGGGGGCTATTTTACCACTTTGTAAGGATACCCAGCTCCTCCTGTGTGTTTGAGGAAAATGTAATTACTAGCTACTTTCCTTCTCAGTGTTCTGAACATTGGATTTTTGAAGTTGAACACTTTGTACATATTATACACAGTACATTTTTTTCCATAATTAGGTGTCCCAGGATTCCAATAGCCATTACTTGAATAACAGAACTATTCGCAATACAAGTACAAAGTGTTCCTTGGGTAAGGTTTACACCCAGTAAATACGGAACTTTTGAGAAGGCCAAGAATTTAGACTTTTTCTTCCTTATAATAGAAATGTCCCCTGAAAAATTGGTGTCTCGAGATCTCTGTGACATAGAACACGGTGATTATATATGCAGCTATACATTTCATTGCCTTACTTAGCTATAAGTGTTTTGCAGGATCACCATGCAATACTTTTGAATTTATCATCAAGCCCCTTTTTCAAAGTTTGGGTTATTCCGTTCCTCAAGTGGTGCTGGATACCTCCGTTGCCCTTGCCGTTTCAAGAATATTTTTATTCATATCTACACTGTTCTACCCATGGCTTGATAGTAAATGGATGCCTCAGCCTCTAATTCTCCCCGCTGAAGTTTACAAGGTCAGCCTCTGTCATGTGCAATTTTGATGTTCTCCTTTGTGTTGCCACTTAACCTACCCCAGCATAGTTTTGAAATATGCATATAATGGCCAGAAGATGCAAGTGGACAAGTCATGTCAATTTCATTGCTAGTTTATTTTTTTTAAAAAAAACAGTTCTTTTCAAGGGATCTCTCTACTGAACTACTCCTGACTAGGCCAGCAGACTTGCAAATAACATTTTTGTTTGATGTTGGACAAAGGTTAAGGTACGGATGCCAATATCCAGGCATCTGTAAATAATCATCTGATGTTGCTTGCTAATTGTGACAGGTTGGTGTCACACACTACTTTTCGTTCTTGAAAGCTAGAGAGGAGCTCGGCTACGTGCCCATGGTGAGGCCCCACGAAGGCTTAGCCGCAACGATCTCGTACTGGCAAGAGCGGAAGAGAAGGGAGCTGGATGGCCCGACCATATTTACTTGGCTGGCCGTAACGATCGGGATGCTGGCCGTGTTTTCTGCCGCCTGCCTCCCGCCCGTCGGCCCGTTGAAATGGGTGCTCGACGTCCACCTGTTTGTTTTCCGCTCGATGCTCGTGATCCGGCTGGTCTTGGCGGTAGCGATCGCACTGCATGCTGGCGAAGCCGTGTACGCCTGGTTCTTGGCGAGAAGGGTTGACCCGAGGAACGCTGCCGGGTGGTTCTGGCAGACCTTCGCTCTGGGGTACTTCTCCCTCCGGTACCTTCTCAAGAGAGGCAGAGCGTGAATTCGTGTGTGATTCACATGTACGTACACTGCGGATCCTGTAACAGTGGTTCCAACTTCCAAGCTTCATGCTTGGTTTTTATTGAGGAGGAGGCGTCAGGCGTATGAGCAATCCCCAGATCGTATCCCTCCTGACATCTGCCTGTGGTCGGATCGGATGTACTTTGTGGTGATACTGTGAACTGGTGAAAGTTTAACAGGTCGCTTTCTTGGATGAGCTGTAATGTAACTAGCCATTGTTAGATCCAAATGCAACTGATGCTCCAGCAGAAATTTGGTGGCTGTCGCACATCTAACGCCGTATATGAACCGTATGATATTATTGATACGTCGAAGCTGGGAAAAAAAAAACCCCAGCTCGTTTTCCTTGCCTGTTATGCCAGTTCATCTGCACGAGTCTTTCTTGTGTCTACAGAGAAGTCCAATGGTCAGTGCTCCCCTGGCGTCTGAACCGGAAGTCCTGGAATAGGCATGTTAGGCTGACGACGGACGGAGTAACCGAAACCGGACCTAAAATACTGCCCACGAAAACAATGAGGTCCAAGCTTCAGCTGAGCTCCACCACTCTTCTGATTCTTCCACCAACCTCCCCCCAGTCCCCCCCAAACCTACCATTGCCGTGCATTCAATAAAAATTAGTGTCGGCGGCGAGCGGAAGCAACCGAAAAAGGGAGAGAGGGAAATAGGTGAGGGCCGAGTGCTGGGTCAGGGTCGGAGATGGACCTGCGAACCGCAGCCATGTACATGAGCCGCACGAGCTGCAGAGTTAGCGGCCGCCTGTGCCTGTGCGGTTCTTCTTCAGTCCTACTGAGTCGTCCCGAGTCCCGACCGCATTCTCTCGGCCAACATCTCCCGTAGGAAAACATCACCGTGTCCGTAGAAACGATGGTAGCCGCAGACATGAAGTGTAACCACCGTGCGGTATAACTTGTACTGTACGTTTTTATGTAGAGAGGTTGCAGTCTTGCACCCGGATGTGTTGTGAAGGTAGATTGGCTGTGGAGAAGCATTTGCTGAAAAAGCTCTACCTTAAAGCCTACTAGTCCGTACGATGCGGAGCCGAAACATGACAAAACGTTTCGGTAGCAGGGCGGGGACAGACAAGTTTCATTGGCCCAGCGCCTCCTCCCCATGTTCTCATGTGGATCCTTCGGTGCGCCCGCAGCTGCCCAACTTTTTTTAAGTAAACGTTAATCAAATAAACAGATGCAGCTTCGGTTTATTCTTTTTCTCAACCTATCTCCGGCATATTATGCATATGATCGCATAAAACACCGTTTCACACAATGTAGCCTGCAATGTTGCAGGGTGAATTTTAAAATATGAGATGAGATGTGAGATAAGATGAATAGGCTGCTGGAGACAGCCTTATAACTGCACCCTTCGAAAAAAGAAAGAAACATCCATGCCTCATTGTTTGTTCGTTTTAAAAGTGGATTGAAGAAGATTAGATACGATTAAATGTCTTTTAGTCAAAATTAAATAGAAAGTGATTTAGTGCCACTCAATCCTCTAACCCCTGCAAGGATGCAACCGAACAAGGCAGGTCTCGTGAAGAAGTGAAAAAAAAAACTCACCCATCACCATTCCACTCCATAGAAGGACGCTACCCATCTTTATCTCTATATTTAAACTGCAATCTACGAACAAATAGTGTTTTGCACGATGACCCATATGGGTAAGCTGTTCGATGCACTCTAACAATTTAAAGCTCATGTTGTTTGAGATGATTTTCAAAATTGTGCCTCTACAGTAGTAATGGATGATTCATTTTTAGGAGAAAATTGAGCAGCAATGCTGAGATAAAAAGCGCAGTTTTAAAAATCCCCAAAATAATCAGACAGACGGCAGCTGTTGACATGAGTTGGTGGCATGAGCTGCTGAAGCTAGCTGAACCAACCTACACCGGACCGGACAGCACACCACTTGGTGGACGTCAAAAGCTGCTGCCAGGTGGCCGTATCGAGGCCTGCACCGCACCAGCAGCTGCCGCCACCCATCATTTTTGCCAACACGGCTCCAGTGTGTCTGAGCTGCCTGACTTGGAGGAGTCGTAGGAGGGAAAAAAAAGGTTTTGGTAATTCATCATTCACGTCGCCTCGCGTTATAGCACGTTCTTGTGTTCACAAAAAAGCTACGAGGAACTTTCAACTGCACACCTCGTTGGTGTCCCCCTCATGCATGAATAAAGCCAGCCTGTCCAGGCGGAGGCAAGCTGCTGTGGCTGCGGCACAAACACCGCGCCAGCACAACGCATACGCATACCTCACCTTCCTTTCCTCCTCCCGTCCTCCATCAAAAGAAGGCAGGGAAAGATCTGATCTGAGGGGTGAGAGAGCAGGAGGAGAAAGCCAAGCCATTGCCCTCCCCTCTTGAAGGCTTGGAGCTTGGTTCTACATCCTCTTCTCTTCCCCTCCCTCTCTCTCTCTCTCTCTCTCTCTCTCTCTCTCTCTCTCTCTCTATTTGGTTTGCTTGCTTGCCTCTACTAGACTCTAGTCGTCGGTTCCGGCCATGGCCACCATCCTGGAGAACATCCAGAAGGCGAGGTTCCTGCCGACCAGGCCGCTCAAGGACGAGCTGCCCACCTTCCAGGGCGGCGGCAAGGGCAAGGAGGAGAGCCACCTCATGGGCCTGAGAAAGCGGCTGTCCAGCTTCTCCGGCAAGATCCAGCCCATCTCCTCCGCGTCGGCCGCCGAGTGGGCGTTCCGCCGCTCCAAGTCGGCGCCCTCCCTCGGCGCCGCCTTCGCCGCGGGGGGCGGCTCCCTGAGGCAGTGGTGGCAGTGGGGCGTCGGCTGGCTCCTGTCCAAGAAGCCCGGGTTCGCGGGCGACCTCGAGATGAACGAGGAGGAGGTCGCCGCGCTGGGCCGCCAGAGCAGGGGCACCTGGGCCCACATCCTCTTCAAGATGCGGTCCGGCGTCCGCCGCCTCGTCGCGTCCGCGCACTCGCTCCCCACCACGCACAAGCAGCAGTCCCTGCCGTCGTCGTCGGCCTCGGCGGCGCACAGCGTCCAGTGCAAGCCGGCGGCGTCGTTCGCCTACGCGCAGCGGCAGAGCTTCCACCACACCGGCCACGCCATGGCGCACTAGGCAGCGTCTCGCGGTTGCCGGTGCCGTCTGCGGCCGGTCTCCTCCAGATCCAGAGATGGAGGGCGCTGAGAGTCGCGGGAAGAAGAAGATTCAGGTTACAGGTGCGTGAGATCGACGGTGAAGATGTCGTTGAATTGATGATGAATGAAATGGAATGTAGGATTACCATCCTGTGGTCTGTGTAGATCTAGTGCCCCTGTAGAGGTGAACACGTGTTATACTACATGCTCGTTCTTTATATTATTCTTTTGGGTTCGTTCGTTGGACGATGTAAATGTAAAATGTTTGGTTGATCTTGTACTTTTTGTTAAATAAAACTGATGCAAATTGTGCCCCTCGGTTCTTGAGTAGTCTCAGGCTCTCAGCCAGATCTGATGTGTCTTTTCACCGGCTGCCCTGCCCAGCGAACCTGTAACATTCTGCCAGCATGTATAGGTGTCTGTGCACGCGTTTGCTGGAAGCCTGTACTACTCCTGGTCAATGCCACGCAAAAACAGCTGGAAAATTTCACAAGATGCCTGTCAACTTGGGAAGCAACTATTCTCAAACGAGAGTTGCCGCCGGTAGACGGTTCATGGAATCAATGGTCACCGGCCGTGGGCGGTTTTCTTTTTTTCCAGTGAATCGACGTGTTGTAGTCGTCTAAAAACACCAATTACTCGTCGCCAATTTCGTTTCTAGAACGACAGGACACGTACGATTCTCTCGTGTTCTGTCTACGGCTACCAGTAGCAGGAGTAGTAGGAAACAGCGAAGCACGAGAGAAGGTGAAGCGTCACATGTGAACAGGTAGGCGGTCAATTGTGTCACCTACGCTACAACTACGAGTCCGATGGACCTGCAGTTGCACCACGAGAAAATGGATGGTTCGCTAGCGCGGTCCGATGGAAGGAATGGCTAGGTGGTGCCCGCGAAACAGACGTGAATTCGGCGGCGGTCCATGGAATTTGGAAGGGAAGCCAACCCAACCTTGCTACTTTTCCTCGTATAGGACACCGACGTTTTCTTACCAGTGCCACTGGGCCAGGCGAATGAGTGGACGCTCGGCCCAACCCAGTTATGCCAATCTTCTTCGCCGCGTTCGCCAAGTTCAGCCCATGGTCTACCCCACTCTACTACACTGCCCGCGGTCCAACTCCACCCCATCCACGTCAGGTCGTCACGTTTTTTTAAAATGGTTAGGTCGGCTCACTGTTTTTTATTTTAAACCATTTTAAATAGTATGTATAAAATAGTATTGTTGCTTTTTTAAAAAAACTAACCTGTTTAGTCACATTAATCTCCTAGCACAACTAAACTGTTGTAATGTGTTGTTCCGTCTGATGACATGGTAAGAAAAACATACATGACCACTATGCCAGTGTGCCACGTCAATCTGATTGGTGTGGCAAGTGTGGGGGACAGATATCCCCGGCTCCACTAGAAGTCTAGAAGGCCTCATGAAAGGCTTTGGGCCCATTACTTCGCAAGGTCATCCTTTCGTGGGCCAGGGGAGAAATCGCTGGCGGAATGGATTGACGCAAGATTTGATAAACTCAAGCCCAGACGGCTCATTGGGTTTAAGCATTATCCACAGCGTTGATCCGATTCTCCCGCGCAGCGTCCTCAGACGTCGGAACTAAATGAGAATAAGTCGGTAGGATTATAGGAAGATAAGTTCAATCGGTTCACTATTACTTAGGTGCACGTTGCTATCATACCCGCATGTAACGCCCCACGGTCGAGTATATAAGGTCTAGGGGGCGTCCCTTCAAAAGACAGGTCACTCATTAGTCATCTACTCCATTCTCTAGCATCCTTCGTACTAGAGAATCCCCCTGTAACCCACCACATAAAGATCCACACCAGGAAGTAGGGTGTTACGCCTCTCAGCGGCCCGAACCTGTATAAAATTGTCTATCGTCTCTTGTGCGCCTAGTACAAACCATCGAGCTACAGTCGGTAACACCGTTGAAACGGAAATAGGCTTACACCTTTTCCTAATTGATTTTGGTGGTTGAATTGCCCAACACAAATAATTGGACTAACTACTTTGCTCTAGATTATAAGTTCTACAGGTGCCAAAGAATCACAACAAACCAATAAAAAGACCGAAAAAGGATTTAAATATAGAGAGCAAAAGTCAGCCGAAGTGTGCCCTGGTCTGGCGCACCGGACTGTCCGGAGCACCACCGGACAGTGTCCGGTGCACCAGGGTCTCCAACTCCGAACGGCTCACCTTCGGGAATTCTGGAGGCCGCTCCGCTATAATTCACCGGACTATCCGGTGAAGCACCGGACAGCGTCTGGTAGGGCACCGAACATGTCCGGTGTGCCAGCGGAGCAATGGCTACTTCGCGCCAATGGTCGTCTGCAACCGCATTGAATGCGCTACACTGCGCGCCAGAGTCAGAGCAGAGGCAGATGGCGCACCGGACACTGAACAGTGCCTGTCCGGTGCACCACCGGACTGTCCGGTGGCCCAGAAGACAGAAGCTCCAACGGTCAAAATCCAACGGCCAGGTGACATGGCAGGCGCACCGGACTGTCCGGTGCGCCATGCGACAGACAGCCTCCCAACGATCACTTTTGGTGGTTGGAGCTATAAATACCCCCAACCCCCAAACACCAAAGAGATCAAATCCTCTCCCAAGTCCTTAGTTCATTCCAAATTAAATAGTGACTTGTGAGAGAGTGACTTGTGTTCATTTGAGCTCTTGCACTTAGATTGCTTCTTTTTCTCATTCTTTCTTGTGATCAACTCAATTGTAACCGAGGCAAGAGACACCAATTGTGTGGTGGTCCTTGCGGGGACTTTGTGACCCGTTTGATTGAGAAGAGAAGCTCACTCGATCTAAGTGACCGTTTGAGAGAGGGAAAGGGTTGAAAGAGACCCGGTCTTTGTGACCACCTCAACGGGGAGTAGGTTTGCAAGAACCGAACCTCGGTAAAACAAATCATCGTGTCTCACTCTTTATTTGATCGCGATTTATTTTTCACCCTCTCTCTCAGACTCGTTTATATTTCTAACGCTAACCCCAGCTTGTAGTTGTGCTTAAGTTTATAAATTTCAGTTTCGCCCTATTCACCCCCCTCTAGGCGACTTTCAACCGTCCTACCCAAAAGCACCTCGAGGGGTAACCCCGGGTGCGCGATCGGGTCCCAAACACCAACAGTTGGCGCGCCAGGTAGGGGGTGTGTCGCTGATCCAAGCTAGCTCAATGGCCATCGTTTTCCAACACAAGATTGCCCTCTGACCTGGATCCGTATTCTGCTTCGGAACCATCTCATCCGTGATAGACAAAGAAGGAATTCTGCATCATATAGCGGATCCATCGGAGAAGAAGCTTTCCTCAAAAATCTCCGAAAAGCTGGAACGGAGCAGGAAAGAGCACAACCTCCAGCACCCCGGGCGAAGAGTACCTCCTGCAAGCCAGAAGCAGCGAATTAGTTTACCCGGAGAACCCCGTTGTCCACCTCATCCACGAAAAGATGGACACGAATTACAAGTAAAAAAAAGAAGCAAACGAGATAAAGGCCCGTCAAGCTGCTCTTCTGGCACCTCCGCCCTTAAAGGAGAACAGAGAGAAGCTTGTTGTCGCGGCAACTCCATTCTACCCCGACGTCCTCTTCATCGGGGGAAGAGTGGAATCGTCCCCCATCTCCGACAACGAGCCAACCGTGCCTGGGGAAGAACCTCCTCAGCGAGAAGCTCACCGACGGAGGAACCGATGCCGGAATGTTCGGCGACATCATGAAGCCGGAGAATGAGACCCGGCGCAGCCCGTATCTCGAGATGAGATCCCGGTGGTGGGAGAAACTCCTGATGAACGAGTCTTCAGGGAAAGGAGGAATTCCCGCCGATGTGATCGTCGGCAAGCTCAAGAGCAAGCCGAGCAGGAGGCGAGACAACGCCGAGAGAACCCTCTCTTCGGACGAAACCTGAACCCCGACTTCGCCCGAGCCATGAACACACCGAGCGAGGTCGGTGGAGTGTTGGCTCGGATAGCCGATGGCCTCCCCCGGACTCCAGACGCTGAGGGCTATCGGCGGCTGCTCACTCGGGTAGCTAATCATCTTCTGCCTCTCGCTCATCCTCTGAGCGATCTACGACACACCATCAATAGTCGACGGGACGCGCGGATCTCCATCAATGCTTCGCACGAACAACGACATGAGAACAAGATCCGGCGCTGAGAAGAGTATGATCGGGATCATGGCATCCCTGCACGAAGTCATGCCACTAGAGTTGAGTCGGCGATGGCTTCAACTGGTGGCACAACTCGAGGACGGTTGAGACAGCACATTGGCAACTCCCCTCCCTGGGACCGACATCACAATCGTCGACAGGAAGACACGTGTGGTGTATCTGCGCTCACTCCGCGTCTTAGGGCCATTCAATGGCCCCCAAACTTCAAGGTCTTTAACGTTGACAAATACGAGCCCAAGCAAGACCCGGGAGACTGGTTGGCCGTCTATACCACCGCCGCCCGAGCCGCTAGGGCAACTGAAGATGTTATAACTGCGTACTTACCCATCATCCTCAGGCAAGACACACTGCAATGGCTACGACACCTATCCCGACACTGCATCGACGATTGGAGCGACTTCAGTCGACGTTTTATCGCCAACTTCCAATCCCTCTCCGACAAGTCGGCGCAGCCATGGGACCTCAAATCCATCAGGCACCAAGGGGATGAGACTCTTCGGTCGTACCTCAAAAGGTTTCAGACCATGAGAAATCGTATTCCCGAGGTCGCTGAAGCAGCAGTGATCGAGGACTTCTACCAGGGATCTAATGACTCGGCCTTCGTCCGAGCCATACTACAAAAGGCGTCGACCACTTCCGAACAGCTATTTAGGGAGGTGGACCTCTACATCACCGCCGATGAGCATGCCTAGGACCTCATCGGGGGAATGAAGCCCGCTCCATCTGCACCATGACGCGATGCAAACCAGCAGACCGACAAGTGCTAGGAGAAGAGGCCTCATGAAGAAGTCCATGCCGCTGGACCACCCGTCTCTCATGCCCGAGGGGCACCCCATGGAGGCGAAAGAACATTGGATGACATCCTCTACGCCCAATGCCCGTACCACAAAGATATGCGTCACACCCTCCGAAACTGCAGAGATTTCAAGCACTCCGTCGGGAATGGCCGACCCTTCCAACCTCTACCACCTCCCCCACCATGAGGAGGACATGGGGAACCTCAACAACCTCAGCAGCAGGAAGGGGGAGGAGGCGGAGCGTTCCCACGCGTCGATGGAGAAGTCAACGTCATCTTCGGCGGACACGGGTCACAAGAGAACAAAAGGCAGCAGAAGCTCAACGATCGATAGATAATGGTGGCGACCACCAGTGCTCCCGCCCTGTATCGGTGGTCAGAACACCCGATCACCTTTACTCGGGTGGATCAATGGCTCAACTTCGATCATCCGGGCAAGTACCTGCTCCTCGTTGATCCGGTGATTCGAGAGAGCAGGGTAAAGAAGGTGTTGGTGGACGAGGGAAGCAGCGTCAACGTCACCTTCCCCCGGACACTCTTAGGCTTGGGAGTTGCACTCAAAGAGCTCCACGAGTCAGACACTCCTTTCTTCGGCATTCTGCCGACCGAAGGAGAATACCCGCTTGGACACTGAAAGGGAAATGTGCCCTTGGGCCATTTCTAAGTATTTTGGTGATTAAGTGCCAACACATGTGCTTAATTGTGAATTTATGTACATGGATGAACAAGGTGCAAATCATGAAGTAAAGGTATGTTTCTAAGCCTTAGTACATTGGTTTTATGTACTAATATATTTGTCTAAGTGTTAGAAACAGAAAGAAGAAGAAAAGAGAAGAGGAGAAAAGACTTGGCTGTGTGGTGCCAAGACCCAGCTCGGTCTGGAGCACCGGACTGTCCGGTGTGCACCGGACAGTGTCCGGTGCGCCAGGCCGACTCGGCGCGAACTGGCCGCTCTCGGGAAATTGGCCGACGGCGTACGGCTAAAATTCACCGGACTGTCCGGTGTTCACCGGACTGTCCGGTGAGCCAACGGCCGGCCGGGCCAACGGTCGGCCGCGCAATCCGCGCGGGACACGTGGCGGAGCCAACGGTCGGAAGACGGCACCGGACTGTCCGGTGTGCACCGGACATGTCCGGTGCGCCAACGGCTCCCAGATCTCCAACGGTCTGCAACGGTCGGCAGCGCCAGTTAAGGAAACAAATCGGGCACCGGACACTGTCCGGTGTGCACCGGACTGTCCGGTGCCCCCGACGACAGAAGGCAAGGATGGCCTTCCGGATTTGCTCTCAACGGCTCCTAGCTGCCTTGGGGCTATAAAAGGAGCCCCTAGGCGCATGGAGGAGACACACAAGCAACCTTTGAGCATTCTTGATCATCCACACTTAGTCTTTGCGCTTTCATTTGTGATTCTAAGTGATTCGAGCTCCGTTCTAGTGAGAACTTTGTGATACTCTTGTGAGCTCGAGTCTTGGCCGTGTGTGTGCGCATTTCGCTGTGGATTTGTGTGTGTTGCTTCCCTCCCTTACTCTGTGTTTCATTTGTGATCATATACTTGTAAGGGCAAGAGACTCCAATTTGTGGAGATTCCTTGCAAACGGGATAGTGAAAGGAACAACAAAACACCGTGGTATTCAAGTGGGTCTTTGGACCGCTTGAGAGGGGTTGATTGCAACCCTCGTCCGTTGGGACGCCACAACGTGGAATAGGCAAGCGTTGGTCTTGGCCGAACCACGGGATAAAACCACTGTGTCACCTCTGTGCTTGATTTTCTTGTGGTACTGTGTTTTGTTGAGACTTTACCTTAGCCACTTGGCAATAATCGTGCTAACACTTAACAAGTTTTTGTGGCTTAAGTTTGAAGTTTTTACAGGATCACCTATTCACCCCCCCTCTAGGTGCTCTCAATTGGTATCGGAGCCGTTCTCTTCACAAAGGGACTAACCGCCCGAAGAGATGGATCCTAAGGGGAAGGGTATTGTGATCAATGACAAAGAGAAGGAATCCTTCGTCAACGAGCCGAAGGACGATAAGCCTACCGACTCCGGCTCGGGCCAAAGATGGAAGGAAGGGAAGAAGAAGAAGACAAGGCGCATCAAGGAGATCGTCTACTACGACAGCGACGAGTCGACTTCTTCCCAAAAGGACGAGGACCACAACGACTACGAGAGAAGGAAACCGGTTAATTCGAACTTTTCTTTTGATTACTCTCGCATTCCGCAAAGTTCACATTCACATTTGCTCTCCATTCCACTCGGCAAGCCCCCACACTTTGATGGAGAGGACTACGGATTTTGGAGCCACAAAATGCGTAGTCACCTATTCTCTCTCCATCCTAGTATATGGGAGATTGTAGAAAGTGGAATGCACTTTGATAGTTCGGATAGTCCCATGTTCATTAATGAACAAATTCATAAGAATGCACAAGCTACTACTGTTCTTCTAGCTTCCTTGTGCAGGGATGAATATCATAAAGTGAGCGGCTTGGATAACGCCAAGCAAATCTGGGACACCCTCAAGATTTCTCATGAGGGGAACGACGTCACCTTGCTCACCAAGATGGAGTTGGTGGAGGGTGAGCTTGGACGGTTCGCAATGATAAGGGGCGAGGAGCCGACGCAAACATACAACCGGCTCAAGACCCTTATCAACAAGATAAGGAGCTACGGAAGCACACGATGGACGGACCACGACGTCGTCCGCCTAATGCTCAGGTCATTTACCGTTCTTGATCCTCATTTGGTGAACAATATACGTGAAAATCCCAGGTACACCAAGATGTCGCCCGAAGAAGTTCTTGGGAAATTCGTTAGCGGGCGAATGATGATCAAGGAGGCGAGGTATGTGGACGACGCCTTGAATGGTCCGATCAACGAGCCGCAACCTCTCGCTCTCAAGGCAACACGAAGCAAGGAGGCGCTACCTAGCAAGGTGGCACAGATTGAGGCGGCCGGACTCAATGATGAGGAGATGGCTCTCATCATCAAGAGATTCAAGACGGCGCTAAATGGTCGCAAGGGGCAGCCAAGCAAGACCAAGACAAAGGGGAAGCGCTCATGCTTCAAATGCGGTAAGCTTGGTCATTTTATCGCTAACTGTCCCGATAATGAAAGTGACCAGGAAAAGGGGAACAAAAGAGAGAAGAAGAAGCAATACAAGAAGGCAAAGGGCGAGGCGCATCTAGGAAAGGAGTGGGACTCGGATTGCTCCTCCTCCGACTCCGACAATGAAGGACTCGCTGCTACTGCCTTCAACAAGTCTTCCCTCTTCCCCAACGAGCGTCTCACATGCCTTATGGCAAGGGAGAAGAAGGTGAGTACTCAAGACTCCACTTATGCTTCTTCTAGTGATAATGAATCTAGTGATGATGATGACATAGATTATTCATGCTTGTTCAAGGGCTTAGATAGATCTAAGATAGATAAAATCAATGAATTGATTGATGCATTGAATGAAAAGGATAGGCTTTTAGAAAAACAGGAGGATTTATTGTATGATGAACATGATAAATTTGTAGAGGCACAAAAATCATATGCTTTAGAAGTAAAAAGAAATGAAGTGCTTTCTAGTGAATTATCCTCTTGTCATGAAACCATAGCTACTTTACGAAATGATAATAATGATTTAAGTGCTAAACTAGAAGTAGCTAGTAAATCAAATTCCTGTGTTGAAAATGTTACAATTTGCACTAGGTGTAAGGATTTTGATGTTAATGCCTGTAGTGAACACTTAGTTTCAATTTCCAAACTAAGTGATGAATTGGCTAGTCTTAATGCACAACTTAAGACTAGCAAAAGTGAATTTGACAAGTTAAAATTTGCAAGGGATGCCTATACAATTGGAAGACATCCCTCAATTAAGGATGGGCTTGGCTTCAAGAGGGAAGCCAAGAACTTAACAAGCCATAAGGCTCCCATCTTCGTCAAGGAGAAGGGGAAGGCCCCTATGGCTAGTAGTGCGAAAAAGAACCATGCCTTTATGTATAATGATAGGAGAAATGCTAGAAAGACTTATAATGATTTTGATTCACATGTTTATGATTCTCATGCCATGTTTGCTCCTAGTTCTTCTTATAAGCATGATAGGGATATGTGTAGGAGAAATGTTGTACATATGCCTAGGAGAAATATTGCTCATGTGCCTAGAAAGAATGTTATTCATGCTCCTAGGAAAGTAGTGAATGAACCTTCTATAATTTATTATGCTTTAAACACTTCCTTTGCTATTTGTAGAAAGGATAGGAAAATAGTTGCTAGGAAGTTAGGGGCAAAATGCAAGGGAGACAGGACTTGCATTTGGGTCCCTAAGGACATTTGTGCTAACCTTGCAGGACCCAACATGAGTTGGGTACCTAAGACCCAAGCCTAAATTTGCCTTGCAGGTTTATGCATCCGGGGGTTCAAGCTGGATTATCGACAGCGGATGCACAAACCATATGACGGGGGAGAAGAAGATGTTCACCTCCTACGTCAAAAATAAGGATTCCCAAGATTCAATTATATTCGGTGATGGGAATCAAGGCAAGGTAAAAGGGTTAGGTAAAATTGCAATTTCTAATGAGCACTCAATTTCAAATGTGTTTTTAGTTGAGTCTCTTGGTTACAATTTGCTATCTGTTAGTCAACTATGCAACATGGGATACAATTGCCTTTTTACTAATGTAGATGTGTCTGTCTTTAGAAGATGTGATGGTTCACTAGCTTTTAAGGGTGTACTAGACGGCAAGCTTTACTTAGTTGATTTTGCAAAAGAAGAGGCCGGTCTAGATGCATGCTTAATGGCTAAGACTTGCATGGGCTGGCTGTGGCATCGCCGCTTAGCACATGTGGGGATGAAGAACCTCCACAAACTTCTAAAGGGAGAACACGTGATAGGTCTAACAAATGTTTATTTCGAAAAAGATAGACCTTGTGCAGCTTGTCAGGCAGGTAAACAAGTGGGAGGAGCACATCACAGCAAGAATGTGATGACCACGTCAAGACCTCTGGAGCTGCTGCATATGGACCTCTTCGGACCCGTCGCCTATCTAAGCATAGGAGGAAGTAAGTATGGTCTAGTTATTGTTGATGACTTTTCCCGCTTCACTTGGGTGTTCTTTTTGCAGGATAAGTCTGAAACCCAAGGGACCCTCAAGCGCTTCCTCAGGAGAGCTCAAAATGAGTTTGAGCTCAAGGTGAAGAAGATTAGGAGCGACAACGGGTCCGAGTTCAAGAACCTACAAGTGGAGGAGTTTCTTGAGGAGGAAGGGATCAAGCACGAGTTCTCCGCTCCCTACACACCACAGCAAAATGGTGTGGTAGAGAGGAAGAACAGGACGCTAATCGATATGGCGAGGACGATGCTTGGAGAGTTCAAGACCCCCGAGTGCTTTTGGTCGGAAGCCGTGAACACGGCTTGCCACGCCATCAACAGGGTCTACCTTCACCGCCTCCTCAAGAAGACGTCATATGAGCTACTAACCGGTAACAAACCCAATGTATCTTACTTTCGTGTTTTTGGGAGCAAGTGCTACATTCTAGTGAAGAAGGGTAGAAATTCTAAGTTTGCTCCCAAAGCTGTAGAAGGGTTTTTATTAGGTTATGATTCAAATACAAAGGCGTATAGGGTCTTCAACAAATCATCGGGTTTGGTTGAAGTCTCTAGCGACGTTGTATTTGATGAGACTAATGGCTCTCCAAGAGAGCAAGTTGTTGATTGTGATGATGTAGATGAAGAAGATGTTCCAACGGCCGCTATACGAACCATGGCGATTGGAGACATTCGGCCACAGGAACAAGATGAACGAGATCAACCTTCTTCCTCAACAACGGTGCATCCCCCAACTCAAGACGATGAACAGGTTCGTCAAAAGGAGGCGTGTGATCAAGGGGGAGCACAAGATGATCATGTGATGGAGGAAGAAGCGCAACCGGCACCTCCAACCCAAGTTCGAGCGATGATTCAAAGGGATCATCCCGTCGACCAAATTCTGGGTGACATTAGCAAGGGAGTAACTACTCGGTCTCGACTAGTTAATTTTTGTGAACATTACTCTTTTGTCTCCTCTATTGAGCCTTTCAGGGTAGAGGAGGCCTTGCTAGATCCGGATTGGGTGTTGGCCATGCAGGAGGAACTTAACAACTTCAAGCGCAATGAAGTTTGGACGCTGGTACCTCGTCCCAAGCAAAATGTTGTGGAACCAAGTGGGTTTTCCGCAACAAACAGGACGAGCACGGGGTGGTGACGAGGAACAAGGCTCGACTTGTGGCAAAAGGTTATGCCCAAGTCGCAGGTTTGGACTTTGAGGAGACTTTTGCTCCTGTGGCTAGGCTAGAATCAATTCGTATCTTGCTAGCATATGCCGCTCACCATTCTTTCAGGTTGTACCAAATGGATGTGAAGAGCGCGTTCCTCAACGGGCCAATAAAGGAGGAGGTGTACGTAGAGCAACCCCCTGGCTTCGAGGATGAACGGTACCCCGACCACGTGTGTAAGCTCTCTAAGGCGCTCTATGGACTTAAACAAGCCCCAAGAGCATGGTATGAATGCCTTAGAGATTTCTTAATTGCTAATGCTTTCAAGGTTGGGAAAGCCGATCCAACTCTTTTCACTAAGACTTGTGATGGTGATTTGTTTGTGTGCCAAATTTATGTCGATGACATAATATTTGGTTCTACTAATCAAAAGTCTTGTGAAGAGTTTAGCAGGGTGATGACGCAGAAATTCGAGATGTCGATGATGGGGGAGTTGAACTACTTCCTTGGGTTCCAAGTGAAGCAACTCAAGGACGGCACCTTCATCTCTCAAACGAAGTACACGCAAGATCTTCTAAAGCGGTTTGGTATGAAGGACGCCAAGCCCGCAAAGACTCCGATGGGAACCGACGGACACACCGACCTCAACAAAGGAGGTAAGTCCGTTGATCAAAAAGCATACCGGTCAATGATAGGGTCTTTACTTTATTTATGTGCTAGTAGACCGGGTATTATGCTTAGCGTATGCATGTGTGCTAGATTTCAATCCGATCCTAAGGAGTGTCACTTGGTGGCGGTGAAGCGAATTCTTAGATATTTAGTCGCTACGCCTTGCTTCGGGATCTGGTATCCAAAGGGGTCTAACTTTGACTTGATTGGGTACTCAGATTCCGACTATGCTGGATGTAAGGTCGATAGGAAGAGTACATCAGGGACGTGCCAATTCTTAGGAAGGTCCCTGGTGTCATGGAACTCTAAGAAACAAACCTCCGTTGCCCTATCCACCGCTGAGGCCGAGTACGTTGCCGCAGGACAATGTTGTGCGCAACTACTTTGGATGAGGCAAACCCTCAGGGACTTTGGCTACAATCTGAGCAAAGTCCCACTCCTATGTGATAATGAGAGTGCTATACGAATAGCGGAAAATCCTGTTGAGCACAGCCGCACAAAGCACATTGACATCCGGCATCACTTTTTGAGAGACCACCAGCATAAGGGAGATATCGAAGTGTTTTATGTTAGCACCGAAAACCAGCTAGCCGATATCTTTACCAAGCCTTTAGATGAGAAGACCTTTTGCAGGCTGCGTAGTGAGCTAAATGTCTTAGATTCGCGGAACTTGGATTGAAATATAGCATACATGTATTTATGCCTTTGATCATGTTCCTTTCTGCATTTTGTTGCTCAAGTTGTACAAACACTCCCTGGACCTCACAAGTCCGTTGCAAAGTGATGCACATATTTAGGGGGAGATGTGTTACAACTTGATCCTTTTTGACTAACCATATGCTTGAGTTTGTTTGATTTAGTCTCAAAGTAGAATTGAAAGGGAAAAGGTGGACTTGGATCATGCAAGACTTCCACTGCACTCCGATGAGAGGGTAACTTAATTCCAAGTCCATCTCATGAACTCTTATTGCCATTTGCTCTTAATTGAAGATTTTGGTGAGGCAATGGGGTTAGAGGGCCAAGATTTATCCCGTTTTGGTGGTTGATGCCAAAGGGGGAGAAAATAAAGGCCAAAGCAATAAATGGATCAACTACCACTTGAGAAATTTGAAAATAGTAGAGTAGAGTTTTTGGTTTGTCAAATCCCTTTTATTGTCTCTTTTGGCTTCTTGTGGGGAGAAGTAGCAATTATGGGAAAAAGGGGGAGTTTTTGACATCTTTGATCAATCTCTTTTGGAATGACCTTCTTTATGCTTCAACATGTGTGTTTAACTTAGAGATAGAGATTTGAGTTTGATTTGCAAAAGCAAACCAAGTGGTGGCAAAGGATGATCCATATATGCCAAAATTGATTCAAAATAAATTTCAGTTTTATTTGAAGTGAGTTTGCACTTGTTCTAGTTGCTTTATGTTGTGTTGGCATAAATCACCAAAAAGGGGGAGATTGAAAGGGAAATGTGCCCTTGGGCCATTTCTAAGTATTTTGGTGATTAAGTGCCAACACATGTGCTTAATTGTGAATTTATGTACATGGATGAACAAGGTGCAAATCATGAAGTAAAGGTATGTTTCTAAGCCTTAGTACATTGGTTTTATGTACTAATATATTTGTCTAAGTGTTAGAAACAGAAAGAAGAAGAAAAGAGAAGAGGAGAAAAGACTTGGCTGTGTGGTGCCAAGACCCAGCTCGGTCTGGAGCACCGGACTGTCCGGTGTGCACCGGACAGTGTCCGGTGCGCCAGGCCGACTCGGCGCGAACTGGCCGCTCTCGGGAAATTGGCCGACGGCGTACGGCTAAAATTCACCGGACTGTCCGGTGTTCACCGGACTGTCCGGTGAGCCAACGGCCGGCCGGGCCAACGGTCGGCCGCGCAATCCGCGCGGGACACGTGGCGGAGCCAACGGTCGGAAGACGGCACCGGACTGTCCGGTGTGCACCGGACATGTCCGGTGCGCCAACGGCTCCCAGATCTCCAACGGTCTGCAACGGTCGGCAGCGCCAGTTAAGGAAACAAATCGGGCACCGGACACTGTCCGGTGTGCACCGGACTGTCCGGTGCCCCCGACGACAGAAGGCAAGGATGGCCTTCCGGATTTGCTCTCAACGGCTCCTAGCTGCCTTGGGGCTATAAAAGGAGCCCCTAGGCGCATGGAGGAGACACACAAGCAACCTTTGAGCATTCTTGATCATCCACACTTAGTCTTTGCGCTTTCATTTGTGATTCTAAGTGATTCGAGCTCCGTTCTAGTGAGAACTTTGTGATACTCTTGTGAGCTCGAGTCTTGGCCGTGTGTGTGCGCATTTCGCTGTGGATTTGTGTGTGTTGCTTCCCTCCCTTACTCTGTGTTTCATTTGTGATCATATACTTGTAAGGGCAAGAGACTCCAATTTGTGGAGATTCCTTGCAAACGGGATAGTGAAAGGAACAACAAAACACCGTGGTATTCAAGTGGGTCTTTGGACCGCTTGAGAGGGGTTGATTGCAACCCTCGTCCGTTGGGACGCCACAACGTGGAATAGGCAAGCGTTGGTCTTGGCCGAACCACGGGATAAAACCACTGTGTCACCTCTGTGCTTGATTTTCTTGTGGTACTGTGTTTTGTTGAGACTTTACCTTAGCCACTTGGCAATAATCGTGCTAACACTTAACAAGTTTTTGTGGCTTAAGTTTGAAGTTTTTACAGGATCACCTATTCACCCCCCCTCTAGGTGCTCTCAGACACATCTACATGCTTGTCACCTTTGGAACTCCAGAAAACTACAGAACCGAGTTCCTGAGGTTTGAGGTAGCAAGCTTTGACTACGGATACAACGCCATCATTGGCAGGCCAGGGTTGGCGAAATTCATGGTCATTCCACACTATTCGTACATGATATTGAAGATGTCGGGACCACAAGGAATCATCACCGTGCGTGCTGACTTCCAAGGCGCCGCGAAATGCTTTCGAGTGGCCATTTAGGCGCCCTTCACCACCAAACCACCGACGACCTCCTCCACACAGGCAAACTCAAATCCTGAGGAAGATCTCGCGATACCTGCGAATGAAGCTCAAGCCGTGACCTCTATGCGGTCGACTGAGGAGATGAAGAGAATCAACCTTGGGTTCGCTGATGAACGCAAGACTGCCATCATCAGCTCCAGCTTGGACGACAAATAGGAAGGCGCGCTCGTCCAGTTTCTGTAAGATAATCGAGACATATTCGCATGGCAGCTTGCGGATATGCCGGGAGTCCCAAGAGAACTAACCGAGCACAAAATGAAGGTCTATCCCCAGGCAAGGCCAATCCGACAAAAGCTACGTCATTTCACGCTTGACAAGAGAGAGGCTATTTGTGCCGAGCTAGCTCGCTTAGTCACGACAGGGTTCATTAGTGAGAGCACCTAGAGGGGGGTGAATAGGTGATCCTGTGAAACTTAAACTTATAGCCACAAAAACTTGTTAAGTGTTAGCACAATAATCGCCAAGTGGCTAGAGAGGAGTCTCAACAAAACACAATACCACACGAGATCAAACACAGAGATGACACAGTGGTTTATCCCGTGGTTCGGCCAAGACCAACGCTTGCCTACTCCACGTTGTGGCGTCCCAACGGACGAGGGTTGCAATCAACCCCTCTCAAGTGGTCCAAAGACCAACTTGAATACCACGGTGTTTTGCTTTGCCTTTCAATATCCCGTTTGCGAGGATTCTCCACAACTTGGAGCCTCTCGCCCTTACACTTGAGATTCACAAGAAATACGGAGTAAGGGAGGAAAGCAACACACACAAATCCACAGCAAAATGCGCACACACACGGCCAAGAATCGAGCTCAAAAGACTATCTCAAAGTTCTCACTAGAACGGAGCTCGAATCACTGAGAATGACAAACGAATGCGCAAAGACTGAGTGTGGATGATCAAGAATGCTCTAAGGTTGCTTGGTGTTCTCCTCCATGCGCCTAGGGGTCCCTTTTATAGCCCCAAGGCAGCTAGGAGCCGTTGAGAGCAAATCTGGAAGGCCAATCTTGCCTTCTGTCGTCGGGTGCACCGGACAGTCCGGTGCACACCGGACACTGTCTGGTGCCCGATTTCCTTCCTAAAATGGCGCTGCCGACCGTTGCAGATCTGGGAGCCGTTGGCGCACCGGACATGTCCGGTGCACACCGGACAGTCCGGTGCCCCCTTCCGACCGTTGGCCCGGCCACGTGTCGCGCGCAGATTCCGTGGCCGACCGTTGGCCCGGCCGACCGTTGGCTCACCGGACAGTCCGGTGCACACCGGACAGTCCGGTGAATTTTAGCCGTACGCCGTCGACGAATTCCCGAGAGCGGCCACTTCACGCCGAGCCAGCCTGGCGCACCGGACACTGTCCGGTGCACCACCGGACAGTCCGGTGTGCCAGACTGAGCTGAGTCTTGGCTGCACACAGCCAAGTCTTTTTCACCTCTTTTCTTTTCTTCTTCTTTCTGTTTCTAACACTTAGACAAGTATATTAGTACACAAAACCAATGTACTAAGGCTTAGACACATACCTTTACTTTTGATTTGCACTTTGTCCATCCATGAGCATAAATTCACATTTAAGCACTTGTGTTGGCACTCAATCACCAAAATACTTAGAAATGGCCCAAGGGCACATTTCCCTTTCAATCTCCCCCTTTTTGGTGTTTTATGCCAACACAACATAAAGCAACTAGAACAAGTGCAATATCACTTCAAATAAAACTCAAATTTATTTTGATTCAATTTTGGCATATATGGATCATTCTTTGCCACCACTTGGTTTGTTTTTGCAAATCAAACTCAAATCTCTATCTCTAAGTCAAGCATACATGTTGAAGCATAAAGAGAGTCATTCCAAAAGAGATTGATCAAAGATTTCAAAAACTCCCCCTATTTCCCATAATCAACACTTCTCCCCACAAGAGGCCCCTATTTCCCATAATCAACACTTCTCCCCACAAGAGGCCAACTTTTGACAAAAGAGACAATGCAAGAGTTTTGACAAAACAAAAAGCTCTGTTTTACTATTTTCAAAATTTCTCAAGTGGTAGCTGATCCATTAATTGCTTTGGCCTTTATTTTCTCCCCCTTTGGCATCAAGCACCAAAACGGGATCAATCTTGGCCCTATAACCCCATTGCCTCACCAAAATCTTCAATTAAGAGCAAATGGCAATAAGAGTTCATTAGATGAACTTGGAATAGGTTACCCTCTCATCGGAGTGCAGTGGAAGTCTTTCATGGTCCAAGTCCACCTTTTCCCTTTCAATTCTCCTTTGAGACTAAAACAAGCAAACTCAAGCATATGGTTAGTCTCAAAGGGTCAAGTTGTAACACATCTCCCCCTAAAACTGTGCATCACTTTGCAACGGACTTGTGAGGTCCAGGGAGTGTTTGTACAACTCGAGCACCATACTTAACAACAAAATGCAAAAAGGAACATGATCAAAAGCATAAATACATGTATGCTACAATTCAATCCAAGTTCCGCGAATCTAAGACATTTAGCTCACTACGCAGCCTGCAAAAGGTCTTCTCATCTAAAGGCTTGGTAAAGATATCGGCTAGCTGGTTCTCGGTGCTAACATGAAACACTTCGATATCTCCCTTTTGCTGGTGGTCTCTCAAAAAGTGATGCCGGATGTCAATGTGCTTTGTGCGGCTGTGTTCAACAGGATTTTCCGCCATGCGGATAGCACTCTCATTGTCACATAGGAGTGGGACTTTGCTCAGATTGTAGCCAAAGTCCCGAAGGGTTTGCCTCATCCAAAGTAGTTGCGCGCAACACTGCCCTGCGGCAACATACTCGGCCTCAGCGATGGATAGGGCAACGGAGGTTTGTTTCTTAGAGTTCCACGACACCAGGGACCTTCCTAAGAATTGGCACGTCCCTGATGTACTCTTCCTATCGACCTTACATCCAGCATAGTCGGAATCTGAGTATCCAACCAAGTCAAAGGTAGACCCCTTTGGATACCAGAGCCCGAGGCAAGGCGTAGCAACCAAATATCTAAGAATTCGCTTCACTGCCACTAAGTGACACTCCTTAGGATCGGATTGAAATCTAGCACACATGCATACGCTAAGCATAATATCTGGTCTACTAGCACATAAATAAAGTAAAGACCCTATCATTGACCAGTATGCTTTTTGATCAACGGACTTACCTCCTTTGTTGAGGTCGGTGTGTCCGTCGGTCCCCATCGGAGTCTTTGCGGGCTTGGCGTCCTTCATCCCAAACCGCTTCAGCAAGTCTTGCGTGTACTTTGTTTGGGAGATGAAAGTGCCGTCCTTGAGTTGCTTCACTTGAAACCCAAGGAAGTAGTTCAACTCGCCCATCATCGACATCTCGAATTTCTGCATCATAACCCTGCTAAACTCTTCACAAGACTTTTGGTTAGTAGAACCAAATATTATGTCATCGACATAAATTTGGCACACAAAAAGATCACCGTCGCAAGTCTTAGTAAAAAGAGTTGGATCGGCTTTCCCAACCTTGAAAGCATTAGCAATTAAGAAGTCTCTAAGGCATTCATACCATGCTCTTGGGGCTTGCTTAAGTCCATAGAGCGCCTTAGAGAGCTTACACACGTGGTCGGGGTACCGTTCATCCTCGAAGCCAGGGGGTTGCTCCACGTACACCTCCTCCTTGATTGGCCCATTGAGGAAAGCGCTCTTCACATCCATTTGGTACAACCTGAAAGAATGGTGAGCGGCATATGCTAGCAAGATACGAATTGATTCTAGCCTAGCCACAGGAGCAAACGTCTCCTCAAAGTCCAAACCTGCGACTTGGGCATAACCTTTTGCCACAAGTCGAGCCTTGTTCCTCGTCACCACCCCGTGCTCGTCCTGTTTGTTGCGGAACACCCACTTGGTTCCCACAACATTTTGCTTGGGACGAGGCACCAGTGTCCAAACTTCATTGCGCTTGAAGTTGTTGAGTTCCTCCTGCATGGCCAATACCCAATCCGGATCTAGCAAGGCCTCCTCTACCCTGAAAGGCTCAATAGAAGAGACAAAGGAGTAATGCTCACAAAAATTAACTAATCGAGATCGAGTAGTTACTCCCTTGCTAATGTCACCCAAAATTTGGTCGACGGGATGATCCCTTTGAATCACCGCTCGAACTTGGGTTGGAGGTGCCGGTTGCGCTTCTTCCTCCATCACATGATCATCTTGTGCTCCCCCTTGATCACACGCCTCCTTTTGATGAACCTGTTCATCGTCTTGAGTTGGGGGATGCACCGTTGTTGAGGAAGAAGGTTGATCTCGTTCATCTTGTTCCTGTGGCCGCACTTCTCCAATCGCCATGGTTCGTATAGCGGCCGTCGGAACATCTTCTTCATCTACATCATCACAATCAACAACTTGCTCTCTTGGAGAGCCATTAGTCTCATCAAATACAACATCGCTAGAGACTTCAACCAAACCCGATGATTTGTTGAAGACTCTATACGCCTTTGTATTCGAGTCATAACCTAACAAAAACCCTTCTACATCTTTGGGAGCAAATTTAGAATTTCTACCCTTCTTCACTAGAATGTAGCACCTGCTCCCAAATACACGAAAGTAAGATACATTGGGTTTGTTACCGGTTAGTAGCTCATACGACGTCTTCTTGAGGAGGCGGTGAAGGTAGACCCTGTTGATGGCGTGGCAAGCCGTGTTCACGGCTTCCGACCAAAAGCACTCGGGGGTCTTGAATTCTCCAAGCATAGTCCTCGCCATATCTATGAGCGTCCTGTTCTTCCTCTCTACCACACCATTTTGCTGAGGTGTGTAGGGAGCGAAGAACTCGTGCTTGATCCCTTCCTCCTCAAGAAACTCCTCCACTTGAAGGTTCTTGAATTCGGACCCGTTGTCGCTCCTTATCTTCTTCACCTTGAGCTCAAACTCATTTTGAGCTCTCCTTAGGAAGCGCTTGAGGGTCCCTTGGGTTTCAGACTTATCCTGCAAAAAGAACACCCAAGTGAAGCGGGAAAAGTCATCAACGATAACTAGACCATACTTACTTCCTCCTATGCTCAGATAGGCGACGGGTCCGAAGAGGTCCATATATAGCAGCTCCAGGGGTCTTGATGTTGTCATCACATTTTTGGTGTGATGAGAGCCTCCCACTTGTTTCCCTGCTTGACAAGCTGCACAAGGTCTATCTTTTTCGAAATGAACATTGGTTAGACCTATCACGTGTTCTCCCTTTAGAAGCTTGTGGAGGTTCTTCATCCCCACATGAGCTAAGCGGCGATGCCACAGCCAGCCCATGCAAGTCTTAGCCATTAAGCATGCATCTAGACCGGCCTCTTCTTTTGCAAAATCAACTAAGTAAAGCTTGCCGTCTAGTACACCCTTAAAAGCTAGTGAACCATCACATCTTCTAAAGACAGACACATCTACATTTGTAAACAAACAGTTATATCCCATATTGCATAATTGACTAACAGATAGCAAATTATATCCAAGAGACTCTACTAAAAACACATTAGAGATAGAGTGCTCATTTGAGATTGCAATTTTACCTAACCCTTTTACCTTGCCTTGATTCCCATCACCGAATATTATTGAATCTTGGGAATCTTTATTCTTGACGTAGGAGGTGAACATCTTCTTCTCTCCCGTCATATGGTTTGTGCATCCGCTGTCAATAATCCAGCTTGAACCCCCGGATGCATAAACCTGCAAGGCAAATTTAGGCTTGGGTCTTAGGTACCCAACTCATGTTGGGTCCTGCAAGGTTAGTGCAAATATCCTTAGGGACCCAAATGCAAGTTTTGTCTCCCTTGCATTTTGCCCCTAACTTCCTAGCAACTATTTTCCTATCCTTTCTACAAATAGCAAAGGAAGCATTTAAAGCATGATAAATTATAGAGGTTTCATTCATTACTTTCCTAGGAACATTAACAACATTTCTCCTAGGCATATTATGAACAACATTTCTCCTACCAACATTTCTATCATGCACATAAGAAGAACAAGAAGCAAACATGTCATGAGAATCATAAGCATCATATGCGTTACATCTCCTATAAGCATTTCTCGATTGTCTCCTATCATGGTACATAAAGGCATGGTTCTTTTGCACACTACTAGCCATAGGGGCCTTCCCTTTCTCCTTGGTGGAGATGGGAGCCTTATGGCTTGTCAAGTTCTTGGCTTCCTTCTTGTAGCCAAGTCCATCCTTAATTGAGGGGTGTCTACCAATTGTGTAGGCATCCCTTGCAAATTTTAGCTTATCAAAATTACTCTTGCTAGTCTTAAGTTGAGCATTAAGACTAGCCAATTCATCGTTAAGTTTGGAAATTGAAACTTGGTGTTCACTACAAGCATCAATGTCAAAATCTTTACACCTATTGCAAGTTTCAATAATTTCTACACAGGAGTTGGATTTATTTGCTTCTACTAGTTTAGCATTTAAATCATTGTTAACACCTTTTAAAGTAGAGATAGTTTCATGACAAGTAGATAATTCACTAGAGAGCATTTCATTCCTTTTAATTTCTAGAGCAAGAGAATTTTGTGCACTAACAAATTTATCATGCTCCTCATATAAAAGATCCTCTTGTTTTTCTAGTAATCTATTCTTGTCATTCAAAGCATCAATCAACTCATTAATCTTATTAATTTTAGATCTATCTAATCCCTTGAATAAGCATGAGTAATCTATCTCATCATCATCACTAGACTCATCCTCACTTGAAGAAGCATAAGTACTAGTATCATGAGTGCTTACTTTCTTCTCCCTTGCCATGAGGCAAGTGTGACGCTCGTTGGGGAAGAGGGATGACTTGTTGAAGGCGGTGGCGGCGAGTCCTTCATTGTCGGAGTCGGAGGAGGAGCAATCCGAATCCCACTCCTTTCCGATATGTGCCTCGCCCTTGGCCTTCTTGTAATGCTTCTTCTTCTCCCTTTTGTTCCCCTTTTCCTGGTCACTTTCATTATCGGGACAGTTAGCAATGAAATGACCAATCTTACCACATTTGAAGCACGAGCGCTTCTCCTTTGTCTTGGTCTTGCTTGGCTGTCCCTTGCGACCCTTAAGCGCCGTCTTGAAGCGCTTAATGATGAGGGCCATCTCCTCATTATTTAGCCCGGCCTCCTCAACTTGCGCCACCTTGCTCGGTAGCACCTCCTTGCTCCTCGTTGCCTTGAGAGCAACGGGTTGAGGTTCATTGATTGGACCGTTTAGAGCGTCGTCCACATATCTCGCCTCCTTGATCATCATCCGCCCGCTTACGAATTTTCCGAGTACCTCCTCGGGCGTCATCATCGTGTACCTGGGATTCTCACGAATATTGTTTACGAGATGAGGATCAAGAACGGTAAAGGACCTTAGCATTAGGCGGACAACGTCGTGGTCCGTCCATCGCGTGCTTCCGTAGCTCCTTATTTTGTTGATAAGGGTCTTGAGCCGGTTGTAAGTTTGAGTCGGTTCCTCGCCCCTTATCATCGCGAATCGTCCAAGCTCGCCCTCCACCAACTCCATCTTGGTGAGCATGGTGATGTCGTTCCCCTCGTGAGAGATCTTGAGGGTGTCCCATATCTATTTGGCATTGTCCAAGCCGCTCACCTTATTGTACTCTTCCCTGCACAAAGATGCTAAGAGAACAGTAGTGGCTTGTGCATTTCTATGAATTTGTTCATTTATAAGCATAGGGCTATCCGAGCTATCAAATTTCATTCCATTCTCTACAATCTCCCATATGCTTGGATGGAGAGAGAATAAGTGACTACGCATTTTGTGACTCCAAAATCCGTAGTCCTCCCCATCGAAGTGTCGAGGTTTGCCAAGAGGAATGGAAAGCAATTGCGAATTCGAACTATGTGGAATACGAGAATAATCAAATGAAAAGTTCGAATTGACCGTCTTCCTGTAGTCGTTGTCGCAGTAGACGATCTCCTTGATGCGTCTTGTCTTCTTCTTCTTCCCTTCTTTGCGTCTGTGCCCCGAGCCCGAGTCGGTAGTCTTGTCGTCCTTTGGCTCGTTGACGAAGGACTCCTTCTCCTTGTCGTTGATCACGATTCCCTTCCCTTTAGGATCCATCTCTTCGGGCGGTTAGTCCCTTTGTGAAGAGAACGGCTCCGATACCAATTGAGAGCACCTAGAGGGGGGGGTGAATAGGTGATCCTGTGAAACTTAAACTTATAGCCACAAAAACTTGTTAAGTGTTAGCACAATAATCGCCAAGTGGCTAGAGAGGAGTCTCAACAAAACACAATACCACACGAGATCAAACACAGAGATGACACAGTGGTTTATCCCGTGGTTCGGCCAAGACCAACGCTTGCCTACTCCACGTTGTGGCGTCCCAACGGACGAGGGTTGCAATCAACCCCTCTCAAGTGGTCCAAAGACCAACTTGAATACCACGGTGTTTTGCTTTGCCTTTCAATATCCCGTTTGCGAGGATTCTCCACAACTTGGAGCCTCTCGCCCTTACACTTGAGATTCACAAGAAATACGGAGTAAGGGAGGAAAGCAACACACACAAATCCACAGCAAAATGCGCACACACACGGCCAAGAATCGAGCTCAAAAGACTATCTCAAAGTTCTCACTAGAACGGAGCTCGAATCACTGAGAATGACAAACGAATGCGCAAAGACTGAGTGTGGATGATCAAGAATGCTCTAAGGTTGCTTGGTGTTCTCCTCCATGCGCCTAGGGGTCCCTTTTATAGCCCCAAGGCAGCTAGGAGCCGTTGAAAGCAAATCTGGAAGGCCAATCTTGCCTTCTGTCGTCGGGTGCACCGGACAGTCCAGTGCACACCGGACACTGTCCGGTGCCCGATTTCCTTCCTAAAATGGCGCTGCCGACCGTTGCAGATCTGGGAGCCGTTGGCGCACCGGACAGTCCGGTGCCCCCTTCCGACCGTTGGCCCGGCCACGTGTCGCGCGCAGATTCCGCGGCCGACCGTTGGCCCGGCCGACCGTTGGCTCACCGGACAGTCCGGTGCACACCAGACAGTCCGGTGCACACCAGACAGTCCGGTGAATTTTAGCCGTACGCCGTCGGCGAATTCCCGAGAGCGGCCACTTCACGCCGAGCCAGCCTGGCGCACCGGACACTGTCCGGTGCACCACCGGACAGTCCGGTGTGCCAGACTGAGCCGAGTCTTGGCTGCACACAGCCAAGTCTTTTTCACCTCTTTTCTTTTCTTCTTCTTTCTATTTCTAACACTTAGACAAGTATATTAGTACACAAAACCAATGTACTAAGGCTTAGACACATACCTTTACTTTTGATTTGCACTTTGTCCATCCATGAGCATAAATTCACATTTAAGCACTTGTGTTGGCACTCAATCACCAAAATACTTAGAAATGGCCCAAGGGCACATTTCCCTTTCAATTAGGGAAGTAATGCATCCTGAGTGGCTAGCAAATCCTGTTCTTGTACTCAAAAAGAATAAAGTGGATTGGCGCATGTGCGTCGACTATACAGATCTCAACAAACATTGTCCAAAGGATCCCTTCGGACTTCCTAGAATAGATCAGGTGGTAGATTCGACACCAGGATGTTCTATGCTGTCCTTCCTGGACTGCTACTCTGGATACCATCAGATCAGCCTGGCAAAAGAGGATGAGGAAAAAACTGCATTCATTACCCTGTTTGGAGCTTTCTGCTATACCTCCATGCCGTTTGGCCTCAAGAACGCTGGGGCGACTTACCAGAGAGCTATTCAAACATGCTTAGCCTATCACTGGGGCAAGCGGGTAGAAGCTTATGTTGATGATGTGGTAATTAAAATAGAAAACTTAGAAAACTTCATTGAAGATTTGTAGCTGGTCTTCAACAGCCTGAGGCGATACCGGTGGAAGCTCAATCCAGAAAAATGTGTTTTTGGAGTACCAGCAGGGAAGTTGCTCGGATTCATTGTCAGCCACCGAGGAATTGAAGCTAACCCGGAAAAAATCGAGGCTATCATGAGAATGGAAGCACCACGATCATAGAAGAAAGTGCAAAGGCTTACTGGATGCATGGCAGCCTTGAGCAGGTTCATATCAAGGTTAGGAGAAAAAGGCTTACCATTCTACAAATTTCTCAAGAAGGTGGACAAGTTCCAGTGGACCACAGAAGCACAAGAAGCTCTCGACGCACTGAAGAAGTTCTTGACCACGCCACCAGTACTAAAGCTGCCACGTCGAGCCACGCCAGATCAGCTGGCAGAAGATCTGCTATTATACATCTCGTGCACGACTCACGTGGTAAGCACCACGTTAGTAGTCGAGCGAGCAGAGGAAGGGCACGCATATCCAGTACAACATCCGGTCTACTTCATCAGCGAGGTCCTAGGACCCTCTAAAAAGAAATATCCCCAAGTCCAAAAACTATTGTACGCAGTACTTCTAACTGCTCGCAAACTCCGTCACTACTTTGACGACCACAAAGTCATAGTAGTCACCGGATTTCTAATAGGGGATATTCTTCACAACAAAGAAGCCATCGGAAGAATAGACAAGTGGGCCTGCGAGCTGGAAGCTCACGACATCGAGTTTCAGCCTTGCATAGCAATAAAAACTCAAGCACTGGTCGACTTCGTATAAGAATGGACCGAGCAACAAGTACCTAACAACCCGGAGGCTACAGAAGTATGACGAATGTATTTCGATGGCTCGCTGAAACTGCAGGGAGCAGGCGCAGGAATCCTCTTCATTGCCCCTGGAGGTGAACAACCCAAGTATGCTCTTCAGTTATCATTCTCAGCATCAAATAATGCAGCAGAATATGAGGATCTGATCCATGGGTTGAACAATGCCATATCACTGGGTATTAAGAGGTTGATGGTATACGAGGATTCACTGGTGGTCATAAGTCAGATAAATAAAGACTGGGATTGCTCGACAGATTCTATGGGCAAGTATTGTACAACCGTCCGAAAATTAGAAGACAAATTTGAAGGGCTAGAATTCCATCACGTGGAAAGAGATCGCAATGCAGCAGCTGACACATTGTCGAAGCTAGGATCCAGTCGAGCCTAGGCCCCACCCAGAATTTTCGTCCAGCAAGTGTCACGCCCAAGCATTCCCTCAGATCAGGTGGAAGAGTGCAACACTTTGAGCCAGCCAGAGTCAGACTTTAATGATTGGAGAGAGCCTATCATCAGGTATATAAAAAATGAGGAAGAACCGGATGATAAGGCTGCAGCAGAATGCATCGCAAGACAGTTGGCCCACTACACCCTCATAGGAGGCGCACTGTATAGAAGGGGCGCAACAGGAGTCCTCATGAAGTGCATTTCCTCGGTTACTAGGAGAAAACTATTAGATGAGATTCACGCCGGACAGTGTGGAATAGACGCAGCATCCAGAACTCTGGTTGGGAAAGTCTTCAGGTCTGGTTTCTATTGGTCAACAACAAAGAGTGATGCAACCGAGTTAGTCCAAAGATATGGAGCTTGCCAATTCTTGTCGAAGCAACAATATTTACTAGCACAGCAGCTGCAGACCATACCTGTAACATGGCCATTTGCGTGCTGGGGATTGAACATGATTGGACCCTTCAAGAAAGCTCAGGGAGGCTATACTCACGTGTTGGTCGCCATCGATAAATTCACCAAATGGATAGAGTACAAACCCATTGCTTCTCTAACTTCCGCTCAGGCTGTGGAATTCATACAAGATATAATATTTAGGTTTGGGATACCGAATAGCATCATAACCGACCTGGGATCCAACTTCACTAGCTCTGAATTCTTTGATTTCTGCGAACAATGGAGCATCCAGATCAAATATGCATTAGTAGCACACCCAAGAGCTAATGGTCAGGTGGAGAGGGCTAATGGAATGATACTGGAAGCACTCAGGAAGAAAATCTTCGACAAGAATGAAAAGTTCGCGGGAAAGTGGATCAGAGAGTTACCTTATGTGGTTTGGAGCCTAAGAACTCAACTCAATCGAGCTCTGCATGGAAACACCCCTTTCTTCATGGTCTATGGTTCGAAGGCAGTGCTACCTGCCGACCCCAGGTTTGGGGCACCAAGGCTGGTCTTCGATAGCATAGCTGAAGCAGAAGCTACTAGGCTAGAAGATATTGACGTGCTGGAGGAAGAGCGATTGAATATAGTAATTCAGTCAGCTAGATACCAGCAGACCCTGAGGCGCTATCATGATAAGGCTATACGACATCGATCCTTTGTAGTGGGAGACTTGGTCCTTTGCCGAATTCTAACGGTAGAAGGACGTCACAAATTGTCATCGCTATGGGTAGGGCTGGAAACGAGCCGAGCCGAGCCAGGCTCGGCTCGGTGCGGCTCGGTGGTGAAAACGCTCGAGCCTGGCTCGGCTCGCCGGTATGCCGAGCTACCAGAATAGGCTCTGCTCGGCTCGGGTATGGCTCGCGAGCCGGCTCGAGCTGGCTCGCGAGCCTGTCCGCCCATCACACATACCAGCTGATAGGAATCAATAGAAATACAAAACAAGTATACAAAATCTGCATGACTGGTGAATGCATTATAAAAGGAAATTCCTTTGATAAAAATACAAGCAGCCAAGAAATATAAAAGGAAATTCCTTTGAGGGTTTGACTACATAAATTTGAGTGTTTGACAGCAAATGACATGACATTCAAGTATTCAACGACAACAAGCATATGCTATCAAGTATCAACCAGCACTCCAGCAACATATTACATATATCAACCAAAAGTCAAAAGCACTCATCAACTTGCATATTTCAAAAGGCCAAAAACATCCAGCAGCTTCAACTTCACTGCTTGTATAGTTGTATCCACCATTCCACCAAAACTCCAAAAGCATCTAGCAACCAGCACTTTCATTATCATTACACACCTGAACAAGGAAACAAATATACATAAGCATCTTATAAGGCTACAACTACAAGCCATAATGGTACAAGTACAAATATACACAAGTACTATTACTAGTTGCTTTGCACAAAGCTTTTTGGAAATGAGATTGTCTCCATGTCGTCCTCATCATCATGTACCTGTTGAAAAAAATACAAATTTCACTCAAAATCTGAAAAGAACATAAGAAATGCACTCTAATAAATAATAAAAGAGCAACTAACCACATATGTCATGCTTCCATCATGCGACCCTCGAATCCAGCTAGAGGAGCATACCAAAGCCTCCACCATAGAAGGGCTGAGAGAACTTCGATAATCATCTAAAGTTCTACCCCCTGTGCTAAAAGTAGACTCTGAAGAGATGAATGTTGCTGGTACAGTTAAGAATTTCTTTGCCATCCTTGAGACAACCGGAAACCTATGTGAATTAACCTTCCACCAGCTCAACAAATCAAACTCCTTGTCTGCTAGACTGACATTCATCTCATCTAAATAGATAAGCAACTCACTCTTTGATGGGTTTGCTTCAGTGTATGATAAAAATGACTGAAATTCACATGATGCAGAAGGCAAGCTTAAAGTTCTATCATTAGCCAAAGATGATCTAGCACTATTTTTGTTTTGAGCAGCTTTTCTCTCTCTATGTTGCAGCTCACAGTCCTCAAACAATTTTTCTAACTCACCTTGAACTTCATCTATCTCAAATCTAACTTGGTCACCATCAAAGATTTTACCAAAGCACCACTCGATATACCTCATCTTATACCTAGGATCTAGAATCATAGCAATCACCATAACATTATTTTTTTCTTCCCAATACTTATTGAACTTCTCCATCATCGCAGTACCCATTTTTCTCAAATGCAAACTACTAGAACTCATTGCTGCCCTCAATGCAATCTTGACATCCACAATGTGAGGATAAAAAAGATTTGTAGTAGGATATGTAGAAGTTGACAATGAAGTGGTTACTTTAGCTAATGAGGCAAGAATAGGCTCAATTGCAACAAATAAATTCCATTCCTCTTCTGTAGGTTCCCATTTATAATTCAAATCAGCATCGGCATAAGTTTGAATTGCTTCTTTGTAAGCTATACTAGTACGCAACATCTTGTATGTTGAACTCCATCTAGTTGACACATCAAAACTCAAGCCCTCTCCAATTTGCAATGCAAGAGATCTACAAATCTCTACAAACTTATGCATACGAGATGGGGATTTCTTAATGTATTTCACAGTTGACCTTAGGTTGTCTATCAAAGAAGCCAAAGCAGTAGTTCCATCATTGACAACCAAATTAATAATGTGTGCACAACAACGCACATGAAAATATTTTGAACTGAATGTATTACCTTGTCTAGTTGCAAATCTAGCCCTCAAACCACGGATAGCACCATCATTGTTTGTAGCATTATCTAAAGTGATAAAAATAATCTTATCCTCTATTTTCCATGTTGTAACACACTCATAGGCTGCTTGCCCTATCACAGGTCCTTTGTGTGGAGGATCTAATTCAAAGAAATTCAGCACACGACATTGCATTTTCCAATCACTATCTATGTAGTGTGCAACCAAACACATATAAGACAATGTTTGATTAGAATTCCATAGATCAGTAGTCAATGAAATATAATCCACTCCTTTAAGGGCCTTTGATAGTTTTTCTTTTTCAGACTCATACACTTTCAAGCATTCTGCTCTAATGGTTTTCCTACCAATGAACTCATATTGTGGATTCAAATACTTCATGACAATGTTAAACCATGTATGCTCAATCATTCTAAATGGGTACTCATGAACTATAATCATCTTGGCAATTAATTTTCTATCTTGCTCATGATTATAATCTCTAGGGGATGTGATAGTAGGGAGACCAGAACCTGATTCACCTACATTTGAAGGAGCAAAGTTGAGAAGAGATTGATCTAGTTTCTTTTCCAAATGCTTTGAATATGCCCCACAACTCTTCATATGCCTCGATAATGTTGATGTCGTTGACCCTTGCATGTAGGCATACATTTTCTTACAATACTTGCACTTTGCCTTTAATGTGTTCTTTCCATCCTCGGATGCATCTCCAATAGTCACTTTATCAAAAACTTCCCACACTTTGGATTTAGAGTTGTTATCCTTTACTTTCACCCCCTTACGCCTTTTCTTGGCTTTTCTTTTGCTATCATTATTTGATTCCACAACATCAATCTCTCTCACACATAGGACAATCATTTCATCCTCAGACATGTCATCGTTCTTGTCAAATGAATTGCTTTCTGAATCTATCTCATTACTTTGATTCACCCCCTTCCCTTGCACACCAGATTCCATAACCTAGCAATTTATGATCAACAATATTTAATGTGTTAACTGCAACTACAAGTCTGCAAGATAAAACTGAACAAACTGAACAAACTACATAATGTGTTAACTGCAACTCGAGCGGTGGATGAGGAACTGGTGGTGCAGGCGAGCGGTGGATGAGCAGAGCAGCCGATAGATGGTGGATTGGGGCACTAGGCTATGCAGCGGGCCAGCGGCCACCGGCCAGGCAGAGGGAGGCGACCAGGCGGGTGGCGGCAGGCGGCGACGCGGCGTGCCAGCGTGGCCGCGTGTGCGTCCGCGCGTGGCGGGGCACCGTCTACGAAACGTAGGACCGCACAGCAGCACGACCGTGCAGCGGGCCAGCGACGGTCATGGACTCGCGGTAGCGCCTGGCGTCATCAGCCTTCACTCCGTCAGGGCGTCAGTGGTCGCGGTCGCGGTCGCGCTCGCGCCAGCCGCTGAGCACGAGCGCCTGCACCGCCGTCACTCTATCACAGGAGCTGAGGATTGAGGAGCACCGCCGAGGCGCCACTGCCGAGCACGAGCTGTTAGGGTTAGGTGGTTTGGGCGGGGCGGCTTGAGCTTTAGGCGCTTTAGAGTTCAGCGCTTGCTTTGCTTGTGGGCCTATTGGGCTGCTCCGCTGCAACGCTGCTGGTAGCCTGGTACTTACGCAGTTACTTGGGCTTGGCTCGCGAGCCAGCTCGCGAGCTTGTGTGAGCTGGCTCAGCTCGGGATTTTGTCGAGCTTGCTAAACCGGCTCGGCTCGGCTCGCCGGCTCGAGCCTGCCCGAGCCGCGACGAGCTCGATCCGGCTCACCGAGCCCGAGCTTTTTTCCTAGCCCTAGCTATGGGAAGGGCCATTCATGGTATCGGAAGTCACTCGGCCAGGATCATATCGGCTTACTCAAATGGATGGCATAGAAGTGGGGAATTCATGGAATATAGAGCATCTCAGGAAGTTTTATCCTTAGCAAGACTTCAAAAGCTATCGGAGCAATGTTGTACTTTGTAATTGGAAAATATGTCATCAATAAAAGATTTCATTCTCAAAGTCATTCAAACTATTGGTTATCAATTGACTTCAATTTGATTAGACTTGGAATCAGCACACTTACTCGACTTAGGGTGACCACTATACCCTACTAACGGAGCAATCGGCTTAAGTCGGCAATGACTTAAGACGGTGCAACATGCTCGTGCTTACTCGACTTAGGGTGACCACTATACCCTACTAACAGAGCAATCGGCTTAAGTCAGCAATGACTTAAGACGGTGCAACATGCTCATGCTTACTCGACTTAGGGTGACCACTATACCTTACTAACGGAGCAATCGGCTTAAGTCGGCAATGACTTAAGATGATGCAACATGCTCGCGCTTACTCGACTTAGGGTGACCACTATACCCTCCTAATGGAGCAATTGGCTTAAGTCGACAATGACTTAAGACGGTGCAACATGCTCACATCTACTCATCTTAGAGCAACCACTATGCCTTACCAGCCAAGCGATTAGCATAAGTCAGGAAAAAACTCCAAAACCAGCACGCCGCATTTACTTCCGCAATCGTTCAAGATGACTGTTACATCCTGACAACAGAAACAAATGTTATAGTTGTCAGCATCAGGGGTACATTCTAGTGCTCTATCCACCGAATATCTGAGCACAATGATCACACACACATATAATTCACAAATACATTCAGTATCTTCTAAACACGTCACTACGGCGAAACATCTCTATTTGGCAATGTATTTCACAGGGGCAATTGGGGAAGAAGGGTGACTTGAGGCATCAGGCGTAGCCTTGACATCGACAACAATGTCATCAAGAACAACTACACCGGGCCTTCTCATCAAGATCCACCCCGCGCGAATGGCTTCGTCCATAGCCTTGTCGCGCTGAGCCTTCAGAATGGCGCAGTTGTCTTCTAAAACTTTGGTAGCCAGTTGAGTGGCCTTTAGCTCCTGGGCGACTAGCTTCTTGGAGGCACGCAGATCTTTGACGATGGAATCCTTGCTTGACACCAACTGTCTAAGCCACAGGGCCTCATCTTGGGACACTTGCAGTTCGCGATGATGATGATCCAGGTCTGACATAGTAAAGCGATGGCTTCTCTCCAAGATGGTTAAGGAATTGCTGGCATCACGATACAACCTATCCAGATTGTCACGAGAAGCTGGAAGTGCTCGTCTCTCCTCCTACAAACAAGACTCAACTTTCAAGCAGCCAGTAAACAGTAAGCACGATAGAGCCAATTAAGGAAGTTTACCTCATGAGCTACCCTTTCAGAGTTAAGCCGAGCGTTGAGAGAAAAAAATCAAAGAATGCGCATCGTCCAAAGAAGCAGAGACCCGAGCCAGGTCGGTCTTACCTTGAGAATACTTCTCTTCAAGATAAGAGTACCGTCGGGTTGAGTCAGCTTGATGTTGAAGATGTTTTTCCTCAAGCTTAGAGCACCACCGGGCCATATTCGATAAAACAGTCGAAGAAGGATACACGGTTAAAAACAAGTTGATCAATCAGCCAAGGAAGAAACAAAGTTACCAACCATCATTTGACGCCTTCAAATTAGTTATCTGTTTCTGAAGCAGCAATGGGTTCCACTGCATCAAAGACAGAGCCCCTTCTGGGATAGTGGCACCATGTGATCTCAACTAAGCGGACATTCCGTCAACCAAAGCCTGTGATCAAAGGCAAATGAGTATAGGGAAGATAATTTACCAGGAGGAACGATAAAACGAAAAGAGCTGAGTTACCTGAAGATTGGAGAAGAATGAGGGTAATCTCAAGTCAGGAGAAGTTGCATCGTAGCTCGACGAAGGAAGATCAGCCGGAACAATTTGAAGAACATTGTCAGGGGTTGACTCAACCCCACCAGCGGATATCAGAATTCTTGCATCTAGCTCGCCGACCTCCAAGGCGACTCGCTCGTTCGAAGTCAAAGAAGCATGCATCGCCATCACCCCACCAGATCGTGGTGGAGACGACCCAACATGGACATCCATGGAGGTGTGGGAAGGAGAGCTCACTTGGACACCCTCGGGGGCTGGGTTGTAGCTCACGCCACCCACTAGAGCCGGATCATTACCGGCAACACCCTCGGGGGCTGGGTTGTAGCTCGCGCTACCCACTAGAGCCGGATCACTACCGGCAACACCCTCGAGGGCTTTTTAACTGCCAGCACCACCCTCGGGGGCTAGGTTTTCTACAACAGCCACTTCTAAGGCTGAAGGATCCTCAGTCACCTCCATGAGAGTCGGGCAATCCTGACCAACTTCTTGACATCGAAGACTGCCCTCCAAAGTCGACGAAGCGCGAGACACTGCTTGGGATACCTCTAATCCCACGTCTAGAATTTCAGAGCAAACATCCATCATGTCGCCAACAGTTGGCTTCGACAACATATCTTCAGGAACGACATCCTCAAGGGCATGATCAAAATCTGTTATGGACAATTCTTGAAGGCTGACAAGAGCACACAGAGCTGGAGAAGGAATATCACTGTCCCTTTACTACCTCTATAACACCGGCTATTCTTACGAATTAGCAGAACTTCTTCTTCCTCTTCTTTGTCCTCATCAAGAATACGGACAATAGACGGTGCACGGTCACACCCATTAGGGTCAGCTTCTGCACGGTCACACCCATTAGGGTCACCTTCTGCACGGTTACACCCATTGGGGTCAGCTTCAACAAGGTCACACCCATTGGGATCAGCTGGTGCATGGTCACACCCATTGGGGTCAGCTTCAACATGTACACCACCATTGGGATCAACCTCAGTAAGGACCTCTACTGGTACTTCTTCACAAACAGGAGCAGAAGGGCCAGCATCCTAGTCCAAGCATGATAGTCACCGAAACCGCCTCTTCTTCTTCTCCTCAACAGGCGCAGTTGGACGGCTAACTTGGCAAGGACGTTTTGGGCGAGTACCCTGAGGCTTTTGGGTGTCCACTGTTTTGTTAAGCTCTTGTCCAACCGTAACATCCATCGGTTCAGCATGGGCCGAGTCAAAAGATTCTCCAGCCAACATATTGAGAACAACATCTATTTCTGCATCGTCCGGACTTGCCGGCATCGAAAAGTGAACTTGCCTCTCATCATTGGGAAGATCACGAAGAGGAGCAACCAGAGCTTCAATGTCTTTAGGAGAGGGTCGCACTCTAAGACCCAGACCACTATCACTAGCAGGAGGGTTGGACATGAAATTGAAAAATGACCTAGGAGGTGGCAGATTCCAAGCAGAATAAGCAACAGGAGCACCAACATTTGATAGCTTGCCCCTCAGGATCATGTCTAGTCGGCTCACCAGGACCTCAGTAGGAATTTTCCTGTTGGTGACCCGAGTTGAGTCAATAATACCACTGTACAAGTAAGCTAGATATGCCCTGTCTTTCAAAGGCTGAATATTCTTGAAAATGAAGTCAGCAACCACAGCTTCGGTAGTCAGACCTCTCTCCTTCAGCAGACAGATCTCAGCAAGCAGAACCCTAGCTTCTGTCACCTCCAAGGCAGTGGGAGACTCAACCCAACTCGGACTACGTACATCTAGATGTCTCCCCGACCGAGGGGGAAGGACTTGCCGTGGTTTTCCACAATAAACCACTCAAGGCGCCACCCTTTAATGCTGTCCTTGAGAGGAATGTCAAGGTATTCCATCTCCCTCCCACGACGCATCTCCAGACTTGCACCACCAACGAGCTAGTGCTGCCCCCAGCCATCCTAGGCCGACAGTGATACAAATACTTCCATAATCCGAAATGAGGAAGAATTCTGAGGTAGGCCTCACACAAATGTACAAAGATGGAAATTTGCAAGATGGAATTGGGATTCAGGTGAGTCGGGTTTAGATTATAAAAATCGAGGATGATGCGGAAGAAGGGAGAAATGGGAAGAGCAAGACCGCAGATGAGAAAAGGAACATAGACGACGGACTCGTGGGTATCTTCCATCGGAACAGTGACCCCACGACAAATCCACCAAGAGCAGAGTTCTTTTGGAGGAAGAACTCCAACATCAACAAGGTGGAGGAGATCTGATTCAAAGAAAACAGACATGTGGTTACCTGCAAACGACAACTGGCTGTTAGGGTCGATGGGAGGAATGACTACCGCAACAGAATTCTGGTTCTTCCGCTTGGGCGCCATTGCAATCTCGTCGGCGGGTCGAACAAGGGCGAAATCAGAGGAAAACAGAGTGGTTCGAGGCGGAAACGTGAAGTTAGGGCTCAGAACTCAAAAGCGCACGACGACATGAGTATAAATGGGGTTTTCCCGGGTTAGGCACCGTTTCTAAAAAAGTGCCAAGTCATCACTCGGGAAAACGAGATTTCCGACATAGCTCGGTTGTTGCTTCTAAAACACCGACAACATCAAGCACCACTCGGCTGTTACCTCTAAAACGCCGACAGTGCCTGCCATAACTCGGCTATTATCTCTGAAACGCCAACAACATCAAACACCACTCGACCGTTACCTCTAAAACACCGACAATATCTGCCATAGCTCGACTGTTATCTCTAAAACACCGATGGGGTCAAACACCACTCGGCTGTTACCTCTAAAACGCCGACAGTGTCTGTCATAACTCGGCTTTTTTCTTTAAAAAACACAGAAGCTCACCAAACATGACTCAACGGTACCAGTTATTGCTTGGTAATTATTTCTAAAAACATCAGCAGTGACAGGCGTGAAAGCAAACTATCAATCGACTATAAAGGAAGAACGACGGAAAAGCAAAAGGTTACTCAGAACAAGCTGAAATTTTCTTGGATATATAGAGGAGGGAAGTTTTTTACAAACTTAAAAACCAACTCATTATGAGTCAGCCTTTTCTCCCTTTTTCAATACACTACATTACTGTTGGGGACTTGTTCTCAAATGCTATGAGTTAAGAGCAAGGCAACACAGAAATTGTTAAACGTTAAGGTCCTTCGTCCTTCGAAACATTATTTCCCTTGAGATATAATGAGTTTCGGACGAAGGTTATGAAGGACATACCTTCATCAGTACAACAAATAATGAAGAAGGATTCATACAAAGTATGAGAAATAACATAAACACTTAAATATTATTATTAACTCATTTCTATTTTATTATTATGGAAAAATAGAAATGATAACAAATTACAAATGTACCTTCGGCTTGAAAGAAGGCAAAAGTACAAACGTGACACAAAAGCAAATGCCAAGTCAGCGTGAACAGTACGGGAGCACTGTTCATCTATTTATAGGCACGGGACGCAGCCCATGTAAAATTACACCCATGCCCTTTACATTTGCTAATAATTCTATAGTAATCCATCGGGATCTAAATAGCCTTTTCCCCTTTAAGTCGGTTTCCTTTTCTGCTATCACGCCGAAGCTCCCCTGCGCATAGCTTCGACTCTACGCCATTCTTCGTATTCTTTGTGCTTCTTCATATTGTGGTTATGACCTAAGTCCGAAGGTACCTGTTCATGTATAATACTCCAAAAACATTGTTAAATCATGTTTTTGAGGACCTTCAGAAGGCCCCCAACAATTACATTACTACATTACTCACATTACACTATACTACTAACTACTACTACATTATTCTGCTACTACTACTGCTACTACTAATTACCTATACTAATATTTAAACCAGTGGCGCTTTGCCACTAGCCTTGCTACTGCCACCACTGCCCTTGCCGTCGTCGTCGCCCTTGCCGCCATCGCTGTTGCCCTTGCCGCTGTTGCCTCCGTCTCCCTTGTCACCGTCGTCGTCGTCATCACCGTCGTCACCTCCATCGCCGTCGTCGCCCTCATCATCGCTGTCACCACCGCTCTCCTCCTCGGACGAGTCGGAGGAATTCTCCTTGTCCGAGGAGACCTCCGACTCATCCGAGCCCTCGAGCCCGGAGAACTCGATGGCCTGGATGTACGTCCAAACCTCAGCGGCGATCCCCTAGGAATCATCCGAGTCATGAACGACATCGGGGGAGAGGCGTAGACCGGCACACCCTTGGACTCAGAGGAAAACTCCTCCTCCGAGTACTCGGAGTCCCCAAAGTCCTCTAAGGGGGGACATGGCTCGCGCTTCCGCTTGTCGCCGGAGTGGTGCGACGAACTTCCACCCTTCTTGTTCTTGACCATGGTTGGTTGGAAGAGAAGAGAAAAGTGGGAAAATAAGCAACAAATGGCCAGAAGATGTGTGAATACACCAGCGAGGCAGGCAATCTATTTATAGAGGTCAGAAGCAACCGTTCATCTCCTACCACGGTCACCGAACAGTCGCAAGTATTCAATAAGCAATTCAAATCATCTGGAAGAAAGTCAGGCAGCAGACATCGTTTCACGTAACACGACACCATTTGGACTGAGGTCAACTGCTTGGACGATATGATTACACCCCGCGGTCACATCAAGTTACTACTCAAGGACAGTTTGCTAAACGCTCGGCGTACCAAGCCAACCCTCGGTTACACCCATTGGGGAGGGGACGTCCAAGAATTTTCAATAGATTTTCCCAAGCAGTCACATCCATACAGTATACACAATGAATGTATCAAGACAGAAGAAAGATATCAATGGAGATTAGAGGAAAGCCAAATATAGCTACTGAAGTACAAGTATAATCAACAGAAGCATTGAAGCACAAAACGAAATGAAGACCAGCCAAGAGCCATCTACCAGACGTCCAATCTGTCGCCGATCAAATAAATTTCGAACCTAGCAGGACATCGGCAGATCACACTGCTGGTTTCTAAAGCAGGAATTGAAGACAACATGCTCATCTCTAAAGCATAAGCTGGTGATATAATGCTGAGTTCTAAGGCATGAGACGAAGATAAACCAATGATTTCTAAAAAGCATGAGATGAAGACCTTTGAGTGGATTATTTTTAGTAATCCACTCAAAGCTCAGGGGCTACACCCATTGGTTGCACCTCCGGTGCACCTAATGAATCCTCAACCCCTAAGGATAGAATGTTGATCTCTAAAGCATGGACCAATGACGAAATGCTAATTTATAAAGCATGAGACGAAGATAAACCAATGATTTCTAAAAAGCATGACATGAAGACCTTTGAGTGGATTATTTTCAGTAATCCACTCAAAGCTCGGGGGCTACACCCATTGGTGCACCCAATGAATCCTCAACCCCTAAGGACAGAACGCTGATCTCTAAAGCATAAGCCGGTAACCGAGCACTAATTTCTGAAGTATAAGGTGAAGACTGTTGAAAGAGCTGAATAAGGATAATAGAAGGTTGATTTTACTGGATTGATTAGAGTTCAGAAGCAACAATTCGACAGGTGTACTTTCAGAGCATCCACTACTTAAAATCAAAATCGCAAGCTGGACCTGGAATCTTTGGGCCGATTATTTCAAAATCAACTCAAAGATTGGGGGCTTGTGGGGGATAGATATCTCCTAGGTCCACTAGAAGGCTAGAAAGCCTCGCGAAAGGCTTTGGGCCCATTACTTCGCAAGGCCATCCCTTCGTGGGCCAGGGGAGGAACCGCTGGTGGAATGGATTGACGCAAGATTGGATAGACTCGAGCCCAGACGGCTCATTGGGTTTAAGCATTATCCACAGCGTTGATCCGATTCTCCCGCGCAGTGTCCTCAGATGTCGGAACTAAATGAGGATAAGTCGGTAGGATTATAGAAAGATAAGTTCAGTCGGTTCACTATTACTTAGGTGCATGTTGTTATCATACCCGCATGTAACGCCCCACGGTCGAGTATATAAGGCCTAGGGGGCGCCCCTTCAAAAGACAGGTCACTCATTAGCCATCTACTCCATTCTCTAGCATCCTTCATACTAGAGAATCCCCTTGGAACCCACCACATAAAGATCCACACTAGGAAGTAGGGTGTTACGCCTCTCTAAGCAGCCCGAACCTGTATAAAATTGTCTATCGTCTCTCGTGCGCCTAGCACGAACCATCGAGCTACAGTTGGTAACACCGTCCTACCCAAAAGCACCTCGAGGGGTAACCCCGGGTGCGCGGTCGAGTCCCAAACACCGACAGCAAGCAACCCCTCTTCCCTTTCTTTATTTCCACCCTTTAGGCCGACTTTAACCATTCTCTCTATACATCTTCTCTTATTTGTACTTGATTCTCTAAATTCCTTGGAATATAAAAGGAGGAACAGGACAACCCTAAGAGGCAGAGCACAACACAACAAATCATAAGCATAGCCACCATATTACTGGATGTAGAGTATTATCTTACAATGAGAGTTCGAAACATTCTAAATCTTGTGTATCTTGTGCATTCACCTATAGCTTTTGATCTCATGACCTACCCCATTATCGAAAAATCCTCGACACGTAGTGTTCCCCCTATATATAAAAAGGGGATTCCTTTCCCCTATATATACGTTGAGTATATAGAGGGAGACATTGGAGAACCATGATCCCCTTATATACGGTTTGAGGTCCTTTATGAGGATCCCTTGGAGACCGCCTCAGACTGTACCAATGCCTTCACTATTCGCTATTGTCGGCCACCTCACCGACCAAAATCAACGAATTTTAGACAGAATTTTGATGGAGAATCCCCCTCTCTCCACCTCAGAAATGGGGCAAGGTAGTTCCCACTCCTTTGTTTGTTTCACCATTGGTTTGAAATATTCTCCTACCTAGGGTTTGATGAAGTCCAAACTAGTTTGTAATGGTATGGACTTTTGGTAGATCGGATGCATGTATGAACTAATGTTTAGGGCCCTCCTTGATTGGTACATGTACATATAATTGCATGTGTGTTACAAACTAGTTTAGGTCGACATATATGTCAGAATATATAGTTAGGAATTACTTTAGGTTTTAGTTTGTTATTTAATTATTTTAGATTATATGTTTATATTTACTCTTAGTTAGTTTTAGTTAGGGTTGAGGGTTACATGTTTATGTTTAGTTAAATTAGTAAGTTTAGGTGACATGTTTATATTTAATTATGGATTTAGTGTTTTAGTGATATTAAGTTATATTTAGTTAGTTATATTAGCTTTTTAGTTAGTTAGTTTAGATTATATTTGCATACTATTTGTAGGTTATATGTCAGATTTGGATTTGAATATTTAATGTAGTTTGGTGAATTAGTTTTGTGAAAGGATTATTTAGTCTGTTTATTTAATTCTTTATAGTTAGTAAATGCATCTCGCAAAATTGTTTGCAATATCTTGCAATCTATGAACTTGAAGATCAAATCCATTAGTAGTGGATCGGATGAGGAGACGCCTTTGCATCTCGATCAATTTATCGACATCCATTTTGGTACTTGAAATCTCACCTTAACGACAAGAAACATTCCTCATTAAATACACAACCAACGAACTAGGATGTAAATGAATCATGTATTAGATGTTCTAAATACTTAATTATTGATTAAAATTGATAACCTATATAGATCCCTAATTTTTTGTGAGGGGGTATAGCAGTTCATTGGGGTAGTGAGATCGGAATGTAAACAACACATCCGAACTTAAGCAAATGGGAATACTAGGTATATTTTCACGTACTAACTGGAAAGGATAAGCACCAAGGTATGTGGTTGATCAAAGTTGTATTAATTCTGTAGTGTATAAGACCGCATGGCCTTAACATGGCGAAGATAAATAACAATTCATTAGTAATGGATGTACAACGATCTTGATTCTTTTGATCAAAGATTTAGCTAAATCATTCTGGGAATGGACATATGGGACAAAATGTTTCACATGTATTTCTAAAGCCATACAATAATCATTAAAAGCGCATGAGGAAATTTCAGCTGTATTGTCCATTCAGATTGATTGAATACGTTGTTTAGGAAAATTTTCCTTAAGCTTAATAATTTGAGAAACTATCTTAGCAAAGGCATGCTTTCATGTGGATAACAAACACACTGATCATCTTATGGATACATTAATCAATACAATAAAGTATCTGAATGGCCCAGCTCAATCAGAACATAAATATCTTCTTAAATTCTTTCAAGGAACTTAAGTGGCTATGCTCGAACCTTAAGGTATGATTGTCTTAAGATTAGTTTCTGAGAGTAGCTAGAGGGGGTGAATAGGTGATCCTGCAAAAATTAACTCTAAACAAGACAAACTTGGTTTATAACAAGTGTTAGTTGAATAAGCCCTGGGTATAGCTTATCTTTACCCAATATTACTATGTTAGATTTCAATTCTGTTTTTGTATTTTGTTCCTTTTGCTATGCATCATGGATGATGCAGGTTGTATAATTTGAATTCTAATATCAATATCCACATTTAGTACTAAGCTTAGTTCACCTATTTGTTGTTGGTAATATTAGTTTTATGACATGTTATTGATGTGATCCTTTGTTGATGCTCGGAGTTGGATTTCTGTTTTTCGTTGCAAGTTGACCTACACCTACCCAAGGTTAGAAAACATGCAGCACTAGTGTGCATAGGATGATGGAGCAATCAAATTTCATGTAAATTGCTAATATTACAATGTTATACATGTGAAATCATAACAAAAGTAATGCTAATTATTGCAGTGTTGCACAGGACCGTGGTCATACCTAGTAAGAAAGCTGAGCAGGGGCATGGTAGGTGAAGCGTGTTTACCACTAGCTAAGGGCCTTAAGATTATGTGAAGCAGGAGCATTTATGGTGGAAAACTTTTATTTACTACTAGGGACAAGATTTAAGTAAGAATTTACGCCTTGAGTGGGTTGATTGTTGGTCCCACCCCTATACAGGGCATGATTTGTTAGTAGTACATATGGAATGTCATACTCTTTTTGGATAATTAATGACATAATCTACATTTGGTGCTAAGCTTTGCACACCTATTTGATTGCTCATTATATTAGTTTATGGCATGTTGTTATTGTGATCCTTTATTGATGCTTGTTATTAGGCTTCTATTTTTCCATGCAAGTTGATGTACCAAAGGTTAGAAAGCATGTATCGCTAGAGTGTAGAGGATGATGGAGCGATCCAATTTCTTGTAAATTGCTGACAAATGCAATGTTATACATGTGAAATCACAATATAAGTAATGCACGATTACTGCATTTTCATTCACAGGGCCAGGGGATATCAAGAATACTCAGCATGGGCATGCTATCCTAAGCTAGTTTATTAGAACTAGCTAAGGGCCTTATGATTGTGTGAAGCAGGACGATCTATGGTGGATTTTTTTGTTTACTATGGGTATAAGCAAGTAAGTGAGGTTCTATGCCCTAGGTGAATATAGGTTCACCCCTATGTAGGACATATGTTGTTAGTAGCACATACGGAATTTGAAACAACTATTTTATGAGGCCGAGATAACTAGTCTGAGAATCTATAATGTACTTGCTTCTTAAGAGTACTTTATTATATGTGTCAGTGAAAAGTAGTCATGTTATTTCAAACAATACATTGAAGTTTGAAATGAAAGTGGAACCTAGATTATTATAGCAAGACTATATTTTCTATCTGTGAACTTCCTATGGTATACTTGATTGTGTGAGATATGGCATCTATACATATTAGGTAATTGCATACAACAACAACAACAACAAAAACTTTTAGTCCCAAGAAAGTTGGGGATATTAGGTCATGCATGATCATATTTAATAAACAGTCATTGCATTCATACCCCATAAGCTCATACCTTCATACATAATGCATAGTGCATAAATGCATATCTGGAATCAAAATTTCTAGACTATACATAGTTGCAGCATTTTTGTCTTTATAAGAGTTATAGATGCTATACAAGTAACGAATTGTAGAAGCGACCAAGCAATTTGTATAAATATGCTAGATGCTAAAAATCAAAATCGAAGTGACACTATTTTAGCAAAGTAGTTGTTGGCTTCCCTAGGCATTCCTGTAATTCAGTTGCTTTGAATGTGGTGTCAAAGCACATGTAAGGTTATGTTATTAATATGGTTAAGTCATTGTTTCTATATTTATGCATGCATACATAACATCCCTTTGATGAACACCTCTGTTACTCACTTTTGTCAAACCTATATTATTTCTGCATTTAATTAGGCATTCATGTGTGATATTGTGTTATATACTAAGCAATCTTAAAAGTAAGGTGTGTTGCTGTGTTAAACCAAATAAGGTTATCAGCGAGGCAGAACCAACACTGTCTTGTGCTTATACTCTAGTTAGGTCGATGCTAAAACGTTTGAATTTAGCTTTCCAACTAATTTTTGACTTGTTGAAAATACATGAATTGTTTAAGCATTCATGGGCCTATGGGGTGTTGCAGCACATGTAGCACCTACCATGCATCTAGGTCCACCCTTGGTTATCAATCTTGTTAACTAATTAAGCAACATGATCGTGACTCAATGTTGATATAAAAGTTTGGCACCAATTGTCATCATTTCATACCAGTTGGTATACTCATATAGGATGATTGCATGTTATTGCTATTTTCCAAGCTGGTGTGTTTATTTGCTATAGATTTCCTTTATGTCCTCCATTCCTTTATTTATAATTTCTTATGCTCACTTGCATCAGGCAATAAAATATTGGCTATTTTGGTTTTGGATAGTACTTTGTTTTGTTCTTCAATGTTGTTTCTATGCTTGTCACCTCTCTTTTTTTGCTCGAACATGGATGTGTGATCCCTTTTTGCTATCTTTCATGAATGATGCAAACTGAAGTTTGAATTCTAACATCAGTTTCACATTTACTAGTACTAAGTTTAGCTTGCTTGTGTTGTTGCTGTCTATATTTGTGCTTTTGTACACATTGTGATTCTTTGTTTATATTATATACATGTTAATGGTGCTTGGAAGCATTTGTCACAAATTCATCTATTAGATGCTAAAAGGACGCAATACTAATGTGCAAAGGAAGATAGAGTAGTGAAAGTTCATGTAAGTTCCTGATAGCTCAATGTCACATGTGAAAACGAAGCATAAGTAGTGCCTGATAACTTAGCATGACTACACTATAGTTTCATGGATGGGTCACAGATCATTAGTACTAGTAGGCTAGTAGCACATACTCCAAAGTTCATGCATGGAGTATACAATAAGTGAAGTGCCACAATGCTTTGATAAATAGTGATAGAATCCAAAATGTACTGGTAACTTATATGATTATATGTGCCATCAAAAAGCAGTTAATTTTATTAGGATGCAACACACGTTGGTCATGGACATTTGATAGTCGAAATGAAATAATTATTGTAAGCTTATAGTCTGATCAGATTAGGTCATTGTTTGATATATCCATATGTAGTAAATATTAGGTCATTGTTTGCTCAGGTTTTAGCTTCATGCACAATACGTAGTTCATTAATGTCATATATGAAATTTACTTTCTATAGTACTACATTAACCAATGGATTACTTTAGAAAAGATAATTAGTGCAAATTTACATTGATTATCCAAATTCACTCTTCTATGCATCATACAGTTTGGTTGTGTTGAACTAAGAATCTCAATGTTGTCACTTGATTGAGCAATAAGGTTCAGATTCCGAGTTCATACAGAATTTTCCTAAAAGTTATCATTATGGGTGTATATGTTTTTTCAAAAGAAATGAGCTATGTTTTTGCTCCCTTCCCTCCGCCTTTGATCTCAAGTATCAAAATATTTATTGTTTGCCTTCTTGAGACATTAGAATTAGCATCCGAACCTATGTAAACTTGGAATAGACTTGACATCGATGAGTACTCAACTCTTGACCCTAAAATCTTGCTACCTTTGCCATTATGAGTAGGAATGTGCTCAATGGTTTGCTTGGTTGGCTATCGAAACTTATCATGCCAAAGATTTGACAAACAAAAGTTGAGCAAAAATATTTGCCATAGATTTGACCAACCAAATACAAGAGATTGTAAAATTTTGGTAGCAAACTAAATGGAGCCAAAAACTTTGCCTGAGTTTTGGCAACCAAACTTGGCCACCAACTAATTACGCCAAGTCTGCTTTTTGGACATTTCTCTATATAAATCTATAGTTACAAAAGACTAGAAAGCGATAAGAGAGATTGGATTTACTCACCCCAACCTTTGGTGGTGGCTCAGTGATGATGCTAGTGGATGGGGGGGGGGTGGGAGTGGACTCTTGCCTTTTGTCTTTATGAGATTGAGGGAGGTTGTCTACCTAACATTGGAAATGGTGATATCTTCGGGAAACATAACCTAGAGACCACTTTTTTGTAATGTCTGCTACTATACCTTGATGCCTTAGAGTTTAAACATGGACTCTCGGAGTGTAAAACCTAGTTTTGGGTGATCGAAATGGCAATGACAACAAATCTCATGGTTTTATTGGAAATTGGAGGTGCTATGTTATTTTAGCGTGATGGAATTTGGCAATGAGGCCTTAGTGACCTCGTCATAAGCAAATTGTGTTAGATTAAGCATAATAAATGATCATAGGTGGTCTTTACGCTGAGATGGAGAAGAGAGAGGTAGGGAGAAGTGAGTTGTAAGTGGGAGAAGAAATGGGACATGAATTAATAACGATGTATGTCCTATTAGCCAACTAAAAAATCATCTCGCAGCCTCTAGAACGATAAGATGCACACAGACTAGACCAGAAAGAAAAGAAAAAAGAACATGACCAATACATTATTAGTGATTCTCAGTCCCATGACTAGCTAGAGCGCCACCCATGCGCTTGAGATAAGAACCACATAGACACCTTCTCCAAACGTCGTGAAGTTTCCATCACCATAGATTGTTGTGCATGCCTATGTAGTACAACCCAAACCCGTAACCAGTGGGTAGTTGCGAAAATGGCCTGCAAAGGAGACATGTTAAGTTTCTTGTGAAAAACCAGATCGTTCCTATTAAAGAGAGTGACCAACTGATGGTTGCTACTCCTAGGGCTAAGTTTTTTTGTCGAAGTGTGAAAGTCAATTCTTGAATACATTTGAAGTGGTAGATGGGTTGTAAATGTACGTGCATCTAACAACAAGCTATATTATTAATCATGATCTTAGATATTATACTTTAGTTGAGTTGGATTAGTTGTTTGTTTAGTGGCCTGGGGTACCGAATCATGGATCGATCTACCACTTGTTCCAGTAAGTTGCCTTTGAATGGTTTGTCCCAACACAACCGTGGTTCTAAAGGTCCTTATTTGATGGTTTTTCGCTAAAACCCATGTGATTTTAGTTGAATAATTATATGGAAGTTGTTTAAAGAGGTGTGACACACTCTTAGTTATGTGGTTTTCAAACCCAATGTTTAGTATTATAGACTGAGCTGATTTTAATTTCCTGAAAGTCGCAACAAAGTTCTTGGCATCTTTTTTTTTTTTGGGGGGGGGGGGAATTGAATTTTGTTTTCAAATTATATCCACCGCATATCAGGAGGGAAACGAAAATTTTGAAATAGCTGTTGGCGCTGTCGTCGACTAAACTGGCGGCCTCTAGCAATTCATTTCACTGAGCGGAGACAAAGTATGCCCTCCAACTCACACCATACATGCGTGCCGTTGGACGCACACCCGCTCTACATGCAGACTTGGTGCTTGGACTCTTGGAGAGTGCCCACCGTTTTGACCTTCGAAAACAAGCACCCCGCGGCCCGCAGCGCGCAGCCAGCGCTATCTCTAGTGTCCATCATCCTCACGCGCCGCGTGCATAAGTGCCAGGCGTGCCACAGCACACCACAGACCACACCACCACTACAGCCACCGTTCGCGTTCGCGGAGGGAGCCTTCGGTTTCGAGCAGCGTCCTTCGTGGCCCAGCCGGGAGAGATGGTGCGGAGGAGAAACACGGTAGCCGCGGGCGTGGTCCCGGCGTCCGCCGACCCCGACACCATCTCCGACTCCGGCTCATCTACGTCCGCGCCGCCGCCGAAGCCGGGGAGGAAGCAGACTCACTCCGCCTTGCAGGTTGCCCGTGCTGGAGCGCCGGCCACCCCGACTCTTGAAGACGCGCAGCCTGTCGCCGTCGAGATGACGATCAACAACTACCTGCGCACCTACGGCAGGATCCCGATGGCATGCTCGGGAGGCTCCCACCTGGACCTCAACGCCCTGGCGCCGCCCCAACGCGACCCACCTGTGATCTGTGCCTACTGCAACTGCGCATTCTGCTTCGGCGTGCACGAGATCCCTTCGCTAGACCTTGGCCCGGGGCATGTCTACCCGGCGCCGCTCGTACCCGTCACCCTAAACCTTCTCACGCCGCCGCCGGTGGGGCCGCTGTACCGCGACCGCCGGGGCCCCGCGGCCGCGCCGGCGCCGCTGCTCGTCTGCTCCAGCGAGCAACACTTCAACGCCACTATCGGCATGCTGCAGCGGCGGCAGGGCGGCGCGCCGCCGCTGGTGTGGAAGTGTACTTGCTATCTTCGTGTGCAGCCCGTCGTCGTGGGCAGCGAAGGCGCTAACTCGCCAGATCTGCATGCTACTCCTCCGGCGCCTCCTCCTGAGCCGTGGACATACGCTGGCGCTTACTGGAACTATGTGGTGCCCGGGGACGAGGACATGGTCCGACTCCACTTACATTATGATCCTCTGAAACTAAGTCTCGGCCGCCGGTGAACGCAGCTAGCGCGGCCGCGGGGTCGTGCCGGTCGGAGTCGTCCTTGATCGGCCGGCCGGCAGCGGCAGGTAGAGCGGCGTTTCCTTCGAGAAAGCATGCATGGAATAAAAATCATCCGCGCTACGGCGCTAGCCCTATCTATCCAGTCCTATAGCGGTCGTCATGTTAGTCCAGTGATGAGTCGTGAATGGAGTCAACTTCTCCATGACCTTTTGTCACTAACAGATGGGTTTGGTTTTCATCAGGCCCATTTTGTTAATGAGAAAGTCTCGTGAAACTGGCTGCAGAGAAATCGATCCTGTTAGTCTCTGCAGTCGACAACATCTCAGCTTCCATTTTTTTTGTGTTCTTCATTCTCTAATGTGTCGTCTATATGGAGTCGACTTCACGGTGGTTTTTTTGTCACTAACAGATGGGTCTGATGTTCATCAACCCACTTGCCTGCAGTGACAAAGCGGCCCTGTAAAAGCCGATAGTAGAGGAATCGATCAGGTTAGTCTCTGCTGTCTCCAGCATCTTTAGTTGATGTATGTTTTTGGGTTTCTCTCTAATGTGTGTTATGGACTGTGAGAGAGCTGTTATACAGCAACAATGAATCTATATGTCAACAATCTCTCACTTATTAGGTTTATTTGTCAAGTATTGGGCATGTTTGATAGAGCCTTTTCTGCTCCTGATTCTATGTGCAAAGTGGTTATCTGAGAGAAATGTTTTTTTTTCCTATAATAATGTAAGAAGTGATCTATTTTGTGTGCGGATAGTGAATTAGGAGTAGCTATTTTTTTCCAGTTTTTATCCTTCTATTTTATTTTAAGATTTCACTTTGCAGAATTTTAGCATAGAGTTTTTTTTCTTTATACTGTTTGACAACGCTCCTCCTGAATTTAAACTGTGAACTACTTTGGTGTTCTGCAATACATGCACTTAGCATCTATATAGTTATTTAATTAAAAAATAAAAAGGGATCCGTGTCTAAATTAAAACCAAAAGACTCTGGATATGAAGGTACATTCTTGGTGTTCTGGTATATAGAGTTTATGGTCTTGCCCCTTCTAACATTTATATCCAGACACTTCTAGTCTATTATCCATATTCACAGGTTGACCATATATACTCGATGTTGTGTGATAAACATATTCCTTCAAAGTATTTTTTTTTTCTTTGAGACACCATATTTTCTCGACAATAGAAACTTTGCAAACATACTATAGGTTCAGTAATTTAATACTACTTATAGATTAAATTATAGTTTGAAGAAAAATATTTCAACTTTTACAATAGTGAGCTTAGTTCTTTTGGGGGGTTGGGGCCTGTGGGGGTGTTTAGGACTGTACGTTATTGTTTGATTTCTAGCAATAAGATCTCACCCATTACTTTGCTTGAAGTCACATGAAATAGAAAAACTAGAGCCGCAAATGCAGCTTCAGATCCATATAGGAGTTCAAGTGAAATTTATGTCATACACAGAGTTACATAATTGTACATAGACGATAAAGAATCATACACATACTTACGTAGATAATTAGGTCCAGATACATAACTCGCACATGATTAAATATCATGGCATACTACGATTGGTGATTAGACATTCATTTCTCATATATATTGACGTAACACATGTGTCAGTGTAACACATAACAATCTCTGGTAACATATTTTGATTATTTTTAACCACTATATTAGTTGTTTGAACGTATTTAGCTATTGTTTTCTATCACTTAAAACATGTCAAATGTGTAAATAAGATCACCGTGTCTAATTCAATGACTAGACCTTAAACATACTCATACCTCCTGTTTGTCATTTACACGCGAGTATATATAATTGTTTAAACGTGTGTTTAGGTGAACAGTGTGTTGACAATTTGTGCTCGTATAGATGGTAGTTTAAGATGGACTGTGTGTGTAAAAAACTTGAACTCCCTATTAACCAGTGTCGAGGCAATGGTCGTTTAGAACCCTAAACAGTATGGATCGAGCATGGAGGGACTTATTCATCATAATAAGATGCAACGACCGGGGTTGGGGGGACAATTTGCACTATTGCAAAAAGGAAACGAGACCATAGCAAACAGCAGGAACACCTGAGATCACTCCAATCAGATGTTGGATTGGATTAATGATTTTTTTTTTAAAAAAATGATGCAAGCGCATAGTGGTCGGCCTAGACAATCCAATCCATCTAGACATATGCCTTGGATGGAGCTAACGCTGACTGTCAACAAATATCGTCTGCGGTTTGTCCAGGCGAAGTGCAGAGAAGCCATGGTCATCAAATGTGAAATTGTGTGACCATTGGGCACAGAGCCACAGACAGACTCGTGCCCCCTCACCTCGCGACATGTGCCCTCTAGGCGGTTGCCTCTCCAGCTCTCCTCAGCTGAATGTATGACTACTTTGCTAGCGCCAACCGCTGGCGTTAAAGATCTTTGCAGCCTACTATCATTTATCTCATCCATATAGCAATATAATAATTAATTAACTCTTCACTATTAATTACTAGAACTCTACATGTCTCTCTCACAAAACTTCTTAGTTCTCGCCAGGACGGATCATACAAGCTTATATGGAATCACATGGATCATACTCCGAGCCACAGACCAGATGGCTCGAGGTGTAGATCCGCCCCTGGTTCCCATGTTCAAGCCAGTCATAAGTTTACAATCCGCTTCTCCTCTCTTCTTCATATCATCATTTATTCAGCTTAAAGTCTCTTATTATCATACTTGCTCTTATGGTGTAAACCAGGAGCAAATACAAGCCTCGGGGCTTAAATTAGTGGCCACCCGGTCAGGCCTGGGCCTAGGCATTCTACACGGCCGTATAGGCGAATACTCTGGAGTTTAGTCGTTATTCATATGCGGTTCCCCTCTTATGTTTATCTTTGTTTGATCGTAAATTGTTTTCATGCAATTACTTCACCGTGAACTTCATGGTTGATTTTTGTGACACTAGTACGTCCTACAAGGATTATTTTGATCTTTGATCTCATGTCGTACCTTTTTTACTTTCCCGCTTAAGGCCCTATTAGGATCCAGGGATTTCACAAGATTACTGAAGGATTTTCACCAAAACTAGTTCATTTTTTATAAAAAAAACATAGCAAACATGAAAAAAATCAAACATATCAAAGAGGGCCTTAATGAAAATGCTTGGACACGGTCAGAAAAAATAATCATAGTATGGGCTGGTTTGGGAACCTCATTTTTCCAAGAGATTTACATTTTCCCAAACTAGCCCTACATGGAAAGGATTACCTACTCATGGAATACATTGGATTCTAGCGATGACAACGGGGAATTTCCCGTCGGGTTTTAGTTCCCCATCCTTGTCTCCGTGACGAAAAAATTTCCTCGCGGGGATCCCCACGAACGCTTGCGGGAGATATTTCTTTCCCATCCCTTTTACCCGCGGGGATAAATCTCCATCGGGAATCCCCATCCCCGTTTAAATTATAACTAGATCATACTTCATTTGTTATTAATGTAAAACATTCTCACTTATACACATGGTTAGATGTAAAAATCATTATGTGTACATTAAAATGAACGCATTTGTACAACGAGTGATCTCTTGCTAATATAATTATTTATTTTTATTATTAACTATTGTATGAAAACATCGTCATATGTAAGTTTAACGGGTCCCCGCGGGGAACGGGAATGGCCCCATCCCCATCCTCGTTTACCCATCGGGGGTGAATTTTTCCCCGTTTATATCCCTGTGGAGGAAGAAACTTCCCCATCCCTATCCTCTAATAGAGAAATTCCCCATGGTAAATTGAGGATCAGGTTCCTATTGCCATCTCTAACTGGTACTCTAGCAGCTCAATTTGCAGCGGCATATTATCCAAAATGCACGCATATGTACATATATTTAATATATAATAAGTTCAACTCAAGATGCAATGTACATATATATCATATTGTTTATTAATCACGTACATGCATATTTTCTTAAGTATTGACTTATATTTTTCACTCGAGTGCCTTCGTAGCAATAATTAGACTGTTAGATTATCCATAGCTCCTCCATAGTATCATCGACATCCTTTATTTTAAACTTCACTTTATAAATAATATCATCTGCAATGTAAATCCTCTATTATTTTACATGGTCCACCGAAGATAATTTTTATAGCTAGAGGTCGATCGTCTTTGTGTCGTTAGTTGTTAAATTGTTTGGACAAATTAAGAAGCCAACATGTAGACATGCAGTGAACTCGTCTTGTTCTTTTTCGCCATATATTCCAATTAATAGAAATGGAATACTAAATTACCAGTAAAAGGTGGTCATTTCAGAATCATCGCCGAAATCTGTATCATAATTAAATTACCACTACACTTTTGTTTTTTTCTTTCTTTTGAAGTAAGCCTGGGTTGCATCGTAATTAAGAGGCTATTCTAAGTGGAGTATTTTGTAACGTTTTTTATAAGATTGTATAATTCAATAAGGTATGGACAAAAACGATTACTCGTTTACAGTTTTGAAAAAATCGAACCAAGAGATTTTTCGTCTACGTACACATCAAACTCGCATCTATGCATCCATGTGATCACATCCGGCCCATTCGGAAAACCTACACGGCACCAAGAGATTGTATAATTTGTACTACTGCTACAACACTCGATCACCATACGGGACTGCACAGTGTGTCGCAAAACCTGGCACCTACACGGCACAAAGCTAGCTTGGAACGCGAAAAATGAGCTGCAGATTCTTCCAGATCGAGAAGACATCTGAGGACTTCGTTTGGTTGCCATCAGCTATCGCAGCAGCAAGTGTGTACTTGCTCCGCATGTACACGTTTTGATGCCGGAGCCACCACCAACCTGGGGAGACATTGCAGAAGAGATCGAGAAGACAGCCATGCATTCTCGGTCGTCCGGTCAAGTCCTGCATGCAAAAACTGAAAAAACAAAAGTTCACTGGACGAAGAATTCTGGTCAATCGTCTCATACGTGGCAAATGACAAGAGAGAAGCAGAAGTTAAACCCTGCCAAAATACTCTTCCCAGAAAATAAGCAGTGCTGCTTCAAAGCTGTAGGCGCTGCGAATGGGCATTTGGCGTGCGCATGGCGTGACCAGCTCCGCCCGGCCTGCCGTTGCGGCGTTTGCCCTTCTCTATAAACGCTCCACCGGAGCGCCCCCCGCTGACGGCCGGCGAGCAGCAAAACAAAACACGCAGCAGCGAGCGCGGGCGGGGTCCGTCTTCTCCGATCCATCGCTCGTCACGCGCGTTCCGAGATCGATCGAGCGGCGCCAGCCAGAGCTAGCTAGGTGAAAGCATGGCTGGACGACAACCGGAGCCGCCGCGGGGGCCTTTCGTCTGCGAGTTCTGCGCCGAGGTGTGGCCCTCGGCTCGGGCGCTCGCCGGCCACATTAAGGCGCACAGCAAGGGGAGGGCGCCGCAGGGGCCCTTCCCCTCTGTGCCCCTGCCACCGGCGATCGTTCCGGGCCCGTGCATGGTACCAGTCATGCCACCCTTCTTCCTGGCGCCGCCACCGGTGTTGGCTCTGGGCCAGCCAGTGGCCCCTGCAGCAGGTTGCTTCTTCGGCGGGCTGCCGCGGCAGCCCTTGTTGGAGCCGCGCGTCCAGGTGCGGCAGCCTCAGGCGGCCCCGCCACTACTGCGGGACCGTGTCGTCTCCGGTGCAGGTGGAAGGATCACGATGGTTCTGCTCGACCCAAACCCTGCCTTCTGGGCGCCGTACCGCATGGGCATGGGCATGGACCCTCCCGTGGAGTTGGACTTCATGGGGCTGCGTCAACAGCGCAGGCCGGAGTCGCCGTCCCCGACCTTTGCGGGCTGGATCAACGCCTGAACATTGGCTAGCTTCTCGACCCGCGCGTGGATATGGAGTGAGCTCGTACGTTGATGAAATCGATCGAGCAAAACTGAGCTCTAGAATGTTCTCGAAGTGGTCTGAACTGAACCGAAATAATTAATAGAATCATGATATTTCTCTCTTCCTTCCTTTCGAAATAGAACAATGATAAATGTCCAGTGCTACTTCAGATCCATGCTATTAATTCAATAAATACTAGATTACTACTTATGTTCTTGAATATTTATCGGTCGCTAACACAACAAATAAAAAATAACGGAGGAAGTACAATATATTTATGGTAGCATGCCCATACATATTTGTTCATCTATGACGATCCAATTTTGGGCTGGCAAAAGCTACAGCTGATCTGGGCTTGGTATATATACGGTATTGGGTTGTTATATACAGCAATACGTCCGTATATAGATTGTTTTACAGGAATCAACCCGCGTGTTAGCTTACATATATTAGGAAAGATGATCCGTAATGAGAATATGAGATCATCACTGGAACTTCTATGTGACGGTCAGCTGGCTTAGGAAACACTCGTAGTACGAAAACCACATTCAAAAGCAATAAAAACACCCTACCTGTTTATTAGGTTCCAATTTATTATTATCTCCTGCTGTGCTTATTATTAAATTTATATTTACCATTCCAGCAGATTCCCCTTGCCATATGCTTTTAACTACATACACCAATCTAAGTGAAATATTTCACTCTATATGTTGCGTGAAAATAATTTAGTTCATTAGTTGTAGTGCTCTCCAACACTAGCAGTGTACAAACTCATTTCGAGTACACAAAAATAATGTGTATCATAATCATAAATAAGTAGAAGAGTTTAATCATACAGGCAACATGTTTTTTGTGAACGCCCTAGAAGATCTATATATAGGGTGACAGCGGAAGGCTGGACGACCGTCCTAGCAAGCGGGTTTAGTTTTTTCGATAGTACAAACTCATGTTTTACTATTTAACTTCCCTGAAGGATGCCAAGTCCCTTCCTCTGTCAATGTTGTTAGGATTTTATACATTTCCATATTTATTTTAATATAGAAATAACATAGCAAATTTGCAATGACATATATGTATATGAATTATGTATATAATATATACTATGTAGCTGATACATATATACATGCAATCACACTGACCATGATCGAAATTATACTGAATTTAACAAATATAGAGAGTGAAATATATACCCAGTGGAGGGACTATGCTCAATATACTGGTGGCTCCATTCACACGAGTCAATATCGTGTGTTGCTAGAAGTAGCGAATCATGACCGATGCAGATAGATGGACATAATGTCACCTCAAGATGAAGAGAAACAAGATGGAGCTCATCGAGCAGTTGTGGAGATGCTCCCTAAAAACCTAATAGTCTGCAAAACCAAGCAAGTGTCACAGTGCAAACAGTGGTTTTGGAGGCCTACTCTCCTAACCTTCCATGCGCACATAGGATTGGATGGAGAGACTTAGATGCAAGTCAACCGAAAAAACGAAGAAAAATGATTTTGTACTCCAGTATATTATCTATGTCCGTGCCTAGAGGTGGTAATGGGCTCTAAAATTTACACTATAAAATTTAAGGATCAAATCAGATTAGGATAGGCTCTATTCATATTCATTTTGAACTAAAATTTATTAAGGGCACTAACTTTTTATGAAAAAAATATTTGGATCGTGATCCATTACTACTCCTGCTCGTGCCATGAGAGTAGGATATAACAGCAGAAGTTGTACAAAGATAGAAAGATGAAATAATCACTACTCCCTCCATCCCGGTATATAAGGCATAACCACCTGTGGTTTAAAGACCATGAAATGTACTTAATTGTATCTATACCACTACATCGATGTACGTATGCATAGAGAGAGCACACTTTATATTGTGAGACAAGAACAAAAAGTGGTTACATCTTATATCCTGGAACGGAGAGAGTATAACATACACTCATTATCTCGTATGTTACAGGTCCATTACACCTCAAGGGCCTCCGAAGGACCCTAATGGCTCCGATGCCTCCAATGGCCAATAAAGGACCTCGATGGCCCTAGAAGTTCTAGATGGTCCTAACAACCTCGACATATGGCCCCGACGTCCATGAGGGCTCATGAGGGATCCAAATGTCCCTGATGGCCACGACGCCCCCGATGGCCCTGAGGATCCTCGAGGCCATGGATGTCCCGATGGCCCTAAGGCCCCTGAGCACCCCCAAAGACCCTAAAAGTACCCAAAGGATCTCTAGGGCACCGAGACTTTCAATATGCGATTATATTTAATTGATCTAATTAATTAAAATATAAACCATGTCCATATTAAATCTAATAAATGCATGCACAACTTACTTGAATTAGATGTTGATTTATGTTCTTCATGTTAGTATGCCACACACGTCTCGTATCATTTTATTATTATACTGATGTGTAGATTGCGAAGAATCATCTAACATCTAATGCATGCATCTTATGGCTACCATCATCATGCAACTTAGGAGATGCAAGGATCAATGTTCATATCCTTGACTCAATAGATAAAGAGGCACCTCATTCATCCTATGATATGCTTCTATTTTATCTCTAGATAATATAACATGTTTTTTGGGTGCTAGCTACCTTTCCATTAAGACACCTATATTTAAGAGAAATTGTTCACAACAACACACTCTCTTAAACTTAAGGTAACATTATCTGTTACAAGTTACTAGCTTCCTCGTATATTGCTTTTGTGGATATCATGCATATGCATGAGTGTATGTGTCGTTTCCTCCTACATCACATGCTTATGATTTGCCACACAAAGGCAGACACAGGGATTGGGCCATTGGAGGGGAAGGTGAGTAGAGGGTGAGGGTGGTGGTGGAATTAATGAAGGCTCATTTCTATTGGGCTCCAAGCTTGATTCTCATATTAGGTGATTCTTATAACCTTGTTTAGCATCTTCAAAAAGACACATCTTGTCTATATATATCATGTGTTAATTGTTATTAACTTCGTGTATTGCTTCCACTTAACATGTGTCTATGTTATCATTTTAATTACATATATTCATCATAGGCTTGTGATTTGCCGTAAAGGCGGTCACAAGATTTGATCATCAAAGCAACATGGTGTTGTCAACAAGTCGTGGTCCTCTCCCTAAGTTGGCCACGAAGGTTGGTTATATTAGGTTATTGGTGGAACCTCTTGTGTATCCTCTCGTCTCATAGTCTCAGTATCAATTTAATTCTAGATTCACTCAATGTGATGGAGTTAGTAGAATTCTCGTAGTGGAGAATTATCAAGGATGGATCAACTTCATCAAAATGTCTAGAAACATTGCCAAATAGGAAAATACTATCGAAATGTTAATCGAAATGCTTGGTAGTGACTTTATGTGATATTTGAATTGGTACATGGTGTCACTCTTGAGTATAATAAAGATCTATTTTTGTTTTTTATAGGGTGTAACTTGTCTCTACAATGTTAGTATTAGACCTTAAGTATAATTTATATAATAATTAAAACTCCAAAATACTAGTACGTGCTTTTAAATTTGGACCAAATGGTATAAATTTTATGGTACGTAACTAAAAAATATTTGGCCGAACTAATTTGCAGAGAAAATAATATATTCATCTAATATATGTTATGACTTTATTTAGACGATGTAGACACTAAAATTATAAGAGTAGAGTTTGTTGAGCACCAGTTTGAGCCCACCGGACAGTCCGGCCCTATGGCCGGACGGTCCGCGGTTCGGATGGTCCGCGCCTGTGGGCCGAACGGTCCGCGCGCGCAGAACAGATTAGGGTTCCGAGTTTCTTGCTATGTTAGTTGGCTAGAATCTTGGGATAAGCTCGGAATTTTGTTGGTAACGGGTCTAGCCCCCCTCCTCTATAAAAGCAAGGGACTATGGCCGATATCAAATCAAAAACACTTTTATCTTGCTTTTATTTCCTGTACAATTAGGAGTAGTTCTAGTCTAGTTCTAGTTTAGCCTCTCAATCCCCAAATTCTCCGCTTCTCTTCGACTCTTCATCGATCAGAGGAGTCTAGGTCGGTCTACCCGAGCCTAGACAACTCGTAGGATCTCTCCTCCCCGACGGGGTCCCTCACAGGAGCGAGATCCAGGCGCCGCCTGCGACCTTCCGCCGCTTATGCGCACGCGCGGACTGTCCGGCCGTCAGGCAGGGAACCCTAGCCCTGCGCTAGGTCGCGGACCGTCCGCGCCTATGCAGAGAGCACCGCCGCTGGTTCTTGTTGAGTGTTTGGCGCCCGAAAAAAGGTGTCAACATACTTTTTGGCGACTCCGTTGGGGACAACATATCTAGATCCATCAAATCGGCCATCAATGGCCGGTTAAAGGGATAGCTCTGAAGTCTCCCCCAGCAACATTATAGAGCCGACTTGGGAAACCTTGCCGGCCGACGAACAGCTTCAGTTTGAGGAGCACAAGGAGCGGATGATCCAGGAGGCAAAAACAAAGTTCTTAGCCAACTTCAAAGTGGACAGGAACAACAAGGTCGTCCGACAGCGGGTGACGGATCCGGCTTCGCTCTGACCCACACCAGATATCCCCAATGTAAGTAATATAAACGAACTGCAATCTCTTAAGAATTATGTAGATGAACAACGAGAGCAAATGCAAAATATCATAGGGGGTATGCAAAACGATTATAGGAGACTAATACGTGCATTTGATAAATCTAGTATTGCAAATTTTCCTTCGCACGAGGTTGAATTAGGGGGTAACACGCGTAGTACATCGGCTATAGGTTGTCATGACCAGTCACAACCCCTTTATGGGATGCCGATGGAAACATACCCTGAGCAACCGCAAATCGACAGTAAATCAGCCGATCTGCACATGCCCGAACCGTCCGCACATGAGCGCGGACCGTCCAGGCCAGCAACGGCCGAGCCCATTTTTAATGAGTTACCCAGACATGCACCCAAGCCACAACATATGGCACAAAATTTAAACTACCCAGTCGAACCGTCCGCATACAGCGACGGACGGTCCGCATATAATCACGGACGGTCCGGGTACATGTCCGGACAGTCCGCGCATGAGCTTTTTGAGGAGGATTGTTACCTGAATCCTCACCCGTCCCAGTAACATTTTCCATCACACTATGCGATACATCAGCCCATTAATACAAAATCCCGAGCCCAGGAAAGCTTTCCGGCCCCGCCTAGAAGGCCGGAAAGGAACGATCAATCCTATGAGCCATATAGGGCAAATGACAATGCACCATATAGCTCAAACCAATGGGGGGAAGACAACATGCTAATATCCAGCTAGCCCCACAAATATTTGACCAGAGAGCCAGTGGTCTCGCACCGGCTGCCATTGATATAGTAAGGGAAAAAATAGCTGGGGTGTTCCGAGATAAGCTCGGAGTAAGCATGGTCCTCAGGGGGCAATCATATCAAAAACCTTATGACAGCCGATTTGATCACCACCCATACCCACAGGAAACCAGGATACCCGAATTCTCAAAATTTTCGGGTGACCAAGGAAAAAACACGTGCGAACACATAGGCCAGTTCCTAGCACAATTAGGAGAATTGGCCGACACAGAAGCATTCCGCGTGCGTTTATTTTCATTATCTTTAACAGGAACCACGTTCGCATGGTACGCCACTTTACCTCCTAATTCTATTTTGTCATGGGGGGATTTAGAACAAAAATTCCATGCTCACTTTTTCTCCGGTGACTATTGAAAGGGAAATAGGGTCAAACCTTTTCCTAAATGATTTTGGTGGTTGAATTGCCCAACAAAAATAATTGGACTAACTAGTTTGCTCTAGAATATATGTTCCACAGGTGCCAAAGGTTCACAACAAACCAATACAAAGTTAAAAGAAAGGGTTCAAATTAAAGGAGCAAAGACAACCGAAGGTTGCCCTGGTCTGGCGCATCGAACTGTCCGGTGCACCACTGGACAGTGTCCGGTGCACCAGGGAGATCAACTCCAAACTTGCCACCTTCGGGTTTCTGGAAATCGCTCCCCGCTATAATTCACCGGACTGTCCGGTGTAGCACCAGACTGTCCGGTGTACCAGCTGGAGCAACGGCTACAGCGCCAACGGTCGACTGCAAAATGAATAGTGAACAGTGAACAGTGCGGACTGTGGACGCAGAGTCAGAGCAGGCGCCAGAAGGCGCACCAGACAGTGAACAGTGACTGTCCGGTGCACCACCGGACTGTCCGGTGGCCCAGCTGTCAGAAGCTCCAACGGTCGAACCCTAACGGTTGGGTGATGTGGCTAGCGCACCGGACAGTGTCCGGTGGCGCACCGGACTGTCCGATGCGCCCGTCGACAGACAACCTCCCCAACGACCATTTTGGTGGGTGGGACTATAAATACCCCCAACCACCACACATTCAAGGCATCCAAGTTTTCAGCCATTGCATTCAATACAAGATCTCTAGACTTCACTCCAAGACATAAACAAGAGATCAAATCCTCTCCCAAGTCCAAAGATCACTCCAAACAATTAGTGACTAGTGAGAGAGAGAGAGAGAGATATTTGTGTTCATTTGAGTTCTTGTCGCTTGGATCGCTTTTCTTCTTCCCCATTCTTGTTCTCAACACCTTTGTAATCAAAGCAAAAGACACCAAGTTGTGGTGGTCCTTGTGGGGACTAAGTGTCCCAATTGATTGAGGAGAAAAGCTCATCGGTCTAGGTGACCGTTTGAGAGAGGGAAAGGGTTGAAAGAGACCTGGTCTTTGTGACCATCTTAACGGGGAGTAGGTTTGCAAGAACCGAACCTCGGTAAAACAAATCACTGTGTCACACTCTTTATTTGCTTATGATTTGTTTTCGCCCTCTCTTTCGGACTCGATTATATTTCTAACGCTAACCCGGCTTGTAGTGTGTGCTTAAGTTTATAATTTTCAGATTCTGCCTATTCACCCCCTCTAGGCGACTTTCAATTGGTATCGGAGCCCGGTACTTCATTAGAGCCAAACCGCTCGATGTGATGTCGAGAGATCACGCCAAGAAGGAGGTCGTGATCGGCGAGAAGCCCGCCGCCACAAGCCACGGGAAGACTCCATCGGGAGAGTCCCGCAACAAGGGGAAGGGATCCCCTTCACACACCAAGTCGCATCGGAGCGGCGACAAGAAAAAGAAGATAAAGAAGGTGGTCTACTACGAGACCGACTCTTCGTCGCCATCCACCTCCGGCTCTGACGCGCCGTCCATAACTTCTAAGCGCCATGAGCGCAAGAAGTTTAGTAAGATCCCCCTACACTATCCTCGCATTTCCAAACGTACTCCTTTACTTTCTGTCCCATTAGGCAAACCACCCATTTTTGATGGTGAAGATTATTGTATGTGGAGTGATAAAATGAGGCACCATCTAACCTCACTCCACACTAGCATTTGGGATGTTGTTGAGTTTGGAGCACAAGTACTGTTGGGGGTATGCTTCATCGCCGAAGATCCTGTAAGAAGAAACACCTTCGACAGATCCTCTCAAAAGCAGTGCCAAAGCTATCATCCATAAAGCTTCGGCATAATGACATGTCTCAAGACGAAGGAGTGAACCGACTTAAAGATGAAATGACCAATCGACCTGCGATATCTTGTATTACGATTGTAAGCATTTATAAAGGGCACGAATGTAATTTCTCACAGGCTGCGCCCTGTGCCTATAAATAGATGAACAGTACCCCGTACTATTCACGCTATCTTGTAATCGCTCGCGTGCAACATTTGGATTTTTACCTTCTGTCAAGCCGAAGGTATAAATATATATAAATATTGTATTTAAATATTCATGTTCATATAATAGAACATATGAATGATATTATGAGTTTGTTCATGTTATTTTTCATGTTTCATATGTTTCATCTTTCATTATCTTATAATCGTGATGACGAAGGTATGTCCTTCAAACACTTCGTCCGAAGATCGTTATATCCTAAGGGAAATAATGTTTCAAAGGACGAAGGACTTTAACATTTAATACTTCGTGTTGCCTTGTTCTTGATTCATAGCATTTGAGAACAAGTCCCCAACATTGGCGCCCACCTCCGGTGAACTCACGTCCACTTTTTGAGCTGATGGCTTTGTTCAACAACCAAGCTGAAGCTGCTTCAGCTACGAAGCTGGTGCTCTCGATAACAGGCGGTTCATGCTCAGAGTTGGCCCACAAGAAGCAGAAGGAGGAGGCCCAGAGAAGGGTATAGCATGTTGGGGTGCAGGGACCCTTTATCAAGTCAAAATGGTCTCACATCCCAATTACCTTCTCCCAAGAGGACCTTCAGCTCAAGGGTTACCCTCACAATGATGCTATGGTCATATCTTGTGTCATCAAGGGATTTCTAGTCCACAATGTTTTGGTCGATATAGGCAGTGCAGCGGATATCATATTTGCTAAGGCCTTCAGACAGATGCAAGAGACAGAGGATACGATCCATGATGCCACACACCCTCTCTGTGGTTTCAGAGGAAGGCAGATTGTAGCACTTGGCAAGATCACAATGCCAGTGACCTTCGAATTTGTCCACAATACAAGAACTGAACAGGTTGTGTTTGATATTGTTGACATGGAATATCCTTACAATGCAATCATTGTTCGTGGAACACTCAATGCATTCGAAGCAATTCTTCATCCAGCATATTTATGCATGAAGATACCTTCGGATCAAGGGCCCATTGTTATTCATGGAAGTCAGGAAGCTGCCAGAAAGGCTGAAGGAAATTGGACAGACTCAAAAGCAATCCACAACATAGATGAAGCCGAAGCTTGTGAACAATATAAGTATAGAAGAGAGAAGGCTGCTTTGGCTGATCATCCGAAGCCCATGCTTCTATGTGAAGATATAGCACAGCAGAAGGTATTGTTGGGATCCCAATTATCTGAAGAGCAGGAGAAAACCATGATAAGGTTTTTATTCAACAACAAAGATGTTTTTGCATGGTCAGCCAACGATCTCTGTGGTGTCAACAGGGACGTCATTGAACATTCACTCAATGTCGATCCATCCTTCCGACCCAGGAAACAAAAGCTTCGAAAAATGTCTGACGATAAAGCTGAAGGTGCTCGGAACGAAGTAAAAAGACTTCTCAGTGCTGGTGTCAACAGAGAAGTGAAATACCCAGAATGGCTAGCCAACACTGTTATGGTAAAAAAGGCCAATGGTAAATGGAGAATGTGCATTGATTTTACTGATCTGAACAAGGCTTGTCCAAAGGATGAGTTCCCATTACCAAGAATAGATTTTCTAGTAGATGCAGCAGCTTCGTCAGAACTCATGAGTCTGCTAGATTGTTATTCAGGCTACCATCAAATTTGGATGAAGAAGGAAGATGAGCCAAAGACCAGCTTCATAACCCCCAGTGGTACATATTGTTATCTTCGAATGCCTGAGGGGCTCAAGAATGATGGGGGAAGCTTCAGCAGGATGATAGCCAAGGTCCTTCACTCTCAGATAAGCAGAAATGTGCTAACATATGTTGATGACATTATAGTGAAGAGCACGAAGCAAGAAAACCACATTACTGATCTGCAGGAAACATTTGCTAATTTTAGGCAAGCTGGCCTAAAATTAAATCCAGAAAAATGTGTCTTTGGAGTAAAGAAGGGCAAGTTCCTTGGCTATTTAGTTTCAACGAAGGGGATCGAAGCCAACCCAAGCAAGATCAAATCTATCCTTCGAATGGAGCCACCAAGCACAAAGAAGGGGGCCCAACGGTTGACAGGAAGACTGGCATCTTTGAATCGATCTATATCTAGATCAGCAGAAAGAAATTTACCATTCTTTGAAGTACTAAAGTCAGCTGAAGTTTTTCAATGGGGCCCAACTCAACAGAAAGCTTTTGAAGAGCTGAAGCAATATCTGATCGATTTAATAACATTAACTCCACCCGTGCTAGGGGCTCCATTGCTATTGTATGTGGCAGCTTCGCACTCTGTAGTGAGTGCGGCACTTGTACAAGAGAAGCTCGAAGGACAAGTTAAAAAGCAAGTCCCAGTATATTTTGTTTCTGAAGTTTTGGGTTTATCAAAGAAAAACTATACAGAATTGGAAAAGGTGTTGTATGCTGTGTTAATGGCATCCAGGAAGCTTCGACATTATTTTCAGGCATATCACATAATTGTTCCTTCATCACAACCCCTGAAGGATATCATGAGGAATAGAGAAGTTACTGGAAGGATTGGCAAATGGGTCGCGGAGCTTAATGAATTCACTATTGACTACGTGCACAGATCTTCAATTCAATCTCAAGCGCTAGCAGATTTTATCGCTGATTGGACGCCAGGGGCTCACGAAGAAGGGACAAGCAAAGATGCTGAAGCTTGGACAGTGTTTTGTGATGGTTCTTGGGGAGCCTTCGGTGCAGGAGCAGCTGCGGTCCTAGTTGCACCTTTGAAAGTCAAAACATGTTATGCAGTAAAACTGGATTTCAGTTGCACAAATAATATTGCTGAGTACGAAGCACTTCTATTGGGGCTTCGAAAACTAAGGGCAATGGGAATAAGAAGGGCCATCCTAAAGACTGATTCTCAAGTTATTGCTGGCCATATGGATAAAAGCAGCAAGGCACGAGATCCGAAGCTTGAAAAATATCTGGATGCAGTTCGAAGGCTGGAAGCTTCCTTCGAAGGTTTTTCCGTCAAGAATATTCCAAGAGGTGAAAATGAGCATGCAAATTTGCTAGCCAAATCAGCAGCTCAGGGGCTCCCACTACCCTCCGAAGTATTTTTTGAAACAATAAAAGCACCTTCAGTTGAGCTCATGGAGAGAGCAGTGCTTACTATTTCTCCAGTACACAGCGAAGACTGAAGAACTGAAATAATATCTTTCCTCCAAGGCAATTGTCTTTCAAGTGACAAAGCTTATAACAAGAGAATGGAGGCAAGAACAAGACCATATGTGTTAATAAAGGGGGAATTGTATAAACATGGAGTTTGTTCACCACTCCTTAAGTGTTTATCAAGAACTGAAGGTGTGGAATTAATGAAAGAGATACATGCAGGTCTGTGTGGATCTCATATTGGATCTAGGCCCTTGTTGGGAAAAGTTTTTTGACAAGGATTTTATTGGCCGAAGGCAGCTTCGGATGCAGCAGAATTAGTCCAAAAATGTGAAGGCTGTCAAAAATGTGCAAGAGACCAGAAGCAACCTTCATCCCTCACTCAATTAATACAGCCCACTTGGCTGTTGCAAAGGTGGGGCCTCGATTTGCTAGGCCCACTTCCACCAGCACAAGGAAATCTAAAATATGTTGTGGTGGCGGTAGAGTATTTTTTCCAAGTGGATTGAGGCTAAGCCTTTAGCAACAATAACTTCGGTCACTGTCCAAAAATTCTTTTGGCAAAACATTGTTTGTCGCTTTGGAGTACCGAAGGCTATTACTGTAGACAATGGAACGCAGTTCAATGCTGAAGCTTTCAAGGAATTCTGTGAACAAATTGGCACGAAGATTCATTTTGCATCGGTCAGACATCTGGAGTCAAATGGACTTGTTGAAAGAGCCAATGGCATTATAATGACGGGAATGATGAAGTTAATCTTCAATCAGCCCAGAGGAAAGTGGCTAGATGAATTGATCAAAGTGGTGTGGAGCCACAACACAACAATATTAAGGTCAACAGGTTTTACACCATTCAAACTATTGTTTGGTGACGAAGCAATCACCCCAGAAGAAGCTAAGGCTGGATCAATAAGAACAGTGGCTTCGGCAAAAGACGAAGCTGATTATTCTGTGGCAAAAGATGCTATAGAAGGGATCAGGCTTCAGGCCGTGGAGAATATCAATAAATATCAAGCCGAAACAATAAAATGACGTGATAGAAAAGTTCGGCTAAAGAGCATTAAACCAGGACATTTGGTACTTCGGAGAGTGGCCAACCCAGATACAGTAGGCAAGTTACAGCTCAAGTGGGAAGGACCTTTTCTGGTAGTATCTTCGTCAAGACCCGGTTCTTACAGATTGAAGGATATGGACGACAACGACATTCCTAGATCTTAGAATGCGGATGAGCTTCGGCGATATTATGTCTAGCTTGATGTAATCTTTTTTTTCTTTTTTATGGTACCCTTTTCCTTTCCAAAGGGGGAGAAAGGTTTTTAATGGGGCCATAGCATGTAATTTCTCTTTTTCTTATTCAGCTCTACGAGAGCAAAATCCCCCAAATATGTAAATGTAAAAACTGAGCATGCACCATCGAGTGCAGGGAGAAAGGAAAAAAAATAGGGAGAAGCTCGAAAGTCGTCCCTAAGGGGATGCAGAGCATGATGAAGCTACAAAAAGCCGTTCCTAAGGGAGCGCATCGTAAGTTTTCTGCTCAAAAGTCGTTCCCAAGGGCATGCAGAGCTTACAGTGAAAAGTCAACGCTGATACCGCCAAAATATAAGGCGAAGCGCGAAAAGTCAACGCGATACCGCCGAAATAGAAGGCGAAGAAGTTCAAAAACGTTACTAATGGGATGCAGAACTTACAGCGAAAAGTCAGCGCTGATACACCGAAAAATAAGCGGTGAAGCCGAAAAATAAACGACAAAGAGACTTCGGTCATTCCCAAGGGAATGAAGGCTATGGTTGTGGCTTCGTATGCATGTGTTTGGACATTCATTTGCACGACACATTACATCATACATTTGCATTAATAAACATTCATCTAGACATACATAGGATCATCATCATCATAACACAGGCGGGTGCTTCGGCTCTAAAGATAAGAAAAAAGAAGCAGTTTCATGCTTCGTTGTGTACAAAAAGAAGGGAAGGTGTTTTTCGCCTTCGGCTAAAAAAATGCTAGTTTCGTCCACAGCAAAGCAGTTCCATACATCCACAAAAAGGTAAAGATATATTACAAAGTATGCACAAATTTATAGAATTAGTATCTGATTCTTAATTTACAAAGATTTTTTACAATGATATTACAACATTTTCCTAAAGAATTTTTCTAGCAACGTCTTCAGCTTTGACATCATTCAGCTTCGGATCATCTAAGCTTCGGCTCATGTTCCTTCAGCATCATCATCCTGTACATATTAAAACGGTATGAGGGAAGTGCAGACTTCAAAGAGAAGGTAAAATAATAGGCATAAATTTTTTTACCGGCTTAAGGTGGCTTCGAGCTTCGTCGCCAGCCATTTTTCGCCCGTCTTTTACCCAAATTTGAGTTATGAATATGTTCCCTATACTCCGAGCTAGGCTAGGGATATCAATTAAATCTGTCAGAGATAAGCTAAAATTTGGTCTGTTGACAATTTTCCATGTTCACAGCCAGATTTCATGAAGGCAACAGTGGTGCCCCGAGAAGCTTGCAGAGCGCAGAAATTGGCATGTCCACCTATGACTTCGTCAAGTGCGTCAACTTCGCCCTCAATATGTTCGAAGGTTTTCGGCAGGTTCTCAACCGAAGGACTGGATTTCTCAGCACCGGCTCCGACCGAGTTGAAAATTTGTTTTAGCCGCTGCAGGCACCGGTTGCTGAAGTCCATGCATTTTTCTTGGAGTTCTTTCAATGATTTCAGCAAATTTGAATTTTTCTCGGCTTCAGCTTTGATTTTGGCTTTGAAATTTTTCTTTTCCGTGTAAAGTTCATTATTCAATCTAGCAATTTCGGCCTGGGCTTCTGCCAATGAACCTTCCATGGTTCGAAGAACGAAGTCTTTCTTTTCCAGAGTAGCCTCATGGTCTTTTATCTTCTTCTCTAGGCCCTCAATTATAATTTCATTCTTTTTGTCCTCGAGGTCTTGTTGCATCCTCAGGACTTTGCTCAACAGTAAGCTCTGACAAAATAACCTTCATCAGATAACATCTTCATAATGAAACAATAAAAAGTTGAGAATTTTACCTTAAAGTTGGCATAGAATAGACTACCAGCGATATGCTGCCGCCGGTACGTGCTGAGGTCTGCTTCAACCTTCGGAAGGCCAATACTCTTCGATAGAGTGCCGACAACTTTCGCCCAGTGCGGTCCCGAAGGCATCCTTGATTTTCCTCGTTAACTCCCCCAAAGAGCAGTGCCCCGGGTCTGTACCCGTAAGATATGGCATATTCCTTCAACTCTTCTCTCTCAGCTTTTGACAATTCTTGCCCAAGTATGTCCTGAAAATTGAAGTCTTCTTCTTTTGAGATATCTTCGGCTTTCTCTTTTTCTTTCCCAGGCGCTGTGGCTAGAGTTTCTTCAGCAACTCTAGCAGCTTCTTCCGCGGGCTCATTCAGAAGCATGTTATCAATATCAGCAAGTGTGGTTTCTAGGTTTGTATCTTCGGCGGCCTCAGCTTTGGTAGTGTCAGCTTCACTTTCAGCTTCAATGGCTTCGGCTTCAGTAGCGGCAGTGCTCTCCACGGCTGGTGTCTTTGATGCCGAGGCCATTGGCGGTGTCTGCTCGATAACTTCAACTACATGAATGATTCTTCGTTTCTTCGGCTCAGTAGGCTTCTTCGCTGCCGAAGGCTCCTTTTCCTTCTGAAAAAGCTTCGTCAGATGTGGGCCTAGTGGACTTAGCTTGACAGGCAAAGATTCAGTCATTACCTTTAAAATTTCTTCCACGACGGCAGCAGAAGGCGTTGAAGGAGCCTCTTCCTCTACATCAGTCGCTTTTGGTTTCGGAGCAGCAGCCTTTCTTTTCTTCGGAGCAGCCATCTTTAGCTCAGGGCTCAACTTTCTTTTCTTCAAAATTTCTTCATCTTTCTTCACCAATTTAGCAGCTTCTCTATTCAAAACACTAACAACTCTTTTCCTTTTTTGCCCTTTGGCTCCTCTGTCCAATCGCTCATAGTCAGGATATTCAAAATTCAGTGCATCCAAGACTCGGTTCAACCTTCGCTTTGGTCGAGTGTCGAAGGCCGCAGTCATTAGTTGATCTTTTTTAGAATAGTTGCCAAGGATCTTGTTGCACATAACCTCAATCGTGTCTAACCATTCTTGGCAAGGTTCTTTGAAGTGTTTCTTGAATTTATAATAATAGGGTAGCCGAACAAGTTCCTTCTTTTTCTTTTCCCCTTTGAGCTTCGTCATGTCCCATTCTTTCAAAGTCGGGAATACTCTGAAAGCCAAGAATTCTTGCACCAAATCCCTAGTGCCAATGTGCTCTGAAACAACTCGAAATTCACCCAAGGCAATTTGGCATGGTGATTCCGGCAACATGTTGCATTGGGGCCTAGTTTCTCCAAAGACTAACTCCAATGGGCTCCGAACCAGCTTCTCCTTCTTCTCATCAACCTTAACATAAAACCACTCGGTCTTCCAGCCGGTGGGCCATTTGGTACGATAGCTAATAACTAGAGACTTTGCATCTTTGCGATAAGCAAAACTGTAGCAGCCGAAATTCTCGTGCAGCCCATCCTCTCTAGCTTTTGTCTGATAATGAAGCTCGTGTGCCCGGCAGAAACCTTCGGCAAGCGGTTCCGCCCCCTGGCTTCGGAGAGCCCAAATGTAAACGCTAAGCCTAACGATGGAGTGAGGAGTTAGCTGATGAAGATAAATCCCAAACACATCCGCAATCATCTCATGCAAAGGAAATCTCAATCCTGCTTTAAAGAAGCTTTTAAAGACTACCACCTCATCCTTTTCTGGCTTCGGAGTAATTTCCTCTCCACCAGAACGAACTAGCTTCTTCTTGGCTTCACTAATATAATCTAGCTTCATCAACTTAGGCATATCACCTTCGGTAATAGTAGACTTCCCAAACTCCAGGTGGCTAGGTTTAGATGGCATGGCGTTGTACTCATCTTCAGTTCCACCTTCTTCAACATCAATCTGCTCAACTTCGACAGCAGGGGTACCTTCAGAAGCTTCTTCCGGCACTGCCAGCCCTAACTGTTTCATCACTTCGGAAATCGGAGCGGTTTCAGCAGCTTCGGCTTCCTCTCCGTCACATATAACCCTGGTCGTAGAACGTACCCTTGCCATTTGATGATGAATTTCTCACAATTTTTGAAATTGCTGACTTTTTAAATTTTGCCGAAACTCTTCCTCTTGAGACGAAGCAAAGTCAACAGCGGTGCTTCGGTTGAGTGCGGTGAACAAGCTTCGGCTATGGTCAAATTTTTGGCAGCAAAACAGGGCAATAGCAATGAATGTTGTGGTAACTTCACACCTACCCATCTGTTTATATAGTGCCGCAGGTGGGGAGGTGAATCGTCAAGTCTTCCGCACTTGACGAACAGTCGCCCGCACTCACTGAGTGGTGGGCCACAGAACCCGAGAAGGTGAATCGCCAGGACGCGTTTACCCGCTGCATGGTGGGACCATCTCGTGCTCGAATTTTTGTGATCGTTTCTCGGCAACGAGCTCAGGGAAGGTGTTTTTCGGATCTTCGGCTCTCCGAAGCCTAGGAGACTTTTTTACGGATCAAGCTCATTATGAAAAACGATCTAGCACCACGAAGGGGCTACTGTTGGGGGTATGCTTCGTCGCCGAAGATCCTGTAAGAAGAAACACCTTCGGCAGATCCTCTCAAAAGCAGTGTCGAAGCTATCATCCATAAAGCTTCGGCATAATGACATGTCTCAAGATGAAGGAGTGAACCGACTTAAAGATGAAATGACCAATCGACCCGCGATATCTTGTATTATGATTGTAAGCATTTATAAAGGGCACAAATGTAATTTCTCACAGGCTGTGCCCTGTGCCTATAAATAGATGAACAGTACCCCTATACTGTTCACGCTATCTTGTAATCGCTCGCGTGCAACATTTGGATTTTTACCTTCTGTCAAGCCGAAGGTATAAATATATATAAATATTGTATTTAAATATTCATGTTCGTATAATAGAACATATGAATGATATTATGAGTTTGTTCATGTTATTTTTCATATTTCATATGTTTCATCTTTCATTATCTTATAATCGTGATGATGAAGGTATGTCCTTCAAACCCTTCATCCGAAGATCGTTATATCCTAAGGGAAATAATGTTTCAAAGGACGAAGGACTTTAACATTTAATACTTCGTGTTGCCTTGTTCTTGATTCATAGCATTTGAGAACAAGTCCCCAACAGGTACCATCCGTAGGGGATGAAGATTATGATTCGAACGAGGTTGCCCAAATCTGGCACTTCAACTCCCAAGCCACTACTATACTCCTCGCCTCTCTAAGTCATGAGGAGTATAATAAGGTTCAAGGGTTGAAGAGTGCCAAGGAAATTTGGGACGTGCTCAGGACCGCGCACGAGGGAGATGAGGTGACCAAGATCACCAAGCGGGAAACGATCGAGGGGGAGCTCGGTCGTTTCATGCTCAACCAAGGGGAGGAGCCACAAGCAATGTACAACCGGCTCAAGACCTTGGTGAACCAAGTGCGCAACCTCGGGAGCATAAAATGGGATGACCATGAAATGGTCAAGGTTATTCTAAGATCACTTGTTTTTCTTAATCCTACACAAGTTCAATTAATTCGTGGTGATCCTAGATACAAGCTAATGTCTCCCGTGGAGGTTATAGGAAAGTTTGTGAGCTTTGAATTGATGATCAAAGGCTCTAAACAAATCATCGAGCGAGGCACCACCTCAACACCCGAGGTGCAACCCGTCGCATTCAAGGCGACGGAAGAAGAAAAGAAGGATTCTACACCAAGTAGGGTCCCCATCGACGCCTCCAAGCTCGACAACAAGGAGATGGCGCTAATCATCAAAAGCTTTCGCCAAATCCTCAAGAAAAGGAAGGGGAAAGATTACAAGCCCCGTTCCAAGAAAGTTTGCTACAAATGTGCTAAGCCCGGTCATTTTATTGCTAAATGTCCATTATCTAGTGATAGTGACAGGGGCGACGACAAGAAGGGAAAGAGGAAGGAGAAGAAGAGGTACTACAAGAAGAAGGGCGGCGATGCCCATGTATGCCAGGAGTGGGACTCCGATGAGAGCTCCACCGACTCCTCCTCCGACGAGGACGCCGTCAACATCGCCATCAACAAGGGCCTCCTCTTCCCCAACGTCGGCCACAAGTGCCTCATGGCAAAGGACGGCAAAAAGAAGGTAAAATCTAGAGCCTCCACTAAATATGCTACATCTAGTGATGAGGATAACTCTAGTGATGATGAAGAAAATTTGTTTGCTCTTTTTGCCAACCTAAACATGCAACAAAAGGAAAAATTAAATGAATTGATAAGTGCTATTCATGAGAAGGATGAACTCTTGGATAGCCAAGAGGACTTCCTTATTAAGGAAAACAAGAAGCATGTTAAGGTTAAAAATGCTTATGCTCAGGAAGTAGAAAAATGTGAAAAAATAACTAGTGAGCTTAGCATTTGCCATGACACTATCTCCAACCTTAAAATTGAGAATGCTAATTTGATTGCTAAGGTTGAGAAGTCAAATATTTGTGATGATTCAATTACCAATCTTAGAAATGATAATGCTAGTCTAATTGCTAAGATTGATAAATTGAATGCCTCTCTTGCTAGCCTTAAAATTGAGAATGAAAAACTAATTGCTAAGGCTAAGGATTTAAAAGTTTGCAATGATGCTATTTCCAATCTTAGAAATGAAAATGCTATGTTACATGCTAAGATTGATGAATTAAATGTTTGCAAAGCCTCTACATCTACTATTGATCATGTTTCTGAAAGGGAAATGTGCCCTTGGGCCATTTCTAAAGTGTTTTGGTGATTAAGTGTCCAACACATTTTCTCTAAGTGCTAATTTGTGCCAAAGAGTGAAGAAGTGCAAATCATATTACAAGGTACGTTTCTAGACTTAGTGTATTGATTTGAGTACTAATGTATTGTGTCTAAGTGCTAGAAACAGGGAAAAAGCAATTAGAAAAGAGTTGGTTGTGTACAGCCAACTCCTGCTCGGTCTGGGTGCACCAGACTGTCCGGTGGTGCACCAGACAGTGTCCGGTGCGCAGACCAGTCTCGGTGAACAGGCCACTCTCGGGACTCGACGGCGGCGTACGGCTATAAATCACCGGACTGTCCGGTGAGTCGTCCGCGGCGAAGTCGTCGCTCTCGGGAAACGTTCAACGGTGTACGGCTAAAATTCACCGGACTGCCCGGTGAGGCACCGGACTGTCCGGTGAGCCAACGGTCGACTGCGCCAATGGTCGGCCGCGCAATCCGCGCACGATGCGTGGGCGCGCCAACGGTCGGCAGGGGGCACCGGACTATCCGGTGTGCAAACTACTGCAAATCTGCAACGGTCGGATGTGCCATAAAAGGAAGGAGATCATGCACCAGACAGCTATAGGGACTATCCGGTGGCGCACCGGACTGTCCGGTGCGCCACCCGACAGAAGGCAAGATTTGCCTTCCAAGGATGCCTCCAACGGCTCCTAGCTGCCTTGGGGCTATAAAAGGGACCCCTAGGCACATGGAGGAGTCACCTAAGCATACTTTGAGCATTCTAAGTCTTCCACACTCCGTCTCCACGCACTTGATTGACTTCGTTAGTGATTTGAGCTCCGTTCTAGTGGTGAACTCATTGTGCTTCATTCGAGCTCAAGTCTTGGCTTGTGTGCGTGTGTATTGCTGCGGATTTTTGTGTGTTGCTTCCCTCCCTTACTCTAGTGCTTTCACTTTGATCTTTGTTGTAAGGGCGAGAGACTCCAACTTGTGGAGATTCCTCGCAAACGGGAAAAGAGATAAGCAAAGAAGAACACCGTGGTATTCAAGTTGATCATTGGATCACTTGAAAGGGGTTGAGTGCAACCCTCGTCCATTGGGACGCCACAACGTGGAGGTAGGCAAGTGTTATACTTGCCGAACCACGGGATAAACTCGCGTGTCTTTTATGATTGTTTTTCTGTGATACTTGTGTGATCGCAAGAGCTCGCTACTTAGCCATACTAACACTTAACCAAGTTTTTTGGCTATTAGTTGTTGAATTTTGCAGGATCACCTATTCACCCCCCTCTAGGTGCTCTCAATTGGTATCAGAGCCATTCTCTTCACGAAAGGGACTAATCACCCGAAGAGATGGATCCTAAGGGAAAGGGGATGGTGGTCAATGATAAGGAGAAGGAGTCCATCTTCAACGAGCCGAGGGACGACAAGCCCACTGACTCTGGCTCGAGTCATAAGAAGAAGGACGGGAAGAAGAGGCGCATCAAGAAGATCGTCTACTACGACAGCGACGAGTCTTCTTCTTCCCCAAGAGACGACGACTACGACGAGAAAAAGAAACCGGTTAACTCAAAATTTTCATTTGATTATTCTCGTATTTCGTATAATTCCAATGCCCATTTGCTTTCTATTCCTCTTGGTAAACCTCTACACTTTGATGGAGAGGACTACGCTTTTTGGAGTCACAAAATGCGTAGTCACCTTTTCTCTCTTCATCGTAGTATTTGGGAGATAGTTGAGAATGGAATGCAATTTGATAGTACGGATAACCCTATATTCATTAACAAACAAATTCATAAAAATGCACAAGCTACCACTGTTTTGTTAGCATTGTTGTGCAGGGATGAATATAACAAGGTGAGTGGCTTGGACAACGCCAAGCAAATATGGGATACCCTCAAGATTTCGCATGAGGGGAACGATGCCACCATGATCACCAAAATGGACTTGGTGGAAGGCGAGCCAGGAAGGTTTGCCATGATCAGGGGAGAGGAGCCAACACAAACGTACAACAGGTTCAAGACCCTGGTCAACAAGATCAGGAGCTATGGAAGCACGAGATGGATGGACCACGACGTCGTCCGACTTATGCTCAGGTCTTTCACTGTTATTGACCCTCATCTTGTGAACCTCATACTTGAAAATCCCAGGTACACAAAGATGACGCCCAAGGAAATACTCGAAAAGTTTGTTAGCGGGCGTATGATGGTCAAGGAAGCAAGATACGTTGATGATGCATTGAACGGCCCAATGCCCATCTATGAGCCCCAGCCCGTTGCACTCAAGGCAACAAGCAGCAACAGGGAGGCGCTACCTAGCAAGGTGGCACAAGTTGAGGCTGCCGGGCTAAACGATGACGAGATGGCCCTCATCATCAAGCGCTTCAAGACCGCGCTAAAAGGACGCAAGGAGCATCCCAACAAGAGCAAAGCGAAGGTAAAGCGCTCCTGTTTTAAGTGTGGTAAGACTGGTCATTTTATAGCAAATTGTCCCGATAATGCTAATGACCAGGAACAAGAAATGAGCGGGAAGAGGGAGAAGAAGAAGGCCTATAAGAAGGTGAAGGGCGAGGCACACCTTGGCAAAGAATGGGATTTGGATTGCTCTTCTTCCGACTCCGACGACGAAGGACTCGCCGCCTCAGCCTTCAACAAGTCGTCTCTCTTCCCCAATGAGCGTCATACTTGCCTAATGGTAAAGGAGAAAAAGGTAAGCGCTCGAGATACCCCTAAGTATACTACTTCAAGTGATGATGACTCTAGTGATGATGAAGTAGATTACACAAGCTTATTCAAAGGTTTAGATAGAACTAAAGTAGATAAAATCAATGAATTGATTGATGCTTTAAATGAAAAGAATAGATTGTTAGAGAAGCAAGAAGATATTCTATATGAAGAGCATGACAAGTTTATTAGTGTGCAAAAATCTCTTGCTTTAGAGGTTAAAAGGAATGAAATGCTTTCTTCTGAATTATCCGCTTGTCATGAAACTGTGTCTAGCTTAAAGAGTATTAATGATGATTTGAATGCTAAGCTAGAAGTAGTTAATAAATCTAGTTCTTGTGTAGAGCATGTTGTCATTTGTAATAGGTGTAAGGATTTTGATGTTGATGCATGTGTTGAGCACCTTACTTCTATTACAAAATTAAATGGTGAAGTGGCAAGTCTTAATGCCCAACTTAAGACTTGCAAAAATGACTTTAATAAATTAAAATTTGCTAGGGATGCCTACACCGTTGGTAGACATCCCTCAATTAAGGATGGACTTGGCTTTCGAAAGGAGGCCAAGAACTTAACAAGTCAAAGGGGTCCCATTTCCAACAAGGAGAAAGGGAAGGCCCCTATGGCTAGTAGTAGTCAAAAGAATCATGCTTTCATGTACCATGATAGAAAATTTTCTAGAAATTCTCATTATAATAGGAGTTATAATGCCTTTGACTCACATGCTATGATTGCTTCATGTTCTAATTTTAATGATAGGCCTAGGAGAAATTTTGTGTCTCATGCTCCTAGGAAAGTGTATAATAAACCTACTACTGTCTTTCATGCTTGCAACACTAAGTATGTACTTACATGTAAAAATGAAAAAGTGGTTGCTAGAAAGATGGGGTCCAAATGCAAGGGAGACAAGACTTGGATTTGGGTCCCAAAGGCTATTATAACTAACCTTGTAGGACCCAACAAGAGTTGGGTACCTAAAACCCAAGCCTAATTTGCCTTGCAGGTTTATGCATCCGGGGGCTCAAGCTGGATTATCGACAGCGGATGCACAAACCACATGACGGGGGAGAAGAAGATGTTCACCTCCTACGTCAAGAACAAAGATTCCCAAGATTCGATCATCTTTGGAGATGGGAACCAAGGCAAGGTTAAAGGACTAGGAAAGATAGCTATTTCATCCGAGCATTCCATATCTAATGTGTTCTTAGTTGAATCGCTCGGGTACAATTTATTATCTGTCAGTCAACTATGTAATATGGGTTACAATTGTTTATTTACCAATGTAGATGTGTCTGTCTTTAGAAGGAGTGATGGTTCATTAGCTTTTAAGGGTGTACTAGACGGCAAACTCTACTTAGTTGATTTTTCGAAAGAGGAGGCCAATCTAGATGCATGCTTAATTGCTAAGACTAGCATGGGCTAGCTGTGGCATCGCCGTCTAGCACATGTTGGGATGAAGAACCTTCATAAACTTCTAAAGGGAGAACATGTGTTAGGTCTAACCAATGTATTTTTCGAAAAAGATAGACCTTGTGTAGCTTGTCAAGCAGGTAAACAGGTGGGAAGCACTCATCACAGCAAGAATGTGATGACTACATCAAGACCTCTGGAGCTACTTCATATGGACCTCTTCGGACCCGTCGCCTACCTCAGCATCAGGGGAAGTAAGTATGGTCTTGTTATTGTTGATGATTTTTCCCGCTTCACTTGGGTATTCTTTTTACAGGATAAATCAGAAACCCAAGGGACCCTAAAGCGCTTTCTAAGGAGAGCTCAAAACGAATTTGAGCTCAAGGTGAAGAAGATAAGAAGCGACAACAGGTCCGAATTCAAGAACTTACAAGTAGAGGAGTACCTTGAGGATGAAGGAATCAAGCACGAGTTCTCTGCTCCCTACACACACTACAAAACAGTGTGGTAGAGAGGAAGAACAGGACACTCATCGACATAGCGAGGACGATGCTTGGAGAATTCAAGACGCCCGAGCGGTTTTGGTCGGAAGCTATGAACACAGCTTGCCACGCCATAAACAGGGTCTACCTTCATCGCTGAGAGCACCTAGAGGGGGGGTGAATATGTGATCCTGTAAAAACTTGAAACTTAAAGCCACAAACTTGATTAGGTGTTAGAGAAATAAAGCCAAGTGGCTAGAGAGGAGTTCTTGCTAAACACGATAACCACAAAGAAATCAACACAGAGAGGCACAGTGGTTTATCCCGTGGTTCGGACAAGTCCAACACTTGCCTACTCCACGTTGTGGCGTCCCAACGGACGAGGGTTGCACTCAACCCCTTTCAAGCGGTCCAAAGACCCACTTGAATACCACGGTGTTTCTCTTGGTTTCACTATATCCCGCTTGCGAGGAATCTCCACAACTTGGAGCCTCTCGCCCTTACAATTTGATTATCACAAAGAAGCACAGAAGTAAGGGTTGGAAAAGCAACGCACACAAGACACAAAATCAGAGCACAAACACGCACACTAGTCACAACTTGAGCTCGCAACACAACTCGGAGAGTTCTCTACTCAAATGGAGCTCTAGTTGCTATCACAAAGAATCAAATGCACGGAAATGGAGTCTTGGTGCTTAGAGTTGATCAAAGAATGCTTGGTGTACTCCTCCATGCGCCTAGGGGTCCCTTTTATAGCCCCAAGGCAGCTAGGAGCCGTTGGAAGCAATCTAGGAAGGCAAATCTTGCCTTCTGTCGGGTGGCGCACCGGACAGTCCGGTGCACCACCGGACATCCCCTGTTCACAGTCCGGTGCAGATTGCTTTCCAAATTTGGCGCAGCCGACCGTTGAAGATTTGGAGCCGTTGGCGCACCGGACACTGTCCGGTGCACACCGGATAGTCCGGTGCCCCCATATGACCGTTGCCTCGGCCACGTGTCACGCGCGGATTGCGCGGCCGACCGTTGGCGCGCCCGACCGTTGGCTCACCGGACAGTCCGGTGAATTATAGCCGTACGCTGTTGACTTGGTTCCCGAGAGCAGCGACTTCGCCGCAGACGACTCACCGGACAGTCCGGTGCACCACCGGACAGTCCGGTGATTTTTAGCCGTACGCTGCCGACGAGACCCGAGAGTAGGCTGTTCACCTGTACTGGTCCTGGCACACCGGACACTGTCCGGTGCACCCAGACCGAGTAGCCTTTGGCTGAACATAGCCAACTTAACTCCAACGTGATTTCTCCTGTTTCTAGCACTTAGACACAATACATTAGTCTTCAAAACAATGTACTAAGTCTAGAAACATACCTCTAATCTTGATTTGCACTTCTTAGGTCTTTGGCACACATCTTACTCAACGCATTTGTGTTTAGCACTTAATCACCAAAATCTTATAGAAATGGCCCAAGGGCACATTTCCCTTTCAATCTCCCCCTTTTTGGTGATTAATGCCAACACAACAAAAAAGCAACTAAAAGAAGTACAACATCAATGCAAATGAGAACAAAAATGTTTTTGATTCAAATTTGGCATATATGGATCATTCTTTGCCACCACTTGATTTGTTTTTGCAAATCAAACTCAATTTCCTATCTCTAAGTCAAACTCACTTGTTGAGGCATAGAGAGAGATATTCCAAGAGAAATTGATCAAAGATTCAAAAACTCCCCCTTTTTCCATTAATCAACCATTCTCCCCACAAGAGACCAACTTTTGACAATAAGAGACAAATAAGAGTATTTTGATAAAACAAAAGCTCTACTCTACTATTTTCAAAATTCTCAAGTGGTAGCTGATCCATTTCTTGCTTTGGCCTTAATTTCTCCACCTTTGGCATCAAGCACCAAAATGGGATCATTTTTGGCCCTTGAACCCCATTGCCTCACCAAAATCTTCAATTAAGAGTAAGAAGGCAATAAGAGCATGGAGATGAACTTGGAGTTAGTTACCCTCTCATCGGAGTGCAGTGGAAGTCTTGCATGGTCCAAGTTCACCTTTTCCCTTTCAATCCTCCTTTGAGACTAAATTAAGAAAACTCAAGCACACGGTTAGTCTCAAAGGGTCAAGTTATATCATTTCTCCCCCTAAATATGTGCATCATTCACACATAGACTTGTGAGGTCCAGGGGATCCCTTGCACAACTTGAGCACCATAAATAAGCAATAAAATGCATAAAGGAACATGATCAAAGGCATAAAACACATGTATGCTCTATATCAATCCAAGTTACGTGAATCTAAGACATTTAGCTCACTACGCAGCTTGCAAAAGGTCTTCTCATCTAAAGGCTTGGTAAAGATATCAGCTAGCTGGTTCTTGGTGCTAACATAAAACACTTCGATATCTCCCTTTTGCTGGTGGTCTCTCAAAAAGTGATGCCGGATGTCTATGTGCTTTGTGCGGCTGTGTTCAACAGGATTGTCCGCCATGCGGATTGCACTCTCATTGTCACATAGGAGTGGGACTTTGCTCAGATTGTAGCCAAAGTCCCGGAGGGTTTGCCTCATCCAAAGTAGTTGCACGCAACACTGTCCTGCGGCAACGTACTCGGCCTCAGCGGTGGATAGGGCAACGGAAGTTTGTTTCTTAGAACTCCACGACACCAGGGACCTTCCTAGGAATTGGCTCGTCCCTGATGTACTCTTTCTATCAACCTTACATCCAGCATAATCGGAGTCTGAATATCCAATCAAGTCAAAGGTAGACCCCTTTGGATACCAGATCCCGAAGCAAGGCGTAGCAACTAAATATCTAAGAATTCACTTAACGGCCACAAGGTGACACTCCCTTGGGTCGGATTGAAATCTAGCACACATGCATACGCTAAGCATAATATCCGGTCTACTAGCACATAAATAAAGTAACGACCCTATCATAGACCGGTATGCCTTTTGATCAACAGACTTACCTCCTTTGTTGAGGTCGACATGTCCGTCGGTTCCCATTGGAGTCTTTGCGGGCTTGGCGTCCTTCATCCCAAACCGCTTGAGCAAGTCTTGCGTATACTTTGTTTGAGAGATGAAGGTGTCGTCCTTGAGTTGCTTCACTTGGAACCCCAGGAAGTAGTTCAACTCGCCCATCATCGACATCTCGAATTTTTGAGTCATCACCCTGCTAAACTCTTCACAAGACTTTTGGTTAGTAGAACCAAATATTATGTCATCGACATAAATTTGGCACACAAATAGATCACCGTCACAAGTCTTAGTGAAAAGAGTTGGATCGGCTTTCCCGACCTTGAAAGCATTAGCAATTAAAAAGTCTCTAAGGCATTCATACCATGCTCTTGGGGCTTGCTTAAGCCCATAGAGCGCCTTAGAGAGCTTACACACGTGGTCGGGGTACCGTTCATCCTCAAAGCCAGGGGGTTGCTCCACTTACACCTCCTCCTTGATTGGCCCGTTGAGGAAAGCGCTCTTCACGTCCATTTGGAACAACCTAAAAGAATGGTGAGCGGCATAGGCTAACAAAATACGAATCGACTCTAGCCTAGTCACAGGAGCGAAAGTCTCCTCAAAGTCTAAACCTGTGACTTGGGCATAACCTTTTGCCACAAGTCGAGCCTTATTCCTTGTCACCACCCCGTGCTCGTCCTGTTTGTTGCGGAACACCCACTTGGTTCCCACAACATTTTGCTTGGGACGCGGCACCAGTGTCCAAACTTCATTTTGCTTGAAGTTGTTGAGCTCTTCCTGCATGGCCAACACCCCGTCCAGATCTAGCAAGGCCTCTTCTACCCTGAAAGGCTCAATAGAAGAGACAAAAGAGTAATGCTCACAAAAATTAGCTAATCTAGAGCGAGTGGTTACTCCCTTGCTAATGTCACCCAAAATCTGGTCGATGGGATGATTCCTTTGAATCACCGCTCAAACTTGAGTTGGAGGGGCTTGTGGTACTTCTTCCTCCTCATCTTGGACATCCTGTGCTCCCCCTTGATCACACGCCTCCTCTTGAGGTACCTGTTCATCATCTTTTGTTGGGGGGTGCACTGTCGTTGAGGAAGAAGGTTGATCTTGCTCCTTGTGTTCCTGTAGCTCCAGAGGTCTTGATGTAGTCATCACATTCTTGTTGTGATGAGCACTTCCCACTTGTTTACCTGCTTGACAAGCTGCACAAGGTCTATCTTTTTCGAAAGTTACATTTGTTAGACCTAACACATGTTCTCCCTTTAGAAGCTTGTAAAGGTTCTTCATCCCCACATGTGCTAGACGGCGATGCCACAGCCAGCCCATGCTAGTCTTAGCGATTAAGCATGCATCTAGATCGGCCTCCTCCTTCGAAAAATCAACTAAATAGAGTTTGTCGTCTAGTACACCCTTAAATGCTAATGAACCATCACTCCTTCTAAAGGCAGACACATCTACGTTTGTAAATAAGCAGTTGTACCCCATATTACATAATTGACTAACGGACGACAAGTTATATCCGAGCGATTCTACTAAAAACACATTAGAAATGGAATGCTCAAAAGAAATATCTATTTTTCCTAGTCCTTTAACCTTGCCTTGATTCCCGTCACCGAATATGATTGAGTCTTGGGAATCTTTGTTCTTGACGTAGGAGGTGAACATCTTCTTCTCCCTCGTCATGTGGTTTGTGCATCCGCTGTCGATAATCTAGCTTGAGCTCTCGAATGCATAAACATGCAAGGCAAATTAGGCTTGGGTTTTAGGTACCCAACTCTTGTTGGGTCCTACAAGGTTAGTTACAATAGCCTTAGGGACCCAAATGCAAGTCTTGTCTCCCTTGCATTTGGCTCCCACCTTTTTAGCAATCACCTTTTTATTTTTACATGAAAGAATAAATTTGGCATTGGAAGCATGAAAGACAGTGGTAGATCCATTAAACACTTTCCTAGGAGCATGAGACACAAAATTCTTCCTAGATCTACCATTAAAGTTTGAACTTGAAGCAATCATGGCATGAGAGTCAAAGGCATTATAACTCCTATCATAATGAACATTTCTAGAATATTTCCTATCATGATACAAGAAAGCATGATTTTTATGAACACTATTAGCCATAGGGGCCTTCCCTTTCTCCTTGGCGGAGATGGGAGCCTTATGGCTTGTTAAGTTCTTAGCTTCCCTTCGAAAGCCAAGCCCATCCTTAATAGAGGGGTGTCTACCACTAGTGTAGGCATCCCTTGCAAATTTTAGTTTATCAAAATCATTTTTGCTAGTCTTAAGTTGGGCATTAAGACTAGCTACTTCATCATTTAATTTAGAAATGGAAATTAAATGTTCATTGCAAGCATCAATATTAAAATCCTTACACCTATTGCAAATTACTACATGCTCAATACAAGAACTAGATTTATTTGCAACTTCTAGCTTAGCATTTAAATCATCATTCAAAATCTTCAAGCTAGAAATAGATTCATTGCAAATAGACAATTCAGAAGATAGTAATTCATTCCTTTTAATCTCTAAGGCAAGAGACTTTTGAACATTAACAAATTTATCATGTTCCTCATACAAGATGTCCTCTTGCCTTTCTAGCAGTCTATCTTTTTCATTCAATGCATCAATCAGCTCATTAATCTTTTCTATCTTAGCTCTATCTAAACCTTTGAATAAACTAGTGTAATCAATTTCATCATCATCACTAGAAGTAGAGTACTTAGGAGTTTCTCTAGTGATTACCTTCTTTTCCTTTGCCATTAGGCAAGTGTGGCGCTCGTTGGGGAAGAGCAACGATTTGTTGAAGGCGGTGGTATTCAAGTTGGTCATTGGATCACTTGAAAGGGGTTGAGTGCAACCCTCATCCATTGGGACGCCACAACGTGGAGGTAGGCAAGTGTTATACTTGCCGAACCACGGGATAAACTCACGTGTCTTTTGTGATTGTTTTTCTGTGATACTTGTGTGATCGCAAGAGCTCGCTACTTAGCCATACTAACACTTAACCAAGTTTTGTGGCTATTAGTTGTTGACTTTTGCAGGATCACCTATTCACCCCCCTCTAGGTGCTCTCAATTTCTATTTGTACTAGATGTAGAGACATTAATGTTGATGCTATTCATGATCACCTAGCTTTAATTAAACAACAAAATGATCACATAGCTCAACTTAGTGCTAAAATTAATGAGCATGACTTAGAAAATGAAAAATTTAAATTTGTTAGAAGCATGCTCTATAGTGGGAGACGCCCTGGCATTAAGGATGGCATTGGTTTCCAACAGGGAGGCAATGTCAAGCTTAATGCCCCTAAAAGATTGTCTAATTTTGATAAGGGCAAGGCTTCCATGCCACAGGATAACGAGGGCTATATTTTATATCCTGCTGGTTATCCTGAGGATAAGATTAGGAGAATTCATTCTAGGAAATCTCACTCTGGCTCTCATCATGCTTTTATGTATAAGTGTGAGGCATCTACTTCTAGGCGTTCTACTCATGTTAAAATGCCTAAAAAGAAATCTCTTATTGCATCAAATGAACCTAATATTTCATTTAAGACTTTTGATGCTTCATATGTGCTCACTAACAAATCAGGCAAAGTAGTTGCCATATATGTTGGGGGCAAACACAAAGGGTCAAAGACTTGTGTTTGGGTACCCAAGGTGCTTGTTTCTAATGTGAAAGGACCCAAGACCGTTTGGGTACCTAAGAACAAGGCCTAAACTTGTTTTGTAGGTTTATGCATTCGGGGGCTCAAGTTGGATCATTGATAGCGGGTACCTAAGAACAAGGCCTAAACATGACTGGGGAGAAAAAGATGTTCTCCTCCTATGAGAAAAATCAAGATCCCCAAAGAGCTATCACATTCGGGGATAGAAATCAAGGATTGGTCAAAGGACTTGGTAAAATTGTTATATCACCTGACCATTCTATTTCCAATTTTTTTTGTTGTAGATTCATTAGATTACAATTTGCTTTCTGTTTCTCAATTATGCAAAATGAGTTACAACTGTCTTATTACAGATTTTGGTGTTACTGTCTTTAGAAGAAGCGATGATTCAATAGCATTTAAGGGAGTATTAGAGGGTCAGCTATACTTAGTTGATTTTAATAGAGCTGAACTCAATACTTGCTTAATTGCTAAGACTAATATGGGCTGGCTCTGGCATCGCCGACTAGCACATGTTGGAATGAAGAATCTTCACAAGCTTCTAAAGGGAGAGCACATTTTAGGACTAACCAATGTTTATTTTGAGAAAGACAGGATTTGTAGCGCATGTCAAGCAGGAAAGCAAGTTGGTGCCCACTGTGACGGAACCTCCCAAGTCATTAGGCCCACCTACAGTTGTCCTTGTCCAACGGACCTTAGACAATCCTGTAGATGCCCCTGAATCACTTGACAAGTTCGGTATCTGCTTTTCTCGCCTTTCCCAAGAGCGTTTTACCCGTCACGCAGACATTACAGAACATCGGAGATACAGAAATGCGGAAGCGATTACATGACTTACATTTATTTGAAAGTAGGATAAAGTTAGTTATTACAGACCAGCATGTAAACACGAGTGCAGAGTACTTATTATTACAATACCAAGGGAGGTAAAAACTCCTCCCGATAAGTTCTTACATAAAAGTTTTATGGAGGACTAGGTCCTCCCGTAGCTTCATTCTTGCTTTTCTTCATTTGACACCACCTTGGTACAAAAGCAACAAAAATTTGTTGATTCCTCACCTAAAAACAATAGGGAATAAAACCCTAAGTATGGAATTACTCAGCAAGTCTTACCTGACTAAAGAAAAGACTCTCAAGGGTATGCTGGTTATAAGGGAGTCAAGGTAAGGTTTCTCAATGATCAAAGACTTTGTTTTGCATAAATGCTTACTAAAAGTGGATCCTTAAAAATCCAATTTTATTATCAAGTTAGGTAAAATTACCTGCATCTAGAGTTCTTTCTAACCTAGTTCAATCACTTAACCAGCACTAGCCAATTTCTTAACAAGTCCTTCATCTTTACTGGAGTGCTACATATAGGTCAGTGGCCAAGTCTCCATAACCGCAGAGGTACGGCGATCCGAATCGATTATACTTAGCTGAGGATCTCCAATCACACGACATATGTAGCACTTAACCCTTGCATATGTCAACCCGCCACCGGGGTTCTTAAGACCAGATCAGGTTCACGCGAACCGAGAGCACAGATACACCACCGTCCAGCCTCTTGCCACGGAGGGTACACGCTACTCTCGCCACCGCTCCACGCCCATTCCGTGTTATCTTATTCTGGCCTTAGTCTGCCCGAGGCAAAGCTTACCCATGACGAGGCATGTGACCGGTTAAAGGGTCCTCGGTCAGCAGGCCTACATCGACACGGTCCTTAATCGTCTCAGACGGAGACACTACACCGAGACTCTCTTCTCGTGCAAGTCACCCGCCCGGTCTTAGCTTAATCATTTAAAACCCAAAATTTGGTACCTGGCAGAGGTACATCTTTTCCGATGTTGAACCCATCACAGCCATGATGGATCCACCATCAAGTTTTATTTTCAAAAACATCCTTCCCACTTTGTCAATCATCTTTTGTAAAACAAACCTTTTGTTTTGCTAGAGCAATACTAAGCATAGTAAAACCTTTTGTAAAACAGGGTTTCAAGGAAGGTAATCAAGTTCAAGGAAGGTAATGCAGAAATTGTTTAAGTATTCAACTCCTATCACCTAATGCATTAATCAAGTGAGAAAGATTTTAAAAACATCAAGTAGGGTGGCAAATGCACCGGGGCTTGCCTTCGTTGATAGGTGAGTCAGGCTCGAACCCGCAGATATCAAAGTAGAAATAATTTCCTGCCTGAGATTCCAAAGGTGGTGGTGGTGTCTTCTGTTCAGTTACTTCGACTTCCTCTTCATTTTCTAAACATCACCATATATATGTGTATATAAGAATGAATGCCATGTAATGCTCATGAGAGTGCAAAGATAATAAGAATTTATTATCTAAGGTTCTTGAATACAATTTTCCTTCACGGTTCACCGGAAAACTAGGGTTTCCGGAGTGAGTAAAGGAATTCAAAGGGCAGGGGGTAGGGTTTTGGGTTCTAGTTATCAAACAAGCTCCAAATCCAACCAAACTCTACCCAAGGTTTCTAAATAATATTTTGAGTTCATATAAAAAGTTTGGGCATTTTTGGAATGATTATCTATTTTCTAAAAATCCAAAAGTAATGTTTTAAGCTATTTTAAATGACTCAAAATTCCCCATTTGTCCTAAAAATCATACACCTATTTTTATTAAATACTATAAAAAATAAGAAATCTAACAAAATTGGTTTGACATTTTTAACGTTTTTCTACAATTTTACAGAAAGGGCATTTTTTAAGTTGGACAGAAAAAGAAAAGGGGAAATCCTGAACAGTATTGGGCCTAATCTGATCGCAGCGGCCCAAGCCCAGGCGGAAATGCGCGCGCGCCCGCGGTGGAGATTTTACAGAAAGGGCCTCGGCTTACTGATCAATCCGAAGAGGGTTCAGTTACTATTACACTGAGTCACTGACGGTTTGCAGAAAAGCCCTTCATGTTCTATGCCTTCACCACGCCAGGTCCACGACGGCGTCGAGCGCGGCCGAGCTCCGACGAACTCGTAGACCGGCCGATTGGGGCAGAGACTAGCGCTCTACTTTGGCTGAAACCGAATTCACACCCTAACTAACGTTTCCCCTAACCTAATTCCATCAATGGCTACATGGTTTGCTCTGGCCACGGTGACCGAGAACCATGCGGACGAAGGAACGTGTTCCCGGCGATGGGTGATGGTCCAGTTCAATTGAAAGGGTCGAGGAGCTTGAGGAGGGTCTAGGGACACTAGAACAGGCAACGGAGAGACTTGAACTAACCTGAGTTGAGCTAGCCGCGGTTGAGCTGTTCTTCACGGTAGCGGAGATCAGTTTGGGGGAAATTTGAAATTCTAGAGCTCAGGTGAATGATCGGGGCTAATTCTTGGTGATTGGATACTTAACTACCTTACGGAGCTTGCGGCGGGGTCAATTTATACTACGGGAGGGCGGCGGCCGGGAAATTGATCGGTGACGCGCGGCGGTCAGAGAAAGGGAAAATTTACTTGCGCAATGGCTTGGTGTCCAGCGTCGTGGCAATTGCTCCGGCGATCAACGGGGAGCTAGAATGAGTCACGGTGATGCGGTAGATAAGCAGAGACATGCGGCGGACAACGGCGACGGCATAACGGCGGTGAGAATCCTTATCCGAGGGCGGTGAGCCAGGGGAGAGGTATCGCGGCTAGCCGGAGTGGCTTCTAGCTCACCGGCGGCGATGATCTTTTACCCCGTGACGTTATCGACTTTCCTCGAGTACGAATTGGGACGCCGGCGGCACGAATCGTGGCAAGGAGATCGTCGGTGGCGAGGGACTGCCGCGCTAGCGTTCTGATCTGCTCAGACACTGTACCATGGCGAGCTCCATTCAGTCAACCTGACAGCCATAATTTAGGGTTGATTTTCTCTCAGATTTCTATGGCATCTTGCCCAAAGATCTGCATCAAAGTTATAGAGCTACAATCCAACTATAACTTTGTTACATAGGATTTCCACAAAAAGCCACTGGATCCAGTTAGAATTAAGCTTGAAGTTCATGCCATCTTTCTATCAGTCTGAATTTCAGACTTAATCAGCCTGACAGCCTGACTTAGGGCTTAATTATCTCCCAATTTTTCATAACAACAATGCTTAACCTTTTAAGCAAAGTTGTTCACCTTTAATAGGTCTACAAATTTGATGTGGTGACCTAGGGCAAAAACCCTAGAATTTGAAAGTTACAAGGGCTCAAAGTTGTGCTCATAACACTGATTTCAGACTTAGGCAATATAGAGGTCAAGTGGTACTTTTTGCAAATAAACCCAAAACTTAGGGTTTCACTTGCAAATCCCTAATTTTGTGAACCATATGACTTAATATGCTTTAACATAGTAGTTTTCACACTTTAGTCCAAATGTGCACTATTTTTGCACATAGGCCCCTAGGGTTTGGATTTAGGGTTTTCCAGGGTTCTAATTAGGGTTTTTGGTATCCGAGGGGTACAAATGTAATTCAAGTTCATTCTTGGGAGCATTTTATGACTATTCCACTAAAGCTTTTGAGTTTTCTCAATTTGGGTCAAGTTTTACCCCCTTAATCCCTACTTAGGGTTAAGTATCCTATTCCAGGGTTCTATTTGCAAAACACCAAAACAATACAACTTGTTTGAAATTTTTACCTAGTGAATGCACTCTAGGTGTGTCAAACATATGCAATGCCAATGTTTATGATGTCATGCTCAAGTTTTAGTAGCAGTAACACCAGGGGTGTTACATCCTTCCCCCCATAAAAAAATCTCGTCCCGAGATTAAAAGTCCTAGGGTAGGTAATGGAAAAGGAAATGCTTCACATTTTTATTTCCTTATTTTTGGTACAAGGCAGGGGTGGGTTTGGGGCTCACTCCTTTATTACAACAATGTTGTATACTTTACAAATTACAAGAGGCTAAAAAGCCTGGGAAATTCTTATCTAAAAAGTCTTGGGTTTCCCATGTAGCCTCATCTTCGGAATGTTGGTTCCACTGTATCTTGTAAAACTTGAAAGTTTTTCTCCAGGTAATCCTGTCCTTTTGATCCAAGACTCGAATGGGATGTTCAGAATATGTCAAGTCTGGTTCAAGGACAACATCTATCACTTCAATGGTTCGATCTGGAACCCGAAGACACTTCTTCAGTTGAGACACGTGGAACACATTATGCACAGCAGACAAAGTTTTGGGTAATTGGAGTCGGTATGCCACTGGTCCACATTGCTCAAGTATAGGGAATGGACCAATGTACCGGGGTGCAAGCTTCCCTTTAATCCCGAAACACGATATACCCTTCATCGGAGAGACCTTGAGATAAACATAATCCCCCACCAGAAAATAGAAGGGCATTCGCCGTTTGTCTGCATAACTTTTCTGACGAGCTTGAGCTTTATTCAAATTATGAATTATTTTCCGAACCTTTTATTCGGTCTCTTTCACCAAATCAGGCCTGAAGAAGTACCTTTCACCAGGTTCAGACCAATTTAGCGGAGTACGACATCGTCGCCCATATAAAGCTTCGAAGGGTGCCATCTTGATGCTTTCTTGATAGCTATTATTATATGAGAATTCCGCTAACGGCAAACATTCATCCCATTTTTGTGAGAAGTCCAACACACATGCCCGTAGCATATCTTCAAGTATTTGATTAACCCTCTCAGTCTGCCCACTTGTTTGAGGATGATAGGCCAAACTGTGGAGCAATTTGGTACCCAGGGACTTCTGAAGTTCTTCCCAAAATTTGGATATGAACTGAGGTCCATGATCTGACACTATAGTCTTCGGAACCTCGAGCAAACTGAGAATACGAGCAATGTACAATTGGGCATAAACAACAACTGGGTGCACTGTCTTGACGGGTAGAAAATGAGCAATTTTCGTAAGCCGATCAACAATAACCCAGATAGAGTCTTACCCTTTTGCGGTCCTGGGCAATCCCACAATAAAGTCCATACTTATATCTTTCCATTTCCATGTTGGTATTGGTAGAGACTGTAATGGACCGGCAGCTTTTAGGTGTGTGGCCTTGACACGTCTGCAGGTGTCACATCTAGCCACATAGCATGCAATCTCGATTTTCATCTTCGTCCACCAATAATGCTATTTTAGATCTTGATACATCTTAGTGCTTCCGGGATGAATAGAATAGCGACTAAGATGTGCTTCATCTAAAATTTGCTGGCGGAGCTCTTCATTCTTCGGCACCACTATGCGGTTATTAAACCATACCACACCTTGATTATCTTCTTGGAAGCAATTGGCTTTTCCAGCCTTTATCTTTTCACGTATGTGTTTCATACCCTCATCAGTTTTCTGTGCGTCAATTATCCTTTGTAAGATGACTGACTCCAGCTTCAAGTGATTTGAAGTCCCATGCTGAATCATACCCAGGTTCCAATTCTCCATCTCCTAGCACAACGTAATGTCAGAAGTCCCCGTAGTTAGACAATGGCAAGAGGCCTTGCGACTAAGTGCATCTGCCACTACATTTGCTTTTCCCGGGTGATAATGGATCTCCAATTCATAATCCTTGATTAGCTCGAGCCATCTTCTTTGTCTCATATTGAGTTCAGACTGGGTAAAGATATATTTCAAACTTTTGTGGTCTGTATAAATATGACAGACATTTCCCAGTAGATAATGACGCCAGATCTTTAGAGCATGAACCACTGCAGCTAGCTCCAGATCATGAGTAGGATAATGCTCCTCATGCCGGCATAACTGCCTTGAAGCATACGCAATTTCTCGGCCTTCTTGCATTAATACGCAGCCGAGACCACTGCCAGATGCGTCACAATACACATCAAATGGCTTGTTAATATCCAGTTGAGCCAATACCGGAGCAGTGGTTAATAATGTCTTCAATTTCTCAAAAGCTTCATTACAGTTTGAAGACCAATTGAATTTAGTATCATTCTTCAATAAACTCATGATTGGTTTCACAAGCTTAGAAAAATCTGGTATAAATCGGCAGTAATAACCAGCTAGTCCAAGGAAACTTCGGACTTGGTGAACAGTGGTTGGGGGTTTCCACTCCAAAATGTCCTTGACTTTGCTGGGATCCACCGCAATCCCCTTTGCAGATAACACATGTCCCAGAAATTGAATTTCTTCCAGCCAAAACGCGCATTTACTGAACTTGGCATATAATTTGTGTTCTCTTAAGCGCGTCAATACGACCCGTAAATGTTGAGCATGCTCCTCTTCATTCTTTGAATATATCAAAATATCATCTATGAAGACCACCACAAATTTGTCCAACTCGGGCATGAATACCGAGTTCATCAGATAAGTGAAGTGTGCAGGAGCATTTGTCAGTCCGAAAGACATTACCAGATATTCAAATAATCCGTACCACATAGTGAATGCGGTCTTTGGTATATCCTCGGACCGAATACGGATCTAATGGTAGCCCGATTTGAGATCAATCTTGGAGAATACCCTCGCCCCGGTCAGTTGATCAAATAGGATGTCAATTCGTGGAAGAGGGTACTTGTTCTTGATAGTGACCTCATTCAGGGGTCAATAATCCACACACATCCATAACGTTTGATCCTTCTTCTTGACGAACATGACTGGACAACCCCATGGTGACGAGCTTGGCCGGATGAATCCTTTCGATAGTAGATCTTGTAACTGAATCTTCAGTTCTACCAGCTCATTTGGAGGCATGCGGTACGATCTTCTAGAAATGGGAGCCATATCGGGCTTCAATTCAATTACAAACTCTACATCTCTCTCGGGTGGCAATCCAGGCAAATCCTCTGGAAAGACATCTGGGAACTCGCATACTACCGGAATATCCTTGACCTCCGGTATAATGGCTTCATAAACTCTGCCAGTAATTTTGGTTGGAATGGGGATAGACAAGAGAATTTCTTCTTGATTATGACTCAACCTGATGGTTCTCTGATCAGTGGTTAGGGTTGCTTTATGTCGGGCCAACCAATTCATGCCCAAAATCACATCTATGTCTTGGCTTTTCAGAACTATCATATTAGTAGGAAAGTCCCGTCCGGCCAATGTTACGGGCACTTGATAGGCCACTTCTCTAGTAAAAATTTGTCCCAGGTGACTGAATTTTAATCCCCTCTTTTGATTCATGATATGAAATGCAATGTTGCTCCACAAATTTCTTGCTGATGAATGTATGGGAAGCACCCGAATCAAAGAGAATAATTGTAGGATGATTGGCCACAAGAAACGTACCCATCATGACCGGTTCACCATCCGGTGTGGTGGCCACTTGCGTATAATATATGTGTCCCGTCTTCTTTGTATTTTTGCCTATAGTATTTCCCTTGGCTTGAGATGAATTCCCAGATCCTTGTGGATTGTTTGACTTGTTCTGCTTTGGATAAGGGCAATCCTTGATAAAGTGCCCAGATTTTCCACAATTGAAGCATCATGTCGATGAACTGGGAAGAGCAGGGAATCGAGTGCCAGGGGCACCCGGCTGACTTGTTGTTGTAGGGGCAGTATTGGGACGGATGAACACTGGTTGCTTAAATGGGAAGGAGGGTGGACGTGGTGATGAACGACCCTGATTAAAAGGCCGGATAACAAACTGTTGCCTTTTCTCAGGGCCCTGAGTAGGCCTGTTTCCTCCAATCCCCTTGATCTTTCTAGAACTTGCATATTTAGATTCGACTGCCAGCGTTGTGCTGACAGCCCTTCCATAAGTAAGGTCGATGCAAGTAGCCATCTTCCTTTGCATTCTATCATTCAGTCCTCGCATGAAACAATTCTTCTTCTTCAGATCGGTGTTAACTTGGTCGATTGCATACTGTGACAAATGATTAAATTTATTGAGATACTGATTAATAGTATCCTGTCACACCCGGCTTTAAGGAACAAAGCCAGGTGCATCTCATACATGCGCCAAGAAGACAACATATATAATAACAGAGTGTATAGAGATAAATGTCACAAAACATCAGATTATTTATTACATAGCGGAAGACTTATTACAAAATAAAATAATAAAGATAAAATGAACTAAGGATCGTCGGCGCCAATGTCAACTGAGAAACGCCACCTAGATCAGATCATATTCCTCGCCTTGTGGCTCCTCCTCACCTGCTCTTCTCCTGTGGGGGGGGGTGTGAGACAGCAAGGGTGAGCTCACACATGATCATAGCTCAACAAGTTGTGGGGAACCAGTGGACATAAACTCACAAAGGTGTGAGTTCATGTGATGTGTAAGGCTATTCAATGATAGGGGTTAAAGCTGAGCATTGCTTTTAAGTAGTTGGTCAAACTTTTATTAGCAGTTACTAAGTGTAAGTAAATATCAAACCATAAATAAAGTAATAGAACACAATTTATAATAAACCCATGCAATGCAAATGACAAAATTGAATTTAAGTTCCATAATTTAAACATCAGAGAGTCCTGAGCTGCTCATGACCGTGAGCTCGGCTAGTATACCAGGATCCTCAGTCACGGGCTCTTCTACTCGCCACAATACAAACAAGCATAGTATATAGGAAAATTAACATCACACCAACCATGTAAATAAAACACACAGTAATATTCTACACGATAAAATAAAATCCTAAGAACAAGAATCATAATTTTTGGAGTTATAGATTTTAAGTTATGGATTTTCAAAGGTTTTATGTGTTTAAAATGGATTAAGTGAGGAATTAAATTTCTTACTGTTTTCATGACAAAACAGAGGCTCTAAGTGATAGAGGATGAATTTACAAAATTTTAGAAACTGGAATGAAGTAATTTGGAGTCCATATGAATTTTCTATGAATTTTACAAATTCTAGGAATTGTTTTCACATTAAAAACTCATTTTCTATTTCATTTTACTGATTTCCCATGCCTCTGGACTACGCCTCAAATACCAGAAGGAGTAGGGGCCCTAGCGCAAGAAACCAGAGACCCAGCCCAAAGAGGCGAGGGATGGCGGGTTGATATATGCAAAGCATAGGGTCTCTTATGAAGTTTTGCCCCACCGAAGGGGTATCGTGATCCCACGACCGTTCGATTCCCATTCGAGGGCACAGATTAGATTTAATCTCTACCCAACGGGTACGCGCCCAGAGCCGTCCGATCGGATATCAAGCGCCCAGATTAGATCGAGCTGGTTATGTACTCTAATGCGCCAGCAACCGTTGGATTCGGCTTTTACGGTGAAGATTTTATTATCCTAGATCTAACCCTGGCCGTCCAAACCAGATCGATGGACCAGATTGCTTCAATGCGAAAGGTTACGTGGGTTTTAATCTCGGCCGTGCGCCAAAGATCCGAGGGCGCGTGATCATCGCCCCAACTGGGCAGATGCGTGTGGCGGCGCCGCTCAGACCAACGGCGGCGCTCTCACCGGAGATCGGCCATTCGGTGAATTGGAACCTAATACTATGTTCTGATACGCGCAGATGGTACAGTGGGTCCAGGTGAACATGTATGAGCATCACGTACCAAGAATCACAGAGCAGAGGTCCCAGGCACCGGTGAACAGCGGACGCACGGTAGATGCGCCCGACGGCGAGAAATTCCCCCACAGCCGATCGTGAATCTTTCACCGGAATGCGTCGAGAGGGCACAACATCACCAGACGGACCTTCCCTCGGGGCTTTTCGGGTCTGACGATCGGTGTGGAGCGATTTTGAGGGCGGCGACGATGGTGTTCGGCGAAGGCTTGGGTACTGGGTCTAGGGGTTCATGGCAGGAGCCTAGGGACCAGCTTTTATCTCCGAGCGCGCGGATGGTCAGAAGCGCATGCGCGGCAGCGGAAGATTCGGCCGGTTGGTTGGCGAATTCGCCGTGAGCACGCGCGCGGTATTCGGACGACTGAACGAGGCCGAATGCGCCGGCGAATGCGAGTTCTCCGCGGAAGAAGCTCCTGACCCACTGGGCCCGCAGTGCAGCGACGGGTGAGTGGTCGCCCAGTGGACCCCGCAGACCAGTGAGGGCAGCGCGTTGGTGAGCTCATGAGTTCGCGTAATGGTGAGGCCGCCCGGTGGGTCCGCCCATGTCAGCCCGAGCGCGCGCGGGAGTCTGGCCGGATGGGCCACGCGGGTGGGGGTTTGCTAGGTGGGCCGAAAGGGAGCAGAAGCGGCCCAGTAGCACGATTTCTCCTTTTCCTTTATTCTTTTCTGGTTTCTATTTTCTTTTCTTACTCCTATTTCTTTCACAATTCCTTTTTATTTTCAATTTCCTATTTGAACTTCAAATTTGAATGTGAATTTTATACTTAAATCAAGGGTAGGCTTTAATCATACCAGTATGGAATAATTGACTTATATATTTATTTTATACTATGTAATCTTTCCTCTTTTTCATATTTTCCTAATTCTCCTAAATTCGAATTTGAGGTACTAACACATGTTACAATATATATTTTTTATATCATCACGAAGTGCACACAAAGCAAGATCCAGCATGATGCACAGGTTAATTATGTTCTTTGTTCTACTTATCCACTTTTAACTAGTGTTGATCACATGTAATGAATAGTAGAGGCCACAAACTATTGGTATTATCTCTATTCTCTTTTTTACACTTTTGAGTATTACATATCCCCTCCTTGCTTCAGCTTCATAAATTCTTCTTGTTTCATGTGAAGTACACCTTCAGGTATGTAATGTTCGTGAAAGGCCAGCTTAAATTCTTCCCATGTTATCTGATGATTGGCCGGCTGAACAGCCACAAGGTTTCCCCACCAAGTGCTGGCAGGGCCACACAGTTGCTGGGCTGCGAACAAGGGCTTCTGGGTTTCAGAACATCGCAGAAGTCTAAACTTCTGCTCGATGACATGGATCCATTCGTCTGCCTCTAAAGGGTCTTCGGCCTTGACAAACAGCGGTGGACGTGTTTCGGAGAAGTATAAATAAGATGTCTCACGGGGCCCTTGCGGATAGCCCCGTCCGCCTTGTTGTTGAAATTGCTGACCCGCCATTTCCCGTAGGAAACGGGTATTATCCGATGTCGTGTTTACCAAGGCGGCGATAGCCTCGGCAAGTGTGGGAGGAACAGGAGGTGGATTCGGGGTGGACTCCCTCCCACTGGAGGTTCCGGCTGCATCCTGTGAACGGGTCTTGGACGGCATCTGTGGCAACAAACATTTGGAAACAAATATAATATGCCAAAGAAAAACTGAGAGCACCTAGAGGGGGGGTGAATAGGTGATCCTGTGAAAACTTAAACTTATAGCCACAAAAACTTGTTAAGTGTTAGCACAATTATCGCCAAGTGGCTAGAGAGGAGTCTCAACAAAACACAATACCACAAGAGATCAAACACAGAGATGACACAGTGGTTTATCCCGTGGTTCGGCCAAGACCAACGCTTGCCTACTCCACGTTGTGGCGTCCCAACGGACGAGGGTTGCAATCAACCCCTCTCAAGCGGTCCAAAGACCAACTTGAATACCACGGTGTTTTGTTTTGCCTTTCAATATCCCGTTTGCGAGGATTCTCCACAACTTGGAGCCTCTCGCCCTTACACTTGAGATTCACAAGAAATACGGAGTAAGGGAGGACAGCAACACACACAAATCCACAGCAAAATGCGCACACACACGGCCAAGAATCGAGCTCAAAAGACTATCTCAAAGTTCTCACTAGAACGGAGCTCGAATCACTGAGAATGACAAACGAATGCGCAAAGACTGAGTGTGGATGATCAAGAATGCTCTAAGGTTGCTTGGTGTACTCCTCCATGCGCCTAGGGGTCCCTTTTATAGCCCCAAGGCAGCTAGGAGCCGTTGAGAGCAAATCTGGAAGGCCAATCTTGCCTTCTGTCGTCGGGTGCACCGGACAGTCCGGTGCACACCGGACACTGTTCGGTGCCCGATTTCCTTCCTAAAATGGCGCTGCCGACCGTTGCCGACCGTTGCAGATCTGGGAGCCGTTGGCGCACCGGACATGTCCGGTGCACACCGGACAGTCCGGTGCCCCTTCCGACCGTTGGCCCGACCACGTGTCGCGCGCAGATTCCGCAGCCGACCGTTGGCCCGGCCGACCGTTGGCTCACCGGACAGTCCGGTGCACACCGGACAGTCCGGTGAATTTTAGCCGTACGCCGTCGGCGAATTCCCGAGAGCGGCCACTTCACGCCGAGCCAGCCTGGCGCACCGGACACTGTCCGGTGCACCACCGAACAGTCCGGTGTGCCAGACTGAGCAGACTTTGGCTGCTCAAGCCATCTCTTCTCCAACTCGATTTTTTCTGTTTCCAGCACTTAGACACAATACATTAGTCCATAAAACAATGTACTAAGTCTGAGAAACATACCTTTATCCTTGATTTGTACTTTGTCCACCATTTTACAATTAGGCACTTGTGTTGGGCACTAAATCACCAATATACTTAGAAATGGCCCAAGGGCACATTTCCCTTTCAATCTCCCCCTTTTTGGTGATTTATGCCAACACAACATAAAGCAAGTAGAACAAGTACAAAAACACTTCAAATAAGAACTCAAATTATTTTGATTCAATTTTGACATATATGGATCACTCTATGCCACCACTTGGTTTGTTTTTGCAAATCAAACTCAAATCTCTATCTCTAAGTCAAACACACATGTTGAAACATAAAGAGAGTCATTCCAAAAGAGATTGATCAAAGATTTCAAAAACTCCCCCTTTTTCCCATAATCAATACTTCTCCCCACAAGAAGCCAACTTTTGATAAGAGAGACAACAAAAGAGTTTTTACAAACCAAAAGCTCTATTCTACTATTTTCAAAATCTCTCAAGTGGTAGCTGATCCATTTATCGCTTTGGCCTTTATTTTCTCCCCCTTTGGCATCAAACACCAAAACGGGATTAATCTTGGCTCTTTAACCCCATTGCCTCACCAAAATCTTCAATTAAGAGCAAATGGCAATAAGAGTTCATTAGATGCAATAAGAGTTCATTAGATGAACTTGGAATAGGTTACCCTCTCATCGGAGTGCAGTGGAAGTCTTTCATGGTCCAAGTCCACCTTTTCCCTTTCAATTCTCCTTTGAGACTAAAACAAGCAAACTCAAGCATATGGTTAGTTTCAAAGGGTCAAGTTGTAACACATCTCCCCCTAAAACTGTGCATCACTTTGCAACGGACTTGTGAGGTCCAGGGAGTGTTTGTACAACTCGAGCACCATACTTAACAACAAAATGCAAAAAGGAACATGATCAAAAGCATAAATACATGTATGCTACAATTCAATCCAAGTTCCGCGAATCTAAGACATTTAGCTCACTGCGCAGCCTGCAAAAGGTCTTCTCATCTAAAGGCTTGGTAAAGATATCGGCTAGCTGGTGCTCGGTGCTAACATGAAACACTTCGATATCTCCCTTTTGCTGGTGGTCTCTCAAAAAGTGATGCCAGATGTCAATGTGCTTTGTGCGGCTGTGCTCAACAGGATTTTCCACTATTCGGATAGCACTCTCATTGTCACATAGGAGTGGGACTTTGCTCAGATTGTAGCCAAAGTCCCTGAGGGTTTGCCTCATCCAAAGTAGTTGCGCGCAACACTGTCCTGCGGCAACGTACTCGGCCTCAGCGGTGGATAGGGCAACGGAGGTTTGTTTCTTAGAGTTCCACGACACCAGGGACCTTCCTAAGAATTGGCACGTCCCTGATGTACTCTTCCTATCGACCTTACATCCAGCATAGTCAGAATCTGAGTATCCAACCAAGTCAAAGGTAGACCCCTTTGGATACCAGAGCCCGAGGCAAGGCGTAGCAACCAAATATCTAAGAATTCGCTTCACTGCCACTAAGTGACACTCCTTAGGATCGGATTGAAATCTAGCACACATGCATACGCTAAGCATAATATCCGGTCTACTAGCACATAAATAAAGTAAAGACCCTATCATTGACCGGTATGCTTTTTGATCAACGGACTTACCTCCTTTGTTGAGGTCGGTGTGTCCGTCGGTCCCCATCGGAGTCTTTGCGGGCTTGGCGTCCTTCATCCCAAACCGCTTCAGCAAGTCTTGCGTGTACTTTGTTTGGGAGATGAAAGTGCCGTCCTTGAGTTGCTTCACTTGAAACCCAAGGAAGTAGTTCAACTCGCCCATCATCGACATCTCGAATTTCTGCGTCATTACCCTGCTAAACTCTTCACAAGACTTTTGGTTAGTGGAACCAAATATTATGTCGTCGACATAAATTTGGCACACAAAAAGATCACCATTGCAAGTCTTAGTAAAAAGAGTTGGATCGGCTTTCCCAACCTTGAAAGCATTAGAAATTAAAAAGTCTCTAAGGCATTCATACCATGCTCTTGGGGCTTGCTTAAGTCCATAGAGCGCCTTAGAGAGCTTACACACATGGTCGGGGTACCGTTCATCCTCGAAGCCAGGGGGCTGCTCCACGTACACCTCCTCTTTGATCGGCCCGTTGAGGAAAGCGCTCTTCACATCCATTTGGTACAACCTGAAAGAATGGTGAGCGGCATATGCTAGCAAGATACGAATTGATTCTAGCCTAGCCACAGGAGCAAAAGTCTCCTCAAAGTCCAAACCTGCGACTTGGGCATAACCTTTTGCCACAAGTCGAGCCTTGTTCCTCGTCACCACCCCGTGCTCGTCCTGTTTGTTGCGGAACACCCACTTGGTTCCCACAACATTTTGCTTGGGACGAGGCACCAGTGTCCAAACTTCATTGCGCTTGAAGTTGTTGAGTTCCTCCTGCATGGCCAATACCCAATCCGGATCTAGCAAGACCTCCTCTACCCTGAAAGGCTCAACAGAAGAGACAAAGGAGTAATGCTCACAAAAATTAACTAATCGAGATCGAGTAGTTACTCCCTTGCTAATGTCACCCAAAATTTGGTCGACGGGATGATCCCTTTGAATCACCGCTCGAACTTGGGTTGGAGGTGCTGGTTGCGCTTCTTCCTCCATCACGTGATCATCTTGTGCTCCCCCTTGATCACACGCCTCCTTTTGATGAACCTGTTCATCGTCTTGAGTTGGGGGATGCACCGTTGTTGAGGAAGAAGATTGATCTCGTTCATCTTGTTCCTGTGGCCGCACTTCTCCAATCGCCATGGTTCGTATAGCAGCCGTCGGAACATCTTCTTCATCTATATCATCACAATCAACAACTTGCTCTCTTGGAGAGCCATTAGTCTCATCAAATACAACGTCGCTAGAGACTTCAACCAAACCCGAGGATTTGTTGAAGACCCTATACGCCTTTGTATTTGAATCATAACCTAATAAAAACCCTTCTACAGCTTTGGGAGCAAATTTAGAATTTCTACCCTTCTTCACTAGAATGTAGCACCTGCTCCCAAATACACGAAAGTAAGATACATTGGGTTTGTTACCGGTTAGTAGCTCATACGACGTCTTCTTGAGGAGGTGGTGAAGGTAGACCCTGTTGATGGCGTGGCAAGCCGTGTTCACGGCTTCCGACCAAAAGCACTCAGGGGTCTTGAATTCTCCAAGCATAGTCCTCGCCATATCTATGAGCGTCCTGTTCTTCCTCTCTACCACACCATTTTGCTGAGGTGTGTAGGGAGCGGAGAACTCGTGCTTGATCCCTTCCTCCTCAAGAAACTCCTCCACTTGAAGGTTCTTGAATTCGGACCCGTTGTCGCTCCTTATCTTCTTCACCTTGAGCTCAAACTCATTTTGAGCTCTCCTTAGGAAGCGCTTGAGGGTCCCTTGGGTTTCAGACTTATCCTGCAAAAAGAATACCCAAGTGAAGCGGGAAAAGTCATCAACAATAACTAAACCATACTTACTTCCTCCTATGCTCAGATAGGCGACGGGTCCGAAGAGGTCCATATGTAGCAGCTCCAGAGGTCTTGACGTGGTCATCACATTCTTGCTGTGATGTGCTCCTCCCACTTGTTTACCTGCTTGACAAGCTGCACAAGGTCTATCTTTTTCGAAATAAACATTGGTTAGACCTATCACGTGTTCTCCCTTTAGAAGCTTGTGGAGGTTCTTCATCCCCACATGTGCTAAGCGGCGATGCCACAGCCAGCCCATGCAAGTCTTAGCCATTAAGCATGCATCTAGACCGGCCTCTTCTTTTGCAAAATCAACTAAGTAAAGCTTGTCGTCTAGTACACCCTTAAAGGCTAGTGAACCATCACTTCTTCTAATGACAGACACATCTACATTTGTAAAAAAGACAATTATATCCCATATTGCATAGTTGACTAACAGATAGCAAATTGTAACCAAGAGACTCAACTAAAAACACATTGGAGATTGAGTGTTCATTAGAAATTGCAATTTTACCTAACCCTTTTACCTTGCCTTGATTCCCATCACCGAATATAATTGAATCTTGGGAATCCTTATTTTTGACGTAGGAGGTGAACATCTTCTTCTCCCCCGTCATATGGTTTGTGCATCCGCTGTCGATAATCCAGCTTGAACCCCCGGATGCATAAACCTGCAAGGCAAATTTAGGCTTGGGTCTTAGGTACCCAACTCATGTTGGGTCCTATAAGGTTAGTGCAAATATCCTTAGGGACCCAAATGCAAGTTTTGTCTCCCTTGCATTTTGCCCCTAACTTCCTAGCAACTATTTTCCTATCCTTTCTACAAATAGCAAAGGAAGCATTTAAGGTACAATAAATTGTAGAAGGTTCATTCACTACTTTCCTAGGAGCATGAATAATATTCTTTCTAGGCACATGATGAATAGCATTTCTCCTAGACATATTTCTACCATGCATATAGGAAGAACTAGAAGCAAACATGGCATGAGAATCAAAAACATCATAAGCATTATAGCTCCTATAAGCATTTCTAGTTTGTCTCCTACCATGGTACATAAAGGCATGGTTCTTTTTAGCACTAGTTGCCATAGGGGCCTTCCCTTTCTCCTTGGCAGAGATGGGAGCCTTATGGCTTGTCAAGTTCTTGGCTTCCTTCTTGTAGCCAAGTCCATCCTTAATTGAGGGGTGTCTACCAATGGTGTAGGCATCCCTTGCAAATTTTAGCTTATCAAAATTACTCTTGCTAGTCTTAAGTTGAGCATTAAGACTAGCCAATTCATCATTAAGTTTGGAAATTGAAACTTGGTGTTCACTACAAGCATCAATGTCAAAATCTTTACACCTATTGCAAGTTTCAACAATTTCTACACAGGAGTTGGATTTATTTGCTTCTACTAGTTTAGCATTTAAATCATTGTTAACACTTCTTAAAGTAGCAATGGTTTCATGACAGAAGATAATTCACTAGAGATCATTTCATTCCTTTTAATTTCAAGAGCAAGAGATTTTTGTGCACTAACAAATTTATCATGCTCCTCATATAGAAGATCCTCTTGTTTTTCTAGTAATTTATTCTTGTCATTTAAAGCATCAATCAACTCATTAATCTTATCAATTTTGGATCTATCTAATCCTTTGAATAAGCATGAGTAATCTATCTCATCATCATCACTAGACTCATCCTCACTTGAAGAAGCATAAGTACTAGTATCATGAGTGCTTACTTTCTTCTCCCTTGCCATGAGGCAAGTGTGACGCTCGTTGGGGAAGAGGGATGACTTGTTGAAGGCGGTGGCGGCGAGTCCTTCATTGTCGGAGTCGGAGGAGGAGCAATCCGAATCCCACTCCTTTCCGATATGCGCCTCGCCCTTGGCCTTCTTGTAATGCTTCTTCTTCTCCCTTTTGTTCCCCTTTTTCTGGTCACTTTCATTATCGGGACAGTTAGCAATGAAATGACCAATCTTACCACATTTGAAGCACGAGCGCTTCTCCTTTGTCTTGGTCTTGCTTGGCTGTCCCTTGCGACCCTTAAGCGCCGTCTTGAAGCGCTTAATGATGAGGGCCATCTCCTCATTATTTAGCCCGGCCGCCTCAACTTGCGCCACCTTGCTCGGTAGCGCCTCCTTGCTCCTCGTTGCCTTGAGAGCAACGGGTTGAGGTTCATTGATTGGACCGTTTAGAGCGTCGTCCACATATCTCGCCTCCTTGATCATCATCCGCCCGCTTACGAATTTTCCGAGTACCTCCTCGGGCGTCATCATCGTGTACCTGGGATTCTCACGAATATTGTTTACGAGATGAGGATCAAGAACGGTAAAAGACCTTAGCATTAGGCGGACGACGTCGTGGTCCGTCCATCGTGTGCTTCCATAGCTCCTTATTTTGTTGATGAGGGTCTTGAGCCGGTTGTACGTTTGGGTTGGCTCCTCTCCCCTTATCATGGTGTCGGGGACCATAATTAGGGGTACCCTCAAAACGCCTAATTCTCAGCTGGTAACCCCCATCAGCATAAAGCTGCAGAGGCCTGATGGGTTTGATTAAGTCAGGGATCAGTCCATACGAGCGACTCGATCACGCCACGCCCGAGCCTAGCCTCGGGCAAGGGCAGCCGACCCTGAGGTGTTTCCGTCTCGCCCGAGGCCCCCTTTTTTACGGTAGACGCATCTCCGGCTCGCCCGAGGCCTTGCCTTCGTTAAGAAGCAACCCTGACTAAATCACCGCGCCGACCGACCAAGTCACTAAGGCATTTAACGCAAAGAGTGAGACTGACGAGCGGCCAGGCTTTGCCAAAGGCGCCATAGGAAGCTCCGCCCGACCCAGGGCTCGGACTCGGGCTAAGGCCCCGGAAGACGGCGAACTCCGCTCCGCCCGACCCAGGGCTCAGACTCGGGCTAAGGCCCCGGAAGACGGCGAACTCCGCTCCGCCCGACCCAGGGCTCGGACTCGGGCTAAGGCCCCGGAAGACGACGAACTCCGCTTCGCCCGACCGAGGGCTCGGACTCCGCCCTGGCCTCTGCCGAACGACCTCCGCCTCGCCCGACCCAGGAGCTCGGGCTCGGCCTCGGCCATGGAAGACAGACTCGACCTCGGCCTCGGAGGAGCCTCCACGTCGCCCGACCTAGGGCACAAGTCCGCCACATCAACAGGAAGCGCCATCATCACCCTGCCCCGAGCCGACTTGGGTCGCAGAGAACAAGACCGACGTCCCATCCGGCTAGCTCCGCCAGATAGGCAATAATGGCGCCCCGCTAGACCCATGACGACGGCGGCTCTCGGCTCCCTTACGAAAGCAGGGAGACGTCAGCAAGAGCCCAACTGTTCCAACAGCTGTCCCTCCACCAGGCTCCGTTACTCCTCCGACGGCCACGACACCACACCGGCTGGGTGCCAAGTTCTCTCCGGCTACCACATTGGCATGTACCCAGGGCGCTAGCTCTCCCCCGCTAGACACGTAGCGCTCTGCTGCACCCCCATTGTACACCTGGATCCTCTCCTTGCGCCTATAAAAGGAAGGACCAGGGCCTTCTTAGAGAAGGTGGGCCTCGCGGGAACGAGGGCAGGGGCAGGCGCTCTCTTGGGGCCGCTCGCTCCCCTCACCCGCGCGGACGCTTGTAACCCCCTACCGCAAGCGCACCCGACCTGGGCGCGGGACGAACACGAAGGCCGCGGGATCTCCGCCTCCCTCACGACCCGGCTCCGGCCACCTCGCTCTCCCCCCTTCGCGCTCGCCCACGCGCTCGACCCATCTGGGCTGGGGCACGCGGCACACTCACTCGTCGGCTCGGGGACCCCCCCCGTCTCGAAACGCCGACAGTTGGCGCGCCAGGTAGGGGCCTGCTGTGTGTTGACGAGCAGATTCCCGTCAAGCTCCAGATGGGCAGTCTCCAACGACCTCTTCAACCCGGGACGGTGCTCCGTTTCGGGAGCCTCGAGTTCATGTCTTTCGACGGCAGCTACGACATGATACTCCTTCCACCGCCGCGCGACAGCGACAATGGTGGCGGACAGCCCGCCCGCCAGCGGCGGAATCGACGACGTCTTTCCCGCGTGGGGGAAGGACAACTTTCGAGCTCGCCCCATCCTCTCCCTCGCCATCGGAGGAGGAGGCGGGGCAACCAGGGCCAAGCGGGAGGCTGCGCTCAGTCGGCTGTCGAGCAAATCGACATCCCCAGCGCCCCAACGGAGGACGCGTCGGGCGTCACCCTCGCGTTTGAGGCGAAGACGAGCGCCGTCCCCCCGCGACACGCCAACCCCGAGCAAGTGGACGACGCCAGCGCGCTCACGGAGGGCCTGCAGGACGTCGCACTCGTACCCAGGACGACGACGCGATCAGCCCCCGATGTGACTTCGTCGCTCCTCGTCGACCAAAAGGTACCGGCTGATTCCCATCCTTTATCATTTCAACTCGACCTCAACCCGCCTAGTGACCTCGCTCTGGCGGGCGCTCACGTTGAGGCGAGTGCAACCCCTTTCGGGTTTCGTGTGCGGTCGCCTTGGGACCGATTGACGGGCGTCTCGACCTACGGACCGTCTGGGTCCGAGGAAGATGACGACCCCAGCATCTGCTGGGATTTCTCTGGATCTGGCAACCCCAGTGCCATGCGGGACTTCATGACCGCGTGCAACTACTGCCTCTCCGACTGTTTCGACGGCAGCCGCAGCCTTGACGACGAGGACTGCGGCCCGAGCCGCGAATGTTTCCACATCGAGCTAGGGGATCCCTCCGGAGGCAGCTGTCTCGGCATGCCGGAGGATGGTGATCTCCCTAGGCCAGCGCCTCGCGCCGACATCCCGCGGGAGCTAGCTGTGGTCCCCGTTCCGGCGGCGGGTCACGGCCCACAGCTCGAGCAAGTCCGCGGGGCGCAGGCCGAGCTCGATGAGGGAGCAGGAGCGCTCGAGGCAATCCGCCGGGACGTCGGGCAGGTATGGGCGGGCCAGCCCCCGGCCGGAGAAATACGTCACCTGCCCCAGGGTCTCCAGCACCGCATCGCCAACGATGCCAGGGACAGACCGCCACCCGCATCCGGCGGAACCGGTCAGGACCTGGCAGCCGCAGCGATGCTCCTCCGCGCGATGCCGGAGTCATCAACCACCGAGGGTCGGTGAATCCAGGGAGAGCTCAAGCATCTCCTGGAAGGCGCTGCGGCCCGGCGGGCCGAGAGCTCTGCCTCCCGAAGGCAGGGTTACCCCTTGGAACCTCGTGCCGCGACTTCCCGACTCATGCGGGAAGCCTCGGTCTACACCGGGCGCACGCGCAACACCGCGCCTGCGGCCCCGGGCCACCTCGGCGACGAGCACCCTCATCGCGACCGTCGGGCCCGCCTCGATGAAAGGGTGCGCCGAGGTTATCACCCCAGGCGTGGGGGACGCTACGACAGCGGGGAGGATCGGAGTCCCTCGCCCGAACCACCCGGTCCGCAGGTCTTCAGCCGGGCCATTCGGCGGGCGCCGTTTCCGACCCGATTCCGACCCCCGACTACTATCACAAAGTACTCGGGGGAAACGAGACCGGAATTGTGGCTCGCGGACTACCGCCTGGCCTGTCAACTGGGTGGAACGGACGACGACAACCTCATCATCCGCAACCTCCCCCTGTTCCTCTCCGACACTGCTCGCGCTTGGTAGGAGCACCTGCCTCCGGGGCAGATTTCCAACTGGGAGGATCTGGTCCAAGCTTTCGCTGGCAACTTCCAGGGCACGTACGTGCGCCCCGGGAATTCCTGGGACCTCCGAAGCTGCCGGCAACAGCCGGGAGAGTCTCTTCGGGACTACATCCGGTGATTCTCGAAGAAGCGCACCGAGCTGCCCAACATCACCGACTCCGATGTCATCGGCGCGTTCCTTGCCGGCACCACCTGCCGTGACCTGGTGAGCAAGTTGGGTCGCAAGACCCCCACCAGGGCGAGCGAGCTGATGGACATCGCCACCAAGTTCGCCTCTGGTCAGGAGGCGGTCGAGGCCATCTTCCGAAAGGACAAGCAGCCCCAGGGCCGCCCGTCGGAAGAGGCTCCCGAGGCGTCTACTCCGCTCGGCGCCAAGAAGAAAGGCAGGAGGAAGTCGCAAGCGAAACGCGACGCCACCAGCACGGACCTTGTCGCCGCCGCCGAATACAAGAACCCTCGGAAGCCCCCCGGAGGTGCCAACCTCTTCGACAAGATGCTCAAGGAGACGTGCCCTTACCATCAGGGGCCCGTCAAGCACACCCTCGAGGAGTGCGTCATGCTTCGGCGCCACTTCCACCGGGCCGGGCCACCCGCAGAGGGTGGCAGGGCCCGAGACGACGACAAAAAGGAAGATCACCAGGCAGGAGAGTTCCCCGAGGTCCGCGACTGCTTCATGATCTACGGAGGGCATGCGGCGAATGCCTCGGCTCGGCATCGTAAGCAAGAGCGTCGGGAGGTCTGCTCGGTGAAGGTGGCGGCGCCAGTCTACCTAGACTGGTCCGACAAGCCCATCACCTTCGACCAAGATGACCACCCCGACCACGTGCCGAGCCCGGGGAAGTACCCGCTCGTCGTCGACCCCGTCATCGGTGACATCAGGCTCACCAAGGTCCTGATGGATGGGGGCAGCTGCCTCAATATCATCTACGCCGAGACCCTCAGGCTCCTGCGCGTCGATCTGTCATCCGTCCGAGCAGGCGCTGCGCCCTTCCACGGGATCATTCCTGGGAAGCGCGTCCAGCCCCTCGGACAGCTCGACCTTCCTGTCTGCTTCGGAACACCCTCCAACTTCCGAAGGGAGACTTTGACGTTCGAGGTGGTCGGGTTCCGAGGAACCTACCACGCAGTGTTGGGAAGGCCATGCTACGCGAAGTTCATGGCCATCCCCAACTACACCTACCTGAAGCTCAAGATGCCGGGCCCCAACGGGGTCATCACCGTCAGCCCCACGTACAAACACGCGTTCGAATGCGATGTGGAGTGCGTGGAGTACGCCGAGGCCCTCGCCGAGTCCGAGGCCCTCATCGCCGACCTGGAAAGCCTCTCCCGAGAGGTGCCGGACGTGAAGCGACACGCCGGCAACTTCGAGCCAGCGGAGACGGTTAAGGCCGTCCCTCTCGACCTCAGTGGCGACACCTCCAAGCAGATCCGGATCGGTTCCGGGCTCGACCCCAAATAGGAAGCAGTGCTCGTCGACTTTCTCCGCGCAAACGCCGACGTCTTTGCGTGGAGTCCCTCGGACATGCCCGGCATACCGAGGGATGTCGCCGAGCACTCGCTGGATATTCGGGCCGGAGCCCGACCGGTCAGACAGCCTCTGCGCCGATTCGACGAGGAAAGGCGCAGGGTGATAGGCAAGGAGATCCACAAGCTGATGGCAGCAGGGTTCATCAAAGAGGTATTCCATCCCGAATGGCTTGCCAACCTTGTACTTGTGAGGAAGAAAGGGGGGAAATGGCGGATGTGTGTAGACTACACTGGTCTCAACAAAGCGTGTCCGAAGGTCCCCTACCCTCTACCTCGCATCGATCAAATCGTGGACTCCACTGCTGGGTGCGAAACCCTGTCTTTCCTCGATGCCTACTCAGGGTATCATCAAATCAAGATGAAAGAGTCCGACCAGCTCGCAACTTCTTTCATCACGCCCTTCGGCATGTACTGTTATGTCACCATGCCGTTCGGTTTGAGGAACGCGGGTGCAACGTACCAGCGGTGCATGAACCATGTGTTCGGCGAACACATTGGTCGCACGGTCGAGGCCTACGTCGATGACATCGTAGTCAAGACAAGGAAAGCCTCCGACCTTCTCTCCGACCTTGAAGTGACATTCCGGTGTCTCAAGGCGAAGGGCGTCAAGCTCAATCCCGAGAAGTGCGTCTTCGGGGTGCCCCGAGGCATGCTCCTGGGATTCATCGTCTCCGAGCGGGGCATCGAAGCCAACCCGGAGAAGATCGCAGCCATCACAAACATGGGGCCCATCAAGGACTTAAAAGGCGTACAGAGGGTCATGGGATGTCTCGCGGCCTTGAGCCGTTTCATCTCGCGCCTCGGCGAAAGAGGCCTGCCCCTGTATCGTCTCTTAAGGAAGGCCGAGTGCTTCACTTGGACTCCCGAGGCCGAGGAAGCTCTCGGGAACCTGAAGGCGCTCCTCACCCAGGCGCCTGTCTTGGTACCCCCAGCTGATGGAGAAGCCCTCTTGGTCTACGTCGCCGCTACCACTCAGGTGGTCAGCGCCGCGATCGTGGTCGAAAGGCAGGAAGAGGGGCATGCTTTGCCCATTCAGAGGCCAGTTTACTTCGTAAGCGAGGTGCTGTCCGAGACCAAGATCCGCTACCCACAAGTCCAGAAGCTACTGTATGCAGTGATCCTGATGAGGCGAAAGCTGCGACATTACTTCGAGTCTCATCCAGTGACTGTGGTGTCATCCTTCCCCCTGGGGGAGATCATCCAGTGCCGAGAAGCCTCGGGACGGATCGCAAAGTGGGCGGTGGAAATCATGGGCGAGACAATCTCGTTCGCCCCTCGGAAGGCCATCAAGTCCCAGGTACTGGCGGACTTCGTAGCCGAATGGGTCGACACCCAGTTGCCGACGGCTCCGATCCAACCGGAGCTCTGGACCGTGTTTTTCGACGGGTCGCTGATGAAGACGGGAGCCGGCGCGGGCCTGCTCTTCGTCTCGCCCCTCGGGAAACACCTGCGCTACGTGCTCCGCCTCCATTTCCCGGCGTCCAACAATGTGGCTGAGTACGAGGCTCTGATCAACGGATTGCGAATCGCCATCGAGCTAGGGGTCCGACGCCTCGATGCTCGCGGCGACCCGCAGCTCGTCATCGACCAGGTCATGAAGAACTCCCACTGCCGCGACCCGAAGATGGAGGCCTACTGTGATGAGGTTCGATGCCTGGAAGACAAGTTCTACGGGCTCGAGCTTAACCACATCGCCCGGCGCTACAACGAGACTGCGGACGAGCTGGCGAAGATAGCCTCGGGGCGAACGACGGTTCCCCCGGACGTCTTCTCCCGGGATCTGCACCAACCCTCCGTCAAGATAGGCGACACGCCCGAGCCCGAGGCGCCCTCGGCCCCGTCCGAGGTGACCTCGGCCCAGCCCGAGCCATCCTCGGTTCAGCCCGAGGAACCCTCGGCCCCCGAGGGCGAAGCACTGCGCATCGAGGAGGAGCGGAGCAGGGTCACGCCAGATCAAGGTTGGCAGACCCCGTACCTACAATATCTCCACCAAGGAGAACTGCCCCTCGACCGAGTCGGCGGGTAGCGCGACGCGCCAAGTCGTTCGTCTTGCTGGGCGATGAGAAGGAGCTCTACCACCATAGCCCCTCGGGCATCCTCCAGCGATGCATCTCCATCGCCGAAGGTCAGGAACTCCTGCAGGAAATACACTCGGGGGCTTGCGGCCATCATGCAGCACCTCGAACCCTCGTCGGGAACGCTTTCCGGCAAGGCTTCTACTGGCCGACGGCGGTGGCTGACGCCACTAGAATTGTCCGCGCCTGCGAAGGGTGCCAATTCTATGCGAAGCAGACCCACCTGCCCGCTCAGGCTCTGCAGACGATACCCATCACCTGGCCCTTCGCTGTGTGGGGTCTGGACCTCGTCGGCCCTCTGCAGAAGGCGCCCGGGGGCTACACGCACCTGCTGGTCGCCATCGACAAATTCTCCAAGTGGATCGAGGTCCGACCCCTGAACAGCATCAGGTCCGAGCAGGCGGTGGCGTTCTTCACCAACATCATCCATCGCTTCGGGGTCCCGAACTCCATCATCACCGACAACGGCACCCAGTTCACCGGCAAAAAATTCTTGGATTTTTGCGAGGATCACAACATCCGGGTAGACTGGGCCGCCGTAGCTCATCCCATGTCGAATGGGCAAGTAGAGCGCGCCAATGGCATGATTCTACAAGGGCTCAAGCCTCGGATTTACAATGACCTCAACAAGTTCGGCAAGCGATGGATGAAGGAACTCCCCTCGGTGGTCTGGAGCCTGAGGACGACGCCGAGCCGAGCCACGGGTTTTACGCCGTTCTTCCTGGTCTACGGGGCCGAGGCCGTCTTGCCCACGGACCTGGAATACGGCTCCCCGAGGACGAGAGCCTACGACGATCAAAGCAACCAAGCTAGCCGAGAAGACTCGCTGGAACAGCTGGAAGAGGCTCGGGACAAGGCCTTACTACACTCGGCACGGTATCAGCAGTCCCTGCGACGCTACCACGCCCGAGGAGTCCGACCCCGAGACCTCCAGGTGGGCGACCTGGTGCTTCGGCTGCGGCAAGACGCCCGAGGGAGGCACAAGCTCACGTCCCCTTGGGAGGGGCCGTTCGTCATCGCCAAAGTTCTGAAGCCCGGAACGTACAAGCTGGCCAACAGTCAAGGCGAGGTCTACGGCAACGCTTGGAACATCCAACAGCTACGTCGCTTCTACCCTTAAGATGTTTCCAAGTTGTTCATATACCTCGCACCCGCGCAAAGTTTAGTCAACAAGGAAGGGTCGGCCTCGCCTCGGCAAAGCCCGACCCTCCCTCGGGGGCTAAAAGGGGGGAAACCCCCTCTGCGTCAAAATTTTCCTCGAAAAAAAAATCTCTTTTACCAGAATGTCTTTCGTGCTTTTTGACTACTTCGAAAAGTGGGTCCCGGAAACGATGGGGTACGCGTAAGCAGTCAAGGCTGACCGAGCCGAGGGACTCCTACGCCTCCGGGATACGGATACCTCACTCATCACTTTCTGCGATAAGTGACTCACGTTCGGATAAAGCGGCTCCACGGATCGAACAAGTCTTTACGTTCGGAAGCCCTTCTGCCGAAGTGATCTTTCGGGCCTTCTCGACCAAGTCGGTGACGGGGCCTCATGGACGGGTGAAAGTACGCGTAAGCGGCAAGGCCGACCGAGCCGAGGGACTCCCACGCCTCCGGGATACGGATACCTCACTCATCACCTTCCGCGAGAAGCAACTCTCGCTCGCACTAACATCCCTGTTACCGACAAAAAGTCCAGATGCTCGAAACAAGAGGAAAAGAGACGCAGCTTTACAACACAGCAAGGGTGTGTGTCCTGGCCTCGACGGCCGCACAAGGCCCACGCTACAAGACAATCTGATCCTGCGGGCTCGGGTCTTGACGCTGGAAGGGGGCGGCAACACCCTCGGCATCAACGGCACCTTCGGCGAGGCCCGACCTAGCCTCGAACGGCAACGCGGTCCGAGGGTCTCCGCTCCGAAGGACGACGTCATCACCACGCCCGAGCGATCGCTGTCAGGGACTTCTCCGGGATCCGGCCCGAGCGGGCGGCTCGGCCGGCCACCTCTGGGGCCTCGGCCAACCACCTTCCGAGGGCACCAGCCCGGTCCGAAGCCTCGGCTGACCAACTCCGGCGTCGATCCTGCCAGCGGACAACTCGGCTAGGCTCCGGCCAAATAGGTTTCATTTTCAAGCCAACTCCGCCTCTGCTCATGCTGATATCGCTACCCCTGGCCTCGGCTCGTCGAAGAGCGGCCGAGGGGTCTCTTTAACTAAGCTAGAGGAGCCTCGGACAACAGGGCCGACCGAGCCGAGGGACTCCTACGCCTCCGGGATACGGATACCTCACTCGTCACCTTGACACGGGGCGACTCATGCTTGGTGAAGCGGTTCAGACAATCAGCAGACGAGTCTTAGTGCTCGGAAATGAGGAAAAAATACGGCTCTGTGCCGACGTCACATACATGTTCAGGCCCCGAAAGCCGAAATGAACAAAAAACCCGGCACTCGAAGTGCCATTACAAACGGAACTCTGGTTCCCCCCCGCAGGTACGAACAACCCCACTCGATAGGGGCAGGCCTGCGGGGCTGCAGAAGACTGACGGGCGGCTCGCCGCCGCCCGCTCTAGCCACGACGACGACGGCCCCCACTCCGGACGACCGAACTGCAGCAGCGCAGGCCTCGGGGTAGGCGCCGCTGCAGCTTTGCCCTCGCCCACACCGACGCTCGAGGGGCGAGGACAAGTACAAAGAGCCGGAGGCCCGAAGCGCGGATGGTGGCGGTAATCCCGTCGGTGACGGGGACTTCTCGAGCCGCCTCCACCTCGGCACCGACAGCAGGAGCCATCAGCCTACCGGCAGATCCCCACTCAAGTCCTCCCAGATGAGCGGGGCACCGGTCTCCGCATAAAGGCGCCGCCCCGGTGCAAAGGCAGGACCACCCCAGAACACGAACGCCGCCCTAGCAGCGCGCAGCATCCAGGGTGGTCCTCCCGTGTACACGGCGTGGCAGCCGCCCCCCAACGGAAGGGGCCGCCGGGAGCCAAACCAGCCGACCCGACACGCTGGAGGTGACGACGTCTGCCGTCGATCCACCCCGCGTTGTCGAAGTCCGGGCCGCCCGCAGGGCCAGTGAGCGCCCTCTCCCTCGAATGTTGCGGGAGAGGACGACCCACGAACCCGTGCGGGAGGTAGAACGCCGGCTCAGTCCGGCACCCACCCCAGCGAGGATGATGAACATCCTTGAAGCTGAGGGTGGGACCAAGATCGCGGCCCGGTTTGCTCCTCCCCACCCAGGAGCTGGCGGTCACCGTCTCGCGTGACCCCCAGCGGAGGGGAGCCACCGGGCTGCCTGATGAAAATCCTTGAAGCCGAACGATGGCTGAAAGGCACCCGCTCCCACGGAGTTGTGTCCTCCGACGATGAGGCGAGGAGACGGCGATTTCCCCCATCCGGGGGCTTGAAAGGTGGAAAAACACGATGCATAAGGGAGGGAGAAGACATGGTCGCCTTACGAAAGGGGTCGCCCTCCTTTTAAAGGCGACTCTCCCTGCTTGCGCCCCCAGCCGTCACGGGCTGAGTCTTCTCCAACACGCCTCCAAAGCCCTCCCCTGCGGCGCGGGGGCTGGGACCCACATGTCATGCAGACCGGCTCCGAGCAGAAGAAGCCGAACCACCGCGCACGGCGCGCGCAACCACCCAGCGGTTACAAGTGACCCTCCACTTTTGCCCAGACCAACGGGCGAAAGGGGCGGGCAGCCATGCGGGCGGCATGCAACCGCGCCAAGTGGACGCGCCTCTCCGACTCCTGACAGGCCAGCACGGAGGCTCAAGCCCACGCGTCGCGCAACCGGCGCGCCGGATGCTGCATGCAAGCCACTGTACCACTTGCGCCACCGCCGCACCTCCTCGATTGCGGAACCGATACCGCGACCCGAGGCGACCTAGCGCGCGACCCAGCAGCGCCAGCCGGACGCAGCGGTCAAACGCGGTCAAAAGTGGGCCCGCAGTAATGACGGTGGCAGGCGCACGGGAGCAGCGGTCACGCCGTCAGCCAAGCTCACGTCCCATCCGGAGGCAGCGAGAGAACCCCCTCCCACGGTGTGAAGACGACGCGCCCGTGACCCGTTCCTCGAACAGATCGCGCACGCGCAACGGCAGCCTCGCCAACTACTCGCCCCGGCGCATTAACTCCGTGGCTGGACAGGCGACGCTTCTGGCAGGAGCAGCTGGCGACGCTTCGCCTTCGCCAAAACGACCACACCAAAAAAGGTACGCCACGTCGTTCAAATTCGTATCCTTTTTCCCTTCTTCCTCTTTCTCTATCTCTTGCAACAGGGACCGGGAAAGGGGATACCCCCAAAGGGATCCTTCCCCGTGAAGGAACTAGGCTCCGAGCCTCCTTACTGATCAGGGGTTCGAAGGCTGGCCCCCCGAAGGGTTCAACAGCCGCCTCAGATCGCGTGGGCCCGACACCCACTACTGGTCAGGGGTTTGAAGGTCGGCCTCCCGAAAGGTTCCACGACCGCCTCAGGCTACTCGGGCTCCGCGCCCATTACTGATCAGGGGTTCGAAGGCTGGCCCTCCAAAGGGTTCACAGTCGCCTCAGACACCGAGCGAGGGATGACCAGGGGTACGTTCGATACATAACCAAGGCTCGGGCTGCGCTCCCGAGGTACCCTAGGACATTTCCGAGACCAGTGGGAACGATCCTGTAACGGAATCCCATCGGAGGGAGGCAACGAGCCCTCGGACCCCGTCGCTAGGGGACCGGGTCCGGCAGATCACCCGCAGGTACTTTTGGGCGTGCCTCCGGGCCCCTAGCTGACCCCCAACGAACGGGGCACGGACGTCCACTCGGATTACCCGCTTGCAGCTCACCGGAGACGCCATGTTCGGTGTCCATCGAGGGTAACATGGCGCTCTCCCCCCCTCCTCCTTGCGGAAAGGCGACGTAGGGGCGTATGTAAAAAAGCCGAGTCTGTCCCTGATCGTCCTCTCGCCCTGTGCGGAGGCTCGGGGGCTGCTCTCGCAAACCCGGCTCCGGCCAAACCGTTGACAGCGTCAACATACCAGCCCGAGAACTTGGGCCCCGACAGTGCACCCGGGCTACGGCCTGTTCGCATGAGGGAACCGCCAGACCAGCCGAAGCATTACGCAAGGCATTAAGACCTCGAAGGAGTGAAACCACTCCTCCGAGGCCTCGGGGGCTACACCCGGCGGGTGCGCTCGCGCGCACCCACCGGAACAAAGTGCAACCGAGAAAGGCTGGTCCCCTTGCAAAAAAGTGCGACGGAAGCCTCCAAGCGAGTGCTAACACTCCCTTCGAGGCTCGGGGGCTACTGTCGGGGACCATAATTAGGGGTACCCTCAAGACGCCTAATTCTCAGCTGGTAACCCCCATCAGCATAAAGCTGCAGAGGCCTGATGGGTTTGATTAAGTCAGGGATCAGTCCATACGAGCGACTCGATCACGCCACGCCCGAGCCTAGCCTCGGGCAAGGGCAGCCGACCCTGAGGTGTTTCCGTCTCGCCCGAGGCCCCCTTTTTTACGGCAGACGCATCTCCGGCTCGCCCGAGGCCTTGCCTTCGTTAAGAAGCAACCCTGACTAAATCACCGCGCCGACCGACCAAGTCACTAGGGCATTTAACGCAAAGAGTGAGACTGACGAGCGGCCAGGCTTTGCCAAAGGCACCATAGGAAGCTCCGCCCGACCCAGGGCTCGGACTCGGGCTAAGGCCCCGGAAGACGGCGAACTCCGCTCCGCCCGACCCAGGGCTCGGACTCGGGCTAAGGCCCCGGAAGACGGCGAACTCCGCTCCGCCCGACCCAGGGCTCGGACTCGGGCTAAGGCCCCGGAAGACGGCGAACTCCGCTCCGCCCGACCCAGGGCTCGGACTCGGGCTAAGGCCCCGGAAGACGACGAACTCCGCTTCGCCCGACCCAGGGCTCGGACTCCGCCCTGGCCTCTGCCGAACGACCTCCGCCTCGCCTGACCCAGGAGCTCGGGCTCGGCCTCGGCCATGGAAGACAGACTCGACCTCGGCCTCGGAGGAGCCTCCACGTCGCCCGACCTAGGGCACAAGTCCGCCACGTCAACAGGAAGCGCCATCATCACCCTGCCCCGAGCCGACTTGGGTCGCAGAGAACAAGACCGACGTCCCATCCGGCTAGCTCCGCCAGATAGGCAATAATGGCGCCCCGCTAGACCCATGACGACGGCGGCTCTCGGCTCCCTTACGAAAGCAGGGAGACGTCAGCAAGAGCCCAACTGTTCCAACAGCTGTCCCTCCACCAGGCTCCGTTACTCCTCTGACGGCCACGACACCACACCGGCTGGGTGCCAAGTTCTCTCCGGCTGCCACATTGGCATGTACCCAGGGCGCTAGCTCTCCCCCGCTAGACACGTAGCGCTCTGCTGCACCCCCATTGTACACCTGGATCCTCTCCTTGCGCCTATAAAAGGAAGGACCAGGGCCTTCTTAGAGAAGGTGGGCCTCGCGGGAACGAGGGCAGGGGCAGGCGCTCTCTTGGGGCCGCTCGCTCCCCTCACCCGCGCGGACGCTTGTAACCCCCTACCGCAAGCGCACCCGACCTGGGCGCGGGACGAACACGAAGGCCGCAGGATCTCCGCCTCCCTCACGACCCGGCTCCGGCCACCTCGCTCTCCCCCCTTCGCGCTCGCCCACGCGCTCGACCCATCTGGGCTGGGGCACGCGGCACACTCACTCGTCGGCTCGGGGACCCCCCGGTCTCGAAACGCCGACACATGGCGAATCGTCCAAGCTCGCCCTCCACCAACTCCATTTTGGTGAGCATGGTGATGTCATTCCCCTCGTGAGAGATCTTGAGGGTGTCCCATATTTGCTTGGCATTGTCCAAGCCGCTCACCTTGTTGTACTCTTCCCTGCACAAGGACGCTAAGAGAACAGTAGTAGCTTTTGCATTTCTATGGATTTGTTCATTTATGAGCATAGAGTTATCCGAGCTATCAAACTTCATTCCATTCTCTACAATCTCCCAAATGCTTGGATGGAGAGAGAATAAGTGACTACGCATTTTGTGACTCCAAAATCCGTAGTCCTCCCCATCGAAGTGTGGAGGTTTGCCAAGAGGAATGGAAAGCAAATGTGAATTCGAACTATGTTGAATACGAGAATAATCAAATGAAAAGTTCGAATTGACCGTCTTTTTGTAGTCGTTGTCGTCGTCCTTTTGGGAAGAGGAAGATTCGTCGCTGTCGTAGTAGATGATCTCCTTGATGCGTCTTGTCTTCTTCTTCTTCCCTTCTTTGCGTCTGTGCCCCGAGCCTGAGTCGGTAGTCTTGTCGTCCTTTGGCTCGTTGACGAAGGACTCCTTCTCCTTGTCGTTGATCACGATTCCCTTCCCCTTAGGATCCATCTCTTCGGGCGGTTAGTCCCTTTCTTGAAGAGAACGGCTCCGATACCAATTGAGAGCACCTAGAGGGGGGGTGAATAGGTGATCCTGTGAAAACTTAAACTTATAGCCACAAAAACTTGTTAAGTGTTAGCACAATTATCGCCAAGTGGCTAGAGAGGAGTCTCAACAAAACACAATACCACAAGAGATCAAACACAGAGATGACATAGTGGTTTATCCCGTGGTTCGGCCAAGACCAACGCTTGCCTACTCCACGTTGTGGCGTCCCAACGGACGAGGGTTGCAATCAACCCCTCTCAAGCGGTCCAAAGACCAACTTGAATACCACAGTGTTTTGTTTTGCCTTTCAATATACCGTTTGCGAGGATTCTCCACAACTTGGAGCCTCTTGCCCTTACACTTGAGATTCACAAGAAATACGGAGTAAGGGAGGACAGCAACACACACAAATCCACAGCAAAATGCGCACACACACGGCCAAGAATCGAGCTCAAAAGACTATCTCAAAGTTCTCACTAGAACGGAGCTCGAATCACTGAGAATGACAAACGAATGCGCAAAGACTGAGTGTGGATGATCAAGAATGCTCTAAGGTTGCTTGGTGTACTCCTCCATGCGCCTAGGGGTCCCTTTTATAGCCCCAAGGCAGCTAGGAGCCGTTGAGAGCAAATCTGGAAGGCCAATCTTGCCTTCTGTCGTCGGGTGCACCGGACAGTCCGGTGCACACCGGACACTGTCCGGTGCCCGATTTCCTTCCTAAAATGGCGCTGCCGACCGTTGCCGACCGTTGCAGATCTGGGAGCCGTTGGCGCACCGGACATGTCCGGTGCACACCGGACAGTCCGGTGCCCCTTCCGACCGTTGGCCCGACCACGTGTCGCGCGCAGATTCCGCAGCCGACCGTTGGCCCGGCCGACCGTTGGCTCACCGGACAGTCCGGTGCACACCGGACAGTCCGGTGAATTTTAGCCGTACGCCGTCGGCGAATTCCCGAGAGCGGCCACTTCACGCCAAGCCAGCCTGGCGCACCGGACACTGTCCGGTGCACCACCGGACAGTCCGGTGTGCCAGACTGAGCAGACTTTGGCTGCTCAAGCCATCTCTTCTCCAACTCGATTTTTTCTGTTTCCAGCACTTAGACACAATACATTAGTCCATAAAACAATGTACTAAGTCTGAGAAACATACCTTTATCCTTGATTTGTACTTTGTCCACCATTTTACAATTAGGCACTTGTGTTGGGCACTAAATCACCAAAATACTTAGAAATGGCCCAAGGGCACATTTCCCTTTCAAAAACCATCCACTTTAGATTACTAAAAAGAGTAATGTTACAGACTCGAATTTTTACAATAGGAGTACAGAACCCATTATACAATAACACTACTAATTCTACAACTATACTATTCCTACTTCCTATCACTCTTAGTAGCCTCACTGTCGGGTGTAGGAGACCATTCGTCGACCAACTTCATGGAGGGAGGGGGCCTGAAAAGGTCCAATTCGCCACCAAAAGCTTCTCCTGCTGCATGAGAAGGTCCGGCTTCTGTCCCGACAGGATTTGCAGGTACGCTGGGGTGCAATTGCGAATACAGTACATGAACTTCTTCATGTAGGGTATTGCAATATGCCTGCAGATTATCAATAGCTGAGCTAAGTTCTTCGACTCGGGCTCGAGCCTTTGCTTCCTTAGCCTAGGCAAGCGAACGAGACTGAACCGCCCAGTCGAGTGCTAAATCTCGATCAACGAGCTGATCCTGCAGGCGGCGGATGTGGCTTCTCAATTCATTTATTCTGTCACCATCAGCGACCCAAATGTTAGTCCTACGTTGAAGTTCCGCTTGAAGCTGATTTACTTGGGCTTCAAGATCCCCGATCGGATCGTTACTCCCACTACTGCTATCCTCATGTTTGGGAGCAAGTTGATGACGGGGTACACCAATTGGGCCAGTTGACTTGCGCGCGGTCTTCCTTGTGCGCGGCGGCATTTCTCTAAGGGGGAAATTTTATTAGTATAGTTCTTAGCATGATGCATGCATAATTACAGAACCAACCTTAGTTGATTCACACCTTCTATACATTACACTCTTCCTATCTGGTCTTTCATATAGATTCTTCAAATATAGTGGGTAAGAATGGAAGAAATTTTTCTAGATAAGTCTTTAGAAAATCCTTTTGAAGATGCCTCATAATATCTGCAGAGAAGGGCTTCGCTCCGATACCAGCTGTGACAGAACCTCCCAAGTCATTAGGCCCACCTACAGTTGTCCTTGTCCAACGGACCTTAGACAATCCTGTAGATGCCCCTGAATCACTTGACAAGTTCGGTATCTGCTTTTCTCGCCTTTCCCAAGAGCGTTTTACCCGTCACGCAGACATTACAGAACATCGGAGATACAGAAATGCGGAAGCGATTACATGACTTACATTTATTTGAAAGTAGGATAAAGTTAGTTATTACAGACCAGCATGTAAACACGAGTGCAGAGTACTTATTATTACAATACCAAAGGAGGTAAAAACTCCTCCCGATAAGTTCTTACGTAAAAGTTTTATGGAGGACTAGGTCCTCCCGCAGCTTCATTCTTGCTTTTCTTCATTTGACACCACCTTGGTACAAAAGCAACAAAAATTTGTTGATTCCTCACCTAAAAACAATAGGGAATAAAACCCTGAGTATGGAATTACTCAGCAAGTCTTACCCGACTAAAGAAAAGACTCTCAAGGGTATGCTGGTTATAAGGGAGTCAAGGTAAGGTTTCTCAATGATCAAAGACCCTGTTTTGCATAAATGCTTACTAAAAGTGGATCCTTAAAAATCCAATTTTATTATCAAGTTAGGTAAAATTACCTGCATCTAGAGTTCTTTCTAACCTAGTTCAATCACTTAACCTGCACTAGCCAATTTCTTAACAAGTCCATCTTTACTGGAGTGCTACGTATAGGTCAGTGGCCAAGTCTCCATAACCATGGAGGTACGGCGATCCGAATCGATTATACTCAGCTGAGGATCTCCAATCACACGACATATGTAGCACTTAACCCTTGCATATGTCAACCCGCCATCGGGGTTCTTAAGACCAGATCAGGTTCACGCGAACCGAGAGCACAGATACACCACCGTCCAGCCTCTTGCCACGGAGGGTACACGCTACTCTCGCCACCACTCCACGCCCATTCCGTGTTATCTTATTCTGGCCTTAGTCTGCCCGAGGCAAAGCTTACCCATGACGAGGCATGTGACCAGTTAAAGGGTCCTCGGTCAGCAGGCCTACATCGACACGGTCCTTAATCGACTCAGACGGAGACACTACACCGAGACTCTCTTCTCGTGCAAGTCACCCGCCCAGTCTCAGCTTAATCATTTAAAACCCAAAATTTGGTACCTGGCAGAGATACATCTTTTCCGATGTTGAACCCATCACAGCCATGATGGATCCACCATCAAGTTTTATTTTCAAAAACATCCTTCCCACTTTGCCAATCATCTTTTGTAAAACAAACCTTTTGTTTTGCTAGAGCAATACTAAGCATAGTAAAACCTTTTTGTAAAAATAGGGTTTCAAGGAAGGTAATCAAGTTCAAGAAAGGTAATCCATGAATTGTTTAAGTATTCAACTCCTATCACCTAATGCATTAATCAAGTGAGAAAGATTTTAAAACATCAAGGAGGGTGACAAATGCACCGGGGCTTGCCTTCGTTGATAGGTGAGTCAGGCTCGGACCCGCAGATATCAAAGTAGAAATAATTTCCTGCCTGAGATTCCAAAGGTGGTGGTGGTGTCTTCTCTTCAGTTACTTCGACTTCCTCTTCGTTTTCTAAACCTCACCATATATATGTGTATATAAGAATGAATGCCATGTAATGCTCATGAGAGTGCAAAGATAATAAGAATTTATTATCTAAGGTTCTTGAATACAATTTTCCTTCATGGTTCACCGGAAAACTAGGGTTTCCGGAGTCAGTAAAGGAATTCAAAGGGCAGGGGGTAGGGTTTTGGGTTCTAGTTATCAAACAAGCTCCAAATCCAACCAAACTCTACCCAAGGTTTCTAAATAATGTTTTGAGTTCATATAAAAAGTTTGGGCATTTTTGGAATGATTATCTATTTTCTAAATCCAGAACTAATGTTTTAAGCTATTTTAAATGACTCAAAATTCCCCATTTGTCCTAAAAATCATACAACTATTTTTATTAAATACTATGAAAAATAAGGAATCTAACAAAATTGGTTTGACATTTTTAACGTTTTTCTACAATTTTCTACATATTTCTAAAGTTGGATAGAAAAAGAAAAGGGGAAATCCTGAACAGTATTGGGCCTAATCTGATCGCAGCGGCCCAAGCCTAGGCGGAAATGCGCGCATGTCCGTGGTGGAGATTTTACAGAAAGGGCCTCGGCTTACTGATCAATCCGAAGTGGGTTTAGTTACTATTACACTGAGTCGCTGACAGTTTGCAGAAAAGCCCTTCACGTTCTATGCCTTCACCGCGCCAGGTCCACGACGGCGTCGAGCGCGGCCGAGCTCCGACGAACTCGTAGACCGGCCGATTGGGGCAGAGACTAGCACTCTGCTTTGGCTGAAACCAAATTCACGCCCTAACTAACGTTTCCCCTAACCTAATTCCATCAATGGCTACATGGTTTGCTCTGGCCACGGTGACCGAGAACCATGCGGACGAAGGAACGTGTTCCCAGCGATGGGTGATGGTCCAGTTCAATTGAAAGGGTCGAGGAGCTTGAGGAGGGTCTAGGGACACTAGAACAGGCAACGGAGAGACTTGAACTAACCTGAGTTGAGCTGGCCGCGGTTGAGCTGTTCTTCACGGTGGCGGAGATCAGTTTGGGGGAAATTTGAAATTCCAGAGCTCAGGTGAATGATCGGGGCTAATTCTTGGTGATTGGATACTTAACTACCTTATGGAGCTTGCGGCGGGGTCAATTTATACTACGGGAGGGCGGCGGCCGGGAATTTGATCGGTGACGCGCGGCGGTCAGAGAAAGGGAAAATTTACTGGCGCAATGGCTTGGTGTCCAGCGTCGTGGCAATTGCTCCGGCGATCAACGGGGAGCTAGAATGAGTCACGGTGATGCGGTAGATAAGCAGAGACACGCGGCGGACAACGGCGACGGCATAACGGCTGTGAGAATCCTTATCCGAGGGCGGTGAGCAAGGGGAGAGGTATCGCGGCTAGCCGGAGTGGCTTCCAGCTCACCGGCGACGATGATCTTTTACCCCGCAACGTTATCGACTTTCCTCGAGTACGAATTGGGACGCCGGCGACATGAATCGTGGCAAGGAGATCGTCGGCGGCGAGGGACTGCCGCGCTAGCGTTCTGATCTGCTCAGACACTGTACCATGGCGAGCTCCATTCAGTCAACCTGACAGCCATAGTTTAGGGTTGATTTTCTCTCATATTTCTATGGCATCTTGCCCAAAGATCTCATCAAAGTTATAGAGCTACAATCCAACTATAACTTTGTTACATAGGATTTCTACAAAAAGCCACTGGATCCAGCTTAGAATTAAGCTTGAAGTTCATGCCATCTTTTTGTCAGTCTGAATTTCAGACTTAATCAGCCTGACAGCCTGACTTAGGGCTTAATTATCTCCCAATTTTTCATAACAACAATGCTTAACCTTTTAAGAAAAGTTGTTCCCCTTTAATAGGTATACAAATTTGATGTGGTGACCTAGGGCAAAAACCCTAGAATTTGAAAGTTACAAGGGCTCAAAGTTGTGCTCATAACACTGATTTCAGACTTAGGCAATATAGAGGTCAAGTGGTACTTTTTGCAAATAAACCCAAAACTTAGGGTTTCACTTGCAAATCCCTAATTTTGTGAACCATATGACTTAATATGCTTTAACATAGTAGTTTTCACACTTTAGTCCAAATGTGCACTATTTTTGCACATAGGCCCCTAGGGTTTGGATTTAGGGTTTTCTAGGGTTCTAATTAGGGTTTTTGGTATCCCAGGGGTATAAATGTAATTCAAGTTCATTCTTGGGAGCATTTTATGACTATTCCACTAAAGCTTTTGAGTTTTCTCAATTTGGGTCATGTTTTACCCCCTTAATCCCTACTTAGGGTTAAGTATCCTATTCCAGGGTTCTATTTGCAAAACACCAAAACAATACAACTTGTTTGAAATTTTTACCTAGTGAATGCACTCTAGGTGTGTCAAACATATGCAATGCCAATGCTTATGATGTCATGCTCAAGTTTTAATAGCAGTAACACTAGGGGTGTTACACCCACCATCCACACAAGAACATCATGATGACCGACAGGCCGCTTGAGCTACTCCACATGGATTTATTCGGCCCGATAGCTTACATAAGCATCGGCGGGAGTAAGTATTGTCTTGTAATTGTGGATGATTATTATCGCTTCACTTGGGTATTCTTTTTGCAGGAAAAATCTCAAACCCAAGAGACCTTAAAGGGATTCTTGAGATGGGCTCAAAATGAGTTCGGCTTAAGGATCAAAAAGATTAGAAGCGACAATGGAACGGAGTTCAAGAACTCTCAAATTGAAGGCTTTCCTGAGGAGGAGGGCATCAAGCATGAGTTCTCTTCTCCCTACACACCTCAACAAAATGGTGTAGTGGAGAGGAAGAATAGAACTCTACTAGACATGGCAAGGACCATGCTTGATGAGTACAAGACTTCGGATCGGTTTTGGGCGGAAGCAATCAACACCGCTTGCTACACCATCAATCGTCTCTGCCTTCACCGAATCCTCAAGAAGACATCATATGTCCTCACCGGTAAAAAGCCCAATGTTTCATATTTTAGAGTCTTTGGTAGCAAATGTTTTATTCTTGTTAAAAGAGGTAGAAATCTAAATTTGCTCCTAAGGCTGTAGAAGGTTTTTTACTTGGTTATGATTCAAACACAAGGGCATATAGAGTCTTTAACAAGTCCACTGGACTAGTTGAAGTTTCTTGTGACATTGTGTTTGATGAGACTAATGGCTCCCAAGTGGAGCAAGTTGATCTTGATGAGCTAGATGATGAAGAGACTCCATGTGTCGCGCTAAGGAACATGTCCATTGGGGATGTGTGTCCTAAGGAGTCCGAGGAGCCAACACAAGCACAAGATCAACCATCATCTTCCATATAAGCATCTCCACCAACTCAAGATGAGGAACTGGCTCAAGATGATGAAAATGAAGATCAAGAGGATGAGCCACCTCAAGAGGAGGACAATGATCAAGGGGGAGATGCTAATGATCAAGACAAGGAAGATGAATAGGGTCAAAGGCCACCACACCCAAGAGTCCACCAAGCGATTCAAAGAGATCACCCCATGAACACCATCCTCGGCGATATTCATAAGGGGGTAACCACTCGATCTCGAGTCGCTCATTTTTGTGAACATTACTCTTTTGTTTTCTCTATTGAGCCACACAGGGTAGAGGATGCACTTAAAGATTCGGATTGGGTGCTGGCGATGCAAGAGGAGCTCAACAACTTCACGACGAATGAGGTATGGCATTTAGTTCCACGTCCTAATCAAAATATTGTAGGAATCAAGTGGGTGTTCCGCAACAAGCAAGATGAGCATGGTGTGGTGACAAGGAACAAAGCACGCCTTGTGGCCAAGGGTTATTCACAAGTCGAAGGTTTGGATTTTGGTGAAACCTATGCACCCGTAGCTAGGCTTGAGTCAATTCGTATATTACTTGCCTATGCTACTTACCATGGCTTTAAGCTTTATCAAATGTACGGGAAGAGTGCCTTCCTCAATGGACCAATCAAGGAAGAGGTCTATGTTGAGCAACCTCCTGGCTTTGAAGATAGTGAGTACCCTAACCATGTTTACAAACTCTCAAAGGCGGTTTATGGGCTTAAGAAAGCCCCAAGAGCATGGTATGAATGCCTTCGAGATTTCCTTATCACTAATGGCTTCAAAGTTGGTAAAGCCGATCCTACTCTCTTTACTAAAACTATTGCAAAAGACTTGTTTGTATGCCAAATTTATGTTGATGATATCATATTTGGGTCTAATAACAAATCTACATGTGAAGAATTTAGTAGGATCATGGTTCAAAAATTCGAGATGTCTATGATGGGGGAGTTGAAGTATTTTCTAGGATTTCAAGTCAAGCAACTCCAAGAGGGCAACTTCATTAGCCAAACGAAGTATATTCAAGACATTCTTAACAAGTTTGGAATGAAGGATGCCAAGCCCATCAAGACACCCATGGGAACTAATGGGCATCTCGACCTCGACACGGGAGGTAAATCCATAGATCAAAAGGTATACCGGTTGATGATAGGATCTTTACTCTATTTATGTGCATCTCGACCGGATATTATGCTTTTCGTATGCATGTGTGCAAGGTTCCAAGCCGATCCTAAGGAAGTTCACCTTGGGGCCATGAAGAGAATCTTGAGATATTTAGTTTATACTCCTACGTTTGGCCTTTGGTACCCCAAGGGATCCTATTTTCATTTATTAGGATATTCAGATGCTGATTGGGCAGGGTGTAAAATTGATAGAAAGAGCACATCAGGGACTTGTCAGTTTCTGGGGAGATCCCTGGTGTCTTAGGCTTCAAAGAAACAAAACTCAGTCGCTCTTTCTACCGCCGAAGCCGAGTATATTGCCGCAGGCCATTGTTGTGCACAATTGCTTTGGATGAGGCAAACCCTCAGGGACTATGGCTACAAATTTAGCAAAGTTCCTCTCCTATGTGATAATGAGAGTGCAATTCGCATGGCGGATAATCCCGTTGAACACAGCCGCACTAAGCACATAGCCATTCGGTATCACTTTTTGAGAGATCACCAACAAAGGGGGGATATCAAGATAGCTTATATTAACACTAAAGAACAACTAGCCGATATCTTTACCAAACCACTAGATGAGAAAACCTTTACCAAACTTAGGAATGAACTAAACATTCTTGATTCTCGGAATTTTGATTGATACTTTACACACATAGCTCATTTATATACCTTTGATCATATCTCTTTTATGCTTATGACTAATGTGTTTTTCAAGTGTATTCTCATGCTTAGTCATAGAATTGAAAGAGAAATGGAGTATTTGGCAAAGACGACGCTTCCACTCAACTCCATCGGTATTATCTACTCTTTGCCGGTATTCCGCCATCTCTCCACATTGGTATAATCTTCACTCATATTTATTGTTTGCCAAAGGGGGAGAAAGTATAAGGGCTCATATTTCACTCAAAGTATCCGTTTTTGGTGATTCATGCCAAAGGGGGAGAAAGTATTAGCCCAAAGCAAAAGGACCGCACCACCACGCCGATTTCAAATTTTTCAAAACAAGTCTAAGCTTTTAAATATTATTTTCAATTGGTATCTTTAAAATTAGCATTCCTCTAAGAAATTCTATCTCAATTGGTAAAACCCTCTTGAACACTAAGAGGAGAATTTCATTAAGGGGGTGTTTTGTTTAGTCAAAGGAAAAGCATTTGAGACAGGGGAGAAAATTTCAAATCTTGAAAATGTGTTTTTCAATCTTATTCATATACCTTTGACTATTTGCAAAAGGATTTTGAAAAGAATTTTCCAAAGAATTTGCAAAAACAAAACAAGTGGTGCAAGCGTGGTCCAAAATGTTAAAATAGGAGAAAGCAATCCATGCATATCTTATGAAAGTTTAAATTGGTTTAATTCCAAGCAACCTTTGCACTTACCTTATGCAAACTAGTTCAATTTTGCACTTTTATATTTGCTTTGGTTTGTGTTGGCATCAATCACCAAAAAGTGGGAGATTGAAAGGGAAATAGGGTCAAACCTTTTCCTAAATGATTTTGGTGGTTGAATTGCCCAACACAAATAATTGGACTAACTAGTTTGCTCTAGAATATATGTTCCATAGGTGCCAAAGGTTCACAACAAACCAATATAAAGTTAAAAGAAAGGGTTCAAATTAAAGGAGCAAAGCCCGGTGCACCACCGAACAGTGTCCGGTGCACCAGGGAGATCAACTCCGAACTTACCACCTTTGGGTTTCTGGAAATCGCTCCCCGCTATAATTCACTGGACTGTCCGGTGTAGCACCGAACTGTCCGGTGTACCAGTGGGAGCAACGGCTACAGCGCCAATAGTTGACTGCAAAATGAATAGTGAACAGTGCGGGTTGCGCGCGTAGAGTCAGAGCAGGCGCCAGAAGGCGCACCGGACAGTGAACAGTGACTGTCCGGTGCACCACCGGACCGTCCGGTGGCCCAGCTGTCAGAAGCTCCAACGGTCGAACCCTAACGGTTGGGTGACGTGGCTGGCGCACCGGACTGTCCGGTGCGCTCGTCGACAGACAGCCTCCCTAACTGCCATTTTGGTGGGTGGGGCTATAAATACCCCCAACCACCACACATTCAAGGCATCCATGTTTTCAGCCATTGCATTCAATACAAGAGCTCTAGACTTCACTCCAAAACACAAACAAGAGATCAAATCCTCTCCCAAGTCCAAAGATCACTCCAAACAATTAGTGACTAGTGAGAGAGAGATATTTGTGTTTATTTGAGTTCTTGTCGCTTGGATCGCTTTTCTTCTTCCCCATTCTTGTTCTCAACACCTTTATAATCAAAGCAAGAGACACCAAGTTGTGGTGGTCCTTGTGGGGACTAAGTGTCCCAATTGATTGAGGAGAAAAGCTCACTCGGTCTAGGTGACCGTTTGAGAGAGGGAAAGGGTTGAAAGAGACTCGGTCTTTGTGACCACCTCAACGGAGAGTAGGTTTGCAAGAACCGAACCTCGGTAAAACAAATCATCGTGTCACACTCTTTATTTGCTTGTGATTTGTGTTCGCCCTCTCTTTCGGACTCGATTATATTTCTAACGCTAACCCGGCTTGTAGTGTGTGCTTAAGTTTATAATTTTCAGATTCCGCCTATTCACCCCCCCTCTAGGCGACTTTCAACTATGAGTTAGCTTTAGTAGACTTAGTGGCCTCGCGACAAGCGAAAGATGAATTGGTTAATGATTACATCCGGAGATTCTAGGATACAAGGAACCGATGCTTCCGAATTCATTTAGCAGAAAAACAACTAGCAGGATTAGCCTTTAATGGTCTGCGATATTATTTAAAAGAAAGATTAGAAGGCATCCAATTTTTTACGCTAGCACAATTACACCAAAGGGCTTTGGCCTGTGAAATTCGAAGCAAAGAAACTGCTAAAACAATTCGTCACAATGTGCATATAGTAGAGTGCGACCAAAGTAGCTCGGATGACGAATCAACGAAAGTGTATGCTGCTGAAATGGTTTGGCCAAAGCAGGCCAAATCTTCGGCTTGTTCCTCCTTACAGCCGGTTCAAAAGAAACGGCAAGAGGAGGTTAAATTTACATTTAATGTTGGTAAATGTGATAAAATATTTGATGAATTACTCAAAAATAGCAACATTAAAATAAATTATATTGTTCCATCCGCCGACGAGCTAAAACGTCGTGCATACTGCAAGTGGCATAACTCATTTTCTCATGCCACTAGTGATTGTAATGTATTCCGTGGACAGATTCAATCAGCCATTAACGAGGGACGATTGAAATTTTAGGAAATGCATGTGGACGCGGAGCCCTTTCCGATGAACATGATCGATTTTGAGGGCAAGAAAGTCCTGGTTCAGCCAAACACAGCCGATAAAGGCAAAGACAAAGAGATAATCATCGGCAACGCAAGAGAGGCCGATGGGAATCAAAAAATTTCTTGCAGAAAAGTGGTGGTCGAGAAGACTCCCGATGGAGGGGAGACTCTTAAGGTGACCATCACGACCCCCGGCGCTGGGGGGCAAGCACGGACAAAGGAGCAGGAACCCGTGCTACACATCTCGGACGGTCCGACACACAGGCGCGGACGGTCCAGGACCACGTCGGACGGTCCGAAGAATTCCAGCGGATGGTCCAGCCATACTCAAGACTCGCAATGGCCACGTACCTTCAAACCACGACGACCAAAGATAGGTACGTGGAAAACAAATATATTCAAGGCAGCTGGTCGGTTGGTCAAAACCGGCCCGACTTTTGATCAATTATTGTCTAAATACGTGAAAAAGAAGGTCAGCCCCAGTAACCGGCCAGCAAAGCGATCCCACTCACCCATTCATGAGCAATGTCAGGTATGGCCGATTGGACCACCCCATCAATCGGAAGAAATGAAAGGTCATACTGTACAATTGAGACCTAACATACATGCATGGACACCTCCACCCCCATATCCACCTATGCCATATCCATACACATACATACCCCCACCATACGTGCCAAATCAAATGTGGGGCATGCCATCATATCCATTTGGGATGCCATAGAACCCCGCCTAGGGAGCACCCCAAACATCTATATTCAACAGGTTGGCACCACCAGTACAAGACCGATTGAGCGCCGCTCAATCCGGTCACCAGGCACAAGCCCAACAAGATTGCCGGACTACTCAGCCTCAAAGGCCGACCAATCTAGCAGGGGGGCATATACCTGCAGCGACCGAAAGAACAACGAAGAAAGATATCATCAAAATAGGTATTGCAGATGTTATCATACAGGAAAATAATAAATGGCCAATGATTTTTGGTGAATCGGCCAACACAACCAAAAAATAGGATACGACTGCCATCAAAACAGCTGATCCAAAATACTCCATGCCTCGATGGTGCCTGTCGGGATTGACACGATCCCAAAAGCGAAAATTACAGCGCCTAAGAGCGAAGGAGAGCCAGGAGAGGGAGGCGGAAAAGATATTCAATGACACACATCCATAGTACCTGCCACCGCAAAAGAAATGGAGACCAAAGGCCATTGAGGAAAAACAAACGGACACAAAAATAGAAAATATAACAATACTTGTGCAGCACCCTGCAGGTATGGCAGATAGCCTGGCTAACAAAGCCAGACTAGCTGTACCAGGCGCGGACCGTCCGACCCCTGAGTCCGGACCGTCCACACCACATCAGGACACCTCCGACGATGTACCAACATCAATGGAGGAGGACGACCTACTGGGAGAAGACCTGGTCGACTATGAAGTTTCTCCAGAGCGCCCAGGTATGTATGTAAATGTTATTACATTTTTCGCCGATTATACTATTATCGGCGACGATGAACCTGTTGTTGCCCAGTTTGATTTTGGTAGCCGCCTTTACTAAACCAAAGGAATCAGTAAATCATTTAAATCCGCTCTTTGTGTGCGGTCACATTGATGGGATACCGATTGCTAAAATGTTGGTAGATGGAGGGGCGGCTGTAAATCTAATGTCTTATTCATTGTACAGAAAATTAGGTAAACAAGATGACAAACTTGTCAAGACCAACATGACCCTCAGCGGTGTTGGAACTGATAGTTCGATCAAAGCCAGGGGAGTCACGTCCGTTGAATTAATCATCGGGACTAAGACCCTTGCTGCTGCATTCTTCATCGCCGATGTAGAAGGAAATTATAGTCTAATCCTAGGTAGAGATTGGATCCATGCCAACCAATGTATACCTTCTACATTACATCAAATGTTAATACAATGGATAGGCGATGATGTAGAACAAGTACATGCTGATGTATCGGCCTGTATCGCTTTGGCCGATGCCCCTGTACTTTAGACCTATGAGACTGCTACGTGTCTCACAGGAGTAGACTTTTATGATTACCAATTCATAAATATAGATAAGAAGGGTTTTATTTCCATAATGCTAGAGCCGATGGAGAATCGGCTAAATCCTAAATAAAGTTTAAATAATGAGTACGCACAAAATTCATGGGTCCTTGGTCACGGACAGTTCAGCTTCTGAGGTCGAATGGTCCGGTCTTTCACAAAACAGTTCGGTCTTTAAGGCCGAACATCTACCACAGCATAGAAACAGTATCACGGAGGATCTGGCCCCCGAGACCAGAGAGTCTGCCATAACACAAAGATCGTCTGATTCCTCTGTGGGGGACATGATAGAGGAATTCAGAGATCTCGATAAACTAGGACAGGGGTTTACATCGGTCGATCCTTTAGAGGAGATCAATATAGGAGATGGTAAAACTCCAAGGCCGACTTTTATAAACAAGACTCTGGAGACCGATTCTAGAAGTGAAATGATCGGTCTATTGAAGGAATATTCGGATTGCTTTGCTTGGAATTACACTGAGATGCCGGGATTAAGCCGAGAGATCGTAGAGCATCGGCTGCCCATTAAGTCCGGTTTCAGACCTTTCAAGCAGAGAGCTAGAACATTTCGTCCAGATCTTCTCCCACGAATCAAGGACGAAATCCACCGGCTGCTAGAAGCTAATTTTATTAGACCTTGTAGATACGCAGAGTGGGTCTCCAATATTGTGCCGGTGGAGAAGAAGGAGTCAGGTAAGCTTAGAGTATGCATTGATTTTTGCAATTTAAATAGAGCAACTCCTAAAGATGAGTATCCCATGCCCATAGCCGACACATTAATCAATAATGCATCAGGAAATAGAATTATTAGCTTTCTTGATGGTAATGCCGGATATAATTAGATTTTTCATGGCCGAAGAAGATGCATCTAAAACGGCCTTTATATGTCCAGGCTTCATTGGTTTATTTGAGTGGGTTGTCATGACATTTGGTTTGAAAAATGCTGGTGCTACTTATCAGAGGGCTATGAATTTGATCTTTCACGAGCTGTTGGGAAACACTGTGGAAGTCTACATTGATGATATTGTAGTAAAATCGGCTGAGTTTAGTTCTCATTTAGCTGATTTGCGCAAAGCCTTTGATAAGATGCGTCGGTATGGTTTGAAAATGAACCCACGTAAATGTGCTTTTGGAGTGTCAGCTGGTAAGTTTTTAGGATTTGTCATCCATGAACATGGTATAGAGATAGACCCTGACCGAATCAAGTCTATTCGGAATGTGGGACTTCTGACTTGTAAGGTCGAAGTGTAGAAGTTTCTCGGCAAGGCGAATTATTTACGAAGGTTTATTTCTAACCTAGCCGGGAAGATTGATGCCTTCACCCCTATCCTTCGGCTTAAGAATGATGCTGAATTCGCTTGGGGCAGAGCAGCAGGAAGCATTTGATCTCATTAAAAAATACTTGTCTTCGGCTCCCATATTAAAAGCACCACGAGCAGGAGTACCATTCCGATTATACATTGCAGCTAAAGATAAGGTCATTGTGGCTGATCTGACACAAGAAACTAAAGGAAAGGAGCATGTGGTGACATATCTAAGTCGGAGGTTGGTGGATGCTGAAACGAGGTACACTTTTATTGAGAAGTTATGCTTATGCTTGTTTTATGTATGTACCAAGTTTAGATGTTATTTACTGTCTAGTCATTGCACTGTTTCTGGTCAAGCCGATGTGATCAAATACATGTTGCATAACACAATTATGAGTGGTAGAATTGGTAAGTGGGCTTATGCACTCATAGAATATGACTTGGCCTATGAACCATTGAAATCTATGAAAGGCCAGGTCGTAGCAGATTTTATTGTAGAACATCGGATTAATGATACTCGTAAACTAGACATGTCATACCTCACTATTACTCCTTGGACTTTATATTTTGATGGATCGGTTTGCAATGAAGGGCAAGGGATTGGCATCATACTTGTTTCACCAAGTGATGTCTCCTTCGACTTCTCTAGCCGATTGAAAACTTATTGCACTAACAATTAAGCCGAATATGAGGCCCTTTTGTTCGGCTTGGAACTTTTAAATTGTATGGGAGTAAAACATGTGAAGGCATTTGGTGATTCTCAGCTGGTCGTCCAACAGGTGTTAGAAGAATATCAATGTTTTGATGGTACTCTAAATAGTTACCTTGAAAATGTTGGGACATAATTCATTCTTTTGACGAATTCAGTATTCGGCATATCTCTAGAGTTGAGAATCATAGAGCTAACAATTTGGCACAAGATGCATCAGATTATCGGATAAAGCGAGGGAGATTTCACAACACTGAAAATATGATAACCAGTGCAGGGCCAATTCCCCAGGTCGCGGACCGTCCGAGTAGAGACTCCGGACTGTCCGGGGTTACCAGGAAAGTTCTCTTAATTGATTCGACTGATAATGAACCCGATACGAATGATTGGAGGACGCCCATAACTAATTATTTACGAAATCCCAATATCAGGACAGATAAGAACATTCGGCGTACAGCTTTCAAGTATGTTTTGATGAGTGATGAACTTTACCGCCGAACTGAAAGGGAAATGTGCCCTTGGGCCATTTCTAAGTATTTTGGTGGTTTAGTGTCCAACACAAGTGCCTAAGTATAAAATGGTGGACAAAGTACAAATCAAGGATAAAGGTATGTTTCTCAGACTTAGTACATTGTTTTAGAGACTAATGTATTGTGTCTAAGTGCTGGAAACAGGAAAAGACCAACTGGAAATGCCTTGGCTCGAGCAGCCAAGACTTTGCTCAGTCTGGAGCACCGGACTGTCCGGTGGTGCACCGGACAGTGTCCGGTGCGCCAGGCTGACTCTGGCGAACAGGCTGCTCTCGGGACTTCGACGGCGGTGTACGGCTATAATTCACCGGACTGTCCGGTGGTGCACCGGACTGTCCGGTGGGCCGTTCACAGGCGAACTCGTCGCTCTCGGGAATTCATCGGCGACGTACGGCTATAATTCGCCGGATTGTCCGGTGTGCACCGGACTGTCCGGTGAGCCAACGGTCGGCCGGGCCAACGGTCGGCCGCGCGATCTGCGCGGGACACGTGGCCGAGCCAACGGCTAGTAGGAGGCACCGGACTGTCCGGTGTGCACCGGACATGTCCGGTGCGCCAACGGCTCTCTGGCTGCCAACGGTCGACTGCACCATTTTTGGAAGGAAATCGGGCACCGGACAGTGTCCGGTGTGCACCGGACTGTCCGGTACGCCAGTCGACAGAAGGCAAGATCAGCCTTCCTAGATTGCTCTCAACGGCTCCTAGCTGCCTCGGGGCTATAAAAGGGACCCCTAGGCGCATGGAGGAGCACACCAAGCATTCCTACAACATTCCTAAGCACCAAGATATCGATTCCGCACCTTTGATTCTTTGCGATAGCAATTAGAGCTCTAGTTGAGTGGTGAACTCATTGAGTTGTGTTGTGAGCTCTCGTTGCGACTTGTGTGCGTGGTGTTGCTGTGATTTCTTGTCTTGAGTGTGTTGCTAATCCCTCCCTTGCTCCGTGCTTCTTTGTGAACTTCAAGTGTAAGGGCGAGAGGCTCCAATTTGTGGAGATTCCTCGCAAACGGGATTGAGTAAAGCAAACAAAACACCGTGGTATTCAAGTGGGTCTTTGGACCGCTTAAGAGGGGTTGATTGCAACCCTCGTCCGTTGGGACGCCACAACGTGGAGTAGGCAAGCGTTGGTCTTGGCCGAACCACGGGATAACCACCGTGCCATCTCTGTGATTGATTTCTTGTGGCTATTGTGTTTTGTCTCCTCTCTAGCTACTTGGCATTTACTGTGCTAACGCTTAACCAAGTTTTTGTGTCTTAAGTTCTCAAGTTTTATAGGATCACCTATTCACCCCCCCCCCTCTAGGTGCTCTCAATTGGTATCGGAGCCGTTCTCTTCACAAAGGGACTAACCGCCCGAAGAGATGGATCCTAAGGGGAAGGGTATCGTGATCAACGATAAAGAGAAGGAATCCTTCGTCAACGAGCCAAAGGACGACAAGCCTACCGACTCCGGCTCGGGCCATAGACGGAAGGAAGGGAAGAAGAAGAAGACGAGGCGCATCAAAGAGATTGTCTACTACGACGACAGCGATGAGTCTACTTCTTCCCAAAAGGACGACGACCACAACGACTACCGGAAACCGGTCAATTCGAACTTTTCTTTTGATTACTCTCGTATTCCTCAAAGTACAAATGCTCATTTATTATCTATTCCACTTGGTAAACCTCCTCATTTTGATGGAGAGGACTACGGATTTTGGAGTCACAAAATGCGTAGTCACTTGTTCTCTCTCCATCCTAGTATATGGGAGATTGTAGAGAGTGGAATGCACTTTGATAGTACGGATAGTCCCATGTTCATTAATGAGCAAATTCATAAGAATGCACAAGCTACTACTTTTCTTCTAGCTTCATTGTGCGGGGATGAATACCACAAAGTGAGCGGCTTGGATAACGCCAAGCAGATCTGGGACACCCTTAAGATTTCTCATGAGGGGAACGACGTCACCTTGCTCACCAAGATGGAGTTGGTGGAGGGCGAGCTTGGACGGTTCGCGATGATAAGGGGCGAGGAGCCGACACAAACATACAACAGGCTCAAGACCCTTATCAACAAAATAAGGAGCTACGGAAGCACACGATGGACGGACCACGACGTCGTCCGACTGATGCTAAGGTCCTTTACCGTTCTTGATCCTCATTTGGTGAATAATATTCGTGAGAATCCCAGGTACACCAAAATGTCGCCCGAAGAAGTCCTTGGAAAATTCGTAAGCGGGCGAATGATGATCAAGGAGGCGAGGTACGTGGACGACGCTCTAAACGGTCCAATCAATGAGCCTCAACCCGTTGCTCTCAAGGCAACAAGGAGCAAGGAGGCGTTACCCAGCAAGGTAGCACAAATTGAGGCGGCCGGACTTAATGATGAAGAGATGGCTCTCATCATCAAAAGATTCAATACGGCGCTAAAGAGTCGCAAGGGGCAGCCAAGCAAGAGCAAGACGAAGGGGAAGTGATCATGCTTCAAATGTGGTAAGCTTGGTCATTTTATTGCTAACTGTCCCGACAACGATAGTGATCAGGATCAAGGGAACAAGAGGGAGAAGAAGAAGAACTATAAAAAGGCAAAGGGCGAGGCACATCTTGGCAAGGAGTGGGATTCGGATTGCTCCTCGTCCGACTCCGACAATGAAGGACTCGCCGCCACTGCCTTCAACAAGTCATCCCTCTTCCCCAACGAGCGTCACACATGCCTTATGGCAAGGGAGAAGAAGGTATGTACTCGAAACTCTACTTATGCTTCTTCAAGTGAGGACGAATCTAGTGATGAGGATGAAATAGATTATTCATGTTTATTTAAGGGCCTAGATAGAACCAAGGTAGATAAAATTAATGAATTAATTGATGCCTTGAATGATAAGAATAGGCTTTTAGAAAAACAAGAGGACTTGTTGTATGAAGAACATGATAAATTTGTAGAAGCACAAAAATCTCATGCCTTAGAAGTTAAGAGAAATGAAATGCTTTCTTGTGAATTATCTTCTTGCCATGAGACGATTTCTAGCTTAAGGAGCATTAATGATAATTTGAATGCTAAATTAGAAATAGCTAGTAAATCAACAACTCGTGTAGAAAATGTTGTTTGCAATAGATGTAAAGATTTCGATATTGATGCTTGTAGTGAACACATAGTTTCGATTGCAAAGTTAAATGATGAACTAGCTAGTCTTAATGCCCAACTTAAGGCTAGCAAAAGTGATTTTGATAAACTAAAATTTGCTAGGGATGCCTACACGATTGGTAGACACCCCTCAATTAAGGATGGGCTTGGCTTCAAGAGGGAAGCCAAGAACTTAACAAGCCATAAGGCTCCCATCTCCGCCAAGGAGAAAGGGAAGGCCCCTATGGCATGTAGTACTAAAAAGAACCATGCTTTTATGTACTTTGATAGAAGATAGTCTCATAGGAGTTGTAATGCTTTTGATTCACATGCCTATGATTCTTATGCTATGTTTGCTCCCAGTTCTTCCTATATGCATGATAGAGATATGCCTAGGAAAAATATTCATCGTGTGCCTAGGAAAAATATTCATCATGTTCCTAGAAAAGTTATGAATGGTCCCTCTACAATTTATCATGCTTTAAATGCTTCCTTTGCTATTTGTAGAAAGGATAGGAAGATAGTTGCTAGGAAATTAGGGGCAAAATGCAAGGGTGATAAAACTTGCATTTGGGTCCCTAAGGAAATTATGACTAACCTTGTAGGACCCAACAAGAGTTGGGTACCTAAGACCCAAGCCTAAATTTGCCTTGCAGGTTTATGCATCCGGGGGCTCAAGCTGGATTATCGACAACGGATGCACAAACCATATGACGGGGGAGAAGAAGATGTTCACCTCCTACGTCAAGAATAAGGATTCCCAAGATTCAATCATATTCGGTGATGGGAACCAAGGCAAGGTGAAAGGTTTAGGCAAGATTGCAATATCTAATGAGCACTATATCTCTAATGTGTTTTTAGTTGAGTCTCTTGGATATAATTTACTATCTGTCAGTCAATTATGTAATATGGGATATAATTGTTTATTTACAAATGTAGATGTGTTTGTCTTTAGAAGACGTGATGGTTCACTAGCTTTTAAGGGTGTACTAGACGGCAAACTTTACTTAGTTGATTTTGCAAAAGAAGAGGCCGGTCTAGATGCATGCTTAATGGCTAAGACTTGCATGGGCTGGTTGTGGCATCGCCGCTTAGCACATGTGGGGATGAAGAACCTCCACAAGCTTCTAAAGGGAGAACACGTGATAGGTCTAACCAATGTACATTTCGAAAAAGATAGACCTTGTGCAGCTTGTCAAGCAGGTAAATAGGTGGGAGGAGCACATCACAGCAAGAATGTGATGATGACTTCAAGACCTCTGGAGCTGCTGCATATGGACCTCTTCGGACCCGTCGCCTATCTGAGCATAGGAGGAAGTAAGTATGGTCTAGTTATTGTTGATGACTTTTCCCGCTTCACTTGGGTGTTCTTTTTGCAGGATAAGTCTGAAACCCAAGGGACCCTCAAGCGCTTCCTCAGGAGAGCTCAAAATGAGTTTGAGCTCAAGGTGAAGAAGATAAGGAGCGACAATGGATCCGAATTCAAGAATCTTCAAGTGGAGGAGTTCCTTGAGGAGGAGGGGATCAAGCACGAGTTCTCCGCTCCCTACACACCTCAGCAAAATGGTGTGGTAGAGAGGAAGAACAGGACGCTCATAGATATGGCGAGGACTATGCTTGGAGAGTTCAAGACCCCCGAGTGCTTTTGGTCGGAAGCCGTGAACACGGCTTGCCACGCCATCAACAGGGTCTACCTTCACCGCCTCCTCAAGAAGACTTCATATGAGCTGCTGACTGGTAACAAACCCAATGTATCGTACTTTCGTGTATTTGGGAGTAAATGCTACATTCTAGTAAAGAAGGGTAGGAATTCCAAATTTGCTCCCAAAGCTGTTGAAGGGTTTTTATTAGGTTATGATTCAAATACAAAGGCGTATAGGGTCTTTAACAAATCATCGGGTTTGGTTGAAGTCTCTAGCGACGTTGTATTTAATGAGACTAATGGCTCTCCAAGAGATCAAGTTGTTGATCTTGATGATATAGATGAAGAAGACGTTCCAACGGCCGCGATACGCACCATGGCGATTGGAGATGTACGGCCTCAGGAACAATTGGAGCAAGATCAACCGTCTTCCTCAACTATGGTGCATCCCTCAACCCAAGATGACGAATAGGTACCTCAAGTGGAGGCGCATGATCAAGGGGGAGCACAGGATGTTCAAGTTGAAGAGGAAGAAGCACCTCAGGCACCTCCAACCCAAGTTCGAGCGACGATCCAAAGGGATCATCCCGTCGATCAAATTTTGGGTGATATTAGCAAGGGAGTAACTACTCGTTCAAGATTAGTTAATTATTGTGAGCATTACTCCTTTGTCTCTTCTATTGAGCCTTTCAGGGTAGAAGAGGCCTTGCTAGATCCGGACTGGGTGTTGGCCATGCAGGAGGAACTCAACAATTTCAAGCACAATGAAGTTTGGACACTGGTGCCTCGTCCCAAGCAAAACGTTGTGGGAACCAAGTGGGTGTTCCACAACAAACAGGACGAGCACGGGGTGGTGACGAGGAACAAGGCTCGACTTGTGGCAAAAGGTTATGCCCAAGTCGCAGGTTTGGACTTTGAGGAGACGTTTGCTCCTGTGGCTAGGCTAGAATCAATTCGTATCTTGCTAGCATATGCCGCTCACCATTCTTTCAGGTTGTACCAAATGGATGTGAAGAGCGCTTTCCTCAACGGGCCGATCAAAGAGGAGGTGTACGTGGAGCAACCCCCTGGCTTCGAGGATGAACGGTACCCCGACCACGTGTGTAAGCTCTCTAAGACGCTCTATGGACTTAAGCAAGCCCCAAGAGCATGGTATGAATGCCTTAGAGACTTTTTAATTGCTAATGCTTTCAAGGTCGGGAAAGCCGATCCAACTCTTTTTACTAAGACTTGCGATGGTGATCTTTTTGTGTGCCAAATTTATGTCGATGACATAATATTTGGTTCTACTAACCAAAAGTCTTGTGAAGAGTTTAGCAGGGTGATGACGCAGAAATTCGAGATGTCGATGATGGGCGAGTTGAACTACTTCCTTGGGTTCCAAGTGAAGCAACTCAAGGACGGCACCTTCATCTCCCAAACGAAATACACGCAAGATTTGTTAAAGCGGTTTAGGATGAAGGACGCCAAGCCCGCAAAGACGCCGATGGGAACTGACGGACACACCGACCTCAACAAAGGAGGTAAGTCCGTTGATCAAAAAGCATACCGGTCCATGATAGGTTCTTTGCTTTATTTGTGTGCTAGTAGACCGGATATTATGCTTAGCGTATGCATGTGTGCTAGATTTCAATCCGATCCTAAGGAGTGTCACTTAGTGGCTGTGAAGCGAATTCTTCGATATTTAGTCGCTACGCCTTGCTTCGGGATCTGTTATCCAAAGGGGTCTAACTTTGACTTGATTGGGTACTCAGATTCCGACTATGCTGGATGTAAGGTCGATAGGAAGAGTACATTGGGGACGTGCCAATTCTTAGGAAGGTCCTTGGTGTCGTGGAACTCTAAGAAACAAACTTCTGTTGCCCTATCCACCGCTGAGGCCGAGTACGTTGCCGCAGGACAGTGTTGTGCGCAACTACTTTGGATGAGGCAAACTCTCCGGGACTTTGGCTACAATCTGAGCAAAGTCCCACTCCTATGTGACAATGAGAGTGCTATCCGAATAGCGGAGAATCCTGTTGAGCACAGCCGCACAAAGCACATTGACATCCGGCATCACTTTTTGAGAGACCACCAGCAAAAGGGGGATATCGAAGTGTTTCATGTTAGCACCGAGAACCAGCTAGCCGATATCTTCACTAAGCCTTTAGATGAAAAGACCTTTTGCAGGCTGCAAAGTGAGCTAAATATCCTAGATTCGCGGAACTTGGATTGAATTGTAGCATACATGTGTTTATGCCTTTGATCATGTTCATTCTGCATTTTGTTGCTTATTGTGGTGCTCAAGTTGTACAAACACTCCCTGGACCTCACAAGTCCGTTTTGCAAGTGATGCACATATTTAGGGGGAGCTGTGCTACAACTTGACCCTTTGAGACTAACCATATGCTTGAGTTTGCTTGTTTTAGTCTCAAAGGAGGATTGAAAGGGAAAAGGTGGACTTGGACCATGCAAGACTTCCACTGCACTCCGATGAAAAGAGTAACTTTTCCAAGTTCATCTTTATACTCTTATTGCCTTTGTACTCTTATTTGAAGATTTTGGTGAGGCAATGGGGTTAAAGGGCCAAGATTGATCCCGTTTTGGTGCTTGATGCCAAAGGGGGAGAAAATAAATGCCAAAGCGATAGATGGATCAGCTACCACTTGAGAAATTTTGAAAATAGTAGATTAGAGCTTTTGGTTTGTCAAAACTCTTTTATTGTCTCTTGTGTCAAAAGTTGGCCTCTTGTGGGGAGAAGTGTTGATTATGGGAAAAAGGAGGAGTTTTTGAAATCCTTGATCAAATTTCTTTGGAAAACCTCTCTTTATGTCTCTACAAGTGGATTTGACTTAGAGATAGGAATTTGAGTTTGATTTGCAAAAACAAACCAAGTAGTGGCATAGAGTGATCCATATATGTCAAATTTGAATCAAAACAATATTGAGTTCTTAGTTGAATTGATTTTGTACTTGTTCTACTTGCTTTATGTTGTGTTGGCACAAATCACCAAAAAGGGGGAGATTGAAAGGGAAATGTGCCCTTGGGCCATTTCTAAGTATTTTGGTGGTTTAGTGTCCAACACAAGTGCCTAAGTATAAAATGGTGGACAAAGTACAAATCAAGGATAAAGGTATGTTTCTCAGACTTAGTACATTGTTTTAGAGACTAATGTATTGTGTCTAAGTGCTGGAAACAGGAAAAGACCAACTGGAAATGCCTTGGCTCGAGCAGCCAAGACTTTGCTCAGTCTGGAGCACCGGACTGTCCGGTGGTGCACCGGACAGTGTCCGGTGCGCCAGGCTGACTCTGGCGAACAGGCTGCTCTCGGGACTTCGACGACGGTGTACGGCTATAATTCACCGGACTGTCCGGTGGTGCACCGGACTGTCCGGTGGGCCGTTCACAGGCGAACTCGTCGCTCTCGGGAATTCATCGGCGACGTACGGCTATAATTCACCGGACTGTCCGGTGTGCACCGGACTGTCCAGTGAGCCAACGGTCGGCCGCGCGATCTGCATGGGACACGTGGCCGAGCCAACGGCTAGTAGGAGGCACCGGACTGTCCGGTGTGCACCAGACATGTCCGGTGCGCCAACAGCTCTCTGGCTGCCAACGGTCGACTGCGCCATTTTTGGAAGGAAATCGGGCACCGGACAGTGTCCGGTGTGCACCGGACTGTCCGGTGCGCCAGTCGACAGAAGGCAAGATCAGCCTTCCTAGATTGCTCTCAACGGCTCCTAGCTGCCTTGGGGCTATAAAAGGGACCCCTAGGCGCATGGAGGAGCACACCAAGCATTCCTACAACATTCCTAAGCACCAAGACATCGATTCCGCGCCTTTGATTCTTTGCGATAGCAATTAGAGCTCTAGTTGAGTGGTGAACTCATTGAGTTGTGTTGTGAGCTCTCGTTGCGACTTGTGTGCGTGGTGTTGCTGTGATTTCTTGTCTTGAGTGTGTTGCTAATCCCTCCCTTGCTCCGTGCTTCTTTGTGAACTTCAAGTGTAAGGGCGAGAGGCTCCAATTTGTGGAGATTCCTCGCAAACGGGATTGAGTAAAGCAAACAAAACACCGTGGTATTCAAGTGGGTCTTTGGACCGCTTGAGAGGGGTTGATTGCAACCCTCGTCCGTTGGGACGCCACAACGTGGAGTAGGCAAGCGTTGGTCTTGGCTGAACCACGGGATAACCACCGTGCCATCTCTGTGATTGATTTCTTGTGGCTATTGTGTTTTGTCTCCTCTCTAGCCACTTGGCATTTACTGTGCTAACGCTTAACCAAGTTTTTGTGGCTTAAGTTCTCAAGTTTTACAGGATCACCTATTCACCCCCCCCCCCCCTCTAGGTGCTCTCACGAACAGTCAACGACGTCCTGCTTAAGTGCTTGGGCCCAGATGATGCTATATTAGCCATGGCCGAAGTACATGAAGAAATTTGTGGTACCCATCAATCGGCTCCAAAGATGAAGTGGTTGTTGCGAAGATCTGGTTTTTATTGGCCTAACATGATAGCTGATTATTTCAAGTACTACAAAGGATGTCAAGTGTGTCAAAAATTCGGCGACCTATAGTTGGTCCCTGCAGCCGAATTACATCCTATCATCAAGCCTTGGCCTTTCAGAGGATGGGGATTAGACTTTATAGGAGAGATTCATCCTTCATCATCAAAAGGACATCGGTTCGTGTTAGTTGCCACTGACTACTTTACCAAATGGACTGAAGTCGTTGCTTTGAAGAACATGACACACAAGAAGGTAATTGAGTTCATAACTGAGCATATTATTCATAGATTCGGCATTCCCCAGACTTTGACTACAGATCAAGGAACTTCTTTTATGTCAAAGGAGGTACGTGAATTTGCTGAATTATATAGAATTAAGTTGCTCAATTCATCTCCATATTATGCTCAGGCCAATGGACAGGCCGAGTCTAGTAATAGGACATTGATCAACTTGATAAAAAAGAAGATATCCAATAATCCTAAGCATTGGCATAAGATTTTGTCCGAAGCTTTATGGGCTCACAGAATATCTAAACATAGTGCTACTAAACTATCTCCTTTTAAGCTTGTCTATGGGCTGGAAGCAGTGTTGCCTGTGGAAATAAGTTTGAAGGCTGTCAGGTTCGCCAGGCAAAATGATTTAATTGTCATTGATTATTATAATTCAATGATGGATAATATTGATGAGGTGACCGACAAGAGGGTGATAGCTTTGGGAGCAATAGAAAAGGACAAGATCATGGTAGCCAAGGCCTACAACAAGAAGGTCAAAGCAAAGTCATTTCAAGTAGGGGACCTAGTATGGAAGACCATCCTGCCACTAAGGAACAAAGATCGTAAGTTTAGGAAATGGTCGCCAAGCTGGAAGGGTCCTTATAAAGTAAAACATGTAATGTCTGGTAACGCCTATTTATTACAAACATTACAAGGCAAAGATTTACCTAAGGCTTTGAATGGGCGTTTTCTCAAACAGTACCATCCTAGTATGTGGCAAGATGACTAAGAAAACCGATGTAATCGCATCGAGTTAGTTGCTTTTGGTTTGCTCAGCTCCACCAAAAGGCAGGGGGCATATGTTGAGCACTAGTTTGAGCCGACCGGACGGTCCGGCCCTATGGCCGGACGGTCCGCGCGTGTGCAGAACAGATTAGGGTTCTGAGTTTCTTGCTATGTTTGTTGGCGAGAATCTCGGGATAAGCTCGGAATTTTGTTGGTAATGGGTCTAGCCCCCTCCTCTATAAAAGCAGAGGACTATGGCCGATTTAATCAATCAAATCAATAACACTTTTATCTCGATTTTATTTCCTGTACAATTAGGAGTAGTTCAGTCTAGTTCTAGTTTAGCCTCTCAATCCCCAAATTCTCCACTTCTCTTCGACTCTACGTCGATTAGAGGAGTCTGGGTCGGTCTACCGAGCCTAGACAACTCCTAGGATCTCTCCTCCCCGACGGGGTCCCTCCCGGGAGCGAGATCCAGGCGCCGTTGGTGACCTTCCGCCGCCCTGCGCACGCGTGGACCGTCCGGCCCTAGGGCGTGGACCGTCCGGCCGTCAGGCAGGGAACCCTAGCCATGCGCCAGGTCGCGGACCGTTCGGCCCCTGGCCGTGGACCGTCCGCGCCTGTGCAGAGAGCACCGCCGCTGGTTCTTGTTGAGTGTTTGGCGCCCGAAAAAGGTGTCAACAGAGTTAAAACAACATTTAAAAAACTACTATAAGAGTTATTTGCATTCCTGATTCCTGAATCTCTCATCCCTTACATATATTTCACCTAGAAGAAAGTAAACAAACACTGAAAGTAATTAAAGCAATCCTGCTCGTTGACTCGTTGTCGTGATCGGCTTCTACAGGTATTCTAGGAAAAATTAATTAAAGCAGCCTTCCATAGAGCTATTTGAATTATTCCAAAGATGATAGAATCATAGAAGCCAATAATGGCCATTCACTATTCACTACTATACTACTGAACCCATATGCATGCTAGGTACTTATTAATTGTGCTTGAAAGACCAATGTTTCAATATATATTAATCGCCCTTGAAAACTGACATCTGCCGCCCCTATTTCAGGTGCCGTTGCCACTGCGGAGGAAGGGCTCCGTATAGAGATGGCAATGGGACCCGATCCCCGATCCTCCGCGGGGAATTCTTCTATTAGAGGATGGGGATGGAGAAGTTTCTTCCCCCACGGGGATGTAAACGGGGGAAAATTCTCCCCTGACGGGTAAAAGGGGACGGGGATGGAAAAGCATTCTCCATCCCCGTTCCCCGCGGGGACCCGTTAAATTTACATGTGACAATGTTTTCATGTAATAGTTAATGATAAAAATAAAGAATTACCTTGTCAAGAGATTACTCGTTGTACAAATACATTGATTTTAATGCGCACATAATGATTTTTGCATCTAGCAATATGTATAAGTGACAATGTTTTACATTAATAACAAATGAAGTACGATTTAATTATAATTTAAGCGGGGATGGGGATCCCCGACGGGGATTTATCCCCGCGGGGAACAGGGATGGGAAAGAAATGTCCCCCGCAAGTGTTCGTGGGGATTCCCGTGGGGAAATTTTTTCGTCGCGGGGACGGGTTTGGGGAGTTAAAACCCGACGGGGTATTCCCCGTTGCCATCCCTAGCTCCGTATCGGGTGCACAAATAACGGATGCACAACGCGCATCAAGTTCACACATCCGGTAACCAACGGCCACAGGTCTTTTTTCAAAGAACCCACGCTCAGCACGTCACGCTCGGTTTTGCAATGTTGCAGAACCCTCCTGCTTCCTCATTTCAGCTAGTCCCTGCCCAGATTCAACTTTCCAAAATTACTGATTTTACTTGCTATCCTAGTGGTTATTCCTCTAGCCTCTTTTTTATACAGAAAAAAAAACATAATAGCATTTATCTCCTAGCGCTCTTTTCTTTTTAACCTCCAAATTCACTTGTTCAGAATCAGGAATGCTAAATATTTGTAGTGTTCAGGTTGCTCAACTCTCCAGAAATTATCGAGCAGGTATATTCAGCCAATTGAGCTAAGATTCAAATAAACCATACAAATTACTGAACATTGAGCTAAGATTCAAATAAGTTACGTTCAGATTACATTCAGAAGCAAAATTCAGACTTTGTAGCAAAATACAAAGGTACTATTCAGGTTACATCAAAAACAAAATCCAGACTTTGGTAGCAAACCACAAATCCTTTGGGCTTCGGTAGTTCTTTAGCCCTCTTGATTCTTTTACTCCTACACTTTGATCGAACATTATTTGGAGAGTGTATTTGTATGTCTGTTGGAATTTTGCAACCAATAAAATTCTCATATTCTTCTTGTGTAGGCTGCACCATGCTAGATACAATGTGTCCCAAAGATTCACCTATGTTCAGCACACTTAATACTAAGAAATCCATGGCTTCATTTAAGCTTTTACCTTGCATTGCATCCACACATATATACTTACATTGCATCCACATCTTGTTTCAATGTGCTTCTTCTGTTTTTTTGCTTCACCATGTCTTCTTGTCCGGCAGAGTGGCGGTGGCTCCTCCATGTCCCTAGGGACACGATCGACACTTGACGTCAACAGCGACAGCGGTCAGTGACAAGTGCAACAGCGATGACGTTTGGGGACGAATGTGACGGTAGCGGCAGTGGTGTTTAGGGACGAGCGCGAGGGCAGCGTTTCACAACGTTTTGTGGTCTCCATGGCGATGCACGACGGGCCAAGCGACGGCGTGTGACGACTGCAATAGTGGCGGCACACGATGGGGCTGAATAGGGGCGCACGATGGGGCCGAGCAGGGGCACGCGACGATTGCGATTGGTTGCCAGATGTGGCCGCGCAACCATTCCGTGCTCTCCTTCCTTTTTGCAAAAACAGACCCGCGTGTTTTTGCAAAAAGGAAGGAGAGCATGAGATAGTTGTGTGGGGGTTCTTTGAACAAAAAAGACCTACTGTCGTTGGTTGTCGGATGTGTGGACTCGATACGTATTGTGTATTTGTGCACGGGCCATCGTTTATGTATCCGATACAGAGCCCGAAGGAAGGCGACTGCCACCTTCGACTCGCATGATGTCTTCATAGTTAACACAAGGGAAGGAACTCGTTCTTGATTTTCGTAAGCATTGGGCTTAGTTTTTTCCTTCTACTTTTGAGACGACGTTGGACTTGTGTTGGATAGTTATACAAATTGGAGACATTTTTTTTGTTGCAACCCATGGATGTTTACCTTTTCATTTGTCGATTTTTTGTTCTTATATTTTATTGATTTATATATTTTTATAGATAAATGTCATTATAAAAGATTTGTAAATCTAACGTGATGCCACCAATTGGAATATTGACGATATAATCTCTACTAGATTTAAGTGTGAGTTTCTCTGTGTATCTCACCTCCTCATGTGTGTATTCCTAGCGAAAGCCTCACGTGCGAAAAAAAATAAGAGATATTATATATGATATATAGAAACTAGAAACTGTAACAATATACGAGCAACTAATTAGTTTCAATTTATATGACAGTAAATTAAACCTGCCGGTTGAAGAGGCTGTAAGCTAGACTGGTGCTGGCGAGATGGCATGAACCTTGTTGTTGAGAGTTTTTATTGTTATATGATTAGATGGTCTCTACAAATGTTACATGAGTGGTGGTTTAACATAGACAATTTTATTAAAATGGATATATCTTTAAATCGTCCTGTGACACGATGGCATCTTGAAAATGCCAAGTGACAGGGTGGTTTTTATTACCATCGTATCAATCATGAATTTACATTTTGGCCGTCATTTGTACTTAGTAGTATCTAGCGGTGAAGGGTGAGGAAAATCAAGTAGGGGCTAAATCAATGTTATATCTATAGAGTGTAGAAGTATATTCAGAAGTATATATATCTAAGGGTTGGAAGGCTTACTCAACAACCAAAATAAAAACATTAGTTAAAGAAGATCCAATTGCGTAAGGCCTCGTTCGGCTGTGCCGGAACGACATGGAACACGGCCGGTTCCACCCGGAATTATTTGATCTGGATTTAAATCAGAACCAATCTAAAATGGTTGTTCGGATAGACCTGTTCCGTAATAAAACCAAGCCATTTTAGAATGAAACCGGCCTTTTTACCCACTCAACGACTTGGATTAGAACCATACCTATAATCACCTGGAATCAAACCAAACCAAGCCTTTATAGGTTTTAGTGAACCACCCGGATCCACTCTATCCGGCTCAGATTAAAAATATATATATATGTCAAACGAACCCGGATCCCCTCCGCTAGAGTACACCCCTAATTGTATGTATCAACTGTCATTTGACTCCTTTGTTTATAAAAAATAGCCTACCAAGTTTTGCATGGCTATAAATAATGTTAATACACAGAAACAAAAGATTAGACATGATAACATATTTTATGATGTAGTTCAAATAATCTCATTATCGTGTTGAAAGGGAAATGTGGACTTGTGCTATTTCTAGTTGTTTTGGTGATTAAATACTTGTATTTCTATGAACTAACAACCCCTCATATGAGCATGAGCACAGGTGTTTGTAAAGCAAATTGAGGAATACAAGAAAACACACTTTGGGCTTGAAAAGTGGGAATACTGCTCTATGGTTCAAAGTGATAAAGGTATGTTTCTAGTACTTAGTCAATAGTTTTAGAAACTAATCATGTTTGCCTAAGTGCTAGGAATCATATGAAGTCAAGCCAAAAGAAAACAAAGAAAGTTGGCATGAAAAGAAAGAAGATGGGCTGATCTTGGCAGTACTGGACGGTCCGGTGTCACCGACCGGATAATCAGGTATGCACCGGACAGTCTGGTGTCTATACGGCCGAAGTGGCCGCTCTCGGGCCGGCCAAGCCCTGCTGGCTAAAATTCACCGAACGGTCCATGCAGAGCGCCGAACGGTCTGGTGTGATATCAGCCAACGGCTATCAGCAACGTTAGCCTGCTCCAATGGTCAGATAGAAAACCGGACAGTCTGGTGCCCCACAGGACAGTTCGGTGCCCGTCTGAGATGGAAAGTAGCCAATCAGAGATCTTCTGACCGTTAAATTGTGCAGCGTTCGGTGCGCCACCAGACGGTTCGGTGCACCCGCGGACAGGGAAGGCTGGTAGCTTCCAAATGAAGCTCCAACAGTTCCTAGGTCCCTTGGGGCTATAAAAGGACCCCCTAGGCGCCTTGGAACAGTACCCAAGCATACTTTAAGCACAACACAACTCCGAAACTCTGCGACCACGCTTTTGATTTGTTAGACAGAGATTTGAGCGTGTTCTAGAGTTGTGACTCTGTCGTTTTGATTCGTGTGCTCTCTCTTTGCTTGTGTGCGTGGTGTAGCTGTGTTGTGCTCTTGTGTGCATCTCTATTCTCCTCCTTACTCCGGATTTGATTGTGATTAATTGTGTAAGGCGTGAGAGACTCCAATTTGTTGAGATTTCTCACAACGAGATATTGATATAAGGAAGACAACCGAGGAACTCAAGTTTGATCTTTGGATCACTTGAGAGGGGTTGAGTGCAACTGTTGACCAAAGGAAGTCACTACAATATGGAGTAGGCATTGGTCGAACCACGGTAAAAATCAATGTGTCCTCTGTCCATTTTACTTATCGCGATTACTGTCTTCTTTAGTTCTCATACCCACTTGCAATATTTCTCCTAAGTTTAATACTTATCTTAAAGGAGCAATCAAGTGAATAGGTCTCTTTTATTCTCTCTTCTCATCCTAACTTAGTTTTTAGTTTTCACTAACATATTTAATAAACCAAGTTTGTATTGTTTAAATCTAATTTTGTAGGATCACCTATTCACCCCCTTTAGGTGCTCTCACGTGTGTCATTGAACTCTTGTTATGGTATGTTGTGTTGACTTCAATCATATGTGTTGCTTACTAGATCATGATGAACCATGTAGTTTTCATGCATGGATTGTATTATGAAATGTTTTTCCATGTAATTTGTGTTTATGTGTCTACGAAATATCCAAATGTCAAAGATTATTCATTAATGTTGCATACACATCATTGCAAAAATGGTAAAACATTAGAAATTTTAAAACATAGTGGGGAAGCTATTTTGAGGTATTGAAAACAGAGAAAATACATGGATATCACAAGCCTCAGCCTCAGCCTCAGCTAATGAATGGTGCTCCTAGAAATATGAGCTAAAGGAGTGTTGAGATAGCCCTCATGCATAGCTCTAGGCTACGACATATAGAGTTAGTGGAAGAGGAAGGTGAGGAGAAGAGCCTCTGTTCTAGTGGTACCGATACCTATTTTACAATTAGTACAGAACATCTCATTGATGCTAATGATAATGACCAACTCTTCACACTAGTATAAAAAAGCTCTATGTCTGTGGTGAGGTATAATTTTTACAGGTGGTTTCGGTTATCGAGCATCGGCGAAAATAAATTGGTTGTCCCGACTCAAGAACCATCAGTGGAAACACCATTTCACTAGCGTTGTTATTAAAAACCGTCAATGGAAATCGTGCATTTTTGCAAGCGTTTTTTAAGAAATCCACCAGTAAAAATTATATTTTTTATGGCAGTTCCTTATGGAAAACTGTTAGTACAAATCGTGCATTTCTACTGGCGGCCGGTGGTTCCTTAAGAAAATCGTCTGTAGAAATCACTTGAAATAATTTTTTGAGTTTTTCAATTACCTCAGATGAAAAAAAACTCCAAAATAAAAGTTGTAGATCTCTAAAAGTTATGAAACTTTGTAGTTGACAACTTTTTCATTTGAAATCATTTCTGCTCTGAAAATTGCATCTGAATTTGTTAAATTTATTATGCAAATTTTGCAAACGACCTTGGATGGACAAGGTACCAAAATAAAATGTGTAGAACTTAAAAAGTTATTCAACTTTATAGTTGATAATGTTTTTGTTTGAATTTGTTAATAGCCTCAAACAATCAATTTACACTTGTTTTGTTATAATATGTGGGCAACAAAACTGTAATCTAGTGGTCTTCCTCTTTAGGCGTGGTTGTTGTTTCAGTTCCACTAGAGGTAAAAAAATAAGTTTCTACGGGTACTAGGCATATTCTTGAAATGAAGAAAAAAGAGGATTGACCTATCTAGCTTGTGAGATAACAATCATTGTTGTCATAGTAGGACATCAAATGATAGAATTTGTAAGTAACAATAAAAATGATGCCAACATATAGTAGGTATAATGCTTACCAATCTGCATGGGCACCAAAATAAGCAATGGCCACCATAGATCCATCCATCGGACATTTGGATCACATAGTTTCATAGTGACAACACTTGGGTCATTCTTCTTCTCTCATAATCATATGGCAACACTTGGGGGGCAAAAGTCACCCCTTATACTAGAAAAGGCTCAAGCAGGGAATGATAGCAATGGAGACCAAATGAACTAGGCCAGTTAAAGCAACATGGAGGAGGCGCATCTTCGAATGGTGACATTTAGGGAAGATATGCATGTGTGGTTGTTGTTAATTTTATACTCCGGTGCATTGATGATGGCATCCCAAATTGTAGCAGTATGCCTCAAAGGCTACATGCCCTATGCTATATTGCCATGAAAGGACAGAGATGTTGGCAAAGGGAGTGAAAAGATGTTTCCTAAAATTACAAAACTTATATTAGAAATAAAATAAAATAGGAACACCTATCTAGGTACGATCTAGAACTTGTAAACTATATTAGTGAATCCTAGGAACCTCTTCCCTACATATAATAAGAACAATAAGCAAATAGGGTAGTGCTCTACGTAAAAATCTAGAGAACCCAATGCAAGTTTGGAAAACCAGAGCATCTAGTTTTTTTAGAAGTATCCTCCAAAAAGAAGGGAACTTCTCCCTTTCAACTTGAGGATTACACTTGACTTCCTAGGGTTTATTCTAAGTGTCTTTGTTATAGATTCACTAAGAGACTACTGAAAGTCGCCTAGAGGGGGGTGAATAGGCGAAACCTGAAAATTAAAACTTTATCCCCCAACTAGATCCCTTGATTAGTGGTTAGAACAAGATATACAAATATAGGAGTGTACAAACTAAGTTCTTGCTTGAAAAGAATATTGCTAAATAATGCGGGAGTGGTGAATCAAATAAGTTATAGAATAACAAAGCAAGAAGCCTTAGATGAGAAGAGCACTAGGACAAGTTCTTTCTTGCAACGTGTTGCTTCACTAAATGGAAATTTAACTTGAAGCAACACCAAATGATATTGGCAAAGAATGGAGCAAGAAAAACTTAGAATACGAGAAAACAAACAAATCACAAGCAATAAACACAATGGATACGGGTGATTTGTTTTACCGAGGTTCGGCCCTCGAAGGCCTAGTCCCCGTTGAGGAGTCCACTTAAGGACGGGTCTTTTTCAACCCTTTCCCTCTCTCCCCCCCCCCCGATCACACAAGGATCGGTGAGCTCTTCTTCTTCTCAAGGATCACTCTCGATCCCACAAGGATCACCACACTCTTTGGTGTCTCTTGCTAGCTTTTACAAGTCTCCAACACTTTGGAGGAAGTTCGAATGGGAGTCAAAACTCCACGCACAAATGAACACAAAGATGTAGCACACACTATCTCTCAATGAATCTCACAAGGCGCTAGGGCTAAACTCAATTGAGTAGCTCTCAATTGCTTGCTCTCTCTCTCTTTTGTGGCACTTGTGTTGGTTGTAGTGGACTAAATCTTGTGTATAGGATGTATCAATGAATTTATGTGGTTGGGAGGGCTTGAGTATGTCAACTAGATGACTTGGAATGTTGCTTGGGCTCCCACACCTTGAAGTGGCCGGTTGGGGTGGTATTTATAGCCACCAACCAAAATCTAGCCGTTGGTGAAAGCTGTCTGTCGTATGGTGCACCGGACAGTCCGGTGCGACAGCCACGTCACCCAACCGTTAGGGTTCCGACCGTTGGAGCGCTGACTTCTGGGTCCGCCTGGATGTCCGGTGGCGCACCGGACATGTACTGTAGAGTGTCCGGTGCGCCATGACGCGCGTGCCTGACTTCTGCGCGCTCTGGCGCGCATTTAATGCGCCTGCAGGTGACCGTTGGCGCCGAAGTAGTCGTTGCCCTGCTGTCACACCGGACAGTCCGGTGTACACCGGACATGTCCGGTGAATTATAGCGGAGCGGCTGCTGCGCGATCCCGAGGCTAGCGAGTTGGTGAGGCCGCGCTTCCTTGGAGCACCGGACTCTGTCCGGTGTACACCGGACAGTCCGGTGTACACCGGACAGTCCGGTGAATTATAGCGAAGCGGCCTGAGGAATTCCCGAAGGTGGCGAGTTCGAGTTGGGGTCCTCTGGTGCACCGGACATTGTCCGGTGGCGCACCGGACACTGTCCGGTGTACACCGGACAGTCCGGTGCCTCCAGACCAGAGGTGCCTTCGGTTGCCTCTTTGCTCCTTTGTTGAATCCAAAACTTGATCTTTTTATTGGCTGAGTGTGAACCTTTTGCACCTGTATAACTTATACACTAGAGCAAACTAGTTAGTCCAATATTTGTGTTGGGCAATTCAACCACCAAAATTATTTAGGGACTAGGTGTAAGCCTAATTCCCTTTCAATCTCCCCCTTTTTGGTGATTGATGCCAACACAAACCAAAGCAAATATAGAAGTGTATAATTGAACTAGTTTGCATGATGTAAGTGCAAAGGTTGCTTGGAATTGAGCCAATATAAATGCTTACAAGATATGCATGGATTGTTTCTTTATAATTAACATTTTGGACCACGCTTGCACCACATGTTTTGTTTTTGCAAATTATTTTTGTAAATTCTTTTCAAAGTCCTTTTGCAAGATAGTCAAAGGTAAATGAATAAGATTTTGAGAAGCATTTTCAAGTTTTGAAATTTTCTCCCTTTGATCCAAATGCTTTTCCTTTGACTAAACAAAACTCTCCCTCAAATAGATTCTCCTCTTAGCGTTCAAGAGGGTTTTAAGATATCAAGTTTTAAAAATACTACTTGCTCCCCCTTTAGAACACAAAGAGATACCAATTTAAAATTTTCCAATTGAAAACCATTAATTTTAAAATGGGTGGTGGTGCGGTCCTTTTGCTTTGGGCCAATACTTTCTCCCCCTTTGGCATGAATCGCCAAAAACGGATACTTGGAATGAGATATAGGCCCTTTTGCTTACTACTTTCTCCCCTTTGGTAAATAAAACATATGAGTGAAAATTATACCAAAGATGGAGAGTGAAGCGGAGCGACGGCGAAGGATTAGTAGAGTGGAGTGGAAGCCTTTGTCTTCGCCGAAGACTCCAATTCCCTTTCAATATACCTATGACTTGGTTTGAAATACACTTGAGAACACATTAGTCATAGACATAAAAGAGATATGATCAAAAGGATATATCAAATTAAGCATGATCATAATTCTATATAACATAGATTGCTCCCCCTAAATATGTGCATGGAGAGGAACATATGTTTTGGCCTTAAACGTCAATTGCACATAATTAGGTTAATGAGAACATATCTATATTATACGGAATGTGAAGTGCATTGTGTCATAGTATAAGTGTGATGCTCATGACAGTTTATGCACCTATGAAAGCATGTTGTAAATATTTCAAGCATTTTCCCTTAAGGATTTCAAAGAGGCTTAAGGACCATCCACCTTTGGAATAAAGGCAGCTTATCCTCGTTACAAGGTTAAGCTTTAAGCTCTTTGACAATTAAATCACTTCATCTAGTTTCAACAAAGATGCATTAAAGCATGAATGAATTTTTGAGAAGTTAAACTAGATATGAAGCAGGGATATGCATGGACATGCTTTCTCTTCCTATTAAACAAGATATGTAAAGAGAGTATAGCAAAGGAAGATTTAGGTACAAGTTTAAATGAAAGGAGATAGTTTTACCTTTTTGTACCTTTACATAGGGACGCTCTCTTCATTGTGCTTTGTCCTTAGTCTTAGATGCTTAAGACCTATTCTTAATGACAATATATGGAAATATTTTGCACAAGAGAGAGTTCTACAACTAGTGATCTTTTCAAGTTATTGTTAGCATATATCAAATGGATCACAAGTTGCATAAATATATCATGAATTCTCCTTTTAACTTAGTGCATATCAAGAGAGATATCGATTGATAGTATACACGGCACTAAGAAGCATGATTGTTGATTGAAGTCATTCAATGATCAACTAAATAACAGATGTGATCAAAAGAACAACATACGCATTAGATTATCAATTAAGCTTAGAGTAGGAGAATCCAGCAAATATGCTACTTTAAAGACAAATAGGGAGAAGCATTATACATCTTGATCAAGGCTCATAAATTTTGCAATAACACCTTAAGCCTAGTAGTCTCATAATGAAAGTATTTAGAATACTCACAATCACACCATTGATTGTTTTGTAGACCTTATTGTCCAAGTAGGTGTTGTTGTTCTTGATGTCCTCCTCTTCCATTTGAGAGTCCTCCCTTTGTAGTTGTTTCCTTTTCCTTTCAAACTTATTGAAAATACTCAAGAAAGATGTTAATAGTACAAGGGAGTATATGATGAAAGATGATCTCTTTAGATAGAAAATAAAGACAGTTCATCATTCATAAGTCACACAGACATGAAGTAAAATCCTTAACATTAGTGCATTTCATTTGAGAAATATGAGTGAGCATTTTAATAATCATTGGAGATTTTACTTTATCATATTAAATTTAGTTAATCAATACTTGGAAGCAAATCAATATGATAACAAATATAGCAAAGGCATGAAATGGATTCTAATGGATAAGTACATTGATGAGAATGAGATTGAATGCACATTTTAGCCAATTTAAATTCGATAAAGAATCTATTTCTTCACAGAGATATAATTAGAGTAAATAATCATTGATGGGAACTATATTTGATTAAGAAGATGAGTTCCCATACCTTTGCTTTTACCTTTCTTCTTTTGGGTGAAGAACAACCCATGAGGCTTATGTACTTTCTCTTTTGTAGATATTCATAAGTAAGCTCAAGAGATACGTTGTTAGTAACACAAGCACTAGTTTCCATTTTTGTAACCATTTTTGATAAGGAATGAAAAGCTAGATTACTAAAACATGGAAACTTCATAGCATGAACTAGATTATCCATAGATGATGTTATGCTCAATTTTAACTCATAAAACAAGCATAAATAATCCTTTGAGATTATAGGAATAAATCTAATTCATGATTTGGAAAGCGATAAATGTGAAAGAATCATAAAACATTGGATTGATTTTTCTTTTCATGTTAGATTACACGCTTCCAAAGAGAAACTTATTCTCTACAAGTGAGACTACTTGGGTTACTTAGATAAAAATCATTAGTCTCACTATTCTAGTTATAGAGAGAGTTTTCCTTTTACAAGTGTCCTAAGGATTTGAATTCCTTACATGACACCTTATTCTTTTAAGAACATGAAATATCTCTCTATATCTAGAATCATGGCAATAACAAGATAATTAGGGGAACATGCCATGATATACTTGCACATTTTAAAGCATGTAGATTGTCATAGGATGGAAATGATGAGTATGCAATCTACCATATGAGAGGAAATTCTTCAAAGAATGGTAAATAAAATTTGAAAATATTTGAAGTGCTATATATTTCTAAGTGACTACACAAGACACATGAGAAATGATAGTTTAAAATACTTGCACTTAAAAGCATAGAAGTTACCATCCTTTGACTTTCCTCCATGTTGTAGACCTTGATTTTTGGCACATGATAACTCTTTATTTCCTACAACATCAATACCTTCCTCGAGATGATATGAGTTTAAGCCATAGTAATTTGAAAAATAACCTTGAGTCAATCACGGATATAGATCATTGAAGATTGATAGCTTGAGTTGATAAGAATTGAATGGACTCTCTCAAGCACCTCAAGGCTTCATATCATCTCTTTCTCCTGCAAAGCTTGTCAAGCATATTTTGGTACCCATCGCTTGATGGGTCCATCACGGTTAGTCAACAAGGATCTAGGAACCCAAGAGTCCTTTGTGTTAGCACTAGGTAAACTCATTACCTTTCTAGCACAAGTTGCAATTTTGGGTTGCCTAGTTACATGAGAATTAATTGACAAGCTAGGAGTGGAATTGTTACCAATGGGACAATCCTTGCATTGATGTCCCTTCTTTCGGCATGTGTAGCATAGGCGTTTTTCAAGTTTTGAAGTTTTCTTCTTTCCTTGTTTGTCGCCTGCTACATGGTTAGTAAAAACTTTCTTTTCTAACCCTATGCCTTTTTGTTTTAAATGGGGACAAGATCTAAGCAAGTGTCCCTTCTTGGAGCATTTAAAACAAAGTCTATCATCCTTGTTAATAATCAAGCCATTTTTAATGTAGGGACATGACCTAATCAAGTGCCCCTCTTCAAAGCATTCACTACACCTCTTAATGTGAAGTGTGGCTTGATCATTACCTTGGATGTTACCTTTTGTGGAGGCGTGGTTGAGGCTTTTGGAGGAGGTGTTGAATTTCATCTTTTGTTTCTTCCTCTTGGTAATCCTCAAATCCTTGACATTTTCTTTAAGAGATGTAGTGCATGCCACGGTTGTTCTCGTCTCAAGCTTCTTCACCATGTGATCACGGTTATCTTGAGAAGGTTGGGCAATGCATTTCCCTTTTAGTTGTGTCAAGCTCATCTTTAGCCTCTCATTTTCTTCCTTGAGCTTTTGATATGAATCATCGTTTGTTCCTGCAAATTCTAGCTCAAAGGAAGATTTGCTTGTCGACGGACAACAAGCATTAGCACATGGTAATATAGTATCAATTTGAATACATGTGCATGAGTGAGGTTGTTGGGATTTTAAATTTTCTATCACAACCTCATGAGCAATGTTTAACATGATATGATCATCCATAAGATTTTCATGAGAGCATATGAGCATATCATATTGTAACACCCGGTTTTAGCGGACAAAGCCGGGTGCATCTCATACATGCGCCAAGAAGACAACATATATAATAACAGAGTGTATAGAGATAAATGTCATAAATCATCAGAGTATTTATTACATAGCGGAAGACTTATTACAAAATAAAGATGAATATAAAACGAACTAAGGATCGTCGGCGCCAATGTCGACTGAGAAACGCCACCTAGATCAGGTCAAACTCCTCGATACTTGACTCCACTTGAAACCACCTGTTCTTCTCCTGTGGGGGGGGTGTGAGACAGCAAGGGTGAGCTCACACATGTTCATCGCTCAACAAGTTGTGGGGAATAATGTGACATGAACTCGCCAAAGGTGGGAGTTCATAAAGTGTAAGGCTGATCAACAATAGAGGTTACAGCTGAGCATTGCTTTTAAGTAGTTGGTCAAATTTTATTAGCAGTTACTAAGTGTAAGTGAATACCAAACCATAATAAAATAATAGAACAAAATTAATAATAAACCCATGCAAATGCAAATGACAAATGGAGTTTAGGTTCCATAATTTAATCATCGGAGAGTCCTGAGCCGCTCATGACCGTGAGCTCGGCTAGTATACCAGTTTTACACTCTGCAGAGGTTGTACCCTTTACCCACAAGTCATGTTTCCCATGTCGCCAGGGTTAGCTAGGCCCTTAGACACTACCAAGGTGAATGGCTAGGGATCCACTACGAGGCCTTTACAAAGTTCCACTAGCTTCCGAAAACCCGCTACAGTTTATAGGAAGTTCCAATGCAGGGTTCCTGGCTGACCGCCATCGCAGCAAAATCAACCAGGGACCTCCCTACACTGACCACTCCCCTACTGCCCTTGCCCCTTTCGGGTAAGGTAGTCTTCCGCTAGCTTTCCTAATTAGTCAGCCAAGGGGTCCCATTCCTCCCTTGTGGTGGCACGTGGTTCTCAAGTTAAGCTCCATGTTCCAATTAACAATAGCATAATGATCTTGACATGAACATAAATAGAATAACAAAATGACTGGAACATGGATATAATGAAATATTAACCCAAAAACCACGTAAAGCAATAGCATAACTACCCATATGATTCAGGGGTAAACAAGGTAAACAGGATAAACAGACTAGGGAAACCTATTGGGTCCCATCAAAATTAAGCCTATGCATGGTAAATGATTATAAAGAACATTATTGGGTAACAAAAGTGAATCAAGGGCACAACTTGCCTGGCACTTGAGATTCCAGGAACCAACTTGCTTTTCAGATGACACGTGTCCTCGCGCTAGTCGTAGCAATACAAACAAACATGGTATAGATAAAATTAACATCACACCAAACATACACTACATAATAATGATTTACGCGTTGCTACGAGACTAACGCACTTGAACGGATCAAATCGGAATTAAAATGAAGGAGTTATGAATTTATGAAGTTTTAAGTGTGCTTGCTACAAAATTAATTGAGTAATCAATTCTAGTATAGATTTCATGTTAAAACAGTGTTATCAAGTAGTAGGCAATATTAATACAAAATTATGGGAACTAGAATGGACTAAAAAGGAGCTAATATGAATTTTCTAGAGATTAAACACTGTTCTGGAATTATTTTTATATTAAAAATCATTTCCTATATTCCTTTATTCCATTTTTACCTCGCCCTGGACTGCGCACCAGATATCTAAAGAGTGCAGGGAGTTCTGCGCAAAAACCCCGCAGACTCAGATTACCTTCAATGTGGACGGCGGGTTTATTTTGTGAAAACAGAGGGTCTCTTTATGAAGTTTGCCACGCGAAGGGGTATCGGGTAACTAGAGCCGTCCAGATTAGATCTAGCGGCGAAGATTGGATCTGGCGTGTTATGTACTGGTGAGCAGTGAGGACCATTGGATAATGGATCAATGGTCCAGATCACATTTGAAAGCGATCTAATCCTACACGTCGGTAAATGATCCAACGGTAGAGATAGGCTCTAGTCGGGTTGGCCCTATCTTCCAATCCTGGCCACTGATAACATGATCTACGGTTCATGGGTTGTCTTCCACCATCGATAGCTGAGCGCAGCAGATCCGCACCAGTGGCGGCTGCCCCCAACGGTGGAGACCATCACCGGTGCCTCCATCCAATCGAGCACCAGAACTCCCCTTTCTCCTACGGTTTGTGCTACGCAGAGCGGACCAGCAAGCGAACCAAAGGGTCCAGAATCTCACCAGGGACCATGCCGAGGAGACCTTCAACCATGGTGCAGCGGCTCGGTGATGAGCACTGGATTGAAGGAATTCCGCAGAGGCCCAAGCAGAATTGGAGCACCGATGAACAATCCATGGCATCCCAGAATTCTAAATCGTCCTAGGTTCATTGCACGATACTACAGAGACTGGGCAAGCGCTGGGTGTCGGCCATACCTGACTCCGGAGGCCGGGAAGGGGATACCCACACTGTTCCACGAGTGGAGACGACGCGATGCATTCCCAGATTCGTCGCAATGGCCAGGCAGCTGTGAGGACGTGTCGGTGCTGGCGAGACCTTGGGGCGCGGGATTTGGGGCGAGCACAGAGCTGCCACACGAGCAGTCGACAGGGGACGCTCACCGTGCCCCATGACGCATCCTGGACATTAGCGGACCCGCGGTAGAGTTCTTCCTCCGATGAGGAATTTCCCAACCACCAGGTCCCCATCGGTACCGCACACGGCGAGCGATTCTTCCCTAGTATGGTTGAAATCCGATTAATAGAACTCCGCCCGGCTTCTCCACGCAGTGGTGATGCCTTCCACTGATTCTTCGACCGCCCAACGCTGTAGCCCGGGGATTCTCATGATGCGCAGAGGTGGACCAATGGAGGTGGTCGCGACTTCGCCCTTCTTCCTCACGGTAAGAGTGGCGGTCTGGATTAAGGGAAAACAACGAGAGAAGGAAGAACCCGTGACCCACCCTTAATAGCCTAGAGATGTCGGTTGGGCGCAGCTGCGCTCGAGCTGGCGGTGAAATCGGCGAGCAGTTGACTGGGGAAGATCTACAGTGCTCGTTGGCATACCGGGTCCGCAGACCATTGTGACATGCGAGCGAATGACCATAGGGGCCCACCACGTTTCCGCTACGATCGCGCCTGGCCAAGTAATTCGTGAGGCTGACCTGTGGGTCCCCTGCCGTCATCTTCACAGCGTCGCGCTGCATGGGTTGGAAGGCGCCGACCACCCGGCCCCACCAGCCAGTGATCCAAGGCGAGAGGGAGGCAGCGCTGGCGGCGGCTGGGCCGAAATGCAGATCGGCGGCCCAGTTAGCTTTTCTGTTTTTTTCTTTTTACTCCTATTTGAATTTTCCCTTTTCATTTGAATCTCTAAATTTGAACTTGCATATGAGTTTCACCCTTAAGTCAGGTGTCACATTAAAATTAATAGTATAGAAATAATATTTTATTTATTTATTTTGTATTATTTTTACTCACATGAAATTTTCTTTCTTTCCTTTTCTAGAATTTCTTTTAGATTGTCAAATTCTACTTTGGGTATTAATATTTTTCTTTTCACATTATTCTATGTTGTCATAAAATGCAACAAAATAAAACTCCAGCATGATGCATGTATTATTTTTGGGTGTCTTTCGTCATTTATTTATTTGTTTAATTGTGGTGTTCACATGAAATGATAAATAGAGATGGCACTCATGTATACAAAGGAATATAACTTTCTCCTTTAGATTTTCTTACAAAGTGGGTATTACACATATTTATCTTGAAAAGCTAGATTTTCAACTTTTAGCTTTTCTACTTGGTCCTTAAGCAAGGTATTCCTATTTACTAATTGAGCGATACAATGTAAAGCGTTATCTTGCTCAATTGAACTAGTTTCATACCTTTGGACCAAATCAACATGAGAGCACTTTAGCTCCTCATGTTCTTTAGTCAACTCGTCAAAGTGTAGCATTTTCATGGAGAGAATATCTTCTAGCCTTTGACGAGCTTCGCTTTGCTCTCTCGCTCTTTCTAGAAGTTTGAGCATGACCGCCTTATCTTCTTGGCTTAGGCGAGCGTAGAGATGCAAGAGGCTTCTTTCTTCCTCCTCATCCTCATTTGTCCTTCCGCTATCATTTTCATTAGCCACACAACATATGTGGGAATCGAAATGGGAAGACAAACCTTTTGGAGAGGTGGATTCATCGTTTGGTCTCCTCCGTTCATTTTCTTCTTCTTCCTTGCAAGGGTTAGTATCACAAATACCAAAGGAAGTAGAAGCACAAAATGAACTATCATGTTTGGACTCATTAAATTTGCTTTTAATTCTAGTCCAAATATCATGCGCATCATGGATTGATTCGTCATAATTTGATATGAAGGCATGATAATCTTCTTTGCTAAGAGAATTACTTAAGATGTCAAAAGCTAGGTAGTTTAAGCGAAAACATCTTTGATCCTCCTCGGAGATAATTTTTCCGTTATAACTAGGAGGAAAGATACTCTTGAAAGATACTCTTACAAAGTGGGCCATCTTCTCCTTCTTCCTCTGTACCTGTTGATGTAGCATCTCCATATCCCTGATTTCTTGGTCTAGCTCTTCCTCCTGAAGCGTTGGGCTGCCGGCCTTTCTCTTCTGGCTTCGGGCCTCCCGAAGAGAGACGGTCTCCTGGTTGTGGTCCAGCGGTTGCAGTGCTGCAGCCCCAGCCGCTGAAGCTTTCTTCGGTGCCATAGCGAAGGTCTACAGCTTCCGAAGGTGTTCAAAAAACTCGAAGTGGAAGTGAGTTCACCGGAGGTGGGCGCCAATGTTGGGGACTTGTTCTCAAATGCTAAGAGTTAAGAACAAGGCAACATAAAAAATGTTAAGTGTTAAAGTCCTTCGTCCTTCGGAACATTATGTCCCTTCGGGAGATAATGTATTTCGGACGAAGGTCACAAGAGACATACCTTCGTAAACATAACAAGTAATGACGAAGGACTCATATAGGGCATGAAATATAATATAAACACCATCATAGAATCATTTCTATTTTATTAACATGGAAAAATAGAAATGATTTCAAATTACAAATGTACCTTCGGTCCTGAGAGAAGGTAGAAAATACAAGCGTGGCGCAAAAGCAGATGCCAAGTCAGCGTGAACAGTACGGGAGTACTGTTCATCTATTTATAGACGCGGGACGCAGCCCACGTAAAATTACATCCATGTCCATTACATTTGTTAATGACTTATGGAAGTCTGTCAAGGCCCACGTAGTCTTTTCATCTTTAAGTCGGTTCCCCTTTCCGCTATCGCGACGAAGCTTCCTTGCGCACAGCTCCGGCTGTGCACCATCCTTCGTAGAGCTTGGTAATCAGCTCGTCCTTCGTCTGGTTCAGGCTTCGTCCTGACCGTGCTTTATGTTCATAATTCTGAGTCCGAAGATACCTGTTCACGTAATCCACTTGGAAAACATTGTCAAATCATGTTTTTGAGGACCTTCGGAGGACGAAGGCCCCCAACAGTAGCCCCTCGCAATATTAATTTGTTAATAATAAATTCAGATTGCGATATGGACGAAGGCCTTGAGCCGAAGGTCCGAAAAAACACCTTCCCTTTGCTAGAATAGCAACATCCACTGACAAGCGGGGTCTTTCAATTTTCAACGCCCTGGGCGTATAAATAAGATCGCACTGCCAACTCATTTGGTACGCATACTTGCCATCTGCTTCGGTCCACTAAATTTTTAGCTCGTGCATTAAGATTGGTGACCTTTTTGATTTCGAAGCTTCGGCCCTGAAAACAGTTTTCTAGCGTTTCCGAAGATGCCTGAAGGTAAGAAGATCCCTGCTGAGACGAAGCTGAGTCTCGAGGAAGAGAAGAATTTGGGGTTTCTGATAGCGATGGCGGAGACCAATACAGAGAAAATCACCAAGGAGATTCTTGAAGGTTTGTCCGAAGATACTGGTGACAGCGACAGCTATGATGTAGAAAGTGGTGGGGAAGAGGCCGAAGATCGACCATGGCGGCCAAGTCACACGGTTTTCGGGAAAACCACTATCAAGCAGAGTCATATTGATAATATGAGGGGGCGGTATTTTCGAGATATATCTATTGTGAGGGCTGACGCTGGAGAAAAGACTTCTCCCACCCCTGAAGAAGATGAAGTCGTAATCTTCCGAAGCTTTCTCAAGGCTGGGCTTCGATTCCCCCTAAGCAACTTTGTTGTCGAAGTCCTGAAAACATTTCAAGTCTACCTTCATCAAATTACCCCCGAAGCCATCATAAGAATGGGGGTGTTTGTCTGGGCTGTGAGAAGCCAAGGTTTGGAACCAAATGCTAAAAGCTTCTGCAACATTCATGAGTTATTATACGAGACGAAGCCCTGGGGAAAAGAACAATACCACAACAATTTTGGGTGTTACAGCTTCGGTGCCCGCTCCGGGTCAAGTTGCCCTGTGCCGACCTTTCGGAAGAGGTGGCCCGGAGCCTGGATGACAGAGTGGTTCTATGTAAAGAATGACTTATCAGCGCAAGAAAATGTTAAGAGTATCATTATGCGCCCCATCTGGCAACGCTTCGGACTTCGAAGGCCGAAGGTTGAAATGGACGAAGCAGCCGAGGAATGCCAAAGAGCCTTCGGCGTAATCTGCTCTTTCATTGGGACAAGGGACTTGGTCCAAGAGCACATTGCCTTCAGGGTATGGCCACTTGCAGAAAAGTGGGAAATGCCGAAGGAGACCATTAAAGAGTCCGACGAAGGCGGACTGGTCAGACTGAAATACACATTCAAATATGCAGATAAATTTGTTGAACCTGATGATGACTGGTTGAAAAGCATTGAAACATTAAGTGACGAACTGCTTGGGGCATATTCGAAGGCCGAAAATACTGCGTTATCAGCAGCCTTCGGAGGCCGAAAGAAGAAAAGGCTCAACCGGGTATTTGACGCAATCGGATTTGTCTATCCTGACTATCATTATCCGGTACTGGGTCGCAAAAGAAAAATTACTTCTCCTGCGACAGAAGCTACCACAAGTGCCCCTAGTGAGCCAGCGCCGCAAAGGAAAAAGATGAAGGTGCTCACCCACCGAGCGCGCTTTATTGAGCCGGCCACAGTGCCAGAATTTATTGGTGAAATTTCTTTGGCCTCTGAAGCTACAAAACCAGCTCCAGTGCCGAAGATAGTAGAGAAAACTGAAGCGCCTTCAGCAGTAGAAAAACCGAAGACTGAAGGGCCAAAAACATCAGAAATTTTAAGTCCTTCAGCAAATGTCGACACAACAAAAAATCAAAAGGGCCCATTGGTGACCCCAAGAAGAAAAAGAATGGTGAACGTACTAGATGTCTTGGAGACAATTAAGTCTTCAAGCACAACCGCAAAGGAGTCTATTGAACTCGCTGAAGCATCTACTGAAGCTTCGAAACAACAAGCTGAAGCTGAAGCTGAAGCTGAAGCTGGGCCTTCAGAGCCCGCCAAGGAACAATCTGAGAAAATATCGGAACCAGCTTTAGTTGAAGAAATTGACACTGCCGCCCCCGAAGCTCCCTCCAGCATACGCGATTACATCGTGCGACATGCTTCGGGGAAGAAACTGTCTGAAGAAGAAATCTATGAAGCGAATCACTATGCTAGAGAGTTGAAGTATCCGAAGGGGGCAGTAGTATTCAATGGGACAAACGAAGATGATTTCCTGTACTGTCTCCCAGACAATAAAGAATTATCCGTGTGCCGGGAAATGGCTAGAAGCATGGGGTTCCCGAAACTCGAAGCTGGATTATGCGCCATGACGAAAGAGGATCTCGCAGACAGTCTTGCATATAATAGCCTAAAGGTATGGAAATTAAACGTTTGAAAAAACTTTTTAATGCGTAATTCATTCCTTTATTCTTATATGGATTCTTTTTCATATAGGGCTTGATTCTGAGCAACGCATTAAGAGCCCAAAAAAACGCCGAAGATGAAAGCTATGACATTGCGTTTAACAATTTACGCTCCGAAGTTATCAAACTGAGAAACGAAGCTCTGGAAAAGGATAAAATTCTGCTTACACTGGTAGATAAAGTAAAGAAGGACGAAGCTGCTTCAAAAGCCCAGGCCGAAGCCCAAAAACGTGAAATTAAAGATCTTCAGAAACAGCTAACTAGAGCCAAAGAGGAACGTGTGCTTGAGGAAACGAAACGAGAACTTAGTGATCATATGGTCAATAAATTGGAGTTAAGTGTTAAAGAGCTTCGTGCATCTCAGAGGAAATGTTATGTTAAATCTGTAGAATGCGTGAAAAAGATAAAATCCAGCTTCGCCAGCGTTGGCGCCTTTTCTAGTGAAGAGGACTTTTCAAGAGGCAATCCCGAAGGTCCACTGGACTGGATTAGTCACGAAGCAGAAGCCTTCGAAGAAATCCTGAGCAGCCGCGGTGATATCTGCGCTTTTTCAGGCGCCAGGGGAGTTGCTGCTGTTTTGGAGAAGAAAGGTTGTGAACATATAAAATCCTTAGCTCAGTCCGAAGCTGCCCTGTCCCCTGAAGACATCAAAGATCCCTCAACCGAAGCAAGCATGGTTGGCGGTAAATTCTTCACTGATATCTGGGACAATGGCGGCCGAGAAATGGCGCAAGAAATAATTCAAAGAAGCGAAAAAGGCATCCATGATGCTAGGAAAGTGGCAGAAGCTGCCGAAAAAAGTACAGAGCCCGAAAGGCAATTAGGTATCAATTAGTCGTTCTTATTGTGTTGTAATTTTTATTTCAAACTTTGCTCACGGTTTGTAATAGTAATGAAGAAATGTTCTCTTCCCTCAGAAGCTGCTGGATCGACTGCCGACCCCCACACAAAAGGGGATGATGAAATTAAACAAATGGCCGAAGCTATCATGGACAAAGTTGTTGATCAACTTCTAAATGAAGCCGCCGAAGCAGTATTAAGAGAAGACTAGATGCTATTTAGAAAAAACATTTAAAGTGTGATCTATGTAACATTTTGTACATTTGAATGTAATATATAAGTTTCTTTTCATTATTCAATTCTTTACGATGCATGAAACTCTACATACATACCATTTTTGAGCCTTCGGCGAAAAAACACCTTCCCTTCTTTTCATGCTTCGTGAAGAAGACATTCTCCGTTAAAATTATTCTGATGAAACGCGTTCATACTTCATGAAAACATTCTCCGAAGCTATACAATTTCGATATTGCTCTGATGAAGCTCGTCCATGCTTCGTAAAAATATTCTCCGAAGCTGTATTCCGAAGATTATCATTGTATTCCCTCGTGACTTTACACAATTTTCACTTTCTCAAAGCGTCCTTTCGAAGGTTGATACTGTGTCCCCTTCTTTTGCCAAATGCAACATGATGTATGATGCTTATGTTATGCAAAATGATGTGATGATGTTATGTTATGCAAATGACATTTGTTCCGAAGATACACACAAAATATATTCGTAAGCTCTGCATTCCCTTAGGAACGTCTTTGGAGCTTCTTCGCCTTTTACTTAGACGGTATAAGCTCTGCATTCCCTTAGGAACGTCTTTGGAGCTTCTTCGCCTTTTACTTAGGCGGTATCAGCGTTGACTTTTCGTTGTATGCTCTGCATTCCCTTAGGAACGTCTTTGGAGCAAAAAACTTACACTGCGCTCCCTTTGGAACGGCTTTTTGTAACTTCGGCAACTTACTCTGCGCTCCTTAGAACGACTTTTTGTTGCTTCGAAGGATTTTTAATAATCCGAAGACCCTCCTTGTTACCGCAAATTTTTAAGCTTCAGCAACTTAAGCCTGTAGAGAAGATAGGTTTTTCTGATAACCAACCACGAAACTATTATATGAAAACTGAAGTGTTCTTTATTACACCGAAAATAGAACTTAAACGGAAAAGACTGCTATCAAAGTAGGATATTTGTCAATAAATGTGCTTCGACTCCGGCACAGTACTGTTGACTGTACGGGCTTCAGATTGCTCTCTGAGATCCCTTTGGTGCGGAACATATTGGCTCCCTTCTGGCTGCTGGCCTTGTTGCAGCGGAGGTGGAGGCGGGGGCTGTTGCCATGAAGCTTGAGGTTGACTTGCCGAAGCTACGGAAACTGCAGGGTGGTTGCCCACGTACTCCGGGATGTAAGGCTGATGGTATGAAGCAGTATGCATGACCTGCTTCGGCTGTCCCTGTTGCGCTGCAGCTTCTGCTAGCTCCTTTTGTTTCTGGATGGTAACATGGCACATCCTGGTGGTATGGCCCTTGTTCTCACCGCAGAATAAGCAAAATGTCCTCCTTGGTTGATCTCCAAATCTCCCGCCGAAGCCCCTGGCGCCTCTGCCTCTTGGAGCTGGTGGCCGAAAGAAAGTTTGCTGCTGCCCCGAAGCCTGTGAGGAGCACTGCGGCCTGTTCTGTTGACTCCCCTTATCATCATTTTGAGTGTTGTGGATGGACCTGACATGTCTCGGATAGAATCGTCCCCCGAAGCCCCTGGTCATCTCAGAAAATCTGAAGGCCTCCTCCCTTCTTTGGCGAAAGTCGTTATCTGCACGAATGTACTCGTCCATCTTTTGGAGTAGCTTCTCCAGAGTCTGAGGAGGCTTCCTAGCAAAGTATTGGGCTGCAGGTCCAGGACGAAGCCCCTTGATCATGGCTTCGATAACAATTTCATTGGGCACCAACGGTGCCTGTGCCCTCAAACGCAAGAACCTTCTGACATACGCCTGAAGGTATTCTTCATGATCCTGAGTGCACTGAAACAAGGCTTGAGCAGTAACCGGCTTCGTCTGAAATCCTTGAAAGCTGGTTAACAACATATCCTTCAGCTTCTGCCATGAGGTGATCGTTCCTGGTCGAAGGGAGGAATACCAGGTCTGAGCAACATTCCTGACGGCCATAACGAAAGACTTCGCCATGACTGCAGCATTGCCCCCATACGAAGACACTGTTGCTTCGTAGCTCATTAAGAACTGCTTCGGGTCTGAATGGCCGTCGAACATGGGAAGCTGGGGTGGCTTATAGGATGGAGGCCAAGGTGTAGCCTGCAGCTCAGCGGACAAAGGAGAAGCATCATCGAAAACAAAATTTCCCTGATGGAAATTGTCATACCAGTCATCCTCGTTGACGAAGCCCTCCTGATGAAGGTCTTTCTGCTGAGGCCTTCTGTTTTGCTCATCGTGAGTAAGATGGCGAACTTCCTCAGAGGCTTCGTCTATCTGCCGTTGCAACTCAGCTAGCCGGGCCATCTTCTCCTTCTTCCTCTGTACCTGTTGATGTAGCATCTCCATATCCCTGATTTCTTGGTCTAGCTCTTCCTCCTGAAGCGTTGGGCTGCCGGCCTTTCTCTTCTGGCTTCGGGCCTCCCGAAGAGAGACGGTCTCCTGGTTGTGGTCCAGCGGTTGCAGTGCTGCAGCCCCAGCCGCTGAAGCTTTCTTCGGTGCCATAGCGAAGGTCTACAGCTTCCGAAGGTGTTCAAAAAACTCGAAGTGGAAGTGAGTTCACCGGAGGTGGGCGCCAATGTTGGGGACTTGTTCTCAAATGCTAAGAGTTAAGAACAAGGCAACATAAAAAATGTTAAGTGTTAAAGTCCTTCGTCCTTCGGAACATTATGTCCCTTCGGGAGATAATGTATTTCGGACGAAGGTCACAAGAGACATACCTTCGTAAACATAACAAGTAATGACGAAGGACTCATATAGGGCATGAAATATAATATAAACACCATCATAGAATCATTTCTATTTTATTAACATGGAAAAATAGAAATGATTTCAAATTACAAATGTACCTTCGGTCCTGAGAGAAGGTAGAAAATACAAGCGTGGCGCAAAAGCAGATGCCAAGTCAGCGTGAACAGTACGGGAGTACTGTTCATCTATTTTATAGACGCGGGACGCAGCCCACGTAAAATTACATCCATGTCCATTACATTTGTTAATGACTTATGGAAGTCTGTCAAGGCCCACGTAGTCTTTTCATCTTTAAGTCGGTTCCCCTTTCCGCTATCGCGACGAAGCTTCCTTGCGCACAGCTCCGGCTGTGCACCATCCTTCGTAGAGCTTGGTAATCAGCTCGTCCTTCGTCTGGTTCAGGCTTCGTCCTGACCGTGCTTTATGTTCATAATTCTGAGTCCAAAGATACCTGTTCACGTAATCCACTTGGAAAACATTGTCAAATCATGTTTTTGAGGACCTTCGGAGGACGAAGGCCCCCAACACTCCGTGTAAGTCAAATCACCCTGAACACTTAGCTCTTCCATTGGTAACTGTTCCTCAGGGACACGGAGACACTTCTTAAGTTGAGACACATGAAATACATTATGCACTTAAGATAGATTATCAGGTAGCTCAAGTTGATAGGTCATCTCTCCAACTTGCCTAAAAACTCAGAATGGTCCAATATAGCGAGGGGACAATTTGCCCTTAACTTTGAATCTCCTCATTCCATGAAGTGGTGACATCTTGAGGTACACATGATCACCTTCCTCAAATTCCAGTGGTCTTCTTCTATTATCCTCGTAGCTCTTTTGTCTGGTCTGAGCTACCCTCAGGTTCTACCTGATTATATAGACTTGTTCTTCTGCCTCTTGAATAAGTTCAGGTCCAAAGAATTGTCTTCCTCTAGTCTTATCCCAATATAGAGGAGTCCTGCATTTCCTGCCATATAGAGTCTCGAACGATGATATCTTCAGACTGGCCTGATAACTATTATCATGTGAGAACTCAGCATAAGGTAGACTCTTGTCCCAACTACTACCATGCTGAAGGGCACAAGCTCTCAACATGTCGTCCAATACTTGATTAGTCCTTTCGGTCAGTCCATCAGTCTGAGGTAGGCCAAACTAAAATTCAACTTCGCGTCCGTATTCTCATGAAAACTTTTCCAAAATCTAGAGGTAAAATGTGATCCTCTATCCAAAATGATCTTCTTGGTACACCGTGTAGAGACACAATCCGAGCCATATATAACTCTGCCAATTGAGATACCTTATAAGTCGTCTTGACCAGAATGAAATGAGCCACCCTGGTCAACCTATCCATAATAACCCATATAGAATCATATTCTCTCGAGGTGCGAGGCAATCCAGTAATGAAGTCCATACCAATCTTTTCCCACTTCCACTCGGGTATCTTCAATGGGTGCAATAGTCCAGCTGGCCTCTGGTGTTCAGCCTTAACTCTTTGACATACATCACACATAGCCACATGTGCAGCCACATCTCTTTTCAATCCATACCACCAGTATCTTTTACTTCAAACCATGATACATCTTCGTACTCCCAAGATGAATGGAATAATTCGAGTCATGGGCTCCCTTCAAAATAGTCTCACGAAAACTATCAATCTCAGGAACACATATCCTGTCCTTGAACCACACAGTGCCTTGCCCATCTTTCATGAATTTCGGACCTTGTCCTTCAGTAATCAGATCCTTAATCTCTTGTATTTTAGCATCACCAATTTGTCCTTTACGGATTTCTTGTTCCAAGGTAGGTTCCACATCAATAATAACTCCTTCAGTATGAGCAACTATCCCCAGGTTAAGTCTCCTGAAATTCTCAACAATCTCATCGAGTAGCTGGGCAACAACAGCTGAATGAACATGCTCCTTTCGACTCAAGGAATCTGTAACCAAATTTGCCTTGCCCGGGTGATAGTGAATCTCCAAATCATAATCCTTAATAAGCTCCAACCAACGGTGTTGCCTAAGGTTGAGATCCTTCTGAGTGAATATGTACTTCAAACTTCTTATGATCCGTGTATACTTGACACTTGATTCCCATGATATAATGCCTCCATACTTCATATCTTGTTTTCGCTACTGACGAGACGCGTAAGCAATCACGTGTCCTTCTCGCATAAGTACACATCCCAAGCCTTGGCCGCAGGCATCACAATAAATGTCAAATCCTTTATGTAGATCTAGCATAACCAACACTGGTGGTGACATCAACCTCTTCTTTAATTGATCAAAACTATCTTGGCACTTCTCGTCCCACTTAACTTCTCTGCCCTTCTCCAAAAGCGAAGTCATAGGCTTGGCAATCTTAGAAAATCCTTCAATAAATCTCCGATAATATCCTGCTAGTCCCATGAAGCTCCAAATCTCCGTAACCGTAGTGGGTACTCTCCACTCCATTATCTCCTTGACTTTAGCAGGATCCACTGATATCCCTCCATTAGAAATGATATGTCCAAGAAATGGCACTTCGCCAATCCAAAACTCGCATTTACCATACTTGGCGTAGAGTTGATTATCTTAAAGCTTCTGTAGTACCAATCACATATGTTCCTCATGATCATTATCACTCTTGGAATAAATAAAAATATCGTCCACGAAAACCACGACGAATCTGTCCAGATCATGCACCTTATTCTTCAGATCCATAAAATAGGTTGGTGCATTAGTTGGTCCAAATGACATAACGGTAAACTCATATAAACCATATCGGGTCGAGAATTTCGTCTTGGGAATATCCGATGGCCTAATCTTCATTTGGTGATAACTCGGTCGGAGATCAATCTTCGACACCTCTCATCTGAATAAATCCTCAATACGGGGTAATGGACACTTGTTCTTCATAGTGACATTGTTAAGGGACCTATAATCCACACACATCCCTTGCGATCCATCTTTCTTCTGTACAAATAGAACCGGTGCTCCACAAGGTGAAGAATCCGAACGAATGTACCCAACCTCTTGTAATTCCATTAATTGCTTCTTAAGTTCTTTTAACTCTTCTATAGACATCTTGTATGACCGTTTGGGAGTAGTAGTAGTCCCAGGTAAGAGATCAATAACAAACTCAACTTCCCTATCTGGTGGCATCCCTAATAACTCCTCTAGAAAGACATCCGGAAAATCCCTAACTACACGGATATTGTCACCCACCAACTTCTCATCTACTAAGAATGTCGCTAGTCTGATGGTGGTAGTTACTGCAACTTCAACTTCAAATCTTTGTCCTTTGGAACTGTTGAGTTCTACGGTTCCCTTAGCACAGTGTATATACTGCCTTTGTCTTTCTTAACCATGACATACCAAGGATCAAGTCTATACTGCTCTCTTCTAACAGTATAGGGGTAGTCCATCTGGGTTAGAACGTAGGGTAAGAAAGGAAGAGTTGTGGACAAGGCGAGTAATTACGAGGAATGTTACTGCGGGGGATTTATTAGCTAAGTAGATTAGTGTGTCACCTACAATCGCTAATACATTACCTTATGGTGGTACATGCTAAGATGCCCAACTATAATGTTTCAATCAATCAAAGAAGCAAATCAAGCATCTATCATCAGAACAATCAACCAACATTTTTAATAGAGAAAATAATTTTAATTTCGTCTTAGGTTCCCTATCTCTTAAAAATGTCATGGGGGTAGGGATTCCAAGGTGTGAAATCCATCTTGTCTCAGAGTAGAAAAGGTAAGAATGATCAGAGTAGAACAGTAGAAGGTGAGACAGGATCAAGTTAAGTATAGAGAGATTCAGAGTAAGGTAAGTATAGAATGAATCAGAATGAGATAAGTAGGTAAGAGTTGTCCATTTCTATCTAGGTCTCGTCCTACAGTCAACATTTCCTCTGATACCACTTCTGTAACACCCGGTTTTAGCGGACAAAGCCGGGTGCATCTCATACATGCGCCAAGAAGACAACATATATAATAACAGAGTGTATAGAGATAAATGTCATAAATCATCAGAGTATTTATTACATAGCGGAAGACTTATTACAAAATAAAGATGAATATAAAACGAACTAAGGATCGTCGGCGCCAATGTCGACTGAGAAACGCCACCTAGATCAGGTCAAACTCCTCGATACTTGACTCCACTTGAAACCACCTGTTCTTCTCCTGTGGGGGGGGGGGTGTGAGACAGCAAGGGTGAGCTCACACATGTTCATCGCTCAACAAGTTGTGGGGAATAATGTGACATGAACTCGCCAAAGGTGGGAGTTCATAAAGTGTAAGGCTGATCAACAATAGAGGTTACAGCTGAGCATTGCTTTTAAGTAGTTGGTCAAATTTTATTAGCAGTTACTAAGTGTAAGTGAATACCAAACCATAATAAAATAATAGAACAAAATTAATAATAAACCCATGCAAATGCAAATGACAAATGGAGTTTAGGTTCCATAATTTAATCATCGGAGAGTCCTGAGCCGCTCATGACCGTGAGCTCGGCTAGTATACCAGTTTTACACTCTGCAGAGGTTGTACCCTTTACCCACAAGTCGTGTTTCCCATGTCGCCAGGGTTAGCTAGGCCCTTAGACACTACCAAGGTGAATGGCTAGGGATCCACTACGAGGCCTTTACAAAGTTCCACTAGCTTCCGAAAACCCGCTACAGTTTATAGGAAGTTCCAATGCAGGGTTCCTGGCTGACCGCCATCGCAGCAAAATCAACCAGGGACCTCCCTACACTGACCACTCCCCTACTGCCCTTGCCCCTTTCGGGTAAGGTAGTCTTCCACTAGCTTTCCTAATTAGTCAGCCAAGGGGTCCCATTCCTCCCTTGTGGTGGCACGTGGTTCTCAAGTTAAGCTCCATGTTCCAATTAACAATAGCATAATGATCTTGACATGAACATAAATAGAATAACAAAATGACTGGAACATGGATATAATGAAATATTAACCCAAAAACCACGTAAAGCAATAGCATAACTACCCATATGATTCAGGGGTAAACAAGGTAAACAGGATAAACAGACTAGGGAAACCTATTGGGTCCCATCAAAATTAAGCCTATGCATGGTAAATGATTATAAAGAACATTATTGGGTAACAAAAGTGAATCAAGGGCACAACTTGCCTGGCACTTGAGATTCCAGGAACCAACTTGCTTTTCAGATGACACGTGTCCTCGCGCTAGTCGTAGCAATACAAACAAACATGGTATAGATAAAATTAACATCACACCAAACATAAGAATACACTACATAATAATGATTTACGCGTTGCTACGAGACTAACGCACTTGAACGGATCAAATCGGAATTAAAATGAAGGAGTTATGAATTTATGAAGTTTTAAGTGTGCTTGCTACAAAATTAATTGAGTAATCAATTCTAGTATAGATTTCATGTTAAAACAGTGTTATCAAGTAGTAGGCAATATTAATACAAAATTATGGGAACTAGAATGGACTAAAAAGGAGCTAATATGAATTTTCTAGAGATTAAACACTGTTCTGGAATTATTTTTATATTAAAAATCATTTCCTATATTCCTTTATTCCATTTTTACCTCGCCCTGGACTGCGCACCAGATATCTAAAGAGTGCAGGGAGTTCTGCGCAAAAACCCCACAGACTCAGATTACCTTCAATGTGGATGGCGGGTTTATTTTGTGAAAACAGAGGGTCTCTTTATGAAGTTTGCCACGCGAAGGGGTATCGGGTAACTAGAGCCGTCCAGATTAGATCTAGCGGCGAAGATTGGATCTGGCGTGTTATGTACTGGTGAGCAGTGAGGACCATTGGATAATGGATCAATGGTCCAGATCACATTTGAACGCGATCTAATCCTACACGTCGGTAAATGATCCAACGGTAGAGATAGGCTCTAGTCGGGTTGGCCCTATCTTCCAATCCTGGCCACTGATAACATGATCTACGGTTCATGGGTTGTCTTCCACCATCGATAGCTGAGCGCAGCAGATCCGCACCAGTGGCGGCTGCCCCCAACGGTGGAGACCATCATCGGTGCCTCCATCCAATCGAGCACCAGAACTCCCCTTTCTCCTACGGTTTGTGCTACGCAGAGCGGACCAGCAAGCGAACCAAAGGGTCCAGAATCTCACCAGGGACCATGCCGAGGAGACCTTCAACCATGGTGCAGCGGCTCGGTGATGAGCACTGGATTGAAGGAATTCCGCAGAGGCCCAAGCAGAATTGGAGCACCGATGAACAATCCATGGCATCCCAGAATTCTAAATCGTCCTAGGTTCATTGCACGATACTACAGAGACTGGGCAAGCGCTGGGTGTCGGCCATACCTGACTCCGGAGGCCGGGAAGGGGATACCCACACTGTTCCACGAGTGGAGACGACGCGATGCATTCCCAGATTCGTCGCAATGGCCAGGCAGCTGTGAGGACGTGTCGGTGCTGGCGAGACCTTGGGGCGCGGGATTTGGGGCGAGCACAGAGCTGCCACACGAGCAGTCGACAGGGGACGCTCACCGTGCCCCACGACGCATCCTGGACATTAGCGGACCCGCGGTAGAGTTCTTCCTCCGATGAGGAATTTCCCAACCACCAGGTCCCCATCGGTACCGCACACGGCGAGCGATTCTTCCCTAGTATGGTTGAAATCCGATTAATAGAACTCCGCCCGGCTTCTCCACGCAGTGGTGATGCCTTCCACTGATTCTTCGACCGCCCAACGCTGTAGCCCGGGGATTCTCATGATGCGCAGAGGTGGACCAATGGAGGTGGTCGCGACTTCGCCCTTCTTCCTCACGGTAAGAGTGGCGGTCTGGATTAAGGGAAAACAACGAGAGAAGGAAGAACCCGTGACCCACCCTTAATAGCCTAGAGATGTCGGTTGGGCGCAGCTGCGCTCGAGCTGGCGGTGAAATCGGCGAGCAGTTGACTGGGGAAGATCTACAGTGCTCGTTGGCATACCGGGTCCGCAGACCATTGTGACATGCGAGCGAATGACCATAGGGGCCCACCACGTTTCCGCTACGATCGCGCCTGGCCAAGTAATTCGTGAGGCTGACCTGTGGGTCCCCTGCTGTCGGCGTTCCGAGACCGGGGGGTCCCCGAGCCGACGAGTGAGAGTGCCGCGTGCCCCAGCCCAGATGGGTCGAGCGCGTGGGCGAGCGCGAAGGGGGGAACAGAGAGAGCGGTCGGTGGCTGGAGCCGGGTCGAGAGGGAGTCGGAGAATTCCCGCGGCCTTCGTGTTCGTCCCGCGCCCAGGTCGGGTGCGCTTGCAGTAGGGGGTTACAAGCGTCCGCGCGAGGTGAAGGGAAGCGAGCGGCCCCGAGAGAGCGCCTGCCCCTGCCCTTCGTCCCCGCGAGGCCAACCTTCTCTAAGAAGGCCCTGGTCCTTCCTTTTATAGTCGTAAGGAGAGGGTCCAGGTGTACAGGATGGGGGTGTAGCAAGGTGCTACGTGTCTAGCGAGGGAGAGCTAGCGCCCTATGTACATGCCAAGGTGGCAGCCGGAGAGATCTTGGCACCCTGTTGGTGTGGCGTCGTGGCTGTTGGAGGAGTAACGGAGCCGGACGGGGAGACAGCTGTCGGAGTGGCTGGGCCCTTGCTGACGTCCTCCTGCTTTCGTAAGGGAGCTGAGAGCCGCCGTCGTCATGGTCTAGCGGGGCGCCATCATTTGCCTATCTGGCGTGGCTGGCCAGATGGGACGCCGGTCTTGTTCTCTGCGACCCAAGTCGGCTCAGGGTAGGGGGATGATGACGCTTCCTGTTGACGTGGCGGTCTCGTGTCCTAGGTCGGGCGTCGTGGAGGCTCCTCCGAAGCCGAGGTCGAGTCCGTCCTGCAAGACAGAGGCAGAGTCCGAGCCCTGGGTCGGGCGAGGCGGAGATCGTTCGGCAGAGGCCGAGGCGGAGTCCGAGCCCTGGGTCGGGCGAGGCGGAGTTCGTCGTCTTCCGGGGCCTTAGCCCGAGTCCGAGCCCTTGGGCGGAGCGGAGTTCGCCGTCTTCCGGGGCCTTAGCCCGAGTCCGAGCCCTGGGGTCGGGCGGAGCGGAGTTCGCCGTCTTCCGGGGCCTTAGCCCGAGTCCGAGCCCTTGGGCGGAGCGGAGTTCGCCGTCTTCCGGGGCCTTAGCCCGAGTCCGAGCCCTGGGGTCGGGCGGAGCGGAGTTCGCCGTCTTCCGGGGCCTTAGCCCGAGTCCGAGCCCTTGGTCGGGCGGAGCCTCCTATGGCACCTCTGGCGAAGTCTGGCCGCCCGTCGGTCTTACCTTTTGCGTTAATCGCCCCGATGACTCGGTCGGTTGGCGCGGTGATTTAGTCAGGGTTTCTTCTTATCGAAGGCGGGGCCTAGGGCGAGCCGGAGATGCGTCTGCCGTGAAAGAGGAGGCCTCAGGCGAGACGGAGTCATCTTAGGGTCGGCTGCCCTCGCCCGAGGCTAGGCCCGGGCGTGGCGTGGTCAAGTCACTCGTATGGACTGATCCCTGACTTAATCAAACCCATCAGGCCTCTGCAGCTTTATGCTGATGGGGGTTACCAGCTGAGAATTAGGCGTCTTGAGGGTACCCCTAATTATGGTCCCCGACACCTGCCGTCATCTTCACAGCGTCGCGCTGCGTGGGTTGGAAGGCGCCGACCACCCGGCCCCACCAGCCAGTGATCCAAGGCGAGAGGGAGGCAGCGCTGGCGGCGGCTGGGCCGAAATGCAGATCGGCGGCCCAGTTAGCTTTTCTGTTTTTTTCTTTTTACTCCTATTTGAATTTTCCCTTTTCATTTGAATCTCTAAATTTGAACTTGCATATGAGTTTCACCCTTAAGTCAGGTGTCACATTAAAATTAATAGTATAGAAATAATATTTTATTTATTTATTTTGTATTATTTTTACTCACATGAAATTTTCTTTCTTTCCTTTTCTAGAATTTCTTTTAGATTGTCAAATTCTACTTTGGGTATTAATATTTTTCTTTTCACATTATTCTATGTTGTCATAAAATGCAACAAAATAAAACTCCAGCATGATGCATGTATTATTTTTGGGTGTCTTTCGTCATTTATTTATTTGTTTAATTGTGGTGTTCACATGAAATGATAAATAGAGATGGCACTCATGTATACAAAGGAATATAACTTTCTCCTTTAGATTTTCTTACAAAGTGGGTATTACACATATTTATCTTGAAAAGCTAGATTTTCAACTTTTAGCTTTTCTACTTGGTCCTTAAGCAAGGTATTCCTATTTACTAATTGAGCGATACAATGTAAAGCGTTATCTTGCTCAATTGAACTAGTTTCATACCTTTGGACCAAATCAACATGAGAGCACTTTAGCTCCTCATGTTCTTTAGTCAACTCGTCAAAGTGTAGCATTTTCATGGAGAGAATATCTTCTAGCCTTTGACGAGCTTCGCTTTGCTCTCTCGCTCTTTCTAGAAGTTTGAGCATGACCGCCTTATCTTCTTGGCTTAGGCGAGCGTAGAGATGCAAGAGGCTTCTTTCTTCCTCCTCATCCTCATTTGTCCTTCCGCTATCATTTTCATTAGCCACACAACATATGTGGGAATCGAAATGGGAAGACAAACCTTTTGGAGAGGTGGATTCATCGTTTGGTCTCCTCCGTTCATTTTCTTCTTCTTCCTTGCAAGGGTTAGTATCACAAATACCAAAGGAAGTAGAAGCACAAAATGAACTATCATGTTTGGACTCATTAAATTTGCTTTTAATTCTAGTCCAAATATCATGCGCATCATGGATTGATTCGTCATAATTTGATATGAAGGCATGATAATCTTCTTTGCTAAGAGAATTACTTAAGATGTCAAAAGCTAGGTAGTTTAAGCGAAAACATCTTTGATCCTCCTCGGAGATAATTTTTCCGTTATAACTAGGAGGAAAGATACTCTTGTCTAAAATTTGTTCTAATTGAGGATCTACCGTTCTAAAAGCATTTATTACTCTAGTAGACCATGAATCATAATTAGAACAATCGGAAAGTAATATCTCAAGAGTTACCTCCTTGTTCTCTTGGGTCTTCTTGTTCTTTTGGGATCTTCTACGAGCCATCACTTCGAGTTGTTAGACTCAAGATGAAGTGCCTAGCTTTGATACCAATTGAAAGTCGCCTAGAGGGGGGGTGAATAGGCGAAACCTGAAAATTAAAACTTTATCCCCCAACTAGATCCCTTGATTAGTGGTTAGAACAAGATATACAAATATAGGAGTGTACAAACTAAGTTCTTGCTTGAAAAGAATATTGCTAAATAATGCGGGAGTGGTGAATCAAATAAGTTATAGAATAACAAAGCAAGAAGCCTTAGATGAGAAGAGCACTAGGACAAGTTCTTTCTTGCAACGTGTTGCTTCACTAAATGGAAATTTAACTTGAAGCAACACCAAATGATATTGGCAAAGAATGGAGCAAGAAAAACTTAGAATACGAGAAAACAAACAAATCACAAGCAATAAACACAATGGACACGGGTGATTTGTTTTACCGAGGTTCGGCCCTCGAAGGCCTAGTCCCCGTTGAGGAGTCCACTTAAGGACGGGTCTTTTTCAACCCTTTCCCTCTCTCCCCCCCGATCACACAAGGATCGGTGAGCTCTTCTTCTTCTCAAGGATCACTCTCGATCCCACAAGGATCACCACACTCTTTGGTGTCTCTTGCTAGCTTTTACAAGTCTCCAACACTTTGGAGGAAGTTCGAATGGGAGTCAAAACTCCACGCACAAATGAACACAAAGATGTAGCACACACTATCTCTCAATGAATCTCACAAGACGCTAGGGCTAAACTCAATTGAGTAGCTCTCAATTGCTTGCTCTCTCTCTTTTGTGGCACTTGTGTTGGTTGTAGTGGACTAAATCTTGTGTATAGGATGTATCAATGAATTTATGTGGTTGGGAGGGCTTGAGTATGTCAACTAGATGACTTGGAATGTTGCTTGGGCTCCCACACCTTGAAGTGGCCGGTTGGGGTGGTATTTATAGCCACCAACCAAAATCTAGCCGTTGGTGAAAGCTGTCTGTCGTATGGTGCACCGGACAGTCCGGTGCGACAGCCACGTCACCCGACCGTTAGGGTTCCGACCGTTGGAGCGCTGACTTCTGGGTCCGCCTGGATGTCCGGTGGCGCACCGGACATGTACTGTAGAGTGTCCGGTGCGCCATGACGCGCGTGCCTGACTTCTGCGCGCTCTGGCGCGCATTTAATGCGCCTGCAGGTGACCGTTGGCGCCGAAGTAGTCGTTGCCCTGCTGTCACACCGGACAGTCCGGTGTACACCGGACATGTCCGGTGAATTATAGCGGAGCGGCTGCTGCGCGATCCCGAGGCTAGCGAGTTGGTGAGGCCGCGCTTCCTTGGAGCACCGGACTCTGTCCGGTGTACACCGGACAGTCCGGTGAATTATAGCGAAGCGGCCTGAGGAATTCCCGAAGGTGGCGAGTTCGAGTTGGGGTCCTCTGGTGCACCGGACATTGTCCGGTGGCGCACCGGACACTGTCCGGTGTACACCGGACAGTCCGGTGCCTCCAGACCAGAGGTGCCTTCGGTTGCCTCTTTGCTCCTTTGTTGAATCCAAAACTTGATCTTTTTATTGGCTGAGTGTGAACCTTTTGCACCTGTATAACTTATACACTAGAGCAAACTAGTTAGTCCAATATTTGTGTTGGGCAATTCAACCACCAAAATTATTTAGGGACTAGGTGTAAGCCTAATTCCCTTTCAACTACACATTAATGAACACAACCTGAGGATATCAAGAAAAATACAAAGAAAATCAAATAAACTAAATTACAAGCAAGCCACAATGAAGACTGAAGACTTATTTCACCAAAGTTTAGCAACCCCAAGAGGTTGCTATGTCTTTATTAAGGTGTCTCTAAGCAACCCAAGGTTTAATATCAAACTGAGTCTCTTTCAACAACTTCCCTCCATACATTAGCTTGATCTTTTTCTTTGAAAGTCAAAATTTATCCCTCATAGATGTCTCAAGGCACTCCACAATGCTCGGGTGCTCATTAGTAAAGCATCTAGGCTCCTCATTTGGTTTTGGTGAGTAATGAACATATATTATTGTGACTACTTGTCTTTTTGTACGAGTCATTACTCTATTTAGTCATAGTATTGACCACAGTAGTATTGCTGGCCCCTCAATTATTGAATTATAAGTATTAGATGCAAAGCATATTTATGATGGCTAAGGATTAGATAGTTTTAAATGTCACTTCATGTTGGGGTGCCCTTAGGAAATCCTTTTTCGTAGCATAAAAGGGACTAAAATGAGTAGCTTAACCTTAGGCACAACCAAAAGTGTTAGGTTAATGCATACTTGTGAAAAGCTTGAACTAGGTAGCACAATAGTGGCTTAAAAAGGATAATAATTCACCTTGGAACCTAAATAAGTTGAAACTGATTGAGTGTCAATGTCAAATATATTTTGAAACAACAACTTAAAAGACAACAAATTGCTTGAAGGCCACTAGATCACCATGTGACACTATCCACCATTTACTAGCACAATGCAAGTCTTTATTGGTCATCATATGATATGGTAAATGATACAATGCACTAGCGGATCATCTTGTGGCACTATTCTAGGGGTAACTCGAACTTATGCAACTCTTATCATAGGTGATCCAAATGGTACCTAGGTGACGCACGACAAATGGTTGATGAATCATGACAAGGCAAAGAAGAAATCCAATGGAAGTTTCTAGAAAGCACAAGATGATCTAATGAGTGCCTAGTGGCTTACAATGGACTGATGATGTTGTCTCTTATAGTAGCCATTTGTAAATGTCAAAGGTTCATGAACATAGCGTGATCCAATGTGAGATAATAGTGCAATACCCCAACCCATCAGTGTTTTGGTTTCGAACCAGTGTGGCCTATGTGTTGTATTAGATGAAATTAGTATTGCCTTGGTTGTCTAAATATGCTCAATCTAGCTTATATTCTTTGGTGTTCTAAATGTAATTCCTCCAAGGATCCAAGTTAACCTTTCTCCATGAAGTGATGGCAGAAGTGTAATAGATATTTTATGATATGCAAGATCATTACATGTGGGAGTTTGGACATAAGAAAATTTTGGAAGTGTGATACATATGGTATTCAGAGCGAGTACTCTCACTGCATGTGTGCATGCGTGTCACACATGGAGGGGACATGAAATAGAAATTGTCGAAGACGATGCAATGTGATACATAATAGTACAAATTTTTGTCTATTAACATTTTGATAAGATAGATATTGCCGAAGATGATGCAATCCAAAACGGCCTCTGTGCATTAGAGTTTATCAAATAATTATATTATCTGATCACAAGAGTCGGTGATCATATTTCGGGAACAAGACAAGTTGCAGAATTTGTTGTTTCCCAAAAAGAGTCTGGTAGTACAAGATGCTTTTGGTTCTCCATGCTCCACCAAAGGCAGGGGCATGTGTTGAGGACCATATTTGGCACATGGGCATCCCGGACGATCCGACCTTATGGCTGGGACGATCCGCGCCACCGCGACCCGATTAACACGGGCGACAGTACTTTTCCTATGTGTGGTTATCATAACTTATCCGTGGGAATCTATTGGATCTCACCTAGGAACAGGACCAGACCTCCTACCCTATAAATATAAAGGGATACGACCGATTAAGAACCCTCGAACACATTTCAATCGAACCAATCTATTACTCTCTTTATCATTCCTGCCTAGGAGTAGATGTAGTGTAGTTCTAGTTATAGCTTTCTGCATATCTACCTCCACTTCTATTCGATTCTACGTCTTCTAGATCCGTCTTGGATGACTTACCGACCCCAAGACAACCCTAGATCTTACCTTGACAAGCCTAGTAATCTGCTAGGAGGGTGAATGTCTTTAGGTCTCTTTCTCGACCTGATTTCTTAATCCCTAGACGACTATACGCCATATGGGGATGCCCGGGCTAAGCCTATCGCCCTTGGAGTACCCTAAGATCTTTCCCTAGGGACGAGGTCTAAGTTCCTGTGAGAAGGAACACGGCCTGCACCACTACCCACTGCAGACCGTCTGGCCCGGAGTGCAGACCATCCGAAGCGATGCAGGGAAGAAATCGCTCCTGCAGCGAGGTCATATACCATCCACGCCGCTGCAGAGGGCACCGTCAGACGATACACTCTGGTATTTAGTATCATATCGGGGCCAACATAACTGAAATATTGTTCGAGATTAATCTCCCCGACATGAAGGTATATCCTTTCTAGCTGCGGCATTAATTTAGCAAAAAAATAGAAATAGAAAAAAATACACTTGTTGACCCAGTAATACAATGTGTTTCTTCTTATAGGCCCAACTCTACCAGTAATACAATGTGTTTCTTCTTATAGGCCCAACTCTACAATCATAATATCAATGTCCAGCTCAACTCTTTCTATTATCCATCTTAAAACAGGTGGGCTGATCTATGATGCCATGGCCTGCGGTAGCACGAGCAGAGAGTTGGGATGGCCTAGAAGCTCGCGCGGTGCCTGCAGTATGGGTCTATGGCATGGTGAAAGCATGACAAATTAACAATGGACAGGTGCTCCAATTGTGGGAATGTTTGATCGATACCGCACCGTGTAATCTAATCTAACTCAAAAAATCTTTAGCTGAGTTATAAACATCCGAACTTTTAAAGTTGAAGAACCAATCTGCCTCAAATTCCCATTGGCCGAAATTACCAGCCTTACTCCACTAGAATACATCCTGATAAAAGGCATTATAAACAATTATATCATGGAAAAGGAGAAATCTAGCCCATGTTTCCAACCACACCTTTTTCTCTCTTTTTTTTCCTTTTAAAAAGACAAGGATCAAAGCAAACACTAGCTTTTAGAATCTAGATCCAAGCACGTCCTATACATTTTCCATGGCATATTGGTCCAACGTTGCTTTCGCATTATCCTCAATTATATTCACGATAAGGATCAAAAAAATCATATGAAAGGTGAAAATCGCAAATGCAACTTGCAAGGTAGTTCCAGCCGTCCCTTCGTTTGACGTGGGAAAGGACACGAGAATCAGGCAAAGACATGCTTGCAGATCGGCGACCACCACGACCTCGATCGCGATCGCAGGGCACACCTTGAAGGCAAGCACCCCTGAATAAAGCGCCGGTACGATCCGATTCATTCCACGAAAGCATGATCATTTAAACATAGTCCATCAAACACGATTAAGTTTAATGGTTGTACCGAGCCGATCTAGACACGATACAAAGACCGGCTAATTGTACTAGGCTGGTCATGGCACCACCCTATTAGGATAGGTAACGGATCACGATTTAAATGTCTCTTCGTTTGAGCCTTTAATTAATTTTAATTTTAAATGAATAGAAATAGAATCTGATTCTAATACAATTTGGTTCTTAGATTTTATAGTATAAAATTTAGAGCACATTATCACCCCTACAGCCCATACGATGGGGTAGAATCAACCTATAAACGCTCTTTGTCCCAAATTAAAACTCGTTTTAGACTTTTCCCGGATCCATATAATAATTGATATATGTGTTCTATATATTTGCCTAAATTCATCCTCACCTATTCAAAAATAGACATAAAATTTAAAAACTAAAATAATAATAATTTAAGCCAGAGGGAGTATATTTTTAAAAAATATGTTATAGGCGATATTCGAATCATGACAGGAACGCTAACAGCTTCTCCCATTTTATACTAAGGAGTATGTCAACAATTTATTTGAATTTCATGTGTTGTTTATTATTATAATTGGACTGGGCTGGAATACGTGTTTGACCTCAAGTCCAAACATGGCACGCCTAGCGGACCGGGCTAGATAAAAAATTGTGATTTAGGCCGACCTATGGACTTTTTTAGCCGGTTATGGGGGAAGAGGATCCCCATCTAAAGATTCCATTAATCATCCATTGTGGCGGAGAGGAATTTCAGCGATTACAATTACCATTTTGAAGCAAAGCGGGGTAGAGAGGATAGGCTTAGCAGACATTACAGCGGGATTACATACTAAAGATGTCACACCAGGCCTGTATCTGCCTTCGCTTTGTTCGTGGGGAGGAACTGTGCCACAACCAGGAATCAACCTTGCATGATTGGATCACTTTCGAAGTGGGGTGAGCTCGCCTCTTAATACCTTTATGTTCCGGCGTTTCCAAAGGTGCCAACAACATAGGAGGATTAAGCCAATTAAACCCTGTCCTTGAAGAGCATGGGGCAAGCAAGTTCGAGGAGGTGGGAGCAGTGCATATCCGGGGAATGGCGATGCCAGTAGCAATCTAGAAGGTTTTGGCAAAGCTAATGTGGAAGAGCATGTGTGACATTGTCTTGGGTTCTAAGGCGCAGACTTCACAAGTGTCAGAATCTAGGATTTTCTTTTTGCGCAAGTTCACTCGGGTTTGGAGCCTGTCTTTAGAGGTGTCATGGATATGATCCCCAATCCCTGGGGCCCATCGGTCAGCGAGCACACCAGGGAAAAGACCTATGGAAACTAGGGCCCGCTGGTCCGTCGGAGTTATTGTTGCAGAAATGTATAGTAATGCAGAGAAGGGGAAACATAGAATCCAGGTTTCCTTGAGATTATCAAGAAATGCGACTTTCATATTTTACACTAAATGCTACTCATCAAAATATAACTTCCTACCAAACGAGGACAATGTTGCATCTTGTTGCACCCCAAGTATAAGGCCCCGTTTCAATCTCACGGGATAAACTTTAGCTTCCTGCTAAACTTTAGCTATATGAATTGAAGTGCTAAAGTTTAGCTTCAATTACCACCATTAGCTCTCCTGTTTAAATTACAAATGGCTAAAAGTAGCTAAAAAAGCTGCTAAAGTTTATCTCGCGAGATTGGAACAAGGTCTAAGACTTGTATATCCTCCATCGATCAAAGGAGCAGCCATGCTTGAAGATTGCCCTTGTAAACCATTTACAAAGGGTGGTATTGTGGCATCAGCATATATGGCTTGTACCAAAGGTGCAGCCATGGCTGTAGGCTCCCCGTCATCACTTCTCTGTGTCACGATAAAATTTCGCATAAGAAAAAATAATGTGTATCCTTTAATGACTCAGTATTTTTTTTGATGCCCTTCATTACTACAAACTATATATTTTTGATATATAGTTTTATCAGCTCGATGCTTTGTATGGCTCTTTCTAATACTAAATCCAACTTTACCAGCAAGTGCTGTACATCTCATAAGCTTCTTTTCTCTGATTCAAAACACATTCACACTTTAGGAAGGATCAAACGTGGCCCACCCTAATCAGCCACATCCTACAAAGGATTTAAGAAATAAATAAATATATAGCTGGATTCATACGCCAATCATAGATTCAGGTAAAATTCCAAAACTGTAGCAGACCCTTGCACCATTGCCATTGACTCAACAGGGATGGACGTATCACGTATCCATGGGCATTGACTCATGTTTGGATCCATAATGTATTTTGAAAACTAGATTTTCCATGTAGCCGGAGAGGGATGGATAGGCGCCGGCCGATGCTGAGGGCTTCTTGCGACTTTTCGATGGCATCAACGGCTGCGGATAAGACGCGTGGAGCCTGTATGGATCTCATGATAAGACACGGGATTTGTAACACCGAGAATGGGCATCTGACAGGGGAATAAGGTACCAGCAGAATAATGTACTGTACGCTGATGGTGATGGGTTCAGTATCAGGGGGTGTTTGGGAACAAAGTTTTTCTGCAGTATTGAAGCAATACTGTAGTATTGAGCAATACTGTGGTATTATATACTTTGAGGTATTTGGCAACTCATCTGAAATCTCTGTATACTAAACTGTAGTATTGTAAATACTGCACTTGTTTTGCAGTTTTGGAAACTTTGGTCTCAGCCAAAGTTTTTCTCTGTAAAGAGAGCGCTAGCTGGGTCCCGCTCTAGCTGATTGGTCTCAACCAAAGTTTTTCCCAAACACCTTGATGTATTGGATACTGTTGTATTTGAAAACTGAAGTATTGTAAACTGCAGTAATGTCATGACTAAAGTATACTTTAGTATTTGAAAAACTGCAGTTTGGAAAAACTGTGTTCCCAAACAGGGCCTCAGTATGTGCAAGTTGAGCCGGTGCCGAGAGCAAAACACTGGTCCTGCCCGACTGGCAGGTGATTGGCACAGAGAGCACCAGCTTCCCATCCACAAAGATAAGGATTGGGCTTGGACCACAACGTTGCAAACTGGCACTGCAGCCAACCAGAGGTGTGGATGATTTGCAGGGAATGAACCGGGGGCAACCTTGGCCAGCTAGCAAAGACCCAGAAACGAGCAACGCGACACGAGAATCGTGCGTGATCCGACTCGGAAAACCACTACAGCTACCCAAAAAAAGGTTGTCGTTCGGACGATCTGTTATTCCGCCAAAGACACCAGACAGAAAACATCTTCTTGTTTTACAACAACACACGGGGAGCACGAAGAGACGACGCCAACGCGACGACAGACGCACAGGACAAGCGCGGCCACGCACGCACAGGCATGGCCACGGATGCCAACCACACAAACGACCGCCGCCGGAAAGCCTACAGCAGCGACGACTAAGAAAAACAACATGGGATGGGACACACTAAGTTGACGAATTTGCCTACTTGTACTTGATGGCAGCTCTAGCGATGGCACTGCAGTAAGCCTTCGTCTCTGTGCCCAAATGATCTCTCTTCCCGTCTAAAAGACTGACGACTAACGATTAGATAGGTAGACGGAGACTTTGGGGCGAGTACCGTCTCCTCCTCCTGGTTCCTGCTCCCATTCCTATGGTAGCGTCCTCTCAGCTCTGCGAGCGGCGGCGGCTAGAACTTCTTGTTGTACCAGAAGACGCCCTTGCGGTCCTCGGGCTCGACGTAGATGCACTCCCTGGCCTCGCGCCAGGTCGCCTTGGCAACAGGGGTCGGGTCGAAGTGGTAGTAGTCGCCGAGGATGGGCCTGATCGCCTTGGTGGCCTCCATGGCGTGGTAGTGCGGCATGGTGGAGAAGAGGTGGTGCGCGACGTGCGTGTCCGTGATGTTGTGGAACACGCGGTTGAGGATGCCGTAGTCGCGGTCCATGGTGGCCAGCGCGCCGCGCAGCCAGTCCCACTCGCTCGAGTCGTAGTGGGGGAGCGACGGGTGGGTGTGCTGCAGGTAGGTGATGAGCACCAGCCACGCGTTCACGATCAGCAGCGGCACGGCGTACACGCGCACCACCCACAAGACCCCGAACGCCGCCGCCAGCTTGTACAGCCCGAACGCCACGGCCACGACGCCGGCGTCCGAGACGAAGATCTGGGCGCGCTCCCGGTCGTTGTAGATGGGGCCGTAGGGGTCGAAGTGGCAGGCGAAGCGCGGGTACGGCCGCCCCGACGCGTTGGTCGCCAGGTACAGCGGCCACCCGAGGGTGAGCTGCACCACGATGTGCACCAGCCGGCCGACCGGGTTGTTGTACACGTACGGGGTGTACCACGGCAGCGCCTCCTTCATCTTGGGCACGAACACCTCGTCGCGCTCCAGGGACCCCGTGTTGGAGTGGTGGCGCCGGTGGCTGTACTTCCACGAGAAGTAGGGCACCATGAGCGACGAGTGCAGCACCAGGCCGACCACGTCGTCCAGGAGCGAGTAGTCCGAGAAGGCGTGGTGGCCGCACTCGTGCGCGATGACCCACACGCCGGTGCACACGCACCCCTGCGCGATCCAGTACAGCGGCCAGGCCGCGTAGCCGAGCGGGCTTGGGAGCGCCGGTATGATGGCCAGCGCGAAGTAGAGGAGCGCCGCGGCGATCACCAGGTCGTGGACCACGTACGAGAAGGACTTGAGCACCGAGCGCTCGAAGCAGTGTGGCGGGATGGCCTTCTTGATCTGACCAAGAGTGAACGGAGGCTTCTCCACCGGCGACCGCTGCATCGCGGCGCCACCGGTAGCACGGGCGAGCTGCTCCTGCTTCTCCCGCTCCTTCTCGGTCATCCTGCCGCCGGCACCCATCTTGCTCCTGACTGACACAAACGAGATAGTACGCTACAGTAAGATCAAGCGAGCGTGAACCAAGAACAACATTACAGTGATCTCATCCCACCAAAAAGCTGTCACGTGAACCACGAGAAAGGCACCAATCAACCAAAGTAAAACAGATCACGATCCAACTACACGCCACAGCAAGTTGGGGATCACAGCATGTGCGAGCCCAAACCAGCAATTCTGAATTACCACCACACAGAACTAATAAAATGCAGTCTTACAGCAAGACCAAGGCCCTGTTTGTTTTAGATTATAATCTCTCCAGATTATAATCCAGCGTAAATAATCCAGTAGGTAAACAAACACCTAGATTATGGGTTCAGATTATATAATCTAAACCCCATGATAATCTTATAATCTCCTCAAGAGTAGCTTATTTGAGATTATTTTGGCAAAAGACTCACTACTCATGGTTATGTAAATAGAAATTACAATATATGCCATCATTTTTTTTTCTCACCTCAAATAAACAAATAAGGGTATTGTTGTCTTTGTGAATAATCTACATTTGTATAATCTAAACTATCAAACAACTACATATAGATTATAATATATCTAGATTATAACCTGGATTGTATAATTTAGATTAAAATCCAGATTATATAATCTATAAGCTGAAACAAACATGTCCAAGGACGGTACAAAACCCTACGGCAAATCTTCATTAAATAAGCAGAAAACAGATTAAGGTCCTGTCACTTGTGATGTTACATGCAACGAACTGGTCCAACGACCCCCCACCCCCTTGAGAAACATGTGATGTACTGCATACAATTGGACGGAGGGTTTTGTGAAAGGGACCTGTGGACCAATGGAAAGCAGCAGGCAGGAGAGACTAACAAGCGCCAAGAACGTGCGTTGAGGTGATTCAGCGGAAGGAAAAAGAAATGGTAGTACTCCTACCACATATGGTCAAATCTAAGCTATCCCATAGCCATACAGAGCAAGGCAATCTTGCGTCATCGGTAGGAGTGGTCAATTTTGACAAGCTAGCAAGCATGAGCTCCGAAGTCATCTTTTCTACATGCAAACCCACCTACCAGTCCAGAGCCTAGAGGCACACCATATTTCAAAAAATAAGATGGCAGGTGCTCTGCCTTGTGCATTGAAGGTGGTGGTAAAGCAGTTCGGTTTACGATAAAGCCTAGTGAAGCCCCATATAGCAACGTAAAAGATGCACAGCGCATTAGTATAAATCTTAGAAAAGATCCGGTTTTTCATTGTCTGTTTTGCTTCATTTTGTTACCAAATTTTGGGCGTTTATCAGTGATGCCAAAACTTTGGTAGTGCGGCATCCAGTATGGTATGGTATGGCTCGAAGCCGCACTTGTGCTCGCACGAGGTGGAATCGGATGCTATCTGTCTCCCGGCCTTGGGGCTTGGCCCAAATGACACAAGCGTGTCCTCTCGACCAGCCAACCATGGCGCCCACAGATGGAGACAGAAACCAGATCCGTCGAAAGAGATGCTTGACCGTGCCGATACTGTGCATTAATTCTGACAAGACAAGGGCCGCCCGTCTAAATTGTCTCCCTAACTTTCTGATCGGACGGCGGGAGAGCCAAACAAACAGGGAAATGGCACATGCGAGTACCATGCCATGGCCATAGCAGTAAGCAGCAATTTGCATCGGACAGCGAGTTGCAGCCGACCACGCCAAGGTGAAGGACGCGCCACTGGTCACCAGAGGGGGCCAAGTGCACCCAGATCTGCTGGTCCACGCCTCTCGACACTTGTCCGAGTTATTCTACGGCTGGATAATCGTGTTGAAAAATATCTGTGCATGCCATCATGCGGGGCCTAGAATTCGGTGCCGGCCTTGCAGGCTGCGACCCCCCCGGCGTCTTGTACCGTTGCGCAGACACAGCTGCAGAGCCCTGACATGCCGCCGCCCCATGCCGAAGGTGAGGCGGAGTAGGTGAATCTTTTTCTGTCTCCGTTTTTGACAGTACGTGGCCACGTGGGAGGAGACAGTAGCCGCCGTCCAAAATCCCAAGGCATCGGACGGTAGCGCGTCGTTCATCACGATGCCGTTTTCTAGGTCAAGCAGACAAGACCCACGGAACGAGCTCCCCATCCCCGCTGCCGCCGCCGCCGGCGCCCTGCCCTCGACCTCGAGCGTGTGATGACTGGGATTGAAAGGAACGCGCTCCATTTTTTTTTTCTATCCAAATTCGTAGCAAAGCATATACGGTTTCCCATCTGGACAAGTAGATTTTTTTTATGTATGACCAAAGCACAACGAGTTGCTTCCTAGACACAGCAATTGCTCGAGCTAAAAGGTCAGTCAATTCTTGGGTGCAGTTGTCGCCAACTCCGTGCTTAGCTAATAGTATCAGTAAAAAAAATTCAGGAGCTAGAACAACGGAGCAGTTGGCCATCATGGGGAGGGAGCAGGCGCAGCGATGGCTGTCATGGAGGGACCGAACGCCTAAAAAAAGAGGCTGCCTTTGGAGGCAAAGGCATGTAAAGGTTGCAGCTTTTACCCACAAGATTGACGGGAGCTGCGAAAAGTTCGTGGCCAAAAGTGGCATGTCATGTTCCCGAAACGAGTGGACAGGAGGGGCAGAGATCATGAATCCATTGCCCGGGCAAAATATCTGATCGGCACCCCACGCTGAATCCTACAGATCTGATGAGATGGGAAACAAGCGCGCTTTGCCAGGACTAATCTGGGCAAATCCACATCGGCAGCGCAAGGCCTCTGCGGATGCCCGCCGGTGAGATCGATGTCAAGCTCGACCGGCGGGGGCTACGGCGAGTTCGGCCGCATCCAGTTACTTTGCCCAGACCCAACGCTACGGATCGACGACAAGAGCTCGGCCGGACCAGCCCCGCCGGCGACAGCCGGTCACGAGCCCGCTACGGCGAACCGTCATCCTGTTGCCGAGCTCAGCAACCCAAAACCGAGACTCCGGTCGATTCCTCATCAATCCATTCAGAACAATCTATGAAACACTGGCAGGGGATCATCCAGAATAGAGGAAGGCTAATGCGGGTACCTGAGACTGAGGAGGACTAACAGCTGCGTCGGGGCAGAGCAGATCGGGCGGACACCGCGCCTCACCTCTCTCTCCCCTTTTCTCCTGTCCCGGAGAGAAAAACGAGCGGTGGTGTCTGCAGGATTTGCAGGGAGGAGGAGGGAGCCTGGCCGCCTCCGATTCCGCCGGGGAGAGGCGCTATTTAAAAGCGGGCGCGGCCTCCCTGGCGCGTGGGCCCGAGGGGCAGATGGGACGCACTAACCACGTCGGCAACGGGAAATCTGGCCCCGTCCACGTGTATAACCCTGTTTGGCTACACCCCGGGAGGCGTGACCCAGATCGCGCGGCGCGGGCCGTTCGTGGGCTCGTGGCTCACATCCAACGGACGGGGTCCCCTCGGGAAAACAGGGGACATCGCCATATTTGAGTTCTCTTTTGAAACGATTGGTTCACAAAAGAAAACGCCGCTTGATTATCTTTATTTTTCATTCGAGATTTTATTTTAACTAGCAATAGTGTCCGCAACGAAACATACACTCGTACAGCCTATCGAATTATTAACTAAGTAAATTGTGTGCCTCGATGAACTATAAATTGTGTGACGTGCAGCCTATAAATAAATTTTAGCTTTTCACCATTCTAGTCACTTTTTATCTTTTCCTGTTTGGATCTTTACCTCCTAAAATAACTAAACTTTATTTGCTTTTACTTTATAGCATGAAATCCAAACAGACCCTAGTCACCGGAAAATTTATCTATTTTGTCACTATTTAGAGGCGGGTGGTATATAAGAAGTCATGTTAGTGACTCATGATTAAGGAATTTTAGTAACAACGACAAAAAAAGCCCCCTAGTCACCCCACATATATCCAATTACCACTCGTATATTAGAAATTTAAGCACAATATATATATATATATATATATATATATATATATATATATATATATATATATATATATATATATATATATTCCACAATCACATGGAAACTAGTCATATAATTAGGGCTGGAAACGAGCCGAGCCGAGCTCGGCTCAGCTCGGCTCGGTGCGGCTCGGTGCCTGAACGAGCTCGGCTCGGCTCGGCTCGCCCATTCCACGAGCTGGTGAAAGAGGCTCGGCTCGGCTCGACCTTGGCTCGCGAGCTATATTTTAGTACTTTTCGTTGCATTATTTGGTGAATTAACATTATATAAATTTGAAATATAGAATCATCATTCTACATTATGAGTAAATTAAATTATAACTTGTAATATATTCATCATCAAAGACTAAAAAATGAGCTATTACCCATAAAATTATCTAATATTCATTATTATTCCATAAATTGACCATTTTTGCAAGGCTCGCGAGCCGGCTCGCGAGCTGGAACGAGCCAGCTCGGCTCGCTGCAAAAACGAGCCCGAAGAAGAGGCTCGGCTCGTTCGAGGCTCGCGAGCCGCTCCGAGCCGAGCCGAGCCGCTCCGAGCTCGAGCCGGCTCGCGAGCCTCGAGCTAATTTTACAGCCCTACATATAATAATACTAGTCGTTATTCATGCATTATCATGGTTTTTATATGTATCATATGACTCTATGAGTAGACTTTGTTTTAATACGACACATATGTGTATGTTATATTGGTTAGGTAGGTGTAAACGTGGAGCAACAATCAAGGTTCAAACCTCTATTTATATATATTTTTTTTTATTTTTGCATTAAGCAGGAAGGGTGACATGAGATTATCGTTGGAAGTGGTGCTTTATATAGAAGAAAGAATAGAGAAAGATATTTATAAGTTTAAATATTTTAAAAGTTGGTTATAATTTTAGTCTTCTATTTAAATGAACTAATGGGTTTTTGAATGCACTAGAGCTAATAGTTGACTAAAAAATTATTAGCGAATTAGCTAGCTAACAAATAGATAACTAACTATTAGATAATTTGCTACACATAGTTAATACATGAACTATTAGTTAGATTGTTTGGATGTCTTCATCTATTTTTAGCAACTAACTTTTAGCTCTATTGCATTCAAACACCCCCTAAAACTAAAAATTAACAAGCTAGGGTGTGTTTTGGTTTAGCCTTTTGAACCTGCTTCTGCTTGGAAACCAAAGGGGTTCATCTTTTTCTCAGCTGCTTTGAAAACAACTTTTCTATAGTACAAATTTGAAACCAGCTTGGACCCTGCTTTTACTGCTTATCTAAGTTTGTTATATTAATGAATAAACGTGATAAATATAAACTAAAATATATTCTAAAACAATTAAGTGTTATAATAAATGGAATAAAGAAATGTTATTAAAAACATTTAAAATAGAATTATAAATTGATTTATTTAAAAATATCAGAAACATAAATATATAATTAATTTTAAAATTAGATATATTGATTAAGATATACAGTCAGACAAAATACATATAAACAATATATAGTTGGATTACGGTGGACAACTCACAACGATTTGAACCAAACGATCTTTCAGTTTTTTCTCGCAACAGTTTTTTTCACGGCAGACACACTCACATCAGTTTTTTAGGGCGTGTTTGGAAGGGTGGCCCAGTAGCCCGGTTGCGCTCGTGGGCTGCAAGTAGCCTTGTTTGCTAGGTTGGCCCGTTTCGCGGCCTGGCTGAAAACAGCCCAAAGGGCGGTTTCTGGCTGGCTCCCAGGAAACGCGGCTAGGGTTCGTTTCCTGGGAGTGCGGCTGCGCGCGGCGCACGCATGCGGAATCTGGCGGGGGCGGGGTGGTTGGCGGGAGCTCGCGCGGGAATGGTGAGGATTTCGCGCGCGCGGGAAGGTGCGCTCCGGTGAATCCTCTTGCGGCTATATATGGCGACGGTGCTCCCTCCTTTTTCCCTCCTCTTGCTGCTCGTTCTTCTTCCACCCCCTCTCCCCTCGTGAGAGACCGGCGACGAGCGGCTGTGCGTCACGGCTGCGTCCAGCTCCGTCTGGTGCCGGGACTTCGTGGTGTTGGGCATCTGCTTCGTCGCTTCGTCTCTGGTCGATCTGCCTCCTATACTTCTAGATCGGCTCTGTCTCCGTTGCTACGACCTTGACCCCAAGGTGAAAATCAAACCCCAATCGTTCTATTTTCTGGCTCATGCTTCATGAGTTAGGGTTTGGTACAGTGTGTTGTTCATGTTATACCTGCTGCGATCTTGATTTTCATGTGGTTTGCTTTGGATTTATATTAAAATGGTCGATGATGTTGTCCTTTATGTTCACTTGGAGGTATCATATAGATGATGCAGCCGTGTTCTTTTTTCTTACTGATTCATTTTGCAAGCATGATGAGGCCAAGCAGGGTATGATTAGATTAATTCTTGTATCATTGTTATATGCATGTAGATGGATCCCTCTTTGAGTCGTGAGCTGTTGTGTAAGCAAGCAACTGCCTTGACATTAGTGATGGTTTCATTTGTTACAACTAGGCTTAAAAGAAAAGGATTTGATCCTGAAGTAGAGCCTGACCCTCTAGTCTATGTACTTAGGGAACAAAGTGAACTTCACAGACAGAGGATTGATTGTTGCCTACACCTTCCTCGTGGACAACAAGGCTTAAGGCAGGGGCTTTGTTCACATGACTGAGGCACATATAAACATTTGGCTTAGGACCTTCCTAGCCAAGAACTACTACATGTAGGTGAATTACATGTTGGTGTGCACCACCACCCACTCTCTTCATACCCACTCTCTCTTTTGACTACAAATGGGAATAGTTTGTCGTAGACATTTTGGTGTGCAGTCTGATTTACTCCCACCAGTCCTTTTGTCTAATTTACCTAGGAGGGTGGCTAACAATAGGTAACATTTGGGTGGACACCATTTGAACCCTAAGCTATTGGGCTCAAACTTATTGTAAGGCACTATTTGTGTAGCCTCTGTTGGCTGCTGTGGTAAGTTTATATTATTTCATCCATTTCATACTATGATTGAAGTTTTTACTTGGCCAATGATGCTATATACACTAATCTGAGGAGCATTTGCATTTGATGTGTTGTGCTGCAGCTGAGGCCCGTGTTTACTTGTGCTTTCCTTTATGCCTATGATGACATAATTGCCATGGAACTATGTTGTCATTATTGCCCATGTTAATGTGGATGATCTTTAAATTGTGAGGTACTGGGCATATGCTGAAAATTATGTTGTTTCCACCATGTTGTGATTATTGCCATGGAACCATGGGGCACATTCATGCCCAATGCAACTGTTATCCACCAAAGATGACTTGATGGCTGGGTTGGATGAATATCATGGTTTCATGGCTGCCTAGCTATGTTCCTTATGCTCCAAGTTAAAAGATCACATGAAAATGGCAATTATATCTGAGGAAAATCATTGCTATTGTCAATCTTGCATGGCTTCTTTGATGGATATGTTGTAGATGGATGCCCAACTACCTGACTATGTTGCAGATGGATATGTTATTCTTTCATGGCTTATTTGATTGTAACTTGTAGCCAGCAATGACAATAATTGATGAAGTTAAGTTAAATTTGTCTGAGGCTAACTCAGTTGATGCTTGTATTGTTCAATTGACATATGTTGTTGTAATCCTCTATTTTCTGTCAGTAATGTCCATCTCTATTTTTTGTCAGCAATGTTCATCTCTATTTTCTGTCTATGGGCCAGGCCGACCACAGCCAGCTGCCAAACATATTCCCAGTTTGGCAGTTGAGCAGTTGGCTTCTTAGCCTAGCTGTCAAAAAGGGTCACAAACACGATCTCGCCTTGCCGAGCTCATTTTATACAGTAACACAAACAAGGTGACTTGCACCAACTGGATCAAGCCAACCTAGGACTGGGCCAGTAGGGCAGGCCGAGCCAGCCTGGCGCAGGGTCGCAAACACGCCCTTGATAGCTCACAACAGCTAAACCAAATGCACCCTAGAAATAAGTCTACTCATCCAAGTATGTTTGGTTTTGTTTTGTGCGCGTCTAAGCTACATCTCCTGAAGTTAGTAAGCTAAGGTGCTACAACATGTATTACGCAAGCAGTGCCGTTAGAGTTAGGCAACGACAACCCTAATCGACTACGTGAACGTGATGGCGGCGTGTCTAGAACTGGACATGATGTACACGCCAGTACCGCAGTACGCCACTACGCGCCCATGATGGGAAACCCGCCACTCCACACTGTCCACAGTTCTCCGCCCGTACGGTCGTTCTCGTCGCTCGGCAGAAGGCAGAGGTCGGCATCCACCGTCGGCCGGCCCGGCCGCCCTGGGGTAATCCGCCCGCTCGCCTGTTTTCACGGCGCCGACACGCCGAGGTAAAACGGAATTATCCCGTCCGGATTCCGGAGAGCCAGATCGTGCTGTGGTTAAACGGGTAAAGGCTAGTTTGAGAGTCATAAAATCGAATGGTATTAGATGAGCTAAAATCCTTCTTTATTCAATCTTGAATAAATAATAGATCTTCGTCATAATATGGTAACCTATCCCGAAGAATATGCTGCAAGGGGAGGGATGGTACGGCACGGATGCGAAAATAAACTATCTTCCTCTACCAGCATAATTTTCTTTTGTTTGTTATTGCTGGATATAAATATATGTGGTACTCGACTTGGCTACTTGGTCGACAAGACCACTCCTACGTACGTGGTGGAGATATTCTGTTTCCGTGGACGGACAAGACAAGTTCACCGGGTTAATATTATAAGCCGGACAAACAACTTGTACGCACATCACATGTGTGACCCAAGTTGACATATACTACTACGACCGCACATATATACCACGCATACAGTACGTTGTCACTAGCACAGTCCACACATAGTACCTCGCCACTGTGCGGTGTCCATCAGTTTGCTACAGTACCTTTGAATCGCAGAAATGCAAAACGGCAATGTCAGGCTGCTACATATATGTGTGTAGAGATTCTTGTCCTGTGCAGTTTCCTGTGTGCTAGTTTTGGCTGGTCTTGCTTGCAGGTGGGCCGTCGCGCACAGTTTTCCTCACACAACAACACATTGAGTTGCCGACCCACGGCGTCGATCGCCTGAAACAGGCGCGTGACGAAACAAGCATGCATGCGATGCGAATCTACTACTCTCTAAAATGTGTCCGGGCTCCAGAGTTAGCCCGCGGATTAGGTGAGCCAAACTAATGAGATGTACCTGTGTGGCAGTGTGTAAGCGCAACTGGTTGGAAAAGTACGCACGCAATGTATTTGCACGGATCCATGAATTGCAGATGGCTGGAGAGTGGAGAGGGACCTGAAAGTCGTGTTGGTGGCTGGCTGGTCACACACAGCTGGGAGTCTCTTCAGACTTCGTGGTTAATTTGCAGCGCGTCGTCGTTCATACATCGTCGACTTTACATAGGGTAAATGCGCAAGAAGACATGAGACTTTAGCCACGTTTGGGCTCTCCTAATACGAATTTCTGTGATGGTCAATCGGTTACAGATTACTATGTACTCTCACTTAGTAAGTAGTATCATGTTTCGATAACCACACAGCCTAACCGAGTCTGTCCCCAGCTACGACGAGTACGTACTAACCGGATTGGATCTTCTCCATCCTGATCTTCGAAGGACTTAGACTTTCGTCTGAGAGTCTCTCTATCTGGCCCGTGGCCCGTGGGCCGAGCCCTCATGCACCTTGGCCGAGCTCTCAGACCCATCTGTTATGACCCTTTTAGTTGATTGATCAGCTGTAAGAAATGGACTGAGAGAGATTGGACAAACCGAACAAGCATGCTTCCTCATGCGTTGCAAAGTTGCTGATTATTTGATGATGAGGGAAAATAATCAAGTTCGAGCCGCGACAGCAGCTTCACCGCCGCCAGCCCGCCACTAGTAGGTCGCCTGCGCCGCCACCCGAGTCTCGTCGCCTCCGCGACCGGGGTTAGTTGTTCCACGAAGTCGACGTGGGGGTCGGTTCCCGAGCCGGGGTGACGGGAAAATGCTGGGATGGGCTGAGATCGAAACCGTGCGGGGCTTAACTGAATGCACGTTTTCTGCTGGGCCGGTATTCTATCTAGGCCGGGTGCATCTCCGTGGATCGGGCCACAAATCCAGGCTGGGGTGAGCACCGTGGCATCGTCAGCAGCCGCTAGCCCACTGCTTCACATTTCAGCATCCTCGAGTAATTGATTTATTATTTACTCCAATTAGGGATGGATCCGGTAGTAGATACGAGATCATTTGGTCTCAGTTAGAACTCAAGATTTTATCTATGTTGCCTTGATGTGTGATTATGCACCCTCAAATTCAACACCTATCAATTTGGCTAAGATGGTCTCACTGGGAAATTTTATCTAGGTTGCCACGGCCGAGCGTGCGAGGGGACCAGGCCAGGGCAAGCACGAGCGGCTGACCAGGGGAGGATGCACAACTGACCAAGGGTGGCGCAGGCTAGGCCGGCAGGGCCACAACGACACGGGGTTTGACAAGGGGCAGTGGACGATGTTCCTTCGCCGCTGCTCGATCGCTAGGAGAGAGAGAGAGAAGAATCATGAGAAAGAATAACAGACCATTTTTTCTCCTTAATCAGTGATACCGTAGATATTTTTTCTTCTCAACACCACCAAACTTAGATTTAGTAGATCTATAGATTTGGTGGAGCAGATCCACCGGTGAAGCTAAGCTGATGGAGACGAAGATGCTTGGCTAAAAAGTTTAGATGGTGAAGCTATCATGAATAGGAACAGGAACCTATTGATGGAAGAGTTGGAGTAAGTGTTTACGTAGCCGGCAAACATATGTATTATTAGCCTTGACCTTTCTAAAAGTTGGTTTCATCATTGAATGCTAGTTTCATGATTACGGTACACTTTCCAAAGCACCTCCTGCTTGCTCATACTTTACTGCCCCACCATCAGGCATCAGCAGTGCTATTTGTTCATACTGCTCCCTCATCAGCGGTTGAGCAGCAACCGCAGTTAATTAGTGCATGGTGTGGATTCAAATGACTGAGGCCACGATAGTTTGGCAGATATATAAGAGGAAATAACAGGGATTTCTTGCAAGTTCGAGGCCTCCTCACCACCACTCTTGTTGATTTCTCCGAACAATAATTATATCATCTCAAAATTGAAGTTGTTTTTGACAATGCACGTGTAATTGTTAATGAATATTAGGACTCAAGTAATTTGTTGTCTAAGTTTCGTGGCTATACCAAATTGAAAGTACCATGCGAGACCTTAACATCTTTTTCGTACGTTTTCATAACAGAAACATACAATGCTATGGTACATTGATACTATTCAGAAACATAGAATCTTACGTGTGGTTCCTTGTTTAAGAAGCTGGAACCGGATACTTTTCGCTTCATTGTTTGAACACACATATTTCCGATACCCATCGTAGCTACATTCAAGCTGGTTTGCTTACCCAACACCAAAGTTTCAGTATAATCTGTCAGGCTTCAGTTCCATTAGGCTGGTTCCACTCCGTAAAATATTAGAGGCACGCGGAAAGGTAAACATCTATGGATCACTCGGTCGTTACCGGTAATTACTGAAGATTACTATCTACTTGCTTATCTATTTCTTTGTCGCAGATTGTATCCCTGTATATCTGGAGTCTTCATCACTTAGCCGCCCGAGTTATCGCCGAATGCATAGCCCTTCAGGTGTTTGTAACTGCATCATTCGACACTTTCGTGTTTCAATGACGCTTAACTCGGTCGTCGGTCTTCATCAGCTTGGATCGGGCTCGTCTGAGTTGGTCACATCGTGCTGACCCATCCTATAGGGTGACTCAGCAGGAAGCCCGTCAGGCGGCCCGTGATATGTTTTAGTATCCCATGAGGACCATAGCATATCTATCCCCCACAACTACCTATTAGTTTTAGAGGTTTGGAACATGGTCTTAGAGTATCCAAAGCTTCGATGTATCCTGCACTTAACAGTAAATAATCATTTGGTATAAGTGGTTGTACAAAATTGAGGTGGGCTATGGCCCCACTTTGCCTCCCTTTGGCTCTGGCCCTGGTTAATGAAGATCAAATTAGGCATGTATATATACACTCCAAACCAAACAACATGTATAGCCTGCAAAACCTAATGAATGTTTAACATGATCACTTAAATAGTCGTTTTCCCCATACGGTGACAGTCGTTTTTCTCGGAAACGTATCTGCGCATATATATATATATATATATATATTGAAAGAGAATTAGGCTTACACCTATTTTCCTAATTGATTTTGATGGTTGAATTGTCCAACACCAATAATTGAACTAACTAGTTTGCTCTAGTGTATAAGTTCCACAGGTGCAAAAGGTTCACACTTAGCCAATAAAATGACCAAGAGTTGGGTTCAACAAAAGAGCAAAGGGACAACCGAAGGCACCTCTGGTCTGGCGCACCGGACTGTCCGGTGCACCACCGGACAGTGTCCGGTGCACCAGAGGACTCCAGCTCCAACTCTTCACCTTCGGGAATTTCCAGAGGCACTCCTCTATAATTCACCGGACTGTCCGGTGTACACCGGACAGTGTCCGGTGCTCCAAGGGAGAGCTACCTCAGGAACTCGCCAGCTTCGGGAATTCGTCCGCTATAATTCACCGGACATGTCCGGTGCACACCGGACTGTCCGGTGAGCCAGCAGGCAACGGCTACTTCGCGCGGCAACGGCTACCTGCAACGCATTTAATGCGCGCCAGCGCGCGCAGAGGAGCAGGGCACGTGCGGGTGGCGCACCGGACAGCCTACAGTGCTTGTCCGGTGCACCACCGGACATCCTGGCGGGCCCACAAGTCAGAGCTCAACGGTCGAAACCCCAACGGCTCGCTGACGTGGCTGACGCACCGGACAGTGTCCGGTGCGCCATGCGACCGCAGCCTTCCAACGGCCACTTTGTGGTGGTTGGGGCTATAAATACCCCAACCACCCCACATTCAATGGTATCCAAGTTTTCCAGCTTCCAACCACTTACAAGAGCTAGGCATTCAATACAAGACACACCCAAGTGATCAAATCCTCTCCCAAATTCCACAAAAGCTTTAGTGACTAGTGAGAGTGATTTGTTGTGTTCTCTTGAGCTCTTGCGCTTGGATCGCACTCTTTTCTTTCGCATTCTTTCTTGTGATCAAACACTCACTTGTAACTGAGGCAAGAGACACCAATTGTGTGGTGGTCCTTGCGGGAAGTTTGATTCCCAAGTGATTTGAGAAGAGAAGCTCACTCGATCCGAGGGATCGTTTGAGAGAGGGAAAAGGGTTGAAAGAGACCCGGCCTTTGTGGCCTCCTCAACGGGGAGTAGGTTTGAAAGAACCGAACCTCGGTAAAACAAATCCGCGTGTCTCACTCTTTTATTCGCTTGCGATTTGTTTTGCGCTCTCTCTCGCGGACTCATTATTGTTTCTAACACTAACCCGGCTTGTAGTTGTGATTATATTTGTAAATTTCAGTTTCGCCCTATTCACCCCCCCTCTAGGCGACTATCAATTGGTATCAGAGCCCGATGCTTCATTAGAGCCTAACCGCTCGAAGTGATGTCGGGAGATCACGCCAAGAAGGAGATGGAGACTGGCGAAAGGCCCACTACAAGCCACGGAAGCACTTCATCGGAAGAGTCCCGCACCAAGAGAAGAGAGAAGAGGAAGGACTCCTCCAAAGGGAAGGAGAGGAGATCTTCTTCACACCACAAAGAGAAGAAGGAGAAGTTCTCTTCCCACAAGCCGCATCGGAGTGGGGACAAGCAAAAGAAGATGAGGAAGGTGGTCTACTACGAGACCGATACTTCTTCACCATCTACCTCCGACTCCGACGCACCCTCCGTAACTTCTAAGCGCCATGAGCGCAAGAAGTTTAGTAAGATCCCCTTACACTACTCTCGCATTTCTAGACATACTCCATTACTTTCCGTTCCATTAGGAAAACCGCCAACCTTTGATGGTGAAGATTATGCTAGGTGGAGTGATTTAATGAAATTTCATCTAACCTCACTCCACAAAAGTATATGGAATGTTGTTGAGTTTGGAGCACAGGTACCATCTATAGGGGATGAGGACTATGATGAGGATGAGGTGGCCCAAATCGAGCACTTCAACTCTCAAGCAACAACAATACTCCTCGCTTCTCTAAGTAGAGAGGAGTATAACAAAGTACAAGGGTTGAAGAGCGCCAAGGAGGTTTGGGATGTACTCAAAACCGCGCACGAGGGAGATGAGCTCACAAAGATCACCAAGCGGGAAACGATCGAGGGGGAGCTCGGTCGCTTCCGGCTTCGTAAAGGGGAGGAGCCACAACACATGTACAACCGGCTCAAGACCTTGGTGAACCAAGTGCGCAACCTCGGGAGCAAGAAATGGGATGACCACGAAATGGTTAAGGTTATTCTAAGATCTCTTATTTTCCTTAACCCTACTCAAGTACAATTAATTCGTGGCAGCCCAAGATATACACTAATGACCCCCGAGGAAGTAATCGGGCATTTTGTAAGTTTTGAGTGCATGATCGAAGGCTCGAGGAAGATCAACGAGCTTGACGAACCCACCACGTCCGAAGCTCAACCCGTCGCATTCAAGGCGACGGAGGAGAAGAAGGAGGAGTCTACACCAAGTAGACAACCAATCGACGCCTCCAAGCTCGACAATGAGGAAATGGCGCTCGTCATCAAGAGCTTCCGCCAAATCCTCAAGCAATGGAAGGGGAAGGATTACAAGTCCCGTTCCAAGAAGGTTTGCTACAAATGTGGTAAGCCCGGTCATTTTATTGCTAAATGTCCTATATCTAGTGACAGTGACCGAGGCGACGACAAGAAGGGGAGAAGAAAGGAAAAGAAGAGGTACTACAAGAAGAAGGGCGGCGATGCCCATGTTTGTCGCGAGTGGGACTCCGACGAAAGCTCTAGCGACTCCTCCGACGACGAGGACGCCGCCAACATCGCCGTCACCAAGGGACTCCTCTTCCCCAACGTCGGCCACAAGTGCCTCATGGCCAAGGACGGCAAAAAGAAGGTTAAATCTAAATCCTCCACTAGATATGAGTCTTCTAGTGATGATAATGCTAGTGATGAGGAGGATAACTTGCGTACCCTTTTTGCCAATCTTAACATGGAACAAAAGGAAAAATTAAATGAATTAGTTAGTGCCATTCATGAGAAGGATGACCTCTTGGATTCTCAAGAGGACCTCCTAATTAAAGAAAACAAGAAACATGTTAAGGTTAAAAATGCTTATGCTCTAGAAGTAGAAAAATGTCAAAAACTATCTAGTGAGCTAAGCTCTTGCCATGAGACTATAAACAACCTTAGAAATGAAAATGCTAATTTGTTAACTAAGGTTGATTCTCATGTGTGTAATGTTTCAACTTCCAATCCTAGAGATAATAATGTTGTTTTACTTGCTAGGATTGATGAATTGAATGCTTTCCTTGCTAGCCTTAGGATTGAGAATGAGAAATTAATTGCTAAGGCTAAAGATTTTGATGTTTGCAATATTACTATATCCAACCTTAGAGATGAGAATGATATATTACATGCTAAGGTTGTAGAACTAAAATCTTGCAAACCCTCTGCATCTACTATTGAGCATATTTCCATTTGCACTAGATGTAGAGATGTTGATATTAATGCTATTCATGATCACATGTCTTTAATTAAACAACAAAATGATCATATAGCAATATTAGATGCTAAAATTGCCGAGCATAACTTAGAAAATGAAAAGTTTAAATTTGCTAGAAGTATGCTCTACAATGGGAGACGCCCTGGCATTAAGGATGGCATTGGCTTCCAAAGGGGAGACAATGTCAAACTTAGTGCCCATCCTAAAAGATTATCTAATTTTGTTAAGGGCAAGGCTCCCATGCCTCAAGATAACGAGGGTTACATTTTGTACCCTGCCGGTTATCCTGAGAGCAAAATTAGGAGAATTCACTCTAGGAAGTCTCACCCTGGCCCTAATCATGCTTTTATGTATAAGGGTGAGACATCTAGCTCTAGGCAACCAAACCATGCTAAGTTGCCTAAAAGAAAAACTCCTATTGCATCAAATGATCATGCTATGTCATTTAAAACCTTTGATGCATGATATGTGCTTACTAACAAATCCGGCAAAGTAGTTGCCAAGTTTGTTGGGGGCAAACACAAGGGCTCCAAGACTTGTGTTTGGGTACCCAAAGTTCTTGTCTCTAATGCCAAAGGACCCAAAACTGTTTGGGTACCTAAAATCAAGAACTAAATTTGTTTTGTAGGTTTATGCATCCGGGGGCTCAAGTTGGATACTCGACAGCGGGTGCACAAACCACATGACAGGGGAGAAGAAGATGTTCTCCTCCTATGAGAAAAACCATGATCCCCAACGAGCTATTACATTCGGGGATGGAAATCAAGGTTTGGTCAAAGGATTGGGTAAAATTGCTATATCACCTGACCATTCTATTTCAAATGTTTTTCTTGTAGATTCATTAGATTACAATTTGCTTTCTGTATCTCAATTATGCAAAATGGGTTACAACTGTCTTTTCACTGATATAGGTGTTACTGTCTTTAGAAGAAGTGATGATTCAATAGCATTTAAGGGTGTGCTAGAGGGTCAGCTATACTTGGTAGATTTTGATAGAGCTGAACTCGACACATGCTTAATCACTAAGACTAACATGGGTTGGCTCTGGCACCGCCGACTAGCCCATGTTGGGATGAAGAATCTTCATAAACTTCTAAAGGGAGAGCACATTTTAGGACTAACCAATGTTCATTTTGAGAAAGACAGGGTTTGTAGCGCATGTCAGGCAGGAAAGCAAGTTGGAGCCCATCATCCACACAAAAACATCATGACTACCGACAGGCCACTGGAGCTACTACACATGGATTTATTCGGCCCGATCGCTTACATAAGCATCGGCGGTAGTAAGTATTGTCTTGTAATTGTGGATGATTATTCTCGCTTCACTTGGGTGTTCTTTTTGCAGGAAAAATCTCATACCCAAGAGACCTTAAAGGGATTCTTGAGACGGGCTCAAAATGAGTTCGGCTTAAGGATCAAGAAAATTAGAAGCGACAATGGGACGGAGTTCAAGAACTCTCAAATTGAAGGCTTTCTTGATGAGGAGGGCATCAAGCATGAGTTCTCTTCTCCCTACACCCCACAACAAAATGGTGTAGTGGAGAGGAAGAATCGAACTCTATTGGATATGGCTAGAACCATGCTTGATGAGTACAAGACATCGGATCGGTTTTGGGCGGAGGCGGTCAACACCGCCTGCTACGCCATCAACCGGTTATATCTACACCGAATCCTCAAGAAGACATCGTATGAACTCCTAACCGGTAAAAAGCCCAACATTTCATATTTTAGAGTCTTTGGTAGCAAATGCTTTATACTTGTTAAAAGAGGTAGAAAATCTAAATTTGCTCCTAAGAATGTAGAAGGCTTTTTACTAGGATATGATTCAAACACAAGGGCATATAGAGTCTTTAACAAGTCCTCAGGACTAGTTGAAGTTTCTTGTGACGTTGTGTTTGATGAGACTAACGGCTCTCAAGTAGAGCAAGTTGATCTTGATGAGATAGGTGATGGAGAGGCTCCGTGCATCGCGCTAAGGAACATGTCCATTGGGGATGTGTGTCCTAAGGAATCCGAAGAGCCTCCAAATGCACAAAATCAACCATCCTCCTCCACGCAAGCATCTCCACCGACTCAAATTGAGGATGAGGCTCAAGTTGATGAAGGAGAAGATCAAGCAAATGAGCCACCTCAAGATGACGACAACAATCAAGGGGGAGATGTAAATGATCAAGATAAGGAGGAAGAAGAACAAAGTCCGCCACACCCAAGAGTCCACCAAGCAATCCAACGAGATCACCCCGTCGACACCATCCTCGGCGACATTCATAAGGGGGTAACTACTCGATCTCGTGTTGCACATTTTTGTGAACATTACTCTTTTGTTTCCTCTATTGAGCCACACAGGATAGAGGAAGCGCTACAAGATTCAGATTGGGTGGTGGCAATGCAAGAGGAGCTCAACAACTTCACTAGAAATGAGGTATGGCATTTAGTTCCACGTCCTAATCAAAATGTTGTAGGAACCAAATGGGTTTTCCGCAACAAGCAAGACGAGCATGGTGTGGTGACAAGGAACAAAGCTCGACTCGTGGCCAAGGGGTATTCACAAGTCGAAGGTTTGGATTTCGGTGAAACCTATGCACCCGTAGCTAGGCTTGAGTCAATTCGCATATTATTGGCCTATGCTACTTACCATGGCTTTAAGCTTTATCAAATGGACGTGAAAAGTGCCTTTCTCAATGGACCAATCAAGGAAGAGGTCTATGTTGAGCAACCTTCCGGCTTTGAAGACAGTGAGTATCCTAACCATGTCTATAGGCTCTCTAAGGCGCTTTATGGGCTCAAGCAAGCCCCAAGAGCATGGTATGAATGCCTTAGAGACTTCCTTATTGATAATGGCTTCAAAGTTGGAAAAGCCGATCCTACTTTATTCACTAAGACTCTTGAAAATGACTTGTTTGTATGCCAAATTTATGTTGATGATATTATATTTGGGTCTACTAACGAGTCTACATGTGAAGAGTTTAGTAGGATCATGACACAGAAATTCGAGATGTCTATGATGGGGGAGTTGAAGTATTTTCTAGGATTCCAAGTGAAGCAACTCCAAGAGGGCACCTTCATTAGCCAAACGAAGTACACTCAAGACATTCTAAACAAGTTTGGAATGAAGGATGCCAAGCCCATCAAGACACCCATGGGAACCAATGGGCATCTCGACCTCGACACGGGAGGTAAATCCGTAGATCAAAAGGTATACCGGTCGATAATAGGTTCATTGCTCTATTTATGTGCATCTCGACCGGATATTATGCTCTCTGTATGCATGTGTGCAAGATTCCAAGCCGACCCTAAGGAAGCTCACCTTACGGCCGTAAAACGAATCTTGAGATATTTGGCTTATACTCCTAAGTTTGGGCTTTGGTACCCTCGGGGATCCACCTTTGATTTAATTGGTTATTCAGATGCCGATTGGGCGGGGTGTAAAATCAATAGAAAGAGCACATCGGGGACTTACCAGTTCTTGGGAAGATCCTTGGTGTCTTGGGCTTCAAAGAAGCAAAATTCGGTCGCTCTTTCCACCGCTGAAGCCGAGTATATTGCCGCAGGCCATTGTTGCGCACAATTACTTTGGATGAGGCAAACCCTGCGGGACTACGGTTACAAATTAACCAAAGTCCCTTTGCTATGTGACAATGAGAGTGCAATCAAGATGGCGGATAATCCCGTCGAGCATAGCCGCACTAAGCACATAGCCATTCGGTATCATTTTCTAAGGGATCATCAACAAAAGGGAGATATCGAGATTTCATACATTAATACTAAAGATCAATTAGCCGATATCTTTACCAAGCCTCTTGATGAACAATCTTTTACCAAACTTAGACATGAGCTCAATGTTCTTGATTCTAGGAACTTCTTTTGCTGACTTGCACACATAGCTCATTTATATACCTTTGTTCATGCCTCTTTCATATGCTATGACTAATGTGGTTTTTAAGTCTACTTCAAACCAAGTCATAGGTGTATTGAAAGGGAATTGGAGTCTTCGGCGAAGACAAAGGCTTCCACTCCGTAACTCATCCTTCGCCATCACTCCGAGCAACACTCCGTCTTTGGTACAATCTTCACTCATTTATTTATAATCAAAGGGGGAGACAGTAGTTCTAAGGGCTCTAATGATTCCGTTTTTGGCGATTCATGCCAAAGGGGGAGAGAGTAAGAGCCCAAAGCAAAAGGACCGCACCACCACCAATTTCAAAATTTTAGTTTTTCAAAGAGTATTTTCAATTGGTATCTTTTTGTGTTCAAAAGGGAGAAAAAGTAGCACTTTCAAAATTCATATATCAAAACCCTCTTGAACACTAAGAGGAGAATCTCATCCAGGGGGAGTTTTGTTTAGTCAAAGGGAAAGCATTTGAAACAAGGGGAGAAAATTTCAAATCTTGAAAATGCTTCGTAAAATCTTATTCATTTACCTTTGACTATTTGCAAAAGAACTTTAAAAAGGATTTACAAGAGAATTTGCAAAAACAAAACATATGGTGCAAGCGTGGTCCAAAATGTTAAATAAGAAAGAAACAATCCATGCGCATTCTCTAGATATTTATATTGGCTCAATTCCAAGTAACCTTTGCACTTACATTATGCAAACTAGTTCAATTATGCACTTCTATATTTGCTTTGGTTTGTGTTGGCATCAATCACCAAAAAGGGGGAGATTGAAAGGGAATTAGGCTTACACCTATTTTCCTAATTGATTTTGATGGTTGAATTGCCCAACACCAATAATTGAACTAACTAGTTTGCTCTAGTGTATAAGTTCCACAGGTGCAAAAGGTTCACACTTAGCCAATAAAATGACCAAGAGTTGGGTTCAACAAAAGAGCAAAGGGACAACCGAAGGCACCTCTGGTCTGGCGCACCGGACTGTCCGGTGTGCCACCGGACAGTGTCCGGTGCACCAGAGGACTCCAGCTCCAACTCTTCACCTTCGGGAATTTCCAGAGGCACTCCGCTATAATTCACCGGACTGTCCGGTGTACACCGGACAGTGTCCGGTGCTCCAAGGGAGAGCTACCTCAGGAACTCGCCAGCTTCGGAAATTCGTCCGCTATAATTCACCGGACTGTCCGGTGAGCCAGCGGGCAACGGCTACTTCGCGCGGCAACGGCTACCTGCAACGCATTTAATGCGCGCCAGCGCGCGCAGAGGAGCAGGGCACGCGCGGGTGGCGCACCGGACAGCCTACAGTGCTTGTCCGGTGCACCACCGGACATCCTGGCGGGCCCACAAGTCAGAGCTCAACGGTCGGAACCCCAACGGCTCGCTGACGTGGCTGGCGCACCGGACAGTGTCCGGTGGCGCACCGGACTGTCCGGTGCGCCATGCGACCGCAGCCTTCCAACGGCCACTTTGTGGTGGTTGGGGCTATAAATACCCCAACCACCCCACATTCAATGGTATCCAAGTTTTCCAGCTTCCAACCACTTACAAGAGCTAGGCATTCAATACAAGACACACCCAAGTGATCAAATCCTCTCCCAAATTCCACAAAAGCTTTAGTGACTAGTGAGAGTGATTTGTTGTGTTCTCTTGAGCTCTTGCGCTTGGATCGCACTCTTTTCTTTCGCATTCTTTCTTGTGATCAAACACTCACTTGTAATTGAGGCAAGAGACACCAATTGTGTGGTGGTCCTTGCAGGAAGTTTGATTCCCAAGTGATTTGAGAAGAGAAGCTCACTCGATCCGAGGGATCGTTTGAGAGAGGGAAAAGGGTTGAAAGAGACCCGGCCTTTGTGGCCTCCTCAACGGGGAGTAGGTTTGAAAGAACCGAACCTCGGTAAAACAAATCCGCGTGTCTCACTCTTTTATTCGCTTGCGATTTGTTTTGCGCTCTCTCTCGCGGACTCATTATTGTTTCTAACACTAACCCGGCTTGTAGTTGTGATTATATTTGTAAATTTCAGTTTCGCCCTATTCACCCCCTCTAGGCGACTATCATATATATATATATATATATATATGCTGAATCCTTTGTCCAACAATCTTCGACTGAGCATGTGATTTTTTTGCAAATATGTAGCTGAACGAGGGTAGAGTAATGTGTTTTTGGTAAAACACATCGATCGAAGACTCACTACCGGAATCCGGACATTTGCCGAGTGTTTTTTGTCGGGCACTCGGTAAATAAGTCTTTGCCGAGAGCCGCACTCGGCAAAAAAGCCTTTGCTGAGAGTCGCACTCGGCAAAGAAGCCTTTGCCGAGAGCCGCACTCGACAAAGTCCTGCCCTCGGTAACGAGCTCGCGTTTACCGAGTGCAGGACACTCGGCACAGAAATATACTCGACAAAGACATCTTTGCCGAGGGCCGAACGCTCGGCGAAGGCGGCTCTCGGCAAAGAGCTGTCAGTGGTCGTCTAAAGCTGACGGCCGTTAACATTTGCCGAGGGCCGAGTGTTAGCACTCGGCAAAGATGATTCTTTGCCGAGTACCAACCAGATGACACTCGACAAAGCATATTTTTTATTTTTTAAATTTTGGCAACCAAACTTTTTGTGGTATGTTCCTACACTATGTAGACCTACATGTACCATTTTGGGACAATTATAACAGTGTTTTCAATAGCTAGTAGATTTAGTTCGTTTATTTGAATTTCTTCGGAAAATTCAGATTTGAACCGCAAGTCACTCAAAACTTGTAAAACCGTGAATGCAAAAATGATATCTATGTTAGGTAACACAAGTTACGACCGATTTCAGGAGCAGACCGGAACCTTCGAGCACCATGCTCACTAAACATGACAGTGAACTTGACATACAGTTGTTTAAAAATTGTATAAAACACAAACAAAGTCAGAAAATTATGAAACTTGTCCACGTGTCATGATATCATATATAGAGCCTGTGATAAAAATTTGAGAAAGTTTCGAGAAAGCTGTGACGCACTATGTGTATAAACCTAAGAGATCCAGTATGTGTCAGGACCATAGCACTCGGCAAAGAACCAAGACCTGGGCACCGGTATAGGTTTTCTGCCAAGTGTAGTGGCCCTGACACTCGACAAAGAGGCACGCTTTGTCGAGTGCCATATTAAGCACTCGACAAAGAACCTGACATGGGGACCCGCTGACGGATTCTTTGCCGAGTGCTGGCTGGCAGGCACTCGGCAAAGGTAACTTCTTTGCCGAGTGTATTAGGAGACACTCGGCAAAGGTACCTAGTGAAAGGGAATTAGGCTTACACCTAGTTCCTATATAATTTTGGTGGTTGAATTGCCCAACACAAATAATTGGACTAACTAGTTTGCTCTAGTGTATAAGTTATACAGGTGCCAAAGGTTCACAGCAAGCCAATTAAAAAGACCAAAGTTGGGTTCAACAAAAGAGCAAAGGGCCAACCAAAGGCACCTCTGGTCTGGCACACCGGACTGTCCGGTGTGCCACCGAACAGTGTCCGGTGTACCACCGGACATGTCCGGTGCACCAGAGGACTTCAACGCAAACTCGCCACCTTCGGGAATTTCCAGAGGCACTCGCGCTATAATTCACCGGACTGTCCGGTGTACACCGGACAGTGTCCGGTGCTCCTAGGGAGAGCGGCCTCAGGAACTCGCCAGCTTCGGGAATCTCCAACGGCTAGTCCGCTATAATTCACCGGACATGTCCGGTGTGCACCGGACTGTCTGGTGCAACTCCGGAGCAACGGCTACTTCGCGCCAACGGCTACCTGCAGAGCAATTAATGCGCGCGCAGCGCGCGCAGAAGTCAGGCGTGCCCATACTGGCGCACCGGACAGTGAACAGTTGATGTCCGGTGCGCCACCGGACATTCAGGCGGGCCCAGAAGTCAGAACTCCAACGGTCAGAATCCAACGACATTGATGACGTGGCAGGGGCACCGGACATGTCCGGTGTGCACCGGACTGTCCGGTGCGCAATCGAACAGACAGCCTCCCAACGGCCACATTTGGTGGTTGGGGCTATAAATACCCCAACCACCCCACCATTCATTGCATCCAAGTTTTCCAGCTTCCAACCACTTACAAGAGCTAGGCATTCAATACAAGACATACCCAAGTGATCAAATCCTCTCCCAAATTCCACAAAAGCTTTAGTGACTAGTGAGAGTGATTTGTTGTGTTCTCTTGAGCTCTTGCGCTTGGATCGCACTCTTTTCTTTCGCATTCTTTCTTGTGATCAAACACTCACTTGTAATTGAGGCAAGAGACACCAATTGTGTGGTGGTCCTTGCGGGAAGTTTGATTCCCAAGTGATTTGAGAAGAGAAGCTCACTCGATCCGAGGGATCGTTTGAGAGAGGGAAAAGGGTTGAAAGAGACCCGGCCTTTGTGGCCTCCTCAACGGGGAGTAGGTTTGCAAGAACCGAACCTCGGTAAAACAAATCCTCGTGTCTCACTTGCTCATTCGCTTGCGATTTGTTTTTGCGCCCTCTCTCGCGGACTCGTTATTGTTTCTAACGCTAACCCGGCTTGTAGTTGTGTTTATATTTGTAAATTTCAGTTTCGCCCTATTCACCCCCCCCTCTAGGCGACTTTCAATTGGTATCAGAGCCCGGTGCTTCATTAGAGCCTAACCGCTCGAAATGATGTCGGGAGATCACACCAAGAAGGAGATGGAGACCGGCGAAAAGCCCACTACAAGCCACGGGAGCACTTCATCGGAAGAGTCCCGCATCAAGAGAAAGGAGAAGAAGAACTCCTCCAAAGGGAAGGAGAAGAAGTCTTCTTCTCACCAAAAGGAGAAGAAGGAGAAGTCCTCTTCTCACAAGATGCGTCGGAGTGGGGACAAGAAAAAGAGGATGAGGAAAGTGGTCTACTATGAGACCGATTCTTCATCGCCATCCACCTCCGGCTCCGACGCGGCGTCCGTCACTTCTAAACGCCAAGAGCGTAAGAAGTATAGTAAGATTCCCCTACGCTACCCTCGCATTTCTAAACATACACCTTTACTTTCCGTCCCATTAGGCAAACCACCAACTTTTGATGGTGAAGATTATGCTAGGTGGAGTGATTTAATGCGATTTCATCTAACCTCACTCCACAAAAGTATATGGGACGTTGTTGAGTTTGGTGCACAGGTACCGTCCGTAGGGGATGAAGACTATGATGAGGATGAGGTGGCCCAAATCGAGCACTTCAACTCTCAAGCAACAACAATACTCCTCGCCTCTCTCAGTAGAGAGGAGTATAACAAAGTGCAAGGGTTGAAGAGCGCCAAGGAGGTTTGGGATGTGCTCAAAACCGCTCACGAAGGAGATGAGCTCACAAAGATCACCAAGCGGGAGACGATCGAGGGGGAGCTCGGTCGGTTCCGGCTTCGCAAAGGGGAGCAGCCACAACACATGTACAACCGGCTCAAGACCTTGGTGAACCAAGTGCGCAACCTCGGGAGCAAAAAGTGGGACGACCACGAAGTGGTTAAGGTTATTCTAAGATCTCTCATTTTCCTTAACCCCACTCAAGTTCAATTAATTCGTGGTAATCCTAGATATACTAAAATGACCCCCGAGGAAGTTATCGGGAATTTTGTAAGTTTTGAGTGCATGATCGAAGGCTCGAGGAAGATCAACGAGCTTGATGATCCCTCCACATCCGAAGCTCAACCCGTCGCATTCAAGGCGACGGAAGAAAAGAAGGAGGAGTCTACACCAAGTCGACAACCAATAGACGCCTCCAAGCTCGACAATGAGGAAATGGTGCTCGTCATCAAGAGCTTCCGCCAAATCCTCAAGCAAAGGAGAGGGAAAGATTACAAGTCCCGCTCCAAGAAGGTTTGCTACAAGTGCGGTAAGCCCGGTCACTTCATTGCTAAATGTCCATTATCAAGTGACAGTGACAGGGATAACGACAAGAAGGGCAAGAGGAGAGAAAAGAAGAGGTACTACAAGAAGAGGGGCGGCGATGCCCATGTTTGTCGGGAGTGGGACTCCGACGAAAGCTCAAGCGACTCCTCCTCCGACGAGGACGCCGCCAACATCGCCGTCACCAAGGGACTCCTCTTCCCCAACGTCGGCCACAAGTGCCTCATGGCAAAGGACGGCAAAAAGAAGGTTAAATCAAAATCCTCCACTAAATATGAATCTTCTAGTGATGAAAATGTTAGTGATGAGGAAGATAACTTGCGATCTCTTTTTGCCAACCTCAACATGCAACAAAAAGAAAAACTTAATGAATTGATTAGTGCCATCCATGAAAAGGATGATCTCTTGGACACCCAAGAGGACTTCCTAATCAAGGAAAATAAAAAGCATGTTAAGGTTAAAAATGCTTATGCTCTAGAAGTTGAAAAATGTCAAAAACTATCTAGTGAGCTAAGCACTTGCCGTGAGATGATTGACAACCTTAAGAATGAAAATGCTAATTTGTTAGCTAAGGTTGATTCTCATGTTTGCAATGTTTCAATTCCCAACCCTAGAGATAATAATGTTGATTTGCTTACTAGGATTGAAGAATTAAACATTTCTCTTGCTAGCCTTAGAATTGAGAATGAAAAATTGCTTGCTAAGGCTAAAGATTTTGATGTTTGCAATGCTACTATTTCCGACCTTAGAAGTAAAAATGAAATATTGCATGCTAAGGTTGTAGAACTAAAATCTTGCAAACCCTCTACATCTACCGTTGAGCACACTTCTATTTGCACTAGATGTAGAGATGTTAACATTGATGCTATAAATGATCACATGGCTTTAATTAAACAACAAAATGATCATATAGCAAAACTAGATGCTAAAATTGCCGAGCACAACTTAGAAAATGAGAAATTCAAATTTGCTCGTAGCATGCTCTATAATGGGAGACACCCTGGCATCAAGGATGGCATTGGCTTCCAAAGGGGAGACAATGTCAAACTTAGTGCCCCTCCTAAAAGATTGTCTAATTTTGTAAAGGGCAAGGCTCCCATGCCTCAGGATAACGAGGGTTACATTTTATACCCTGTCGGTTATCCCGAGAGCAAAATTAGGAGAATTCACTCTAGGAAGTCTCACTCTGGCCCCAATCATGCTTTTATGTATAAGGGTGAGACATCTAGTTCTAGGCAACCAACCCGTGCTAAGTTGCCTAAGAAGAAAACTCCTAGTGCATCAAATGATCATGACATTTCATTTAAAACTTTTGATGCTTCCTATGTGCTTACTAACAAATCCGGCAAGGTAGTTGCCAAGTATATTGGGGGCAAACACAAGGGCTCCAAGACTTGTGTTTGGGTACCCAAAGTTCTTGTCTCTAATGCTAAAGGACCCAAAACCGTTTGGGTACCTAAAAACAAGAACTAAATTTGTTTTGTAGGTTTATGCATCCGGGGGCACAAGTTGGATCATTGATAGCGGGTGCACAAACCACATGACAGGGGAGAAAAAGATGTTCTCCTCATATGAGAAAAACCAAGATCCCCAACGAGCCATCACATTTGGGGATGGGAACCAAGGTTTGGTCAAAGGTTTGGGTAAAATTGCTATATCTCCTGACCATTCAATTTCTAATGTTTTTCTCGTTGATTCCTTAGATTACAATTTGCTTTCCGTATCCCAATTATGTCAAATGGGCTACAACTGTTTATTTACTGATATAGGTGTCACTGTCTTTAGAAGAAGTGATGATTCAATAGCATTTAAGGGTGTGTTAGAGGGTCAGCTATACTTAGTAGATTTTGAAAGAGCTGAACTCGACACATGCTTAATTGCTAAGACTAATATGGGTTGGCTATGGCATCGCCGACTAGCCCATGTTGGGATGAAGAATCTTCATAAGCTTCTAAAGGGAGAGCACATTTTAGGACTAACAAATGTTCATTTTGAGAAAGACAGGGTTTGTAGCGCATGTCAGGCAGGAAAGCAAGTTGGTGCCCATCATCCATACAAGAACATCATGACGACTGATAGGCCGCTTGAGCTACTCCACATGGATCTATTCGGCCCGATCGCTTACATAAGCATCGGCAGGAGTAAGTATTGTCTTGTAATTGTGGATGATTATTCTCGCTTCACTTGGGTATTCTTTTTACAGGAAAAATCTCAAACCCAAGAGACCTTAAAGGGATTTTTGAGACGGGCTCAAAATGAGTTCGACTTAAGGATCAAGAAAATTAGAAGCGACAACGGGACGGAGTTCAAGAACTCTCAAATTGAAAGCTTCCTTGAGGAGGAGGGCATCAAGCATGAGTTCTCTTCTCCCTACACGCCACAACAAAATGGTGTAGTGGAGAGGAAGAATCGAACTCTACTGGACATGGCAAGAACCATGCTTGATGAGTACAAGACTTCGGATCGGTTTTGGGCGGAGGCGGTCAACACCGCTTGCTACGCCATCAACCGGTTATATCTACACCGAATCCTCAAGAAGACATCCTATGAACTCCTAACTGGTAAAAAGCCCAACGTTTCATATTTTAGAGTCTTTGGTAGCAAATGCTTTATTCTTGTTAAAAGAGGTAGAAAATCTAAATTTGCTCCTAAGACTGTAGAAGGCTTTTTACTTGGTTATGACTCAAACACAAGGGCATATAGGGTTTTTAACAAGTCCACTGGACTAGTTGAAGTCTCATGTGACGTTGTGTTTGATGAGACTAACGGCTCTCAAGTAGAGCAAGTTGATCTTGATGAGATAGGTAATGAAGAGGCTCCGTGCATCGCGCTAAGGAACATGTCCATTGGGGATGTGTGTCCTAAGGAATCCGAAGAGCCTCCAAATGCACAAGATCAACCATCCTCCTCCACGCAAGCATCTCCACCAACTCAAAATGAGGATGAAGCTCAAGTTGATGAAATAGAAGATCAAGCAAATGAGCCACCTCAAGATGATGGCAATGATCAAGGGGGAGATGCAAATGAGGAAGACAAGGAGGAAGAGGAACAAAGGCCGCCACACCCAAGAGTCCATCAAGCAATCCAACGAGATCACCCCGTCGACACCATTCTCGGCGACATTCATAAGGGGGTAACTACTAGATCTCGTGTTGCACATTTTTGTGAACATTACTCTTTTGTTTCCTCCATTGAGCCACACAGGGTAGAGGAAGCACTCCAAGATTCGGATTGGGTGGTGGCGATGCAAGAGGAGCTCAACAACTTCACTAGGAATGAGGTATGGCATTTAGTTCCACGTCCTAATCAAAATGTTGTAGGAACCAAATGGGTCTTCCGCAACAAGCAAGACGAGCATGGTGTGGTGACAAGGAACAAAGCTCGACTTGTGGCCAAGGGATACTCCCAAGTCGAAGGTTTGGATTTCGGTGAAACCTATGCACCCGTAGCTAGGCTTGAGTCAATTCGCATATTATTGGCCTATGCTACTTACCATGGCTTTAAGCTTTATCAAATGGACGTGAAAAGTGCCTTCCTCAATGGACCAATCAAGGAAGAGGTCTATGTTGAGCAACCTCCCGGCTTTGAAGACAGTGAGTATCCTAACCATGTCTATAAGCTCTCTAAGGCGCTTTATGGGCTCAAGCAAGCCCCAGGAGCATGGTATGAATGCCTTAGAGATTTTCTTATTGCAAATGGATTCAAAGTCGGAAAAGCTGATCCTACGCTCTTTACTAAAACACTTGAGAATGACTTGTTTGTATGCCAAATTTATGTTGATGATATTATATTTGGGTCTACTAACGAGTCTACATGTGAAGAGTTTAGTAGGATCATGACACAGAAATTCGAGATGTCTATGATGGGGGAGTTGAAGTATTTCTTAGGATTTCAAGTTAAGCAACTCCAAGAGGGCACCTTCCTAAGCCAAACGAAGTACACTCAAGATATTCTAAACAAGTTTGGGATGAAGGATGCCAAACCTATCAAGACACCCATGGGAACTAATGGGCATCTCGACCTCGACATGGGAGGTAAGTCCGTGGATCAAAAGGTATACCGGTCGATGATTGGTTCATTACTCTATTTATGTGCATCTCGACCGGACATTATGCTTTCCGTATGCATGTGTGCAAGATTCCAAGCCGACCCTAAGGAAGCTCACCTTACGGCCGTGAAACGAATCTTGAGATATTTGGTTTATACCCCTAAGTTTGGGCTTTGGTATCCTAGGGGATCCACTTTTGATTTGATTGGTTATTCGGATGCCGATTGGGCGGGGTGTAAAATCAATAGGAAGAGCACATCGGGGACTTGCCAGTTCTTGGGAAGATCCTTGGTGTCTTGGGCTTCAAAGAAGCAAAATTCGGTCGCTCTTTCCACCGCCGAAGCCGAGTATATTGCCGCAGGACATTGTTGCGCGCAATTGCTTTGGATGAGGCAAACCCTGCGGGACTACGGTTACAAATTAACCAAAGTCCCTTTGCTATGTGATAATGAGAGTGCAATCAAAATGGCCGACAATCCCGTCGAGCATAGCCGCACTAAACACATAGCCATTCGGTATCATTTTCTAAGGGATCACCAACAAAAGGGAGATATCGAGATTTCTTATATTAACACTAAAGATCAATTAGCCGATATCTTTACCAAGCCTCTTGATGAACAATCTTTTAACAAACTTAGGCATGAACTCAATATTCTTGATTCTAGGAACTTCTTTTGTTGATTTGCACACATAGCTCATTTATATACCTTTGATCATGTCTCTTTCATATGCTATGACTAATGTGCTTTCAAGTCTATTTCAAACCAAGTCAAAGGTGTATTGAAAGGGAATTGGAGTCTTCGGCGAAGACAAAGGCTTCCACTCCGTAACTCATCCTTCGCCATCACTCCGAGCAACATTCCGTCCTTGGTACAATCTTCACTCATTTATTTATGACCAAAGGAGGAGAGAGTAGTTCTAAGGGCTCTAATGATTCCGTTTTTGGCGATTCATGCCAAAGGGGGAGAGAGTAAGAGCCCAAAGCAAAAGAACCGCACCACCACCTAATTTTCAAAAGAGTTTTTAAATTGGAGATTCTCAATTGGAAAATTTCAAATTGGTATCTTATTGTGTTCAAAAGGGGGAGAAAGTAGTATTTCAAAATGATATATCAAAACCCTCTTGAACACTAAGAGGAGGATCTCATTTAGGGGGAGTTTTGTTTGGTCAAAGGAAAAGCATTTGAAACAGGGGGAGAAAATTTCGAATCTTGAAAATGCTTTGCAAAACTCTATTCATTTACCTTTGACTATTTGCAAAAGAACTTTAAAAAGGATTTACAAAAGTATTTGCAAAAACAAAACATGTGGTGCAAGCGTGGTCCAAAATGTTATAAGTAAGAAACAATCCATGCATATCTTGTAAGTAGTTATATTGGCTCAACTCCAAGCAATCTTTGCACTTACATTATGCAAACTAGTTCAATTATGCACTTCTATATTTGCTTTGGTTTGTGTTGGCATCAATCACCAAAAAGGGGGAGATTGAAAGGGAATTAGGCTTACACCTAGTTCCTATATAATTTTGGTGGTTGAATTGCCCAACACAAATAATTGGACTAACTAGTTTGCTCTAGTGTATAAGTTATACAGGTGCCAAAGGTTCACAGCAAGCCAATTAAAAAGACCAAAGTTGGGTTCAACAAAAGAGCAAAGGGCCAACCAAAGGCACCTCTGGTCTGGCGCACCGGACTGTCCGGTGTGCCACCGGACATGTCCGGTGCACCAGAGGACTTCAACGCAAACTCGCCACCTTCGGGAATTTCCAGAGGCACTCGCGCTATAATTCACCGGACTGTCCGGTGTACACCGGACAGTGTCCGGTGCTCCTAGGGAGAGCGGCCTCAGGAACTCGCCAGCTTCGGGAATCTCCAACGGCTAGTCCGCTATAATTCACCGGACATGTCCGGTGTGCACCGGACTGTCCGGTGCAACTCCGGAGCAACGGCTACTTCGCGCCAACGGCTACCTGCAGAGCAATTAATGCGCGCGCAGCGCGCGCAGAAGTCAGGCGTGCCCATACTAGCGCACCGGACAGTGAACAGTTGATGTCCGGTGCGCCACCGGACATTCAGGCGGGCCCAGAAGTCAGAACTCCAACGGTCAGAATCCAACGGCATTGATGACGTGGCAGGGGCACCGGACATGTCCGGTGTGCACCGGACTGTCCGGTGCGCAATCGAACAGACAGCCTCCCAACGGCCACATTTGGTGGTTGGGGCTATAAATACCCCAACCACCCCACCATTCATTGCATCCAAGTTTTCCAGCTTCCAACCACTTACAAGAGCTAGGCATTCAATACAAGACACACCCAAGTGATCAAATCCTCTCCCAAATTCCACAAAAGCTTTAGTGACTAGTGAGAGTGATTTGTTGTGTTCTCTTGAGCTCTTGCGCTTGGATCGCACTCTTTTCTTTCGCATTCTTTCTTGTGATCAAACACTCACTTGTAATTGAGGCAAGAGACACCAATTGTGTGGTGGTCCTTGCGGGAAGTTTGATTCCCAAGTGATTTGAGAAGAGAAGCTCACTCGATCCGAGGGATCGTTTGAGAGAGGGAAAAGGGTTGAAAGAGACCCGGCCTTTGTGGCCTCCTCAACGGGGAGTAGGTTTGCAAGAACCGAACCTCGGTAAAACAAATCCTCGTGTCTCACTTGCTCATTCGCTTGCGATTTGTTTTTGCGCCCTCTCTCGCGGACTCGTTATTGTTTCTAACGCTAACCCGGCTTGTAGTTGTGTTTATATTTGTAAATTTCAGTTTCGCCCTATTCACCCCCCCACAACAGCAAAACTGAATACTCCCGTCGGCCACAATAATTCCCGTCGGTTTTTAGGGTTGCCGACGGGAGTTAATTAATTACCGTCGGCCATAACGAAGCCGACGGGAGATAAAATAACTTCCGTCGGTTTTTAGGGCTACCGACGGGAGTTAATTAACTACCGTCGGCCGTAACGAAGCCGACGGGAGGTAAAAATAACTCCCGTCGGTTAGTCCGGAGGCCGACGGGAGATGCAGTAGCTCCCGTCGGCTTCGTTACGGCCGACGGGGTTTAGGGCGGGCCCGGCTAAAACGCGCGCGCCGACTCGCCCAGTCTGTATTCGTCGCGCGCGCCGCCGCCCGAGCCTGCGCCGATCGCCGCCGCCGATCGCCGAGCCGAGCCTGCGCCGCCGCCGCCCAAGCCTGCGCCGCCGTTCTCCTCCCCGCCGCCGTTCTCCTCCCCTCCGCCGTTCTCCTCCGCTTTGTCCACGTCCGAGCCTGCGCCGTCGCCGCCGTTCTCCTCCCCGCCCGAGCGCCGCCAGCGCCTACGCCGCCGACGCCGATCGCGCCGCGCCCGTCCCGTCCTCCGCCGCGGCTTGCCGACGCCGCTGCCCCCGCCCGTCCCCTCCACCGACGCCGCTGCAACCTCCACTGAGACAGTAAGATTGAAATCATTTAAAATTATATCATTGCGATATATATTTATATTTATATCGAAAATATGTTTATTCCCGTCGGTTGGTTGATTGTATTGATTAAGCCGACGGGAGTTAACTACGTTGTGGTAGTTTGATTAGTATGATACACTGTTTATTTTCCTAGAGTTTTAGGGTTAAGTGCGCAGACCAGTAGTTAACCCTAGGCGTCACCCGTTCCGGAAGCATGCACATGCATCACATTTATTCATATGTTTGGGCCTAATGCACCTAGACAATCTATGGATGCATAGATTGTATAGTTTCATTCGGTCCAAACACAAGATTACTTGTGATGTGCGTGGTTCCGGGTGAAGGGGTATAGTTTGTTTATTTATTTACATTACTCAGTACTAATAAAAACTTTCAATTGCTGCAGGATGCCTAAAAAGTTTAAGCAGGTGGTGAAGGGGTTCAGGGACTCCCTGTTCCGAGGGAGTTCCTTGAGCGCTAGTAAGAAGGAGCAGCTCTACAGAAGCCTACACCCAGAGTTACAGGGCCAGCCCTTGGGGTTTCAGAGAGGCGATGTAAGAATCATTGTATTGTTGCTTTTAATTTGTGTAAGACTTTAACGCGTGAATGTGACACTTGAGTTACTTATTTGCAGGATGAGGATGAGGATCAGGATCAGGATGAGGATGAGGATCAGGATCAGGATCAGGATGAGGATGAGGATGAGGATCAGGATCAGGATGAGGATGAGGATGAGGATGAGGATGAGGATGAGGATGAGGTTGAGGGTGGAGGTGAGGAGGCTGAGGCAGGAGGTGAGCAGGGAGAGGGTGGAGGTGGAGATGAGACTGAGGCTGAGGCAGGAGGTGCGGCTGCGGGTGGAGATGAGGCTGAGGCAGCTCCACCAAGGCGTCCACGTAAGTTTAGAAGGCCCCATGCCGTACAACCTCCACCTGTTCCGAGCTCCGAGACGGGGAAGACAGTGATCTCCCCCGTCGGAGATAGGTAAGTGCTGTATCTTGTGATTTGAATCAGCTGTATTCATCAAATGTAAGCATGTTTGATGCTTGCCCGTCTTTTTGTAGGGAGTGGTTGGACTACTCTTTCACCGGCCAGGGTCGTCAAAAGCAGGTGAACTCTGTGTTGAGTTCGCTCCTGAAGTTTCACTACCCTGGATTGGTGAAGACGTCCGACGATGCAGACGCTGCGCCGGTCCTCGTCTCATGTTGGGACGATTACAAGCTGAAGGTCGATGTCACTTATGGCGATGCCCAGGGGCTTGTTCGCGCTGACTTCTGGGTACGTAATCTTGTGTGTGTTATATGGAAGCAATCATTAAAAAGTTAGATAACATTGCATTCTTTTTGTAGGCACGTTTTCGGTTGGCCGACGGGGATGACGCGAACCATGCCGAGAAGGTGTTTCAAGTAAATGCCTATCGGTTGGTGAAGGAGGCCCTGTACGAGGCAAGGATTCAGGCCACGTGCATGTATTATCAACAAATTTTAGGGCAAAAGATGAACAAGAAGACAGGGGCCTCGAGTATATACCTTCGCGAGGAAGAGTATCGTAAGGTTATATTTCAATCCTTTCCTTTGTGTTTGTTTCATTTGAATAAGTACTGATATATGTTTGTTTTTATGAAGGTGGTGGTTCCGTGGATGTCTAACCGGCCAGAGGCCTACGCAGCTTGGTGTGGGGTATGGGCTTCTGAAGCCTTCCAACAGAAGTCAAAAAGTCACAGGGACAATCGAGGCACCATGCCGAACCACACCTTCGGTGGCGACAACTTCACGCGAAAGGCGAAACGCCTGGTAAGAAAACTAACAAATATGTTGAGATGTCATATATTCTTTTATTGTACTAACTCTGTGTTGTAGGAAGCTCAATTAGGTCGCGAGCCGACTCCCATCGAGGTGTGGGAAGCTGGCCATAGGGGAAGCGACCCTTCCAACCCTTTGTGCAGCCAGACACAAAGGGAGCGTCTGGTGAGCTGTTGTCCTCAATATTCGGTTAATGCTCGCAACGTACTAACTAAGGTTATATAATCGATACAGGCGGCATATGCGGAAGAGATGAAGGACCGTCACGGAGAAGACTGCGATTGGAGGACCATGCCGATCGATGCTCAAGCCGTGCATAAATCCGGTGGAGGAAAGGCACATGGACGGTGAGATGTTACATTACATGCCATTTATATAGTGACATGAGCATATGCCTTAATTAATCTTTCTTTGACAACAATTGTAGATTCTCTCTCTTTGATGGAATGATCAACACGACGGATTTTAGAGCGTCTCGGCGGTCGGCATCTGGGTCCGGAAGCTCCGGTCGTAGCTCTCGTCGGCTCACTGAGCAAGAGCTTGAGATCGTGAGGCTGCGTGAGGAGAACCGTCAGCGCGATGAGCAGTTGAGAGCTCAAACTGAGCACTTGAGGGCTCAAAGTGAGTACTATGCCTCAGTCCACGCGCAGCAACAACAGATGTTTCAAGTAAGCCCATTGCATTATTACTGTTTATTCATTGCTTTACACATCCAATGCGTACTACTAATATGCTTGGTCAATAGTTACTAGCTCAGCAGCAGGGCATTCCGTACGTGGCCCCTCCGCCTCCGCCGCAATGGACGTTCGTCCCTATGGGCCCTCCTCCACCTCCGGTAAGAAATTCTATATCCATTCTCTAGTTACATAGTAAAAACGACGACTTGTGCCGCACTGCACTCACATGAATATGTATTATTCTTGTATTCAACAGGGACTTGTGCCGCAGCAGCCTCAGTTTAGCACACCGCCGGCACAGCTACCTGCCCCTGGAGCACAGGTTTGTATTCTAACTCTATAGCTATCGCCGACAGTTCAGCAGTTAATATGTACGATTTCTGACAAATTGCATTCTCGCTCCATAGGACAATCAGGAAGGAAGTGGAACGATGGATGGCTTCGTCAACTCCCTATTCGCGTACCCAACTCCGGACGGAGGCAGCGGCCAAAGCTCCAACAACCCTAGCCGCCGCGGTTCGTGAATGTGCTTCCGTCGGTACCTTTTCAGTAATGAACACTTCGATCTCTACCTTTTCAGTAATGGACACTTCTTTTGTGGATGAACACTTCTTATGTGGATGAACACTTCTTATGTGTATGAATGTTCTTATATATATGTGTGTGGATGGATGTGATTGATGTGTGTGGATGTGATTGCTGTGTGAATGTGCATGATGATATTGTGTATATTTTCTGTGCCATTGATCATAAATATGGGGTTTTTGGGGGGGGGGGTGACAGTTTAACTCCCGTCGGCTTTGCAAAGCCGACGGGAGTTATCCTGGTACTGTCCAGGATAACTCCCGTCGGCTTGGCTAAGCCGACGGCAGTTGTCGCTCCCCCGTCCCGGCAATCAGGGCTGACGTGGCGGACACATAACTCCCGTCGGCTACCTAAGGCCGACGGGAGTTAATTGGCCGCCACGTCAGCCCTGGGCCGGGGAGCGACAACCACCGTCGGCTACCTAGGGCCGACGGGAGATAATTATCTCCCGTCGGCCCCGACGGGAGTTAATGTAATCCCCGTCGGGTAGCTCCTGTCGGCCGGGTACCGACGGGATTTACTCTAAAACCGACGGGAATAGCTAAATCCCGTCGGTTTTAGAGTAAATCCCGTCGGTACCCGGCCGACGGGAATATCCTGGATTGCTGTTGTGCCCTCTAGGCGACTTTCACCTAGGACACTCGGCAAAGACGTCGTCTCCGTCACCCCGGCGTCGTGACGACGACTTTTCTTTGTCGAGTACTTCTTGGCACTCGGCAAAGTCTTTGCCGAGTGACCGAGAAAAAGTACTCGGTAAAAAAGGTTTTGTCGATTTACTGTGTGCCGAGCCATCTTTGCCGAGTGCGACACTCGATAAAGTCTTTACCGAGTGTTTTTCAGGCTTTGTCGAGTGCTTCAAGCACTCGGCAAAGCCATCGATTCCGGTAGTGACTGTTGGATGAATGATCCAAATTAGTTTTATGTATATGTGTACGTACGTAGTCTTGTGTATAGATGTGTTCCATTTTTTCCCACACGGCGGCAGTCATTTTTCCCATGCAATGATGCAACAGCCCCAAGGTTATTCCATCCAAACGTGCCGGAGATGCACCACAGCTGCTTGCTGCAGCAAGCAAAGATGCCCTGAAACGCGGACAAGAAAAACAACTCGGAACTGACCAAAGCTCACAGCCATGCATGGACACAGACACAGTCACACAGATACACTACGTTGAAAATTTTATTTGCCTATAGGTGTTATTGATGGCAGCTCTAGCATGCAATGACACTGCACTAAGCCATTTATGTGCCCATATACTATCGGTACGACTTCTTTTTACCTCACTCTCTCTTCCTGATTTCTTCTCCCAATTCTCCGGCGAAAGTATGGGCGATCACCTAAGTCCTGAGTTCCGCATCAAGTTAAGCGCGGCTAGAACTTGTTGTACCATAAGATGCCCCTGCCGTTCTCGGGCTCGACGTAGATGCACTCCCTAGCTTCGCGCCACATCGCCTTGGCGATGGGGGTGGGGTCGAACTGATAGTACTCGCCGAGGATGGGCTTGATCGCCTTGGTAGCCTCCACGGCGTGGTAGTGCGGCACGGTGGATAAGAGATGGTGCACGACGTGTGTGTCGGTGATGTTGTGGAACACGCGGTTGAGGACGCCGTAGTCGCGGTCCATGGTGGCTAGCGCGCCGCGCAGCCAGTCCCACTCGCTGGAGTCGTAGCGGGGGAGAGCCGGGTGGGTGTGCTGGAGGAAGGTGACGAGCACCAGCCACGCGTTCACGATCACCAGCGGCACGGCGTAGACGCGCACCACCCACCAGAACCCGAACGTCGCCGCCAGCTTGTACAGCCCGAACCACGCGGCCACGACGCCGGCGTCCGAGACGAAGACCTGGGCGCGCTCCCGGTCGCTGTAGATCGGGCCGTAGGGGTCGTAGTGGCAGGCGAAGCGCGGGTACGGGCGACCCGACGCGTTGGTGGCCAGGTACAGTGGCCACCCGAGGGTTAGCTGCACGACGATCTGCAGCAGACGGCCCACGGGGCTGTTGCACACGTACGGCGTGTACCACGGCAGCGCTTCCTTCTTCTTGGGCACAAACACCTCGTCGCGCTCCAGGGAGCCAATGTTGGAGTGGTGGCGCCGGTGGCTGTACTTCCACGAGAAGTACGGGACCATCAGCGACGAGTGCAGCACCAGGCCAACGATGTCGTCGAGGAGCGGGTACTCCGAGAAGGCGTTGTGGCCACACTCGTGCCCGATGACCCACAGGCCGGTGCACACGCAGCCTTGTGCGATCCAGTAGAGCGGCCAGGCGGCGTACTGGAGCGGGCTCGGGAGCGCCTGGATGGTGACCAGCGCCAAGTACAGGAGCGCCGCGGCGGTGACGAGGTCACGGAGCACGTAGGAGAAGGACTTGAGCACCGAGCGCTCGAAGCAGTGTGGCGGGATGGCCTTCTTGATCTGACCCAAGGTGAACGGCGGCTTCTCCACCGGTGCGCGCTGCAGTGTCGCGCTGCCGGCGGGACGGGCATGATGCTCCTGCTCCTCCGTCGTCTCGATCAACCTGGCACCGGCACTCATTTTGCTGCTGACACAAAATACAGACGATCAAGCAAGATTCAAGAAAAAAAACATTGTGGCGACATCAATCGATCAAAAAGCTACCATATATATCATAAAAAAGTTAATCTACCAAGTTGCTACTGATTTGGATCCCTAACTTACGGATTGGCCTGGAAGAGAGCAAAGCAAACAGGCAAATGGCAGATGCGGTTACCGCGGCCTTTTCCATGTACTAGCTATAGGTAGCAACATAATATATACTCCCTCCGTTTCGTTTTAGTTGTCGCTGGATAGTGCAAAATTGAACTATCTAGCGACAACTAAAAAAAAGTGGAGGAGTATATAACAACATCATCACTCCTCCTAAACTTCAGTGACTAAAGTTAAGTCACTTTAGTGTGTAAAAACACTATAACTAAACAAACACTATAACTAAACGATACCTCATAGAATAAAAATTTTAGGGACTAAAGTTTATTTACTAAAGTTTAAGCTGGTGACTAAAAGAATCAAACACATCCTTGAACCCTTAGGTCCATGTGCATCTTAATATTTGTACTTATTCAAAGCACTAGTTTTACAGGCGGTTCTTAGTTACCCGCCTGTAAAAATGATGATTTCTACTGGCCTGGTTACGAAAAACGCCACTATAAATATGTTTACGACCATCACTATAGAGCTTATCTGTACTAGTGATACATCACATGCAAAATACGTAAGTTTGTTCCTTCCCTCGCTTCTTGCCTAGCAATAGATAGTTATACATGGCATTCTCCCCAGAGTTGTCTCACCTGGGACTGTTGTTTATAGTGCTATCCTGTTTGCCGACTGCGGTCGTCTTGTCTCCAAAGCGTCTTGCGGAGCTGAGGCCTGAGGGATAGCATGATGGCCTTTGGTCGGCTCTGAGACCTGCAGCTAATTTAGGGGCTTGGCCTTTGAGTTATAGGTTCTGGTGTGGTGATGGCGTGATGCTAAGCTGCCATTAACCGGATCTTTACAAAATTTCCTTCTAGTCATGGAATTCTTTGAAATATATTTTGTCATTATACAAAGGGTATGTCTTTTTTTAAATGCTGATATAGTTAATGTTTTGAGAAATGAGAATTGCACACTTAACTGGTTCACTTTACACTACAACAGCATACCTCTGTACAGACGGTCTGGTTCGCCACTACACAGGCGGTTTCAGGAACCGCTTGTGGTGCACCGCCTGTGATGTAAAACAACATCACAGGCGGTCAATCAAAAACCGCCTGTGAAAAACACAGATTACAGGCGGTCCAGTTCAAAGGAACCGCCTGTGATAGACACACATCACAGGCGGTCCAGTTCAAAGGAACCGACTGCATATACTATAAATCACAGACGGTTTTCATTATACAGATTCATATATACAGAATTTTCAAACACAGAATATACACAGATTTCATACACAGATTATACACAGATTCACACAGATTGCATAATACACAGATTATACACAGATTCATCCACATACACAGATTTACACATATTACAAGTTCCATAACAGGTATAATACACAGATTACAAGTTCCATAACAGATATAATACACAGATTCATCCACATATCAAGTTCCATCGTCATACACAGAATTATACACATATCAAGTTCCATATACAACTAAACATCTCAAAGTTCCATAGACAACTAAACATCTAAAGTTCCTAACTAAAGACCTAAACACTGTGTGATATTGTGTACAAACTTAGTTCTGGGAATTTTTGCAAATTTCCATTTATATTGTAGAATAGCCCTTGTTGATGAAGAACTTCACGGCGCATAAAGTAAAGCAAGTCTCTTACAACCTTAGCAACGCCGACGGAAACCATATCTCTTTCTAACCATTCAGCATTGATCTTGGATTTAGGAACCTGCAATGAAAGCAAAAAGCAAGCGGTGCTAAGAGTAATGTGATGAGCAACAATATAACATAAAAATTGCAACATAGACAATGATAGCGAACTTACATCCTCACGATTGACCATGTAATGGAAGGTGACACGACACCATTCGCATACATAATAACCGCACAGGACAGTACCCGGAGGTTGTTTGTCACCATATGGAAATAATGATATTGACAAATTAGGCTTGTCCTCTGGATGTTCGCCGCCAAGATCTTTCCAATAAAAACGGTATGCACTGCATATAAGAATAGCATTGTGAGATTAAGAATACATTTGTTAAGTTGTAATAAGTACAAGTGTGCAATAATAATCATACTTCTCTAAAATCTTCAAAAAGTCATTATACGTAGCCTTTTCCATTCTCAGTGAGTCGAAGACCACGACTTTACCATCCTTTGGCCAGATCATGATACAAATGTAGTGGTCACTATATAGACATAGACGAAAACACATGTTAAGATCACGATTGCCATAATTTATAGTTCAAAATTAAACCATGTCGATAACTTACTTAAAGTGGTGCGGAGCTATTATTAAGTCCTTGCCATGTTGTATATGATTATACATGGCTCGTCCAATGTATGCCGCCATTACCTTCATTTTCTTTCTCTGATTCTGTTTGACAGCTTTCTCAAATTCAGCATCGTCCAAGTCTTTATATTCTTCTCCAAGCCTCCGAGCAACTACTTTGTAGCGAGCTTGGGATATCATCAACGGGTCAAGAAACCCTGTCTTAAGTTGTTTCTTCTTATCATCCATGTATTGCATCCTACGTGTAATAGTGTTAATCGTTAGACTCTCGTTTATGTGTGCGTGTACAAAACTAACAAATATGAAAGTTTAGAGGTACTTACAAGCAAAAGAGGGTTAAGTAGTTGGTTTCCATCCTTTGTCGGTGGTACAACGACCAGAGATCGTCAAAGAATAAATGCCGCACAGGATCTATATGATCATTGCTCCAAAATGCATCTTCTGGCACAACAAATGTGAAGTCCTCGAGTTTGTATTTGTTGCTAGCCACCATGTACCACTCATGCATTCTAATCTCCGGAGTCGACAACTTAGAAAGTTGCACCGTCGTCAAGAACGGCCTCCCATTCACAAATTTTGGAGGAACATCCTCCTTCTTGTATACCGAGATATTGGTTTTAAGACGTAATGATTCTCGAGTATGAATCATTCCATCTTCTTTCCATACTTCGAAATTATCTATTTGGGACCGTGTGCCTACTCCATGAGATGTTGATTCCGCTTTTGATTGATTTGTCATAACTCTCTGCAATTTATGCAGGTAGCGTGCCACTGATTCTGACGGTTTCTTGACATCGTCAGTGGCGATTCGCTTATGAATTTTCTTTGAAATAGTTGGCCCTTCAACATTGGTGCCAACCTTTGGTTCCTTTTTGATGTTGACGTCGACATTCTGAGGAACAATTTTGTCTACGTCCCCCTCGTCGAGTTCCTTCGCAAGAGGCGATATGATTTTTTTGGAGGTCGGTGTCATATTTTCCTGCACCATGGGGTGTGGAATGATCGAACTATATTTTTGTTGGGGTCCTTCAGCATTATAACATCACAGCCATGCCTTCTCTGTCTAACTGCATTGGAAAGTGCACTTCTATCTGCGAGCTTGCTTCCCGACCCGATTCAGGCATTCCGTCGATGCCATTCTCCATATAAGTCCCAAACAGAGAATAGGGATGAGGTAGTCAAGATTGTAGGCGCTAGTGCTCAACTACTAGCATCTATAGATATGGACACAAGTCCAAATTTGGTGCTACTCGGCACCATCGATATCACTAGAAAAAAATACATCAAAGAGATCCACTTCCCAATAGTACTCGAAGATAGTTCATTGACTTGACACTCTCTAAGAGGTTCATACAAAATACATTATCTCTAAGAGTGAAACCTACGATACTCATATCGTGTTGTTTAGGACTAAACATCAACAACCCCTTGACCGGTCGCTATCATACTCAATTCCAAAATATTTTTCCAATATGTCGGCTTGAGTAAGGAGATCTGGGCTTGGGAGTTCCTCCAAATTATCTGCAGCTTCATCATCTTCAGCATATTGCAGGGATTCATCTTGAATAATTTTAGCCCTCTTGGAGTCAGCATACTTTTTGATGGACAGAGCACACTTCTCAAGCATGTCGCATACATCTCCAATTTGAAATAAAGTGGTCTTAAGTGTGTACACTGATTCTGGTTCACTAGTATCCACAACCCCATCAGTCACTAGACTGCGAATGATGTCAACATGTGTCTCGATGACTCGAACTGAGCTCTCAACCATATCAAGTGGCTCTTTTTCCATCTCTAAAACTGAAAATGGCCAAGTCTCACAATCAAAATTGAGATCGCAACAAAGGCAGGGATCAGAGGGAAAACAAGGATGTGGCTTATAGGGCAAAAAGAGGGGTCCAAATAACATTGTCATGGCTATGAACAAGTCAAAGATGGGAGATAAGAACAAGTCTTATAACATAGGGTTGGGAAGCAAAGATAGGTAGTCAAAAAACTAAGAAGGGAGATAAGAACAAGTCTTATAACATAGGGAGATAATAACATTGTCATGGCTATGTACTTCTATGATGTATGTGGCCATAAGCACATTTGCCCTAATGATTATCAAACAAAGATAGGTAGTCAAAAAACACTAAAAATAGACTTGTTGCCCCAATCACTATGGAGATTTTCTTATAACTGAATATGTAAGTGAAAAAACATTTAATCAGAAGGGATAAAAATAGATCCCAATCGATGGAGGGACACAAAATTCTTCATTCGAAGGATACTAACACCTTAATGGTATACAAACATTTAATCAGAAGGGATAAAAGAAATAAAAAAATTGATACATGAGAAGTAATTGACAACCAAGCAATAAGCAATAAGCATATTGACAACCAAACAAAATATGTAAGTGAAAACAACAACAGTAATTAATCTAAGAACTGATAATCAGGGATAGCCATTGATTAACACCTTAATGTGTTTGAACCATTGATTAACCTAAGCATATGATTCAAACACAAGTAATCTGCCATCAATTAACATATATGATTCAAACACATATACGATTCAAACAGATATAGGAAATTCGAGCCATGAACTTAGAAGAAATGAACCTGAACTTTGACCTTACTACGAGAGGAAGAAGAAAGAGCTTGGGGACGGCGGCGCTTCGGGCTCGGGGACCGTGACAGCGGCCCTTGTTGCTCGGGGACGACGTTGCTCGGGGACCGTGACGGCGGCGCTTCGGGCTCGGGGACGGCGTTGCTCGGGCGCTCGGGGACGGCGGCGCTCGGGCTCGGGGACGAGGACGGCGGGGCTCGAGCTCGGTGAAGGGGACGGCGGCGCTCGGGCTCGATGAAGGGGACGGCGTTGCTCGGGCGCTCGGGGACGGCGGTGCTCGGGCTCGGGGACGAGGACGCGCGGCGGGGCTCGAACTCGGTGAAGGGGACGGCGGCGCTCGGGCTCGGTGAAGGGGACGGCGTTGCTCGGGCGCTCGGGGACGGCGGCGCTCGGGCTCGGGGACGGCGGCGCTGGGGCTCGGGGACGGGGACGGCGGCGCTCGAGCTCGGGAACGGGGACGGCGGGGCTCGGGTTTGTGCTCGGGGACGGGGACACGGCGGTAGCCTGGCGGCGCTCGGGTTCGTGCTCGGGCGGGAAGAGTTAGGGTTCCTGCCGACCCGTTAGCTTTTTATATTGTAAAGAATCACAGGCGGATATTTAGCAAAATCGCCTGTGATAGACAACATCACAGGCGGTTGTTAATTCCGACCGCCTGTGATAAATTAACTTCACAGGCGGTCGACATAAAAAACCGCCTGTGATGTTATCTATCACAAGCGGTTTTGCTAAATATCCGCCTGTGATGTGTGTACACTATAAAAGGGCTAGCCCCCGACGGGTTCCAGAACCCTAATTCACAGCACTAGCGGCGGCGGGTTTTTTTTGAGATCTACAGGGAGAAGGTTTTGTTTTTGAGTTTATTGATTGATTTCAATAGTTTATGCATATATATGATCTCCATTTGTTTTCTTTCTCATTTTGATGCGATTTTTTGCCTTAATTTTGTAATATAGAACGGATTTGAAGAAAAGCTTTGGAATTCAAGATTTGGACTTATAATAGTTGATCTAGTTTAAAGATTCTTTAAAAACACAATTGTCTCACCTCAAGGTATCTATTGTTGCAATGTTTGTTTTATTTTCATACATATCAATTCGTTTCATGTTTTATGGATGAATTCAATTAATTAATGATTTTATTGATGTTAATCAATATAAGGATAGGTAATGGCCCGAGGTTGGATGTACAATGTGCCAAGACCACATCCGTCATATATTCGAAATTTGAGAAGCTTTATTGAAGCGGCCAAAAAGCACGCGAATTTGCGAAATAGCAAGGAGATATTATGTCCGTGCATCGACTGTGATAATAAGATAGCTTGGAGAGATACAGGAGTAATTCAATCACATCTGCTAAAAAGAGGGTTTACAAACAATTACACGATATGGTCAGAACATGGTGAGTTGGATCCGTGTGAAGTGCCTGGTAATGACGAGAGAGTTGTCGGAATTTTAGATCTTAAAGTTGATGGTAAAGTGGATAATGTGGATGCTAATCAAGATTTTGAAGAATTTGATTGCGAAGAGATGTTGCGCCATATGGAACCAGAAATGTTGAGTTCTGTGGGATCGCAGAAAGGGCTATCTAAAATGGATGGACTGGAAAGTGCTTCAAAAGAACCTTTATATGATGAATCAAAGGGTTGTGACAAAGAGTTTACTACACTGCGTACAGTTCTACACTGCGTACCTTTATGCGTTGGCATGCTGAAAATCGCAAGCAGAATAACAAACAGATTCGACACCCTGCTGATGCATCACAATGGAAAAATTTCGATCTTATGTATCCTGAGTTTGCCAAAGAAACCAGAAATGTAAGATTTGCTTTGGGTACAGACGGGATGAATCCATTTGGTGAAAAAAGAAGTGTACATAGCACCTGGCCCGTGACTTTAACGATGTACAACCTTCCATCATGGCTGTGTCACAAAAGAAAGTACATTATGTTGACTATTCTTATTCGAGGTCCAAAATCAGCTGGTGTTGATATTGATGTGTTTCTAGAACCTCTTATGGAAGATATGACAAAGCTCTGGAATGAAGGAGTTAGAATATGGGATGAGTATTGCCATGAGTATTTCAACTTAAGAGCAATTATATTTGTTACCATCCATGATTCTCCCGGTGGCGCCACACTATCAGGGCAAAAGACTAAAGGAAAGAATGATTGTGTAGTGTGCGTCGATGGAACTGCTTCCATGTACCTTAAATCATCCAAGAAGTTGGTGTTCATGGGACACAGACGGTTCTTGATGAAGCAACATAAGTACTGAAAGATGAAAGCGGAATTTAACAATCAACTGGAAAGTGAAGGTGCACCAAAGCCTTATAGTGGGAAACTTGTTTTTGAAATTGTAAAGAACATTCATGTTGTATTCGGAAAGGGAAAAAACAAAGGAGAAAAGAGAAAGAGAACTGACCCTTCAACTTACACAACTTTCAAGAAGCAATCAATTTTTTTCAAGTACCTCCCGTACTGGAAGGATATGGAAATTTGCCACAGTATTGATTTGATGCATGTAACAAAAAATGTTTTTGACAGCATCATTGGAACCTTGCTGGGCATGCCGAGTAAGACAAAAGACGGACTCAAATCACGCAATGATCTAGTAGATCTTCAAATCAGACCGGAACTTCATCCAGTGGATAGTGGCAAAGGGAAGCCTTACCTCCCCCCAGCTAGCTACAACTTGTCAGTTGAGGAGAGAACAAAGATTTGCAAATGTTTGCGTGGGGTCAAAGTGCCCACAGGTTTCTCATCCAATATCAGCAGACTAGTCAGGATGAAGGACTTGTCTCTATTTGGCTACAACTCTCATGACTGCCATGTGATGATGACGGTGTTCCTCCCAATTGCGGTAAGAGCCCTCGAAACAGAGCATGTCAAAGTTGTCATCACACGCTTGTGTTACTTTTTCAATGCGGTTTCACAAAAAGTAATAGCTTTAGAAGACTTAGACTATCTAAAGGCATACATCATCGAGACTATGTGCAAGCTTGAAATGTGTTTTCCTCCATCATTTTTTGATATGCAAGTACACCTAATCATACATCTCGTGGATCAGATAAAAATATTAGGGCCACTATATTTACATCATATGTTTCAGTTGGAGCGATACCTGGGAGTATTAAAAGGTTATGTGCGAAATCGCGCTCACCCAGAGGGTTCAATCATGGAGGGATACACTACAAAAGAAGTGATTGAGAGCTGTATAGATTACATCAGTGACGGAACAATGATAGGTGTGCCTGTACCTAAACATGAGGGTAAACTATGTGGGAGAGGGAGAATGGGCAAGAAAACTTTTCGCGTTGAGGATTACAAGCTAGTACATTGTGCTCATGGTAGTGTACTACAACATCTCACGATAGCCGAGCCTTACATAGAAGAACACCTAGATGAGCTTCGTAAAGAAAATCAGAACCGCACAGAGGACTGGATCATGAGGGAGCACAAACATCGTTTCAGCGAATGGTTAATGGACAAAAACATCCCATTCGGAGACTCTTTGGAAGAGAAAACAATGAAGAATTTGGCTTCTGGGCCATCGTGTTTTGTGACATCATGGCAAGCATATGACATCAATGGGTACACATTCTACACTAAATCAAAAGACATGAAAAGTGTTGCACAAAATAGCGGTGTTCGTATCGATGCTTTTGACCTACATGGACAGAAGACCACATATTTTAGATTCATAGAGGAAATATGGGAACTTGATTATGGCCCAAGCATGAAAATACCCTTATTTAAGTGCCAATGGGTACAACATCCCGTGGGGGTGATAGTGGATAACTACGGACTCACACTGGTAGACTTAAAGAAAGTAGGATATAAAGATGACCCGTGGGTTCTCGCCGAATGTGTTGCACAAGTGTTCTATGTACTCGATCCAGCAGATGAGAAGATGCATGTAGTTATTTCTGGAAAGCAAAAAATTGTTGGAGTTGAGAATGTGGGAGACCAAGATGAGGAATACAATAAGTATGAAGAGATGTTCGTCTTTAACGGTCCAGAGAGAATCAAGCGTGTGGAAAAAAAATTGATAAGAAATTACAGCCATACATGCAGAAAAATGGTAGTTCATGAAAAATTGTATGAATTAAATTGTATTTGTTATCATGTATGATTGACTATGAATTGTGGTTGTCAATTAATTTAAAATCTCTCTAGTTATCTATGTGTGCTATTATAATTCATTTAAATTGTATTTGCATATTATTGTTAAAAATTAAATATTAATTCATTTAAATTGTATTTGCATATTTCTGTTAAAAATTAAAATTATTTTCATATTTAAATTGTGTTTTCATATTTTTACAATCACATGCGTTTTTTCCTTAGGGTCCGTTTGTGAAAAGGATAGAGCACCACAGACGGTCCTAAACAAAAACCGCTTGTAATACTATTACATCACAGACGTACTGAACCGCCTGGGACGTCACAGACGGTTTTCTAACCGAACCGCCTGTGATGTAAAAAGCCTACCGCTTGTATAGAGCCAAATTGTACTAGTGTTATTATGATGGCGGTGTCTGGATGCTCATCATGCTGGTAGTCTGGATGCTACCGAGAAAGGCCCCGGATGGAGTGATGACTGCTCCTTCTAGCAGCGTGTGGATCTCTACCAAGGAATCCTCTATGTGAGGTCGAAATGTTGTCTGATAACTGTAGGCCTGTAGTAGGACCAGGAGAAGTGGGTGATCAAGTCATCAAGGCATGGTTGCTTCGGAAAGAAAAAAAGGGCGTACTTTAAATAAAAGATGGAAAAGAACAACTGATGGCTCATGAGCGCAAAGCAGAATGGCTCGTCGATTGTAAAAAAAAAAAAAACTGATGGGACATGAACGCTACCACAGAAGAAATGGGTGTCATCTGGACAATACACGAGGCTAACAGTAATGTTTCTTTATTTATTCACATGAATCAACGGCTCAGTATAATGCTGGATCTAACCGGCGGCGTCATTACCGATCAGTAACGTGGCAACGCTCGCGGTCAGTAGACCTGTTGATCGGTCGATCTGATCAGGACTGGACATTGTCGGGATCGAGTTGATCAGTAGACCTCGTGCTAATGTAACATATCCTAATTGGTTGTTGGTACTAATTTTAACCGTTTGGATTTAAAAAAAACTTAAATCCACCCTATAAATAAAGGAGATGTTTGGGTTTATTAACATCCCTCACTCTCTATTTCACTTTCATTCTCCTCAAATTATAGTCTTTTACTCTTAGTTTCGACGTAGATCCAAGGTGGAGTCTGAACTCTAATCCAATTACCGACTTGCTCAACAAGCGATGTCCACAACATCCCAAGGTCCCTGCCGGGGTGGAGAAGGTCTTCTTTGATGGTCTTTTTCCCAATCATCATCGATGGGAGGATGTTTCTGCTCGTCCCCATTCCATGTGTTCGCAACATCTATTTCTATAACCATACCCTCCTCCACGGTATCCATGTCGACCATCCAGAGATGCTCTCTGTCCTACCACTGAACCTCCTATCACCGACGTCATCCTCCTACCACTGAAGTTCATACCATCGACGCTCCTCCTTAACCTTTCGCTTATCTGCATCCACCTCCATACTCATACGGGTATCCAGAGCGAAATGAGAGTGAGGGCACACTTATGAAGACAAGCATTAAAACACCATAGCAGGGACATCTAAGTTGAACTAAGCAGGAGACCTTATAGTGAAAATCTAGTCTCTACTACTTGCACCAAATAATTGACCTTAAAAATATTGACCAAGCAACTAAAATTACATAAGAAAAAATACTGAAGAGATAAAAGAGGAGGATAACATAAGAAGTTATTTTTCTAAATATTACACGGTTTGCTTATCGGTCGAGTTTCTATCTCTAGCCATTACCTTTATACATCTCCTCTTATCTATACTTTCTAATCTATTTTATTATCTCCCTTTAAAAGATTCTCCCCCTACATATAAACAGCTCGTCATGTATACTATAACTCAGTTAATTAACATTTATTTGTCATTTTTAAAAAATATAAAAAAATCATATAATATTTGTAATACCATAATACGCATTATTACCATATTACGGGGCTTTAACAAAATTAACATCATAAACAAATGGTGTAATTAAAGTATAAGGTAAGCATAATACACCTCTTAGATATATGGGGAGAATTCTTCTTACTATATTTACGTTGACCCTGTACATGCAACACTGTATATAAGGTTGGGAGAGGTTTAGGAGAAAGACACGGGAGGGGGTGCTGTAGCTGTAGCCGCAGCTTTTGCACGACCACGTAAAGTTCAACCTGACGAGAAAGACACGGGAGGGAGTGCTGTAGCAGCAGATTTTGCACCAACACATAATAAATAAAGTTCAAGAAGGTTAGCTCATCTTGTCCATGCGTGCGTATTGCCATCGTTTTGTTGGCCTTCAGGCCTGACGGCTTGTGTTGATCGGCGCCAACGTTCTCTATATTCATCCTCTATATCCGTCCTTTACAGTCTTCTTTAAAAGATTTCATCCTTTATATCTCTTTCCTCTCCAACAACGTCCTCTAAATCACGTCCTCTATACTCAAATATCTATATTAGAGACATTTTTTTATTTTTATTTTTTTGTACATATGTATTTGTCATACTCTCAAATGTATTGTACATATTTTAGTTTTCCTAAATCGGTTATTTAAAGTATTCAAATTGATAGAGGATCGTTTAGAAAAACTCTATATATAGAGAATCCAGCAGCGTCCTCTAAATTTAGAGGACCGTTTAGAGGACGCTGCTGGAGAGCGTAGAGGACCATTTAATCCTCTATATTTAAGGTACAGAACTCTTTAGGGTCCCTTGCTGGAGCTAGCCTCACAGCAACCGTCGCGAGGAGTGCGAGCGTAGGCGGGAAGATTTGCTGCTAGCGGTGCACGAGCGCGGCCCGACGAGCAAACATGCCGCCAGTGGTGCATGGGCGCGGCGGGCCGTGGGAGGGGCGCGGTACAGTGTCGAACGGTAGCGCGCACGGTAGTCGGCAGCAAAGATGGAGGGCGCGGGGGCTTTCGGTGTCTCCACTCCAACACATTCGTGGATCGTTTCTTGAGTTTTGATTTCTCTGATTTCTCAATTCTCATTTCTCTTCAATAAATCCATTGCAAAATGCTTACTTGACAGAATAACTAATACTACATAGAAATAGAAACAACTCTGAATTCGGTAATAGGATGCCCTTAGATAAAAATAAAAATTATGTTTTCGAGAAAACAAATATTAGGATAAATTGTGATAAGGCCATTCACAGAGGTAGGTTTCATTTTGTGTTTCCAATATACCACATAATCAATAAAGAAATGTAATCTTGGTTGAAGTAGTCTTTCACATTGGAGAGTTTTATTTAGCGCGGTTTCATAGATAACATGAGACAATATGTCTATGTTAATTGCGTAGATATGGTTTCATGCCCATGACAGTCATTTCATCTCTTCATTAATTACTTATCACATCATCCAAATTGCTAATATGGTATACCATTTAATAAAAATAAAACTCCAATAAAAACTATCATTGAGAACGACCTAAATAGATGATGAAAAGAGAAGACATATAATTGGTCAAAAAATAAACGTGAAAACTATTAAAATATAGTACCCGAATAAATTAATACACATAGAAACTACATGTAGTTTCTTTCTAACACTAGGAGTAGCAAGGTTACCCAAATATACCTCTTCCCTCCTAAAATAGACAACTTATATCTAGTGTAAAAAGAATTACAGTGCTAGCATGCTAACATGGAATTTTATCCATCGGATCCACATGCTTCATTGCTTGATAAATTATCATCTAAGTCTCATACAAACTAATCAGTTCTTTAGCTATATTATAATTTCATAATTGTTTTTTACCTTAAATCATCATTGGATTATCGTGTTACTTGTGACTCCTAGAGCCACTTCTATCTAAAGGAAGCATTAGCCATCTTTGTCAACGTACCAACACCAATCTCCAACCACTAGTACAATTTGGCTCTATACAAGCGGTAGGCTTTTTACATCACAGGCGGTTCGGTTAGAAAACCGTCTGTGATGTCCCAGACGGTTCAGTACGCTTGTGATGTAATAGTATCACAAGCAGTTTTTGTTTAGGACCGTCTGTGGTGCTCTATCCTTTTCACAAACGGACCCTAAGAAAAAACCGCCTGTGATTGTAAAAATATGAAAATACAATTTAAATATGAAAATAATTTTAATTTTTAACAGAAATACGCAAATACAATTTAAATGAATTAATATTTATTTTTTAACAGAAATATGCAAATACAATTTAAATGAATTAATATTTATTTTTTAACAATAATATGCAAATACAATTTAAATGAATTATAATAGCACACATAGATAACTAGAGAGATTTTAAATTAATTGGCAACCACAATTCATAGTCGATCATACATGATAACAAATACAATTTAATTCATACAGTTTTTCATGAACTACCATTTTTCCGCATGTATGGCTTTAAGTTCTTATCAATTTTCTTTTGCACACGCTTGATTCTCTCTGGACCGTTAAAGACGAACATCTCTTCATACTTATTGTATTCCTCATCTTGGTCTCCCACATTCTCAACTCCAACAATTTTTTGCTTTCCAGAAATAACTACATGCATCTTCTCATCTGCTGGATCGAGTACATAGAACACTTGTGCAACACATTCGGCGAGAACCCACGGGTCATCTTTATATCCTACTTTCTTTAAGTCTACCAGTGTGAGTCCGTAGTTATCCACTATCACCCCCACGGGATGTTGTACCCATTGGCACTTAAATAAGGGTATTTTCATGCTTGGGCCATAATCAAGTTCTCATATTTCCTCTATGAATCCAAAATATGTGGTCTTCTGTCCATGTAGGTCAAAAGCATCGATACGAACACCGCTATTTTGTGCAACACTTTTCATGTCTTTTGATTTAGTGTAGAATGTGTACCCATTGATGTCATATGCTTGCAATGATGTCACAAAACACGATGACCCAGAAGCCAAATTCTTCATTGTTTTCTCTTCCAAATAGTCTCCGAATGGGATGTTTTTGTTCATTAACCATTCGCTGAAACGATGTTTGTGCTCCCTCATGATCCAGTCCTCTGTGCGGTTCTGATTTTCTTTACGAAGCTCATCCAGGTGTTCCTCTATGTAAGGCTCGGCTATCGTGAGATGTTGTAGTACACTACCATGAGCACAATGTACTAGCTTGTAATCCTCAACGCGAAAAGTTTTCTTGCCCATTCTCCCTCTCCCACATAGTTTACCCTCATGTTTAGGTACATGCACACCTATCATTGTTCCGTCACTGATGTAATCTATACAACTCTCAATCACTTCTTCTGTAGTGTATCCCTCCATGATTGAACCCTCTGGGTGAGCGCGATTTCGCACATAACCTTTTAATACTCCCAGGTATCGCTCCAACTGAAACATATGATGTAAATATAGTGGCCCTAATATTTTTATCTGATCCACGAGATGTATGATTAGGTGTACTTGCATATCAAAAAATAATGGAGGAAAACACATTTCAAGCTTGCACATAGTCTCGATGATGTATGCCTTTAGATAGTCCAAGTCTTCTAAAGCTATTACTTTTTGTGAAACCGCATTAAAAAGTAACACAAGCGTGTGATGACAACTTTGACATGCTCTGTTTCGAGGGCTCTTACCGCAATTGGGAGGAACACCGTCATCATCACATGACAGTCATGAGAGTTGTAGCCAAATAGAGACAAGTCCTTCATCCTGACTAGTCTGCTGATATTGGATGAGAAACCTGTGGGCACTTTGACCCCACGCAAACATTTGCAAATCTTTGTTCTCTCCTCAACTGACAAGTTGTAGCTAGCTGGGGGGAGGTAAGGCTTCCCTTTGCCACTATCCACTGGATGAAGTTCCGGTCTGATTTGAAGATCTACTAGATCATTGCGTGATTTGAGTCCGTCTTTTGTCTTACTCGGCATGCCCAGCAAGGTTCCAATGATGCTGTCAAAAACATTTTTTGTTACATGCATCAAATCAATGCTGTGGCAAATTTCCATATCCTTCCAGTATGGGAGGTACTTGAAAAAATTGATTGCTTCTTGAAAGTTGTGTAAGTTGAAGGGTGAGTTCTCTTTCTCTTTTCTCCTTTGTTTTTTCCCTTTCCGAATACAACATTAATGTTCTTTACAATTTCAAAAACAAGTTTCCCACTATAAGGCTTTGGTGCACCTTCACTTTCCAGTTGATTGTTAAATTCCGCTTTCATCTTTCGGTACTTATGCTGCTTCATCAAGAACCGTCTGTGTCCCATGAACACCAACTTCTTGAATGATTTAAGGTACATGGAAGCAGTTCCATCGACGCACACTACACAACCATTCTTTCCTTTAGTCTTTTGCCCTGATAGTGTGGCGCCACCGGGAGAATCATGGATGGTAACAAATATAATTGCTCTTAAGTTGAAATACTCATGGCAATACTCATCCCATATTCTAACTCCTTCATTCCAGAGCTTTGTCATATCTTCCATAAGAGGTTCTAGGAACACATCAATATCAACACCAGCTGATTTTGGACCTTGAATAAGAATAGTCAACATAATGTACTTTCTTTTGTGACACAACCATGATGGAAGGCTGTACATCGTTAAAGTCACAGGCCAGGTGCTATGTACACTTCTTTTTTCACCAAATGGATTCATTCCGTCTGTACCCAAAGCAAATCTTACATTTCTGGTTTCTTTGGCAAACTCAGGATACATAAGATCGAAATTTTTCCATTGTGATGCATCAGCAGGGTGTCGAATCTGTTTGTTATTCTGCTTGCGATTTTCAGCATGCCAACGCATAAGCTCAGCCTCCCTAGGATTTGAGAACAAACGTTTTAAGCGATCAATTACTGGAAGATACCACATCACCAAAGCTGGGTTCTTTGACTTCTTTTTCTCATCCATGTCATCAAAAGTGTCATCGTCACTTTCAGGTCCAATAGTGGATTTCTTGTTTTTATTTTTCTTCGGGAATTTTTTTACACAGTCTTGATTGTAGCTCTTCTTGTATCGACTGACATTGCAAACTGGGCATCTTTATGCGTTCTCAAAATCACCACGATACATAATACAATGGTTCGAACATGCATGAATTTTTTGCACACCCAGAGCTATGGGAGATATAAGCTTCTTCGCTTTATAAGTGCTTGTTGGTAGTTTGTTGGGTTTTGGTAGTAATTGGGACAGAAAATTCAAAAGATCTGTGAAGCTAGTATCAGACCATCCGGCGCTAGCCTTCAACTTCAGAAGTTCTAGAACTGTACGCAGTGTAGTGAACTCTTTGTCACAACCCTTTGATTCATCATATAAAGGTTCTTTTGAAGCACTTTCCAGTCCCTCCATTTTAGATAGCCCTTTCTGCGATCCCACAGAACTCAACATTTCTGGTTCCATATGGCGCAACATCTCTTCGCAATCAAATTCTTCAAAATCTTGATTAGCATCCACATAATCTACTTTACCATCAACTTTAAGATCTAAAATTCCGACAACTCTCTCGTCATTACCAGGCACTTCACACGGATCCAACTCACCATGTTCTGACCATATCGTGTAATTGTTTTTAAACCCTCTTTTTAGCAGATGTGATTGGATTACTCCTGTATCTCTCCAAGCTATCTTATTATTATAGTCGATGCACGAACATAATATCTCCTTGCTCTTTCGCAAATTTGCGTGCTTTTTGGCCGCTTCAATAAAGCTTCTCAAATTTCGAATGTACGATGGATGTGGTCTTGGCACATTGTACATCCAACCTCGGTCCATTACCTATCCCTATATTGATTAACATCAATATCGAGATGTAACATGATACAAAAAAAATTTAAAATATCCCTAATTAATTGAATTTAATCCCTAAATCATGAACGAATTAATGTGCATGAAAATGAAACAAGATTGCAGCAATATAGGTACCTTGAGGTGAGACAACTCTTTATAAAAAATCTTTAAATTAGATCAACTACAAGTCCAAATCTTGGAATTCCTGAGTTTTTCTTTAATTCCGGTCTATATTACAAAATTGAGGCAAAAAATCGTATCAAAATGAGAAAGAAAACAAACGGAGATCATATATATGCATAAACTCTTGAAATCAATCAATAAACTCAAAAACAAAACCTTCTCCCCGTAGATCAAAAAAATCTGCCGCCTCTACAGTGCGCAGCCTGGCGGTGTGTCGGGCTCCGGGAGTTAGGGTTCTTGCTGGAACCACCGAGCCTTTTATACTATATACACATCACAGGCGGATTTTTAGAAAAATCGCTTGTGATGTACAACATCACAAGCGCTTTTCTATTTCGACCGCCTGTGAAGTTTACATATCACAGGCGGTCGAAATAGAAAAGCGCTTGTGATGTTATACATCACAAGCGGTTTTTCTAAAAATCCGCCTGTGATGTGTATACAATATAAAAGCCTCGGTCAGGAACCCTAACTCTCGCCCGGAGCTGATACTGCGCCGCCAGGCTGATACTGCGCCGCTGTCCCTGTCCCCGTCTCCGAGCTGTGAGCGCCCGCCACGCCGTCGCCGAGCCCAAGCGCCGCCGTCCCCGTCCCCATCTCCGAGCTGGGCGCCGGTCACGCCGTCCCCCGAGCCCAACGCCGCCGTCCCCGAGGCCCAACGCCGCCGTCTCCGAGCTGGGTGCCCTCCACGCCGCCGTCCCCGAGCCCAACGCCGCCGTCTCCGAGGCCAACGCCGCCGTCTCCGAGCTCAACGCCGCCGTCTCCGAGGCCAACGCCGCCATCTCCAAGGTCCATAGGTCATAGTTTAATTTGTCCATCGTTTTGATATACCGTTGCTTGGATATAGGTCATAATCTGTTGCTGCTATCCTCAATGGGATCACTGCCAGTGTTTGACGACTCGTGTGCTTGCCCTAAGTCCTTCCTGACCACCATGTCCTTCGATTCCCTGACCACTAGGCAAACGTCCTTGAATTGAAGAACCACCTTTGAAACAAACAGAGAAGGTTACATATATTGTCAATATGCTTATTGCTTATTGCTTATTGCTTATTGCTTATTGCTTATTGCTTATTGTTTATTGCTTATTGCTTATTGCTTATTGTTTATTGCTTATTGCTTATTGCTTATTGTTTATTGTTTATTGTTTATTGCTTATTGCTTATTGCTTATTGTTTGCATATTCATAAGTGCATATTTTCACTTACATATATTGTCAATATGCTTATTGCTTATTGCTTATTGCTTATTGCTTATTGCTTATTGTTTATTGCTTATTGCTTATTGCTTATTGCTTATTATTTATTGTTTATTGCTTATTGCTTATTGTTTGCATATTCATAAGTGCATATTTTCACTTACATATATTGTCAATATGCTTATTGCTTATTGTTTGGTTGTCAATTACTTCTTATATGAAGTATATTTTTAGTGTTTTTTGACTACCTATCTTTGTTTGATAATCATTAGGCCAAATGTGCTTATGGCCACATACATCATGGAAGTACATAGCCATGACAATGTTATTATCTCCCTATGTTATAAGACTTGTTCTTATCTCCCTTCTAAGTTTTTTGAATACCTATCTTTGCTTCCCAACCCTATGTTATAAGACTTGTTCTTATCTCCCTTCTTTGACTTGTTCATAGCCATGACAATGTTATTTGGACCCTTCTTTTTGCCCTATAAGCCACATCCTTGTTTTCCCTCTGATCCCTGTCTTTGTTGCCTTTGTTCTTTTGATTGTGAGACTTGGTCATTTTCAGTTTCAGAGATGGAAAAAGAGCCACTTGACATGGTTGAGAGCTCGGTTCGAGTCATCGAGACACATGTTGACATCATTCGCAGTCTAGTGACTGATGGGGTTGTGGATACTAGTGAACCGGAATCAGTGTACACACTTAAGACCACTTTGTTTCAAATTGGAGATGTATGCGACATGCTTGAGAAGTGTGCTCTGTCCATCAAAAAGTATGCTGACTCCAAGAGGGCTAAAATTATTCAAGATGAAGCCCTGCAATATGCTGAAGATGATGAAGCTGCAGATGATTTGGAGGAACTCCCAAGCCCAGATCTCCTTACTCAAGCCAACATATTGGAAAAATATTTTGGAATTGAGTATGATAGCGACCAGTCAAGGGGTTGTTGATGTTTAGTCCTAAACAACACGATATGAGTATCGTAGGTTTCACTCTTAGAGATAATGTATTTTGTATGAACCTCTTAGAGAGTGTCAAGTCAATGAACTATCTTCGAGTACTATTGGGAAGTGGATCTCTTTGATGTATTTTTTTCTAGTGATATCGATGGTGCCGAGTAGCACCAAATGTGGACTTGTGTCCATATCTATAGATGCTAGTAGTTGAGCACTAGCGCCTACAATCTTGACTACCTCATCCCTATTCTCTGTTTGGGACTTATATGGAGAATGGCATCGGTGGAATGCCTGAATCGGGTCGGGAAGCAAGCTCGCAGATAGAAGTGCACTTTTCAATGCAGTTAGACAGAGAAGGCATGTCTGTGATGTTATAATGCTGAAGGACCCCAAGAAGAGATTAAGCCCTGTAGTCTACCACCTCCCGTTATTTGTGGGCTTCACCGATGGCTGGAAACATTTGGTGATAGCAAATGACCTTCGGGCTGAAGACGTCTGCGAGCTTGTTAAGGGGCTAGACGATGGTGAGCCGGTGTACTATGTCCGGATGTGTGGTCACAAAATTTAAAGCTGCCCCGGCTGCATGTGTGTGCTTCTCTTCTCTTAGGTGGGGTGCTAAGTGATCTTAGTAGCCGACATAAGAGAAGAGAAGCGCACAGATGAAGCCGGGGCGACTTTAAATTTTGTGACCACACATCCGGACAGAGTACACCGGCTCACCATCGTCTGGCCCCTTAACAAGCTCGCAGACATCCCCAGCCCGAAGGTCGTTTGATGTCACCAAATGTTTCCCACCCTCGGTGAAGCCCACAAATAACGGGAGGTGGTAGACTACAGGGCATAATCTCTTCTTGGGGTCCTTCAACATTATAACATCACATCCATGCCTTCTCTGTCTAACTGCATTGGAAAGTGCACTTCTATCTGCGAGCTTGCTTCCCGACCCGATCCTGCCCCGGAGGCGGGTTTGGGCTCGATTTCTTTTGAATCACCTTTTCTCCAAGTTCCCTTATTGATGGAACCAGTATATCAGACTAACAATATATCCCTTTATCGATGGAACCAGCTTGAATGGCAGACAACGAGCAGCCTAGTATGGATGTGGTCTGCACCGATGCGTCTAACAAAGTTGATGAAGACGCGACCAAACTTGAATGGCAGACAACGAGCAGCTCCGGTGAAGGGAGCGGGGAGGATAGTTCTAGTGACGACAATCCTTATACTCCTATACCTCCAAGGAAGAAAAAAACATCAGATGAGTTTGATGCCGACTATATTCCCAACGATGAAGAGGTAAATAGAAATATGCCGACTATATTCTAAAATAATGTTCATATATGAAAGGCCATTAATTGTTTCACTATATAGATTTCAAATGAAGAGAAGAAAGAAGATGCATCTTCTACACGAAACACGGAGGATGCTCCGATGCCTGAATCATCCGTTTCACATAAGCGGAAATGAGGGCGACGAGGTCCGAATCAGATGAAAGAAGGTGCAATTATGTACGTAACAAAACTAAATGCAGAGGGGTTTCCTGAAGAACCACTTGACGTGGTTACAAAGTTTTGAAATTCCTGCGGGTCTACTGTTAGAGATATAGTGCCAATCACACTTCAAAAATGGAAGGATTTAGATGAAGACACCCGCAATAAGCTATGGGCTAAGTTGTCTGAGTCATTCAAGTTCCCAAAAGGCACAGAGGATGCAGTAAGGAAGTCGATGCTCTCTGCTATGGCCAAGATGTTTCGTGGGTGGAAGGCCAAGATGAATAGGGAATTTGTTAAGAAGAATAAGGTTCCTCCGCCCAAGAAAATGGGGAAAATCACTCAAGCTCAGTGGGAGGAATTTGTTCGTCAGAAGACCGAACTGAAGGCCAAAGAACTGGGCGAAACTAATTCTCAGAGAGCGAAGATGAACAAACACCCCCATCGCCTGGGGTCAACAGGATATCACCATAAAGTTGTGCAGTGGAACAAGATAATCGAGGAAGCTATAACTAACGACACTTTGGACCCAATATTAAAAGATATCGATGAGCGAGCTATTCGTTGGATCTTAGGTCGGGCAGGTTTGAGTGAGGACGACAAACTTTTGCATCCAGAATTGGTAGGTGAAGTTTCGACAAAAATTCAAGAATATGCAGATAAGAGAAAAAAAGGAGAATTTAAGCCTCGGAGGGAGAATGACATACTAACTGCAGCACTAGGCAATCCTGAACACACTGGACGGGCTCGGGGAATCTCTTCTAAGATTTCCTGGAGAGAGGCGTTTCCAGAGTATGCGTCGTCATATAGGAAACACGAGAAGTCGAAAAGGACCCTTGAAGAGACTATTGATGAAAGGGTACAAAAGGCTATTAATGACGTGATGAACAAAATGAAGAAAACAGAATGCATATCATTTGAACTCAAGCCAAGCCACATGAGTCCACCTATAGTCCCTAGCAGCGTTGGATCTGTGCAAGACTTGACCAAGTACCCTGTAGACGATATTGTTGAGGACAAGCCTTGCTTTCTTCATATTCCAATCAATCGATCTGGGACAAAAACAAAGCAAGCTGCTACTGGTTTGGTAAAACCAGGACTTGATAACTACAAGGATAATCCTGTCCCGCCACACTATGATGTGGTCCAAGTTCTAGAAATCACAGACAGTGGTTGTGAAGATTGGGAGATAGATTTTCCAGTTGAGGGGATCATAACTTTGCAAGAGGCAATGAACGAGTTGGTCCTTTGGCATCGACGCGACATCAAGTTGGGTGATGAGCCGAATTCAACACCAATGCAACAAAAAGATAGTTCGATCATTCCACACCCCATGGTGCAGGAAAATATGACACCGACCTCCAAAAAAATCGTTGAAACAATCATATCGCCTCTTGCGAAGGAACTCGACGAGGGGGACGTAGACAAAATTGTTCCTCAGAATGTCGACGTCAACATCAAAAAGGAACCAAAGGTTGGCACCAATGTTGAAGGGCCAACTATTTCAAAGAAAATTCATAAGCGAATCGCCACTGACGATGTCAAGAAACCGTCAGAATCAGTGGCACACTACCTGCATAAATTGCAAAGAGTTACGACATATCAATCAAAAGCGAAATCAGCATCTCATGGAGTAGGCACACGGTCCCAAATAGACAATTTCGAAGTATGGGAAGAAGATGGAATGATTCATACTCGAGAATCATTACGTCTTAAAACCAATATCTCGATATACAAGAAGGAGGATGTTCCTCCAAAATTTGTGAATGGGAGGCCGTTCTTGATGACGGTGCAACTTTCTAAGTTGTCGACTCCGGAGATTAGAATGCATGAGTGGTACATGGTGGCTAGCAACAAATACAAACTCGAGGACTTCACATTTGTTGTGCCAGAAGATGCATTTTGGAGCAATGATCATATAGATCCTGTGTGGCATTTATTCTTTGACGATCTCTGGTCGTTGTACCACCGACAAAGGATGGAAACCAACTACTTAACCCTCTTTTGCTTGTAAGTACCTCTAAACTTTCATATTTGTTAGTTTTGTACACGCACACATAAACGAGAGTCTAACGATTAACACTATTACACGTAGGATGCAATACATGGATGATAAGAAGAAACAACTTAAGACAGGGTTTCTTGACCCGTTGATGATATCCCAATCTCGCTACAAAGTAGTTGCTCGGAGGCATGGAGAAGAATACAAAGACTTGGACGATGCTGAATTTGAGAAAGCCGTCAAACAGAATCAGAGAAAGAAAATGAAGGTAATGGCGGCATACATTGGACGAGCCATGTATAATCATGTACAACATGACAAGAACTTAATAATAGCTCCACACCACTTTAAGTAAGTTATCGACATGGTTTAATTTTGAACTATAAATTATGGCAATCGTGATCTTAACATGTGTTTTCGTCTATGTCTATATAGTGACCACTACATTTGTATCATGATCTGGCCAAAGGATGGTAAAGTCGTGGTCTTCGACTCACTGAGAATGGAAAAGGCTACGTATAATGACTTCTTGAAGATTTTAGAGAAGTATGATTATTATTGCACACTTGTACTTATTACAACTTAACAAATGTATTCTTAATCTCACAATGCTATTCTTATATGCAGTGCATACCGTTTTTATTGGAAAGATCTTGGCGGCGAACATCCAGAGGACAAGCCTAATTTGTCAATATCATTATTTCCATATGGTGACAAACAACCTCCGGGTACTGTCATGTGCGGTTATTATGTATGCGAATGGTGTCGTGTCACCTTCCATTACATGGTCAATCGTGAGGATATAAGTTCGCTATCATTGTCTATGTTGCAATTTTTATGTTATATTGTTGCTCATCACATTACTCTTAGCACCGCTTGCTTTTTGCTTTCATTGCAGGTTCCTAAATCCAAGATCAATGCTGAATGGTTAGAAAGAGATATGGTTTCCGTCGGCGTTGCTAAGGTTGTAACAGACTTGCTTTACTTTATGCGCCGTGAAGTTCTTCATCAACAAGGGCTATTCTACAATACAAATGGAAATTTGCAAAAATTCCCAGAACTAAGTTTGTACACAATATCACACAGTGTTTAGGTCTTTAGTTAGGAACTTTAGATGTTTAGTTGTCTATGGAACTTTGAGATGTTTAGTTGTATATGGAACTTGATATGTGTATAAATCTATGTATGACGATGGAACTTGATATGTGGATGAATCTGTGTATTATACCTGTTATGGAACTTGTAATATGTGTATGAAATCTGTGTATGCAATTTGTGTGAATCTGTGTATAATCTGTGTATGAAATCTGTGTATGTTCTGTGTTTGAAAATTCTGTATATATGAATCTGTATAATGAAAACCGTCTATGATTTATATTGTATGCAGTCGGACTTATATAAAAAACCGCCTGTGATGTGTGGCTACACAAGCGGCTAGGATAAGAAACCGCCTGTGATGTGTGTCTATCACAGGCGGTTCCTTTGAACTGGACCGCCTGTAATCTGTATTTTTCACAGGCGGTTTTTGATTGACCGCCTGTGATGTTGTTTTACATCACAGGCGGTGCACCACAAGCGGTTCCTGGAACCGCCTGTGTAGTGGCGAACCAAACCGCCTGTACAGAGGTATGCTGTAGTAGTGAACCTTTTTCAATTATACCATAGAACCACCACCATAATGTCAATGAGTTGCTAATTTCAAACAGGCTACCCATGTCACTCTACCACGATATCAGTCAAGATGTAATTTTCTACTTGCGACTAGTTTCTCAAAGAAAAACAATTTGTACCGCTTGTCAAACTCCCATGCACAAGCATGGAGAATCAATGGATCACTTGCACGTAAGATATCAAAAGCTAGTATTTTTGTGATTTGTTGTAATATCTTGACCAGAGGCATGTTTATTCGCTAGAACACCATAATAAAAATCCATCAAAAGTAAGCAATGATCATTGGAGTCGGCACATGTTTGTTTATTTTCCCTACGTCATCATCGATAGTGATGCTAATGCTCCATACTAGGAATACTAGGGTTGAAGGAGCATGTAAACAAGCTTAGGGTGAAACTAAGAGAAAATGTTGAGATGGCTAGGCATAGAGCATACCTAAAGGAGTGGCATGTGGATTAGAAGTTTGATGATTTCTTTCATTGTACCAACATCCATAGGCACCTCAAGGCTTTTCAAACATATAACATAACCACTACTAATGCATGTGAGTCGCTTTTTCTCAAGCATTTACTAGTGCCACTCTTCCTTGAAAGTCCTATAGTTTTGCTTTGGTGACATCCTTAGGTGGACTAATATGTGTTATGTTGAGATAGACATGTGCTTTTTCCACAGGTACACTAGTATGACTGTATGAGCAACACTTATAGCCACAATATAAGATTGATTGGGCATGTTAATAGTGCTCAATGAGTAATGAGAAGGAGCTCATTGTATATGGAGATGACATGATGTCATGTGTCGAGGAAAAGAAGATCAAGAACTTGGCCTAGATGGATTGAATACAATGGTGAAGAGCAAGTGAATCTATGATCAATGAACCAATAATACCACATGATGACATGAATTGTATCATACCATCAATGGAAGATATAAAGCCAAGTGTTGATGTTGATGGTTAATTGGTTTGATTGTGGATGATGGGGGAGCTTCACGTTATGGGAAAGCAAAGGTAGAGTGGTTGGCTACATCTATGAACAATCAATGTTAATCATTTTATGAAGATGGTCATCATATTTAGGTCATCCTAGGTGAAGAGATATTTCAAAGTCTTGTGATCCATATATATATCACACTTGTTTCCAATCAAGCAGTGTCTCCATATGTTGAGGCCATGTATTACGAATGCATGTTCTAAATCATGGATCAAGTAGTGTTGCTCATGTTCCTTCAACTATTATGAAGCATAAGCAATGGATTTCCCATTTTGCATTATAACACGCCCAAGTCCTTGTCCCAATGTTACACAATAGACTACAGTCTTCACAGATGTTCGGTAGTGTTAGTACATGGATGGTAGTGAGTTTCTCCTTCAAGATCTAGAAACTCTTATCATATTATGAGGTCCACTCAAACTCATTGGTCTTCTTCAGAAGATTGGTCATGGGTTTGTCTATCTTGGTTCCTCAATGAAGCAACAATAATAGCCAGCTAATCCAAGAAAAACTCTAAATACCGATCGCATTGTAGGGTTGCTACAATTCCTTTACAACCTCAATCTTGACAGGGTCAATAAATACTCCTTTAGCAGTTAGTACATGTCCTAGTTATGCTACATCCTCCAACTAGAGCTCATATTTGTTGAACTTGACATACAATTAATTCTGCCTAAACTTCTCCAACACTACTCTTAGATGTTGCTCATGCTCTTCTATAGTAGCAGAATAAACTAGAATGTCATCTATCCATAGCACCACAAAATTGTCCAAGTTCTCCATGAAAACCTTGTTTATCGTATTCATAAAGTATGTTGGGGCATTGGTGAGTCTAAATAATACCATGGTGAACTCATATTTGAAGCGTCCCAATCCTCTGGGACTCAAATGTGATACAATTACTAGTCCCAGGAGGCTAGTAACCACATTACTTACTTCAAATAGTACAGAGTTCGAATAAAAGTTATTACAATACCAAGTACAAGCTATATTGAGCCTGAAATACAGGACACAGTGGAAGATTCAACTAGCCCAAGCCACAGGCAGACTGGGTGCAGACATAGCCTCCTTCTAGTCGAGCATAGCAGAAAAGAAGTCTTCAGCTGCTGAAAAACATAAATAAATCTGGGTGAATACACTAGGTATTCCGCAAGCCCATCCCCCCCGTAAAGAGAGAGGGACCTATATAATACATGCTTTATATGGTGGAGTTGAAGTCACTCTTGTTTTCCAGAAAAAGGCAATACTTTGATGGTTTTCTCCAAAGAGGGAAGTAGCACATTTTTCACACTCAACCACCACTGAGCTTCCTGCTCCCGTGGCATTGTTTTCATTTCCAAAAACACACCCACTCACACATTTTCCTATTCGCGGAGGTTATAAACACTAATTGTCATACCACACCAGACTCGTCCATACCAGTGGACACAGACTATTCGAATAGGTTTGAACTCTACGCAGAGTGGTACACTTTACCCACTAGTCCGGCTCTGCGGTCTCATGGCCAATGAGACCCGAATCCGAATCTCTTTCTTTCCTCGCACGTCCTTACCTTAACGGTTATACCAAAGAAGTTAGGCCACCACCATGTCCAATCGGACAAAACATTCCCTCTCCTTATCCTCCCGGTGCTCCCCAGCCATCATAACCCTGGGGTTTGGACCGTACGAGTTCAGATTGAGTGACTGCCCATACAGTCTCGAGTGGTTGTACTTGTCATGAGTACAGGTAGTGAAGGATGACAAACCAGTACTTATATGAGGGGACAATCCTTCTGCTCACACCTAACCCGGCTGAGCCAACACCTGAGGCCCTCCCCTAAACCAGGGAGTCTCTGATTATCCCACTCAAAAGGTGATAAGGGTGAATAACCCTCATCATACACTTTTTGAAAACATCATTTAGTAAAAGCACCACCCTTTTCTCATCCCACATTTTGTATTCAAAAGATATTCTTTAATGCGGGCTATCTCTCTTCTCTCAATGCAAAAGACCGAACCCTTATTCCCGGCTTAGGTAGTGGTAGAAAGAGTAAGTAATTTATGCATCAAGGGAAGAATGGACTTGACTTCGTCGAAGTTCTCCTAGCACGAAAGATCTATTTCGGAGAGGTCGGGTTCCTGCCCTTCTTCTGGAGCTACAAATTCCGGAGGATCGGACCCCTCTTCTCCTAGCAAAAATAGGTAATGAACAATACATCAACCATGGTGGCTTGGTGGAGTGTGCCAAGTTTTTAAATATTATTATTTTGTGCCCTATAATTCATTTAGACTATTTTTGGTGCATAAAATATCAATATATTCATAAATATATGAAAATAGGAAAAAATGGAAAAAGGAAAAAGAAAAGGGATTTCCCTGCTAACTGGACCGGGGGGATTTCGGCCCAGCAGGGGCGCGCGCACAGCCTCGCGGCAGGCGGCCTAGTCGGCCCACGGAAAGGGAAACAGCGCGGGGACGGCGCCGTGGGTGCGGGCCCACGCGTCAGAGGGAGGAGGGGGGTAATGGCGTCGGGGGGGAGGGGAAGGCGGTCCACGACGGTGAGAACCAGTCGCCGGTGAAGTTCCGCGGTGGTTCTTCGTCGGTGGTCCGGTTCTGTGTCGACGGAATGGTGGCAAGGCATGAGCAGAGGTAGGGGATTACAGAGGCAGGGTCAATTTGGCTGGTGGACGCTCGGGATGGCTGGTCCACAGCAAGGTGGCGGGTGCCCATGGCGGTGAAGTCGCCGGCGAGGCTACCGGGCGCAATAGGCGAAGAAGTGTGTGCTAGGCTTGCAGCGTAGAGGCAGAGCTTAAGAGCTAAAGCAATTTGACCATAAGCCACCAGAGAGGGGAGAGCAGAGCTCACCGGAGGGGGAGGGATGCCGGCGTCGAGCTTGATTGGGTCCAAGGGAGGGAGGTGGAGTGGCTAAGGCCTGGTGTGGTGAAGTAAGGGGCTCGGGGCAGTACTTTTATAGGCGACCGGGGAGGGGAAGGGAGGAGAGGTGGCGAGCACCGACGAGCTTGCCACGGCGGTGATGATGGCACACAGTGGCGACGGGACGACTCGGGCAGGTGGGGGTGAAGGGACGGCTCGGGCATAGTGCGCGGGGGCGCAAGGCGCCAAACTGAGCTGGTGAGCGCGTTAATGGCGAGGCGACAGGGCAGACGGTGGCCGGCGGCGAATGCGCCGATAGCCTGGTTACGGGCGAGGGGGAGAAGGGGTGGACAGGCGGGGCCCGCTTGCCAGAGAGAGGGCGGGCGCGGCTGACGAGTGGGGCCGACCGATCAGCGGGAGGGGAGGCACGGCGCGAGCGCGGGTGGGTGCACGGGAGATGGGCCGTGTGGGCCGAGCGGGGAACGGGCGCGCGCGCGAGAGAGAGAGGGGGTTGGGCCGAATCCGGCCCAGCCGAGGGGGGGAGGATTTCCTTTTCCCTTTTCTATTTCTATTTCTTTTTCTCTTTTTCTTTAATCTCCTTTTTCTTTTGAACAAATATTTATCTATGTTTCTTGGGTGTCGAAAAATATTCTATGTGAGGTGCTACTAACAACCATGGTGTATGCATATGATGAATGAGATGTCTTATGAGGTGGGGGCATTAGGAGATAATTTAGGGGGGTTTAGGAGTTTTAGGGTTTCTAATCTTGGGATTAAATTTGGGACGTTACAAACCTACCCCACTTAAAGGAATCTCGCCCTCGAGATTTAGACTAGGTTTAAGAAAAGGTAAGAGTATTCCCTCCTCAAGGAGTCCTCACTCTCCCAGTTAGCTTCTTCTTCTCCTTCCCTGCTCCACTAAACTTTACAGAGTCTTACTTCTGAGTTTCGGGTCTTTTGGACGGCTGAGTCAAGAATCTTTACTGGCTTTTCTCGGTACTGCAGATCCTTCTTAATCTGAATTGCCTCTTCTTCGATGTGACTTTCTGGCACTTCAGGCATTTGCGGAGCTGGGATACGTGAAACACATTGTGGATATCTGACATGGATTCTGGCAATTCAAGGCAGTAGGCTGTGGGTCCTATTCTGCTAATGGTAGGATAGGGACCGACGAATCGCGGGGCTAGCTTCCCTTTCACCTAAAATCTTTTGACTCCGTGCATTGGGGAGACCTTGAGGTAGACGAAGTCTCCTTCCTCGAACCTGAGTTCTCTCCGTCTGTTGTCTGCATAACTCTTCTGCCGACTCTGAGCTTCGAGTAATCTTTTGCGTATTAGCGCAACTTTCTCTTCTGCCTCCTTAACGAAGGCAGGCCCTTCCAATGTCTTTTCCCTATGTTGGACCACATCACTTTCGTCCATACAAGGCTTCAAACGGTGACATTTTGATACTGGCCTAATAGCTGTTGTTATACGAGAACTCTGCATATGGCAAACTGGACTCCCAATTCCTGTCAAAAGTCAACACACAGGCTCTCAACAAATCCTTGAGGACTTTGTTGACCCTTTCTGTCTGACCATCTGACTGAGGGTGATAGGCGGTGTTGAAGTCTAGCTTGGTGCCCATAGCTTGCTGAAGGCTCATCCAGAATTTTGAGGTGAACTGTGTTCCCCTGTCTGACAATATCTTCCGTGGAATACCATGGAGTCTGACTATTTCTTTAAGATATATCTGGGCAAGGGTGGCTCCTCTGAAGGTAGTTTTTACTGGGATGAAATGAGCTACCTTGGTAAGACGGTCGATTATAACCCAGATAGAATCGTTCCCTTTTTGGGTCCGAAGCAGTTCGGTTACGAAATCCATGCCTATTTCTTCCCACTTCCATTTGGGTACTGGGAGGGGTTGCAGTAGACCTGCAAGCTTCTGATGCTCTACCTTAGTTCGCTGGCAAGTGTCGCACGAGGCCACATACTGTGCTATCTCCTTTTTCATTCCTCTCCACCAGTATCTGGTCTTGAGGTCCAGGTACATCTTGGTGGTCCCTGGGTGGATAGAGTAGGCTGAGTTATGAGCTTCGTTGAGCAGAACTCCTCGTGCCTCTCCTTTTGGTACACACAAACGGTTTCTGAACCAAAGGATTCCTTCTTCATCTGTCCTGAGGTCCGGGAGTTGTTCTTGGCGGGTTCTCTCCACAAGACTTGTCGTCTCAGTGTCCAGGCACTAAGCCTTGCGTATGAGGTCTTCTAGCATTGGCTTGACTTCTAGGCTGCCATTGTCTCCCAGACAAGCATTCAGTTGAGCTAATTCTTTCTTCCAGTCTTCCAAGAAGTTGGTTTGTTTCTTCCCAAAAGGTTTTCGGCTGCGGGCGTCTGCTACCACGTTGGCCTTCCCGGGGTGGTAGTGGATCTCAATGTCACAATCTTTGATTAGTTCCAGCCATCTTCGTTGACAGAGATTGAGGTCTGGCTGAGTGAAAATGTACTTCAGGCTCTTGTGATTTGTGAAGATGTGACATTTGTTCCCAATCAGGTAGTGCCTCCATATTTTTAGGGCATGCACTATGGCTGCCAATTCCAAATCATGTGTTGGATAATTCTGCTCATGTGGCTTGAGTAGGCATGATGCATAGGTGTAACGCCCCGAATTTTGCAGTTGAATTTTTTTTTCTTTTCTTTACTCGCCAAATTCGGGCATTACCTTTTCTTTTTCTTTTTCCCCTCGCTAGACCTTGACTTTTTCCAAAGCTAGCGGGATTCGGTTTGGAATTCCCGTGTAAAGAAAACCTTAAAACTGTTTTATGTTGTTTGATGCACCATGCCGAACTATGCATTCTTTGGTTGATTGAGAACGTGGATGCATTCATCTAGGAAAAAATGAATTTCGAAAAGGAGATAACCTTTTTCTTTTTCTTTTTCTTTTTCTTTCTTTCTCTCTCCCTCTTCCCTTCTCTCTCTCCTGGCTGCCTGGCCCCCTGGCCGCGTCCCCCTGCGCGCCGCCGGTTCAACCGCCCCCACCCGGGCCGGTTCAACCGCCCCGGCTCAGCCCCCCCCGCGCTCGGCCGCCCCTGCTCGGCCGCCCTGCCCCCGGCCGGTTCAACCGCCCCTAGGGCCGGTTCAACCGCCCCCCCCCTGTTTTTTTATTTTTTTATTTATTTTATTTTATTTTACTTTCTGTGATCATAGTTATTTTATTTTAGGTAAGCTAATCATTGTTCATGTTATTGAAATAGGAAGCTTAATTTAGAATTCCGTTACGCTAGTTATTTCATATATAGTTAATTGTTTATCTCGTGCAATGTTGATCAACTTAAAATGACTAGGTTTCCATTAGTGTATATAACAGAATTCTTTTGTTAAGAACCAATTGTAACTAATCATTAGTGCATAAACTTTAACCCCCTGCGAGACCCTTTCCCGTTTCTTTTTAACCTTAATGAATGCGACATCGAATGCCGTACTTGATGCATATTCGCTTTACTTGTTCCCTTGTATGGTGTACTGTTCTTTTGTATTAAATATGTGGATGTATGTATGTTTGCGCTCGCATAGAGAACGATCCGGTCGAAGAGCCCGAGGAATTCGCAGGAGAAGCCCTTGAGCAGCAGTCGGTTGGTGGAGGCAAGTGTCCTTTGACCCATCTCTGTCCTATTCATTCTTTAATTCACCTCCCGCATTACACATTTATGCCTAAGGATTGACTAGCTTTTGTTATTCATGTCCTTGTTTACCTATTTGGGTCGGATTATTACTGTTTAGTCTGATGCTATTGCTCAACTCTAATCAATGAACATGATGTGATTATCTATGATACGCTGTTTTCCCTTCTTGTCTATGATTATATTTGTGGCCTTCAAGGGGACTCGAGCGGTTTCTCGAGTGCCTCTCCGTAAGGACCTGTTCAATGGATGACCGCCCGGGAAAACAGTGCAACCATGAGGGTGGAATGGGACGCCCCTAGCTGAATAATTAGAGGAACCGGGGTGTAGTTCGCTTAGCCGTTGTGCCGTCAATGGGGCTCGGTGTATGCGGCTCGCTCTGCCAAGGTTGATTTGTCCCTTGGGGAGGAGTGCGGTAAATTTAGGAAACCTAACGGGTGGCTACAGCCCCGGGGGAATCTTCGTAAAGGCTATGTAGTGAGACCCTGCCTATTCACCTTGGTAGTGTTTAAGGGTTTGATTGGCCCGAGGCAAGAGGGAATCACGGCTTGTGGGTAAAGTGCGCAACCTCTGCAGAGTGTTATGAAACTGATATATCAGCCGTGCTCGCGGTTATGAGCGGCCAAGGGAGCTCCAGAGATTAGTGATACTTGATCAGAGATACTTTGGTACAGGTGGCAATGAGATTGATGGTTCTGATTATGATTTTGGTAATGGTAAGTGGCATTCTTTCCGTTTGGAAAGGATACATTGGGCTAATAACTTGGGTTAATGTTAAAACCTGGCTCTCTACTAGTAAGTAATAACCTGACCAACTAAAAGCAACTGCTTGACTTATCCCTACATAAAGCTAGTCCACTACAGCCAAACGGGATGCTTGCTGAGTATGTTGATGTGTACTCACCCTTGCTCTACACACCAAATCCCCCCCAGGTTGTCAGCATTGCAACCACTGCTCAGGCGAAGATGAAGCTGTGGAAGGAGACTTCCAGGAGTTCCAAGACTACGACGAGTTCTAGGTGTGGGTTAGCGGCAACCCCCAGTCGGCTGCCTGTGAAGGCCGTGTTATCTACGTTTCTTTTCCGCACTTTGATTTATTGTAAGAACTATATGGACGTCTCAGACGTATGATGTAATCGACTATTATTTCCCTTTTAATACTATTTGAGCACTGTGTGATGATGTCCATGTTATGTAACTGCTGTGTACGTGAATAACTGATCCTGGCACGTACATGGTTCGCATTCGGTTTGCCTTCTAAAAACCGGGTGTGACATAAGTGGTATCAAAGCCGTGCTGACTGTAGGACCGCTAACCTAGAATAGAATGGTCGTTCTAAGGACTATAGACCTCTGTCCCTGCCTTGACTTTGATATCTCTTCAAAAGTTGGTCATACTGACCAAACCTATGTTCTACTATACATTATACCTTGCTGAAAATTATGTTTTATTCTGATCCTTCATTTACTTATTACTTGATGGTCATATTAATTCTGTTCTCACCCTTTTGCTTGCGATGTCTTTTGTAGATGGCTCGACTTAGACACACTGCACGAAAGTCCGTCATCCCCTTCTTACCCTCCCGCCTTGCTGAGCGTCCGCTTCGCCGTCCCGTGGCCGGACAGTCCAGCCACTTGGAGAGACTGCACCACCGCCTGCATGAGGAGCAGGAACGTCGACGACAGGAGCAGCAGGGCTCTTCTTTCTCGCTCCACCAGGAGATAGAGTCTGTGAGGAGCTGCTCCCCTGTGCTTCCTCTGGAGGTGCCCCCTGCACCACCACTGGGCGCCCCAGCTTCTGGAGTAGCTGCTGGAGGAGACCCAGACGACGGAGGTGGCGACGACAGCTCAGGCCACGACACCGACCTCTCTGCTAACCATGAGCCAGAAGGATGGGTTGCTCGACCCATCACTCGCGACGCTGCTCGCGGGTGTCACTTCCACGATGCGCTCGACACCCTGCTACGTCGGGCATTTAACCGGCATACTTGGTCCGTCGAGTATCGCTGTGTGGTCTACCAGCACAGTCGCGGGGTCTACCCGGACTGCTGGGAGGCAACCTGCTTGGTGCGCTGCCCGGAGAACAGTCTCCAGGGTGCGGAGGCCTGCTCAGAGCACTATTCTATCTCTGAACGGGACTCAGCTGAGGCAGCCATGCAGGATGCTGCACGGCGTGCGCTTTCGCACTACTGCTCGGTTTTCGGTGGGGCAGCTGACGGTCTTGACCTGAAGTATTACCCCCGCCGTTCATCTGGCAGCACAGGAGGCGTGATTGTCTCACCTGTCGGTGAGGGCAATCCTAGGTTGAGCAGCACAGTCAACCTAGCCGCCGTGCTAAACACGGAGCTGGACCATGCATTAGACGAGCTGAGTAGGGCTCGTGCTGAGATCGCCCTGCTGCGGGCTGAGCGCGCGGAACGTCGTCATCTGGATGGTGGTTCCCCCGCTCCCGTTGGGACTCAGCACCCGTACCGCTCACCTCGGCGTGGACACCAGTCTTATGGCAATCCCGACTGCAAGACCAAGATAAATCTAGAACCATAGATCGTTAGAGTTGGATCTTGTAATTAATACGAAATATATATACATAGAAGCTTCAGTCTTAGCGTTAGTCTCGGTCTTAGTTAGTCTTAGTTAGACAGGGTAGTTTGCTATATCCTGTGCATTTATGTTTGTCATGATGAACTATGTTTGGTTTGGATCTTTGTAATGATTGTCACAAGAGTGTGGGTATCCCCTGCATTTTGGCTTACCTATTATGTTAATGGAGTTAGTTATATAGTTGGGAAGCCTTTTATTCCACTCTCCTCTTTATCTGAGAAGCTGTGTGGCCTGTGTTGGATCAGTGAAGATGCTCATCTATTCAGTGCTGTTGAAGGATTCTATACTCTTTTCTTATGCTGCAAGATTTGCCAGATCAGTTCTGATGTGTGGTTGCATTCTGCAGATGTCAGAAAACAGGCGCAGAGGAGGAAGGCGTGCTCAGCAGGAGCGAGCCGCTCAACAGGAGGAGGCGCCCCAGCAGCAGCAGCTGCCGCCCCCGCCCCCGATGTCGATCGAGCAGATGTTTCTGATGCAGACTCAGGCAGTTCAGGCCATCGGTCAGACTCTGGCCGCCATTCAGCAGCAGCAGCAGCAGGCTCCACCCCAGCCTCAGATGCCTCAGATGCCCAGAGACAAGCGTGCTGAATTCATGAGAGGTCATCCCCCAACGTTCGCTCATTCTTCTGACCCCATGGATGCTGAAGACTGGCTGCGCACTGTGGAGCGGGAGTTGCATACCGCTCAGTGCGATGACAGGGAGAAGGTTCTGTATGGTCCCCGTCTGTTGAGAGGGGCAGCCCAATCATGGTGGGAGTCTTACCTCGCCACCCATGCCCATCCTGACACCATCACCTGGGAAGAGTTCAGAGGTAGCTTTCGTCAGTACCATGTTCCTGCAGGTCTGATGACAGTGAAGAAGGAGGAGTTCCTGGCCCTCAAGCAAGGGCCATCGTCTGTCAGTGAGTACCGAGACAGGTATTCTCCAATTGTCTCGCTATGCTCCTGAAGATGTCAACACCGACGCCAAGCGACAGTACCGTTTCCTGAGAGGATTGGTTGACCCTCTGCAGTACCAACTGATGAATCATACCTTTCCGACATTCCAGCACCTGATTGACAGAGCAATCATGACAGAAAGGAAGCGTAAGGAGATGGAAGATCGTAAGCGCAAGATCAGTGGACCCCAGCCTGGAAGCAGCAGCCGCCCTCGTTTTTCAGGCAATCAACCTCAGCAGTTCAGGCAGAACCAGCGTCCACCTCAGCAGCATCAGCAGCGTCAGCAGTATCAGCAGTTCCAAAGGCAGTATCCTCAGCATCAGTACCAGAATCGTCAGAGCAATCAGTCAGGAGGAGGTCAGTTTCAGAGGCAGAATCAGCAGGCACCTCGTCTTCCTGCCCCAGCAAGCCAGCAGAACAATCAGGCAGCACCAGCTCAGGTTGGAAACAGAGCATGTTTCCACTGTGGAGAGCAAGGCCACTGGGTGATGCAATGTCCGAAGAAAGCAGCCCAGCAGCAGTCAGGCCCCAATGCCCCAGCGAAGCAGAATGTGCCTCAGCCTGGATCAGGCAACCGCCCTCAGCAGCGCTATAATCATGGAAGACTGAACCACTTGGAGGCTGAAGCAGTTCAGGAGACCCCCGGCATGACAGTAGGTATGTTCCCAGTCGACTCCCATATTGCAGAAGTGTTATTTGATACTGGAGCAACGCATTCTTTTATTACTGCATCATGGGTAGAAGCACATAATCTTCCAATTTCTACCATGCCAACCCCCATTCAAATTGACTCAGCCGGTGGTAGAATTCGAGCCGATAGCATTTGTTTGAATATAAGTGTGGAAATAAGGGGGATAGCGTTTCCCGCCAACCTTATAGTAATGGGTACTCAGGGAATAGATGTCATCCTAGGGATGAATTGGCTAGATAAGTATCAGGCAGTTATCAGTTGTGATAAAAGGACAATCAAGTTGGTGTCCCCACTAGGAGAGGAAGTGGTGACCGAGTTAGTCCCGCCTAAGCCAAAGAAAGGAAGTTGTTATCAGATGGCTGACGATAGCAGTGAAGCAGACCCAATTAAGAAGATCAAGGTTGTGTCTGAATTCCCAGATGTGTTTCCAAATGATTTACCGGGTATGCCACCAGAGCGGAAAGTTGAGTTTGTCATAGAGCTTCTTCCTGGAACCGCCCCTATCTTTAAGAGAGCTTACAGAATATCTGGACCAGAGTTGGTTGAGCTTAAGAAGCAGATTGATGAGCTATCAGAGAAAGGTTACATCCGGCCAAGCACCTCGCCTTGGGCCGCCCCTGTCCTGTTTGTGGAGAAGAAAGATGGCACCAAGAGGATGTGCATCGATTATCGAGCTTTGAATGAAGTCACGATCAAGAACAAGTATCCCTTGCCCAGAATAGAAGATCTGTTCGACCAGTTGAGAGGAGCCAGTGTGTTCTCCAAGATTGATCTGAGGTCAGGTTATCATCAGCTCAGGATCCGACCTTCGGACATTCCGAAGACGGCATTCATTACCAAGTATGGTTTGTATGAGTTCACAGTGATGTCTTTTGGTTTGACCAATGCACCAGCGTTCTTTATGAACTTGATGAACAGTGTATTCATGGATTATCTCGATAAGTTTGTGGTGGTATTCATTGATGACATTCTGATTTATTCTCAAAGTGAAGAAGAACATGCAGATCATTTGAGGATGGTATTGCAGAGATTGCGAGAGCACCAGTTGTATGCAAAGTTGAGCAAGTGTGAGTTCTGGATCAGTGAAGTCCTGTTCTTGGGTCACATAATCAACAAAGAAGGATTGGCTGTGGATCCGAAGAAAGTGGCAGACATTTTGAACTGGAAAGCGCCAACGGATGCTCGAGGAATTAAGAGCTTCATTGGAATGGCCGGATATTATCGGCGATTCATTGAAGGGTTTTCGAAGATTGCGAAACCAATGACAGCGTTGCTAGGCAACAAGGTTGAGTTCAAGTGGACCCAGAAATGCCAAGAGGCCTTTGAAGCGCTGAAAGAGAAGTTGACAACAGCGCCTGTCTTAGTCTTGCCTGATGTGCACATGCCCTTCTCTGTGTACTGTGATGCTTGTTACACAGGTTTGGGATGCGTGTTGATGCAAGAGGGAAGAGTTGTGGCTTACTCATCCCGACAGCCGAAGGTTCATGAGAAGAATTACCCAATCCATGATCTAGAGTTGGCAGCAGTGGTTCACGCACTGAAGACATGGAGGCACTATCTGTATGGGCAAAAATGCGATGTTTACACAGACCACAAGAGTCTGAAGTACATATTCACTCAGTCAGAATTGAACATGAGGCAAAGAAGATGGTTAGAGCTGATCAAAGACTATGAGTTGGAGATTCATTACCATCCAGGCAAAGCAAACGTAGTGGCGGATGCTTTGAGCAGAAAGAGTCAAGTCAATCTGATGGTCGCTCGTCCGATGCCTTATGAGTTGGCCAAGGAGTTCGACAGGTTGAGTCTCGGATTTCTGAATAATTCGCGAGGAGTCACAGTCGAGTTGGAACCTACCTTAGAGCGTGAAATCAAAGAAGCGCAGAAGAATGATGAGAAGATCAGTGAGATTCGGCGACTGATTCTAGATGGCAGAGGCAAAGATTTTCGAGAAGATGCTGAAGGTGTGGTATGGTTCAAAGACCGCTTGTGTGTTCCCAATGTCCAGTCTATTCGGGAGTTGATTCTCAAGGAGGCTCATGAGACAGCTTATTCGATTCACCCTGGCAGTGAGAAGATGTATCAGGATCTGAAGAAGAAATTCTGGTGGTACGGAATGAAGAGGGAAATCGCAGAGCATGTGGCTATGTGCGATAGTTGCCGAAGAATTAAGGCAGAGCACCAGAGACCAGCTGGATTGTTGCAACCGTTGCAGATCCCTCAGTGGAAATGGGATGAAATTGGTATGGATTTCATAGTCGGATTGCCTCGCACTCGAGCCGGCTACGATTCTATTTGGGTAGTAGTGGACCGTTTGACCAAGTCAGCCCACTTCATACCTGTCAAGACCAGCTACAACAGTGCAGTATTGGCAGAGTTGTACATGTCTCGGATCGTTTGTCTTCATGGTGTGCCAAAGAAGATAGTGTCAGACAGAGGAACACAGTTCACCTCTCATTTCTGGCAGCAGTTGCATGAAGCCTTGGGCACACATCTGAATTTCAGTTCAGCTTATCATCCGCAGACAGATGGCCAGACCGAAAGGACCAATCAAATTCTTGAAGATATGTTGAGAGCCTGTGCGTTGCAAGATCAGTCCGGATGGGATAAGAGATTGCCCTATGCAGAGTTTTCCTATAACAACAGTTACCAGGCCAGTTTGAAGATGTCACCATTTCAGGCGCTCTATGGAAGGAGTTGTAGAACTCCGTTGCAATGGGATCAGCCTGGAGAAAAGCAAGTGTTTGGGCCAGACATTTTGCTTGAAGCCGAAGAGAACATCAAGATGGTCCGAGAGAATCTGAAGATAGCGCAATCGAGGCAGCGAAGCTATGCAGACACAAGAAGAAGAGAGCTGAGTTTTGAAGTCGGAGACTTTGTCTATCTGAAAGTGTCACCGATCAGAGGAGTCAGAAGATTCGGAGTGAAAGGCAAGCTAGCACCCCGCTACATTGGTCCGTATCAAATTCTCTCAAAGCGTGGAGAGGTGGCTTATCAGCTCAGTTTGCCAGAGAATTTGTCTGCTGTGCATGATGTCTTTCATGTGTCTCAGTTGAAGAAGTGTTTGCGTGTGCCAGAAGAGCAGTTGCCAGTGGAAGGTCTTGAAGTCCAGGAGGACTTGACCTACGTTGAGAAGCCAGCTCAGATCCTTGAGGTTGCAGATAGAGTCACCCGAAGGAAGACCATCAGAATGTGCAAAGTCAGATGGAATCACCACTCTGAGGAAGAAGCAACCTGGGAGCGTGAAGATGATTTGATGGCTAAATACCCAGAGCTCTTTGCTAGCCAGCCCTGAATCTCGAGGGCGAGATTCTTTTAAGGGGGATAGGTTTGTAACGCCCCGAATTTTGCAGTTGAATTTTTTTTCTTTTCTTTACTCGCCAAATTCGGGCGTTACCTTTTCTTTTTCTTTTTCCCCTCGCTAGACCTTGACTTTTTCCAAAGCTAGCGGGATTCGGTTTGGAATTCCCATGTAAAGAAAACCTTAAAACTGTTTTATGTTGTTTGATGCACCATGCCGAACTATGCATTCTTTGGTTGATTGAGAACGTGGATGCATTCATCTAGGAAAAAACGAATTTCGAAAAGGAGATAACCTTTTTCTTTTTCTTTTTCTTTTTCTTTCTTTCTCTCTCCCTCTTCCCTTCTCTCTCTCCTGGCCGCCTGGCCCCCTGGCCGCGTCCCCCTGCGCGCCGCCGGTTCAACCGCCCCCACCCGGGCCGGTTCAACCGCCCCGGCTCAGCCCCCCCCGCGCTCGGCCGCCCCTGCTCGGCCGCCCTGCCCCCGGCCGGTTCAACCGCCCCTAGGGCCGGTTCAACCGCCCCCCCCTGTTTTTTTATTTTTTTTATTTATTTTATTTTATTTTACTTTCTGTGATCATAGTTATTTTATTTTAGGTAAGCTAATCATTGTTCATGTTATTGAAATAGGAAGCTTAATTTAGAATTCCGTTACGCTAGTTATTTCATATATAGTTAATTGTTTATCTCGTGCAATGTTGATCAACTTAAAATGACTAGGTTTCCATTAGTGTATATAACAGAATTCTTTTGTTAAGAACCAATTGTAACTAATCATTAGTGCATAAACTTTAACCCCCTGCGAGACCCTTTCCCGTTTCTTTTTAACCTTAATGAATGCGACATCGAATGCCGTACTTGATGCATATTCGCTTTACTTGTTCCCTTGTATGGTGTACTGTTCTTTTGTATTAAATATGTGGATGTATGTATGTTTGCGCTCGCATAGAGAACGATCCGGTCGAAGAGCCCGAGGAATTCGCAGGAGAAGCCCCTGAGCAGCAGTCGGTTGGTGGAGGCAAGTGTCCTTTGACCCATCTCTGTCCTATTCATTCTTTAATTCACCTCCCGCATTACACATTTATGCCTAAGGATTGGCTAGCTTTTGTTATTCATGTCCTTGTTTACCTATTTGGGTCGGATTATTACTGTTTAGTCTGATGCTATTGCTCAACTCTAATCAATGAACATGATGTGATTATCTATGATACACTGTTTTCCCTTCTTGTCTATGATTATATTTGTGGCCTTCAAGGGGACTCGAGCGGTTTCTCGAGTGCCTCTCCGTAAGGACCTGTTCAATGGATGACCGCCCGGGAAAACAGTGCAACCATGAGGGTGGAATGGGACGCCCCTAACTGAATAATTAGAGGAACCGGGGTGTAGTTCGCTTAGCCGTTGTGCCGTCAATGGGGCTCGGTGTATGCGGCTCGCTCTGCCAAGGTTGATTTGTCCCTTGGGGAGGAGTGCGGTACATTTAGGAAACCTAACGGGTGGCTACAGCCCCGGGGGAATCTTCGTAAAGGCTATGTAGTGAGACCCTGCCTATTCACCTTGGTAGTGTTTAAGGGTTTGATCGGCCCGAGGCAAGAGGGAATCACGGCTTGTGGGTAAAGTGCGCAACCTCTGCAGAGTGTTATGAAACTGATATATCAGCCGTGCTCGCGGTTATGAGCGGCCAAGGGAGCTCCAGAGATTAGTGATACTTGATCAGAGATACTTTGGTACAGGTGGCAATGAGATTGATGGTTCTGATTATGATTTTGGTAATGGTAAGTGGCATTCTTTCCGTTTGGAAAGGATACATTGGGCTAATAACTTGGGTTAATGTTAAAACCTGGCTCTCTACTAGTAAGTAATAACCTGACCAACTAAAAGCAACTGCTTGACTTATCCCTACATAAAGCTAGTCCACTACAGCCAAACGGGATGCTTGCTGAGTATGTTGATGTGTACTCACCCTTGCTCTACACACCAAATCCCCTCCCAGGTTGTCAGCATTGCAACCACTGCTCAGGCGAAGATGAAGCTGTGGAAGGAGACTTCCAGGAGTTCCAAGACTACGACGAGTTCTAGGTGTGGGTTAGCGGCAACCCCCAGTCGGCTGCCTGTGAAGGCCGTGTTATCTACGTTTCTTTTCCGCACTTTGATTTATTGTAAGAACTATATGGACGTCTCAGACGTATGATGTAATCGACTATTATTTCCCTTTTAATACTATTTGAGCACTGTGTGATGATGTCCATGTTATGTAACTGCTGTGTACGTGAATAACTGATCCTGGCACGTACATGGTTCGCATTCGGTTTGCCTTCTAAAAACCGGGTGTGACAATAGGCAATGACTTTCTCATTTTGCATAAGTACACATCCTAAACCTTGCCTTGAAGCATCACAAAAGATGACGAAATTTTGGTGGATATCTGGTAGTGTCAAAACTGGTGCGGTTGTGAGCTTCTGCTTTATGATTTGGAAGCTTTCCTTACACTTCAAGGTCCACACAAATTTATTGTCTTTCTTGAGGAGCTCAGTCATAGGTATTGCTATGCTGGAGAACCCTTTGATAAAATGGCGGTAATATCCTGCCATTCCCAAAAAGCTTCGAACTTCACTAACGTTGGATGACTGCTTCCATTTGGATACTGCTTCTACTTTGGACGGGTCCACTTCTATTCCTTCTGCAGTTAAGATATGCCCGAGGAAGGCTATCTTTTCTAACCAGAATTCACATTTGCTGAGGTTAGCATAGAGTTGATGTGCTCTGAGTCTTCCAAGGACAATCCAGAGGTGATGCTCATGATCTTCGTGACTCTTGAAGTAGATAAGGATGTCGTCAATGAAGACTACGACAAACTTATCCAACTCTTCCATAAATACTTTATTCATGAGATTCATGAAAAAGGCGGGTGTGTTGGTTAGTCCGAAGGGCATTACTGTGAACTCATACTGTCCGTACCGGGTGACAAATGCAATCTTCTGAACGTCTGCTTCCTTGATTCTCAGCTGGTGATATCCTGACCTCAGGTCTATCTTGGAGAAATATTTGGCCCCTTGAAGCTGGTCGAAGAGTTCATCGATCTGAGGTAGTGGGTACTTGTTTTTTTATTGTAACCTCATTCAAGGATCGGTAATCAATACACATCCTCATACTTCCATCCTTTTTGGTGACGAATACGACTAGTGCTCCCCGAGGAGATGAGCTGGGATGAATGCACCCTTTTTGTTGAAGTTCTGCGATCTGGAGTTTTAGTTCTGCTAATTCGGTGGGAACCATGCAGTATGGTCTTTTTGCGATTGGTGCGGTGCCGGGAATTAGATCAATGTAGAACTCTATTTCTCTTTCTGGCGGCATTCATGGCAATTCTTCTGGGAATACATCCATGAATTCTTCTACCACAGATATGTTTTCAGCTGCTAGGTTAAACAACATTGGATCTTGGGCGGGTGGCTGAGCCTGACATGAAACTGACTTTCCTTGGTGGTCAGTGAGAAGAACGGTTTTATCTGTGCAACTTATGATGCCATTGTGCTTGGTTAACCAATCCATTCCTAAGATCACATCAATTCCTTGGGATGGCAAGACGACTAAGTCCGCCAAGAACACTACCCCATTTAAAAGAATCCTGACTTGGGAGCATTTGAGATGACATAGAAGGTCTGACCCTGGGGTTCGGGTGACCAAGGGAATTTCTAGGTGTACAGTGGGAATGCCATGCTTTTCCACAAAACTAGTGGCTATGAATGAATGAGATGCTCCTGAATCAAAAAGTACAGTAGCGGGAGTAAATTCAACTAGGAACTCACCGAGCACGACTCCCGAGGCTTGCTGAGCCTCTTGAGTGTCGACGTGGTTTACTCGTGCCCTGCCATGATACTGGCTCTTGCCCTGCTGGCTGTTGGAGGCGGGTGCCTTGGAGGCAGTTGTTGGGGCATTCTTGGGGCCATTCACCGAGTTGGAGTAAGTAGGCACGGATGCCTTCAAATGGGGGCAATTATTCTTGTAGTGACTGGGGTCTCCACAGTGCCAACAGACATTTGCTGGAGGTTGGTTGCTTGCAACGGAGGGGGCCTGGAGGGAACTTTGCCCCTGCTGACTGAAACGTGACGGAGTGGATCCAGCTGGCTTGTTGAAGCTTGGTCCCTTGGGTGGAAACCCAAAAGATCGAACTCTCTAGTGCCTATCCTGCTGTTGAGCTTGGAGCACTTGGAATTTCCTCTTGAGGTGACCCTTTTCTTCTTCCCTTGCCCTTTCCACTTGTATGGCCTTGTTTGAGAGGTGCGAGAAGCTGAGGAAATCTTGGCTGGCAAGGATAGTCTTGAGTTCTGGTCTAAGCCCCTTCAAGAAACAAGCTATCGTCTTGGCTTCTATGCTAACATCGTCAGGTGCATAACGAGCCAATTCTGTGAATTTGTGCACATACTCACTTACAGATCTTCCTCCTTGAGTTAATTCCCGAAATTCATCTTCCTTGAGCTGAACGATCCCTTGGGGCACATGATGTTCTCGGAAGGTGACCTCAAATTCTGCCCAGGTAGCATCTCTGATGACAACGCTGAAGGTATCCCACCAGGATAGAGACATCCCAGAAAGTTGATGAGCAGCCAGATGAACACGCTGGTTCTTAGGGCATCCGATGGCTTCTAACTTCCTTTTTACTGTGCGTAGCCAGTCATCAGCGTTGAGCGGATTGCTGGATCCAGCGAATGTGGGAGGCTTGAGCCTTAGAAATTCTCCCATCCTGTCCTGAGGCCTTCCACCATTCGGGCGCTGGTTCTCAAGGCTTATGGTGAGGACCTCAATGAGTCGGGTTTGGTTGGCCAAAACTTGGGCTAAGTCTAATGGCAGCTCCGGAGGTGCGGAGAGGTGGGTCTCACTCCCTTCTCCACCGACTTCTCCTTCAGCTCCTAGGGGGGACCTTGCTCCAATCCCGGAGGCGGTAGGCATGGTTTTATCTGAAGCCATCTGCCAGGGGGAGAGGATTACTACTATGCACATGCCAATTTTTTTCAAACATGTTATTTTATTCATCACACAAGTTCATTACAAGCATACAGTTACCACAAATCACACTACACGCGAGCGCTTTCTAAGGTGCTTCCAAACTCCCTTTCTAAGGTGTCCCCAAATTCCCTGAGAAGGTCGTTAAGGATAGCTAGGGACATATCCTCAACGTCTCACAAGTTTTCTATCCTGGAGGGAGACAGTGTTGGTGGGGCTTCTTTTTTTCGTTCTGTCTGGCATCCTTGGCACTTGGTCCGCTTCCGGATCTTCTTAGTGGGGGCGAGCTTCTTTAACTTCTTATCATAATCCATCTTCAGGGTTCGGTAGGCTTCACAAGTGTTGGCCTCTTCACCTTCTACTATTTTGAGACTTTCTTGGAGGGACGCCTTCTCCTCTTTTAATTTCTTGATTTGTTGCTCTAGGATCTCCACCCGGGAGTTTAGGTGGGTGCAGTGGGAGAAAAGGTTGTCATAGTGGTTGTCAAGGGTGTGGAGATATCCAGCCATGTAGACTATGGTGGGGTCATCTTCAGTAGGATCTCTTCCTGACAGGGCCTGAAGTCTTTTCCTCCAGGTAGGGGTATTTTTGTTGATGGGTGGAAAATAATGAAGGGGTGTCTCAAAGACTTCCCTGCTGTAGTTTTGCCATAGTGATAGTCGCCTAGAGGGGGGGTGAATAGGGCGAAACTGAAATTTACAAAAATAATCACAACTACAAGCCGGGTTAGTGTTAGTAATAAAGATACGAGTCCGCGAGAGAGGGCGCAAAACAAATCGCAAGCAAATAAGAGTGTGACACGAGGATTTGTTTTACCGAGGTTCGGTTCTCGCAAACCTACTCCCCGTTGAGGAGGCCACAAAGGCCGGGTCTTTTTCAACCCTTCCCTCTCTCAAACGATCCCACGGATCGAGTGAGCTTTCTCTTCTTAATCAACCGGGAACAAAACTTCCCCGCAAGGGCCACCACACAATTGGTGCCTCTTGCCTTGGTTACAATTGAGTGATGATCTCAAGAACAAGTGAGAAAGAAAAGAATGCGATCCAAGCGCAAGAGCTCGAAAGAACACAAGCAAATCACTCTCTCTAGTCACTATGGAGTTGTGTGGAATTTGGAGAGGACTTGATCTATTTGGTGTGTCTAGAATTGAATGCTAGAGCTCTTGTAGTAGTTGAGAAGTGGAAAACTTGGATGGCAATGAATGTGGGGTGGTTGGGGTATTTATAGCCCCAACCACCAAAAGTGACCGTTGCTGGAACCCCTCTGTTCGATGGCGCACCGGACAGTCCGGTGCACACCGGACAGTCCGGTGCCCCTGCCACGTCACCATTGCCGTTGGATTCTGACCGTTGGAGCTTCTGTCTTCTGGGCCCTCCTGGGTGTCCGGTGCACACCGGACAGGTACTGTTTGATGTCCGGTGCACCGGCATGGGCGTGCCTGACGTCTGCGCGCGCTGCGCGCGCATTTAATGCACCGCAGGGAGCCGTTGGCGCCGCAGGGAGCCGTTGCTGCGCTGGCACACCGGACAGTCCGGTGCACACCGGACAGTCCGGTGCACACCGGACCGTCCGGTGAATTTTAGCGGAGCGGCTCCCGCGCGAACCCGAGGCTGGCGAGTTCCGGGGACGGTGATTCCTTGGAGCACCGGACATGTCCGGTGCACACCGGACAGTCCGGTGAATTATAGCGCGCCGTCTTCCGAGAAATCCCGAGAGCGAAGAGCTTGAAGTCGGAGTCCTCTGGCCGCACCGGACATGTCCGGTGCACACCGGACAGTCCGGTGCCTCCAGCCAGAGGTGCCCTCGGTTGCCTCGTTGCTCCTTTGTTGAATCCAAAACTTGGTCTTTTTATTGGCTAAATGTGAAACTTTTGCACCTGTATAACTTATGCACTAGAGCAAACTAGTTAGTCCAATATTTGTGTTGGGCAATTCAACCACCGAAATTATTTAGGAACTAGGTGTAAGCCTAATTCCCTTTCAATCTCCCCCTTTTTGGTGATTGATGCCAACACAATCCAAAGCAAATATAGAAGTGCATAATTGAACTAGTTTGCATAAAGTAAGTGCAAAGGTTGCTTGGAATTGAGCCAATATAAATACTCATATGATGCGCATGGATTGTTTTATTTGTTTTTGATATATTGGACCACATTTGCACCAAGAGTTTTGTTTTCGCAAATTCTTTTGTAAATACTTTTCAAAGTCTTTTTGTAAGATAGTCAAAGGTAAATGAATAAGATTTGTAAAGCATTTTCAAGATTTGAAATTTTCTCCCCCTGTTTCAAATGCTTTTCCTTTGACTAAACAAAACTCCCCCTAAAATAAGGTCTCCTCTTAGTGTTCAAGAGGGTTTTCCATCAATTTTGAAAACACTACTTGCTCCCCCTTTAGAACACAAAGAGATACCAATTTTGAAAGTTACCATTGAAAATCATCAAATTTAAAATTTTAAGTGGTGGTGCGGTCCTTTTGCTTTGGGCTCATATTTTCTCCCCCTTTGGCATGAATCGCCAAAAACGAAATCATTAGAGCCCAATTGAAGTACTTTCTCCCCCTTTGGCCATGAAATGAATTATACCAAAGTTGGAGAGATGATGCGGAACGACGGCGAAGGATGAGTAGTCGAGTGGAGTGGAAGCCTTGTCTTTCGCCGAAGACTCCAATTCCCTTTCAATATACCTATGACTTGGTTTGACATACACTTGAAAACACATTAGTCATAGCATATATAAAAGAGACATGATCAAAGGTATATTCATGTGCTATGTGTGCAAGTTTAGCAAAAGAAATTCCTAGAATCAAGAATATTGAGCTCATGCCTAAGTCGGGTAAAAGATTGTTCATCAAGTGGCTTGGTAAAGATACCGGCTAATTGATCTTTAGTGTTAATGTATGAAATCTCGATATCCCCCTTTTGTTGGTGATCCCGAAGAAAATGATACCGAATGGCTATGTGCTTAGTGCGGCTATGCTCGACGGGATTGTCGGCCATTTTGATTGCACTCTCATTATCACATAGCAAAGGGACTTTGGTTAATTTGTATCCATAGTCCCGCAGGGTTTGCCTCATCCAAAGCAATTGCGCGCAACAATGGCCTGCGGCAATATACTCGGCTTCGGCGGTGGAAAGAGCGACCGAATTTTGCTTCTTTGAAGCCCAAGACACCAAGGATCTTCCCAAGAACTGGCAAGTCCCCGATGTGCTCTTCCTATTAATCCTACACCCCACCCAATCGGCATCCGAATAACCAATCAAATCAAAAGTGGATCCCCGAGGGTACCAAAGCCCAAACTTAGGAGTAAAAGCCAAATATCTCAAGATTCGTTTTACGGCCGTAAGGTGTGATTCCTTAGGGTCGGCTTGGAATCTTGCACACATGCATACGGAAAGCATTATGTCCGGTCGAGATGCACATAAGTAAAGTAATGAACCAATCATCGACCGATATACCTTTTGATCCACGGACTTACCTCCCGTGTCGAGGTCGAGATGCCCATTAGTTCCCATGGGTGTCTTGATGGGCTTGGCATCCTTCATTCCAAACTTGCTTAGAATATCTTGAGTATACTTTGTTTGGCTGATGAAGGTGCCCTCTTGGAGTTGCTTGACTTGGAATCCTAGAAAATACTTCAACTCCCCCATCATTGACATCTCGAATTTTTGTGTCATGATCCTACTAAATTCTTCACATGTAGATTTGTTAGTAGACCCAAATATGATATCATCAACATAAATTTGGCATACAAACAAATCATTATCAAGAGTCTTAGTAAATAAAGTAGGATCGGCTTTGCCGACTTTGAAGCCATTTGCAATAAGGAAATCTCTAAGGCATTCATACCATGCTCTTGGGGCTTGCTTGAGCCCATAAAGCGCCTTAGAGAGCCTATAAACATGGTTAGGATACTCACTGTCTTCAAAGCCGGGAGGTTGCTCAACATAGACCTCCTCCTTGATTGGTCCATTGAGGAAGGCACTCTTCACGTCCATTTGATAAAGCTTGAAGCCATGGTAAGTAGCATAGGCTAATAATATACGAATTGACTCAAGCCTAGCTACGGGTGCATAGGTTTCACCAAAATCCAAACCTTCGACTTGTGAATACCCCTTGGCCACGAGTCGAGCTTTGTTCCTAGTCACCACACCATGCTCGTCTTGCTTGTTGCGGAAGACCCACTTGGTTCCTACAACATTTTGGTTAGGACGTGGAACTAAGTGCCATACCTCGTTCCTCGTGAAATTGTTGAGCTCCTCTTGCATCGCCACCACCCAATCCGAATCTTGAAGTGCTTCCTCTATCCTGTGTGGCTCAATAGAGGAAACAAACGAGTAATGTTCACAAAAATGTGCAACACGAGATCGAGTAGTTACCCCCTTATGAATGTCGCCGAGGATGGTGTCGACGGGGTGATCTCGTTGTATTGCTTGGTGGACTCTTGGATGTGGCGGTCTTTGTTCTTGCTCATCCTCCTTGTCTTCCTCATTTGCATCTCCCCCTTGATCATTGCCATCATCTAGAGGTGGCTCATCTTCTTGATCTTCTTGTTCAACATCTTGAGCCTCATCCTCAACTTGAGTTGGTGGAGATACTTGCGTGGAGAAGGATGGTTGATCTTGTGCATTTGGAGGCTCTTCGGATTCCTTAGGACACACATCCCCAATGGACATGTTCCTTAGCGCTATGCATGGAGCCTGTTCTTCCCTTATATCATCAAGATCAACTTGCTCTACTTGAGAGCCGTTAGTCTCATCAAACACAACGTCACAAGAAACTTCAACAAGTCCTGAGGACTTGTTAAAGACTCTATATGCCCTTGTGTTTGAGTCATATCCTAGTAAAAAGCCTTCTACAGTTTTAGGAGCAAATTTAGATTTTCTACCTCTTTTGACAAGAATAAAACATTTGCTACCAAAAACTCTAAAATATGAAATATTGGGCTTTTTACCGGTTAGGAGTTCATAAGATGTCTTCTTGAGGATTCGGTGAAGATATAATCGGTTGATGGCGTAGCAGGCGGTGTTGACCGCCTCGGCCCAAAACCGATCCGGTGTCTTGTACTCATCAAGCATGGTTCTTGCCATGTCCAATAGAGTTCGATTCTTCCTCTCCACTACACCATTTTGTTGTGGAGTGTAGGGAGAAGAGAACTCATGCTTGATGCCCTCCTCCTCAAGAAAACCTTCAATTTGAGAGTTCTTGAACTCCGTTCCATTGTCGCTTCTAATTTTCTTGATCCTTAAGCCGAACTCATTTTGAGCCCGTCTCAAGAATCCCTTTAAGGTCTCTTGGGTATAGGATTTGTCCTGTAAAAAGAACACCCAAGTGAAGCGAGAATAATCATCCACAATTACAAGACAATACTTACTACCGCCGATGCTTATGTAAGCGATCGGGCCGAACAAATCCATGTGAAGGAGCTCCAGTGGCCTGTCGGTAGTCATGATGTTTTTGTGTGGATGATGGACACCAACTTGCTTCCCGGCTTGACATGCGCTACAAATCCTGTCTTTCTCAAAATGAACATTGGTTAGTCCCAAAATGTGTTCTCCCTTTAGAAGCTTGTGAAGATTCTTCATTCCAACATGGGCTAGTCGGCGGTGCCAGAGCCAACCCAAGTTAGTCTTAGCAATCAAGCAAGTGTCGAGTTCAGCTCTATTAAAATCTACTAAGTATAGCTGACCCTCTAACACTCCCTTAAAAGCTATTGAATCATCACTTCTTCTAAAGACAGTAACACCTGTATCAGTAAAAAGACAGTTGTAGCCCATTTGACATAATTGGGATACGGAAAGCAAATTGTAATCTAGAGAATCTACAAGAAAAACATTGGAAATAGTATGGTCAGGAGAAATAGCAATTTTACCCAAACCTTTGACCAAACCTTGATTTCCATCCCCGAATGTGATAGCTCGTTGGGGATCTTGGTTTTTCTCATATGAGGAGAACATCCTTTTCTCCCCTGTCATATGGTTTGTGCACCCGCTGTCGAGTATCCAACTTGAGCCCCCGGATGCATAAACCTACAAAACAAGTTTAGTTCTTTGTTTTAGGTACCCAAACGGTTTTGGGTCCTTTGGCATTAGATACAAGAACTTTGGGTACCCAAACACAAGTCTTGGAGCCCTTGTGTTTGCCCCCAATAATTTTGGCAACTACCTTGCCGGATTTGCTAGTCAAAACATATGATGCATCAAAAGTTTTGAATGAAATGGCATGATCATTTGATGCATTTGGATTTTTCTTTCTAGGCAACTTGGCATGGGTTGGTTGCCTAGATCTAGATGTCTCACCCTTATATATAAAAGCATGATTAGGGCCAGAGTGAGACTTCCTAAAATGAATTTTCTTAATTTTACTCTCAGGATACCCGGCAGGGTACAAAATGTAACCCTCGTTATCCTGAGGCATGGGAGCCTTGCCCTTAACAAAGTTAGACAAGTTCTTAGGAGGAGCATTAATTTTGACATTGTCCCCCCTTTGGAAGCCAATGCCGTCCTTAATGCCCGGGCGTCTCCCATTATAGAGCATGCTTCTAGCCAATTTAAATTTTTCATCTTCTAAGTCATGCTCCCTAATTTTGGCATTAAGTTGTGCTATGTGATCATTTTGTTTTTTAATTAAGGCTAGGTGATCATGGATAGCATCAACATTAATATCTCTACATCTAGTACAAATGGAAACATGCTCAACATTAGATGTAGAGGGTTTGCAAGATTTAAGTTCAACAACCTTAGCATGCAACATATCATTTTTAGTTCTAAGGTCGGAAATAGTAGCATTGCAAACATCAAAATCCTTAGCCTTAGCAATTAATTTCTCATTTTCATTTCTAAGGCTAGCAATGGAAACATTTAACTCATCAATCCTAGCAAGCAAATCAACATTATCATTTCTAGGATCAATGCAAACATGAGAATCAACCTTAGCTAACAAATTTGCATTTTCATTTCTAAGGTTGTCTAAAGTCTCATGACAAGTGCTTAGCTCACTAGACAATTTCTCACATTTTTCTCTTTCTAGAGCATAAGCATTTTTAACCTTAACATGCTTTTTGTTTTCTTTAATAAGGAAGTCCTCTTGAGAATCCAAGAGATCATCCTTCTCATGTATAGCACTAATCAATTCATTTAATTTTTCTTTTTGTTCCATGTTAAGGTTGGCAAAAAGAATACGCAAATTATCCTCTTCATTTTTATCATCATCCTCATCACTAGATGTTTCATATTTAGTGGAGGACTTTGATTTTACCTTCTTTTTGCCGTCCTTGGCCATGAGGCACTTGTGGCCGACGTTGGGGAAGAGGAGGCCCTTGGTGACGGCGATGTTGGCGGCGTCCTCGTCGTCGGAGGAGTCGCTTGAGCTTTCGTCGGAGTCCCACTCCCGACAAACATGGGCATCGCCGCCCTTCTTCTTGTAGTACTTCTTCTTCTCCTTCCTCTTGCCCTTCTTGTCGTCGCCCCTGTCACTATCACTTGATAATGGACATTTAGCAATAAAGTGACCGGGCTTACCACACTTGTAGCAAACCTTCTTGGAACGGGATTTGTAGTCCTTTCCCTTCCGTTGCTTGAGGATTTGCCGAAAGCTTTTGATGATTAGGGCCATCTCCTCATTGTCGAGCTTGGAGGCGTCAATCGGTTGTCTACTTGGTGTAGACTCCTCCTTCTTCTCCTCCGTTGCCTTGAAGGCCACCGGTTGCGCCTCGGATGTGGATGGTTCGTCAAGCTCGTTGATCTTCTTGGAGCCCTTAATCATACATTCAAAACTAACAAAATTCCCGATGACTTCTTCGGGGGTCATTTGAGTATATCTAGGATTGCCACGAATTAATTGAACTTGTGTGGGGTTAAGGAAAATAAGGGCTCTTAGAATAACCTTAACCACTTCGTGGTCATCCCATTTTGCGCTCCCGAGGTTGCGCACTTGATTCACCAAGGTTTTGAGCCGGTTGTACATGTCTTGTGGCTCCTCCCCTTGGCGAAGACGGAAGCGACCGAGCTCCCCCTCGATCGTTTCCCGCTTGGTGATCTTTGTGAGTTCATCACCCTCGTGCGCCGTCTTGAGTAGGTCCCAAATCTCTTTTGCGTTCTTCAACCCTTGTACTTTGTTGTATTCCTCCTTGCTTAGAGAGGCAAGGAGAATAGTTGCGGCTTGGGAGTTGAAGTGCTCGATTTGGGCCACTTCGTCCGTGTCGTAGTCTTCATCCCCTATGGATGGTACCTGTACACCATACTCAACAATATCCCATAATCTTTTGTGGAGAGAGGTTAGATGAAATCGCATCAAATTACTCCACATAGCATAATCTTCACCATTAAAAGTTGGTGGTTTGCCTAATGGGACGGAAAGTAAAGGTGTATGTTTAGGAATGCGAGGGTAGCGTAGGGGGATCTTACTATACTTCTTACGCTCTTGGCGTTTAGAAGTGACGGACGCCGCGTCGGAGCCGGAGGTGGATGTCGATGAAGTGTCGGTCTCGTAATAGACCACTTTCCTCATCCTTTTGTGCTTGTCCCCACTCCGATGCGGCTTGTGAGAAGAAGATTTTTCCTTCTTCTCCTTGTGGTGAGAAGAGGAAGATCTTTTCTCCTTCCGCTTGGAGGAGTTCTTCTTCTTTTCTCTTCTCTTGGTGCGGGACTCTTCCGATGAAGATGAAGTGCTCCCTTGGCTTGTAGTGGGCTTGTCGCCGGTCTCCATCTCCTTCTTGGCGTGATCTCCCGACATCACTTCGAGCGGTTAGGCTCTAATGAAGTACCGGGCTCTGATACCAATTGATAGTCGCCTAGAGGGGGGGTGAATAGGGCGAAACTGAAATTTACAAAAATAATCACAACTACAAGCCGGGTTAGTGTTAGTAATAAAGATACGAGTCCGCGAGAGAGGGCGCAAAACAAATCGCAAGCAAATAAGAGTGTGACACGAGGATTTATTTTACCGAGGTTCGGTTCTCGCAAACCTACTCCCCGTTGAGGAGGCCACAAAGGCCGGGTCTTTTTCAACCCTTCCCTCTCTCAAACGATCCCACGGATCGAGTGAGCTTTCTCTTCTTAATCAACCGGGAACAAAACTTCCCCGCAAGGGCCACCACACAATTGGTGCCTCTTGCCTTGGTTACAATTGAGTGATGATCTCAAGAACAAGTGAGAAAGAAAAGAATGCGATCCAAGCGCAAGAGCTCGAAAGAACACAAGCAAATCACTCTCTCTAGTCACTATGGAGTTGTGTGGAATTTGGAGAGGACTTGATCTATTTGGTGTGTCTAGAATTGAATGCTAGAGCTCTTGTAGTAGTTGAGAAGTGGAAAACTTGGATGGCAATGAATGTGGGGTGGTTGGGGTATTTATAGCCCCAACCACCAAAAGTGACTGTTGCTGGAACCCCTCTGTTCGATGGCGCACCGGACAGTCCGGTGCACACCGGACAGTCCGGTGCCCCTGCCACGTCACCATTGCCGTTGGATTCTGACCGTTGGAGCTTCTGTCTTCTGGGCCCTCCTGGGTGTCCGGTGCACACCGGACAGGTACTGTTTGATGTCCGGTGCACCGGCATGGGCGTGCCTGACGTCTGCGCGCGCTGCGCGCGCATTTAATGCACCGCAGGGAGCCGTTGGCGCCGCAGGGAGCCGTTGCTGCGCTGGCACACCGGACAGTCCGGTGCACACCGGACCGTCCGGTGAATTTTAGCGGAGCGGCTCCCGCGCGAACCCGAGGCTGGCGAGTTCCGGGGACGGTGATTCCTTGGAGCACCGGACATGTCCGGTGCACACCGGACAGTCCGGTGAATTATAGCGCGCCGTCTTCCGAGAAATCCCGAGAGCGAAGAGCTTGAAGTCGGAGTCCTCTGGCCGCACCGGACATGTCCGGTGCACACCGGACAGTCCGGTGCCTCCAGCCAGAGGTGCCCTCGGTTGCCTCGTTGCTCCTTTGTTGAATCCAAAACTTGGTCTTTTTATTGGCTAAATGTGAAACTTTTGCACCTGTATAACTTATGCACTAGAGCAAACTAGTTAGTCCAATATTTGTGTTGGGCAATTCAACCACCGAAATTATTTAGGAACTAGGTGTAAGCCTAATTCCCTTTCACATAGCTAGCGGAGGGCTTTTCGAGCAACATTTTGGCAAGTGTCTGGGAAGCGGTGTCCAGTGAAGGTGACTTGGAAAGGAGGGTGATTTGGGTAGTTTTGACTTTCTCCCAGGTAGACTGCCATAGAGCATTTCTCAGTTCCATTCTCATGGTATTCTTTCCAGACGTACTCCGGCTTCTTGCGGATCCCCATGCGAAGCGCGCAACTCTGTAAAAGATGAGGGAATCCTTCCACCTCTGAGCAGTAAGATGTCCTAATGACAAAGGAGCCTTCCATCTGGTAGAAGAAAAGAATGGTTTGTTAATATCGGGGAAAGGAGAGAAGATTCTTCTTAGAGGGTAAGAGGTCTTTTCTTTTTAAGGCAAACTTTTAAGGTCGGGGCTGCAGCCTACGACCAGTCCTATGGCTCTGATACCACCTGAAGCGTCCCAATCCTCTGGGACTCAAATGTGATACAATTACTAGTCCCAGGAGGCTAGTAACCACATTCCTTACTTCAAATAGTATAGAGTTCGAATAAAAGTTATTACAATACCTGAGTACAAGCTCTATTGAGCCTGAAATATAGAACACAGTGGAAGATTCAACTAGCCCAAGCCACAGGCAGACTGGGTGCAGACATAGCCCCCTTCTAGTCGAGCATAGCAGAAAAGAAGTCTTCAGCTGCTGAAAAACATAAATAAATCTGGGTGAATACACTAGGTATTCCGCAAACCCATCCCGCCCGTAAAGAGAGAGGGACCTATATAATACATGCTTTATATGGTGGAGTTGAAGTCACTCTTCTTTTCCAGAAAAAGGCAATACTTTGATGGTTTTCCCCAAAGAGGGAAGTAGCACATTTTTCACACTCAACCACCACTGAGCTTCCTGCTCCCGTGGCATTGTTTTCATTTCCAAAAACACACCCACTCACACATTTCCCTGTTCGTGGAGGTTATAAACACTAATTGTGATACCACACCAGACTCGTCCATACCAGTGGACACAGACTATTCGAATAGGTTTGAACTCTGCGCAGAGGGGTACACTTTACCCACTATTCCGGCTCTGTGGTCTCATGGCCAATAAGACTCGAATCCGAATCTCTTTCTTTCCTCGCACGTCCTTACTTTAATGGTTATACCGGAAGGAGTCAGGCCACCGCCATGTTCAAACTAGACAAAACATTCCCCTCCTTATCCTCCTGGTGCTCCCTAGCCATCATAACCCTGGGGTTTGGACCGTACGAGTTCAGATTGAGTGACTGCCCATACAGTCTCGAGTGGTTGTACTTGTTATGAGTACAGGTAGTGAAGGATGACAAACCGGTCCTTATATGAGGGGACAATCCTTCTGCTCACACCTAACCCGGCTGAGCCAACACCTGAGGCCCTCCCCTAAACCAGGGAGTCCCTGATTATCCCACTCAAAAGGTGATAAGGGTGAATACCCCTCATCATACACTTTTTGAAAACATCGTTTAGTAAAAGCATCGCCCTTTTCTCATCCCACATTTTGTATTCAAAAGATATTCTTTAATGCAGGCTATCTCTCTTCTCTCAATGCAAAAGACCCAACCCTTATTCCTGGCTTAGGTAGTGGTAGAAAGAGTAGGTAATTTATGCATCAAGGAAAGAATGGACTTGCCTTCGTCGAAGTTCTCCTGGCACGAAAGATCTATTTCGGAGAGGTCGGGTTCCTGCCCTTCTTCCGGAGCTACAAATTCTGGAGGATCGGATCCCTCTTCTCCTAGCAAAACTAGGTAATGAACAATACATCAACCATGGTGGCTTGGTGGAGTGTGCCAAGTTTTTAAATATTATTATTTTGTGCCCTATAATTCATTTAGACTATTTTTGGTGCATAAAATATCAATATATGCATAAATATATGAAAATAGGAAAAATAAATGGAAAAGGGAAAAATAAAAGGGATTTCCTTGCTAACTGGGCCGGGGGATTTCGGGCCAGCCAGGGGGCGCGCGCGGCGGGCGGCCCAATCGGCCCACGTAAAGGGAAACGACGTGGGGACGGCATCGTGGGCGCGGGCCCACGCGTCAGAGGGAGGAGGGGGTAACGGCGTTGGGGGGGGCAGGCGGTCCGTGGCGGTGAGAATCGGTCGCCGGTGAAGTTCCACGGTGGTTCTTCGCCGGTGGTCCGGTTCTGTGTCGACGGAATGGTGGCAAGGCATGAGCAGAGGTAGGGGATTACGGAGGCGGGGTCAATTTGTCGGGTGGACGCTCGAGATGGCCGGTCCACGGCGAGGTGGCGGGTGCCCACGGCGGTGAAGTCGCCGGCAAGGCTATCGGGCGCAATAGGCGAAGAAGAAGTGTGTGCTAGGCTTGCGGCGCAGAGGCGGAGCTTAAGAGCTAAAGCAATTTGACCATCAGCCACTAGAGAGGGGAGAGCAGAGCTCACCGGAGAGGGGAGGTGAAAGTTCCCTATGCCCGGGAATAGGATCTGGATGTCGCCTAGAGGGGGGTGAATAGGCGAATAATGATTATCACTTTAAAACTTAAATTCTTACTCTACTCGAAGGCTGGATCGCAGTGGAATGAAAAACCCTTCGAGTAGGTTGCAGCGGAATAGAAGATCCTATCTTAAAATGCCCTGCACTTCAAATAAAACTTGTACCACAAATAAGTATTGAAGTGCAGATATAAATAGTAAGAAAGACAGAGAATCAGCACACAGCACAGAGCAGAGCACACAGACGTAGGGATTTATCCCGAGGTTCGGCCAAGCCTGAAATGCTTGCCTAGTCCTCGTTGGAGTTAGCCACACCTGGGCTTGGAGTCTATTTCAACTCCTTCCTCCGTTTGCTCAGATCTATCAGTATGACAGATAGAGCCTTCCACTATGTTGATATTGGTTACAACAACGTCGTGGCTGCTTACAGTCTTCTTGACATCACTCCGGCAGAGTAACAATGCGCTCAAGACTTTGCTCTAGCTCTCAGCAGCACTTCTCCACTCTCTAAAGGCTTATAGCTTTGCCTCTACACAAACTAGAGAGATATACACGAGAGGGAGAGAGAGAATTGATCCAAATGATGTATACAATTGTTGGCTGCACTTGTGTCCCTGTTGGAAGCGCCTAGGGGTCCCTTTTATAGACCTAAGGGGCCTAGGAGCCGTTGGAATTCCTTTTGGAAGGCAATCCTTGCTTTCTGTCGGGTGGCGCAACAGACAGTCCGGTGCACCACCGGACATGAACAGTGCTTGTCCGGTGCCCGATCACCTTCCTTTTCTGGCGAAGCCGACCGTTGCGCCTTCGGACCGTTTGGCGCACCGGACAGTCCAGTGCGCCCACTGACCGTTGGCTTAGGCCACGCGTCGCCCGCTGATTATGCTGCCGACCGTTGGCTCGGGCAGCTCAGACTCACCGGACAGTCCGGTGCACACCACCGGATAGTCCGGTGAATTTTAGCCACGACTCCCCGCAGATTCCCGAGAGCTGGCAGTCCACCGCCGAGTCAGCCTAGGGCACCAGACACTGTCCGATGCACCACTGGACAGTCCGGTGTGCTAGGCTGATGCTGGTTTTGGCTATACAAAGCCATATCTTCTCCAACTCTTTTATTCTTTTCTTGGCACTGTTTCTAGTACTCAGATAACCATGTTAGTGAACAAAACAATTCACTGAGTCCAGAAACATACCTTGTTCACTTCTAGAGCTTGATCTTGAGCTTTATGACTTACACCACATAATTGTAGATGTTACCTTATTGGTTGTAAGTCATGTTCTTATGTAGTGATCCTTGATGCACCATAACTCTTCTTAACTCAATTAACCTTGACTTTGCAAGTCTTCTTCTTCACCCCTGGCTTTTGGGTTCCTGGTCTCCTTGACCTTCTCCCGTGCACTCGGTACCTCGAAGCTCTTCTTGCCTCCATCCTTGGCTTGATCGGTTGTCTCTGAGTTACGCACATCGAGTCTCACTTAAGCAATGTCCATCTTACTTGTGATGTCCATTATCTATAGATAATCTAGTCTTTGGACCATCACACTTGTTCACTTGTGTTGAACTCTGTTAGCTTTGCATTAAGCACCTGTTCAACACTTAGCATACTTGTTAGTCCTTTAATTGAATTGTCATCAAAACACCAAAACCCACAAGAGAGCTTTCAGAAGGGACGCCGGCGTCGAGCTTGATTGGGTCCGAGGGAGGGAGGTGGAGTGGCTAAGGCCTGGTGTGGTGAAGTAAGGGGCTCAGGGCGGTCCTTTAATAGGCGGCCGGGGAGGGGAAGGGAGGAGAGGTGGCGAGCACCGACGAGCTTGCCACGACGGTGATGATGGCACACAATGGCGACGGGACAGCTCGGGCAGGCGGGGGTGAAGGGACGGCTCGGGCACAGTGCGCGTGGGCGCAAGGCGCCAAACCGAGCTGGTGAGCGCGTTAATGGCGAGGCGACGGGGCAGACGGTGGCCAGCGGCGAACGCGCCGATAGCCTGGTCACGGGCGAGGGGGAGAAGGGGCTGACAGGTGGGGCCCGCTTGCCAGAGAGAGGGCGGTCGCGAGGGAGCGAGGGCGGGCGTGGCTGACGGGTGGGGTCGGCCGATCAGCGGGAGGGGAGGCGCGGCGCGAGCACAGGCGCGGGCGCGCGGGGGGGAGATAGACCGCGTGGGCCGAGCGGGGAACGGGCGCGCGGGAGGGAGAGAGGGGGTTGGGCCGGATTCGACCCAACCAAGGGGGGATGATTTCCTTTTTCTTTTTCTTTTTATATTTCTATTTCTTTTTCTCTTTTTCTTTAATCTCCCTTTTTCTTTTGAACAAATATTTATCTATGTTTCTTGGGTGTCAAAAAATATTCTATGTGAGGTGTTACTAACAACCATGGTGTATGCATATGATGAATGAGATGTCTTATGAGGTGGGGGCCTTAGGAAATAATTTAGGGGGGGTTTTGAGTTTTAGGGTTTCTAACCTTGGGATTAAATTTGGGATGTTACAATATTGTTAACATCTGGTGAAAATATAATCTTTATAATGTCCTCAGGTCAGATCTTCATTTGATGGTATCCACATCAAAGGTCAATCTTGGAGAAAAACTTGGCATTCTTTAGTTGATCTAGTAGGTCATCTATCCTTGATAGTGGATACTTGTTCTTGATGATAACAACATTCATGTTCGTATAATCCATACACACATCCTCATGGAACCATCCTTCTTTACAAATAGACAAGAGAGCCCTAGGGTGAAGCAGTTGGCCTAATGTACCCTTTGTCAAGCAACTCCTTAAGCTATTTCTTAAGCTCCTCTAGTTTGTCAACTGCTTGTGATAGGACCTCTTTGCAATGGGTTCCTTGTCAAGGAAAAGGGTCAATCTTTGAACTTGATGTCTCGATTGGGTGGCATACCTGGTAGATCTTCAAGAAATACATTGAGATATTTACATACTATAGGTATCTCCTTGACTAACTTGGCCTTAAGGTACACAACATAGAGATTGATTTCTTACAATTTGTCTCACAATGTAACACTCAGATACTTGAATGGATTATTTCCACATATCTAGGTGAGCAAGATATCACTTCTTGGTGTCGGATTATCTAGTCTATCCCTAGAATCACATCCAAGCCATCAGAGAGAAGCAAGGTGATATCAATTAGAACAAAGTCACCTAAACGGATAAACCTAAGACCAGTTTGGAGTGGCTCCGATGGTTCCGACTTCTATCACTAGAGTAGAATTAATACCTGTTTAGAGAGACCCCTGATAGCTCTAATTTCGATCACTAGAGCAATATTGTAAAAGTACTATGGCAAAGACACTTAAGCCCTAACACAGTTGTTGGAGCCCCAACTGACCAGCTTTGTGCTTTTTCGTGAATATGCAAGAGAGTTGTGCATCTTTGTATTAAGAAGGTGAAAACATGATTACTACTTAATAGAAGAACATAGCAATAATGAGCGCTAAAAGGAAGATGAAAAAGCACTGACAAAAACAAGCATCATTCGGTAACAGAAAGAAAAAGAAACCAGAGAGACACATGCTAAGAACTAGGTCGAAAGCATAAGCAAGCCACAAAGCTCAACTAGACCAGAAAGCTACACAACTCATATAGAACTAACATCAACAAAAAAACAACAGACCAGAGAATAACAAAAGGAAACGACGGTCATGCCGGCTAGCTCTGGTGGGTTGTCAGCAAAACAACATGTGACGAAGAAAGCTAGCTTTGAGGCACATGTGGCAATTTAGCAGTCAATTGTTGCTTTGATTGCAGCTACCACCTCTGTTGCAGAAGATTGCAACCCGGTGAAAATACGTGAGTTGCGCTCCTTCCAGATCCACCAACAAGCCGTGGCGAAAATGGAGTCAAAACCGGACTGGCTTCTTGGCGAGAAAGAGAACGAAGTGATGTCCACCAATTCAATAAGTCTCTAACCTAGAAGGAAAAGTTTGAAAAGTCAAAGCAAGTAAAGGTGAGCCACCATACTTCGCGTGACCACAAACAAGAAAGATAATCTGTGGATTCTTTCGATTGATCGATCGCAAAGTGAGGACAGAGATGCCGCCTTCAAATCATGCATCAGCGGTCCAGAGAATCTTGAGAGGCATCCTAATCGCCAACCACAAGAATATTTGAATCTTGAGAGGCATCCTAATCGCCAAATGTATTCTTGACCCAGCATCTGCGTTGAACCACAATTTAACATCTCATAGCCTGATTTTGCGCTACACCCACTTATCACTTATGGTGTCACGATTTTGCCTTCCAAAGTGGTCCATAAGGTGAGACATTATTTAGCTATCACCGGCAACGACAAAATCGACAACCCCCTGTGATCCAGGCGCTATCTTGCAAACTTTGTGCAATGCTAAACGGCTCTTTACTAGCATTAGTACTTCACTTGAGGTTACTTGGAGCCTCTCACCAAAAGCACATAACAGCATGGGCCATCCAACACAGCGGAATGTTACATTGGACTTCTTTGACATTTTATTTTTTATGTATTCATATACGGCCAGCCCGGCACGTCTCTCAAGTCTGAACCTTGAGATCCAAAGGCCAAGGCCCAGTGGCTAGACGTGCACAGAGACTTTTCTCCTGTTATCGCCGTCAAGCTTGATGCCCTTGTACCACATGGCGCAGGCGATGTAGACGGCGAGGTCCACGAGCGAGAGCGCGGCGAGGAGGAAGTAGAACCTGTCAAGGTGGCTGGAGTTGAGAGGGATCCACCCCGGACGCTTCTCCCCGGCGGTGAGGCTTATGACCACACTCACCAGCATGATGCTCACGTAGTTCCCCAGCGAGATGGACGCCATGCACAGCGCGCTGCCGAAGCTCTTCACGCCGTCGGGCGCCTGCCCGTTGAAGAACTCCAGCTGGCCCACGTACATGAACACCTCCGACGCCCCGATCAGCGCGTACTGCACTACTGCGGCACCTGCCACAGCACACTCAGGGAGCTCGGCTGGTACGGGACTGCCAGTGCCACGCGCTTCAGCCGCTCCACCTACACCACGCCCGCCACCACCATCGCCGCCATGCCGATCACGAGCCCGACCGACGCCCATGCGCTGCAGCTCAGTCAGACCCTGCGGGTTGCCTGACAGCCGCGCCATGACGGGCTCCAGGACCCGCGCCGGTAGATGGCGATGAACGCCAGCACGCTGAGGACGTCGAACAGCGACATGCTCGCGGCGGGGAAGTGGAACGACCCGATGTTGGTGTTCATGTGGCGCCCTGCTCCACGAACAGCGATCGACGCCACATCTGGGTGAACACTGAACACCACTGAGTACACGATCGTGCACAGCCAGATGGGCAGCATGCCAGCATCTTCAGGATGCACTTCACCTCCTCCACCTGCGTCACCGTGCAGAGCACCTCCACGGGCTCTCCATCTTATCCTCCTCTGTGACCGTCGCCGCCTTGTCGAGGAACCTGAGCTCGTCGCTGCGAAGAATCTTGCGGATGCCCGAGACGTTAGGGTCCTCTCCTTCCACCTCGCGGAGGAGCTCGCCACGTCGCACCTCAGCGTGCCACTTGCGCAGCGTGGCGACGAACACCTGCGCGACGCGGGTCAGCGGTTGCCGCTCGGCTTGAAGTGCCGGTAGTTGGGCGTGCCGAGCAAGAAGAGCACGAGCGCCAGCGCTGCGGTGGCCGCCGAGACCCAGAACCCCATGACCCACCGCCCAGAGTCCTCGTAGTACACCAGCACGGTGTTGGGAGAACAGGGAGCCGACGTTGAGCGCCAGGTAGAAGTAGCTGAAGAAGGCCAGTAGGCGACCTTGGAGCGCGCCTCCTTTGGGGTCCGTCTCGTCGAACTGGTCCGACCCGAACGTCGCGATGGAAGACAGGTAGAAGAGCGCGACGCCGGGCGCCGACCCCTCGTCGCAGTGCGCCTTGACGCCGCCGCAGCCGGAGGGCTTCACCAACAAGAACCATGTCCATGAGGCAAGCGACAGGATCACCAGGCCCTGAGCCCCTGACCACCAAGAACAAACACAACACAACACAGGCAAGTAAGAACAGGACCGATCACAGGAGACTGATGGTTTGGCCAGTGTCTGAACAGATGATCGCACCGTGACGTAGATGATCTGAAAGATGGCGCATGTGACGTATCGGCCCCAGTAGGAGTCGCTGAGGAAGGCGCCGAAGAGCGAGAAGATGTAGACGGTCCCTGTCCACTTGCTGATGTTGTTGGCGGCCTCGGCGTTGCACTGGTGGAGCACCCGGCGCAGGAACACCACGATGTTGTTGACGCCGACGCCGAAGAAGGCGCACGTGGCGAGTCCATAGTTAGCTGCATCAGTAGCAGAGGCGTGATCCAGTTAGTTTCGATCAGCCCTCCCTATAGAGTACTAGGATGCTTTTCCAGTGAATGGAGGGCGGACCCAGCCTAAATATTGAGTGGGGGCATAAATAAAGTGTTGTTAACAAATAAACCTTTGTAACTACAGTAAATAAGGTAAAAATCTATTACACCAAGAAAATTGAGTGGGAGCCCAACGTCGGTCCGCCCATGAATGGAGCAACCATCTCACGTTGGAGTTTGTTGCTATTCAGCCGAAGAAGGGGGTTCTTGTTGAAGGTCCAGTTTGGGTTCTGAACTGCATTCAGCTCAGGCAGGCAGTACATGGCAAAAAAAAAATTGCTTGCAAACGAAAAAGGTTGCAGTGATGATATATAAATTGCACAGATGAATTAACTGTTTCGTTCTGGAGTTCTTTACAAAACAAGAATCTAGTAACTTGCAATCATGGACAGAGGGAGCCAGCATCATGTGAGATGTTCTTTTAAGCGGCTTTTACCTAGCACCAGGATGGCAGATCTCCATCCTCCGGTGGTTGTCTTGACAGCTGGGTTTCCTCGTCTGTCCATGGATCCATCGGTGGTGGCGGGAGGCATCCACTTCGAATCAGGAGTGGTAGGATTCATCAGCTTGTCCAGTGAGTTTTCCGAACCTTCACAGCTCTTTGAGACTGCTTCATCAATTATTCAGAAAATAAACCAACAGTCAGCTACCAGAAATTCAATGTTACTTTTTTTGGTTCTTCACAATCTCCTTGTCAGCTTTATCCTATTTAATAAATTTTCATTCACGTTTAGTCATATGAGATGCAGCTGTCTTTTTAGTTGCTACTATGTACGTTATTTAACTATTTAATTTAGGGTACGGTTACAAAACAGTGCTTTCTTAAATACTCCGTACGTACATATACTAACTCCGTTCTCGAATATTTGTCGTACGCTAGTTTATTTTTATAATAAACTACAATAAATAAAAAAACGGAGGGATTACCTTTTTATTGCTTAATTTATTCTCTTGTGGCCTCTTCAGGGATTTCTGCAGTCGTTGTCTAAAGAAGCGTGTTGAGCTACCAAGATTTAACATGTGAATGTGATATATAATATGTCATGTTAGGGGTGAAGTAACAATAGATCACAAGTGCATAACGCTTCCTAATTTAGGTCCACAGCTATTAATTAAAGTAAACTAAAGCTGAGCATGCAAAAGATGTTATTTTTCTGCCCGCGAAATGCACTAGCGTAAAAAGACGGTCATCACCAGCAGCCCGAGCCCGTCACAGGGGCATGGCTCTTTTTGTCATGATCTGGTTGGTCTGCACATGCACGTATCAGTATCAGACACTACTAAAACGAAGTGTCCATGCCAAAGCATCGTGCAAAGCATGCACGCTAACAAAACGAAGTGGCCACTGACCAGGGAACAATGCCAGCGATCGATCGGAGTGTGGAAATAATGTACCAGAACCAGGGCAGGGGTTTATTGGTGTATGTGGTAATAAGGTTAGAAAACCTTCTGGAAGCCATCCAGGCCAGGGCGTTCACTTTTATCCGACGGTTATAAAAAAAATGGAATGCTTAAATACCATGGCTCCCACAGATGTCTAGTAGCATGCATAATATTATTGTTTCTTTCCTAAATTGACCCCGTGAGTGGTGGGAACAGGAAAGGAAAGGAAGGTTGGGACAGCACGGAAGCGCTAGCTAATAAAAGTGCGGTAGCTATAAACAAGTGAAAATGAGTTGACAGTATGGTTCGCAGCTGTTGCCTAATGCCTGCTGGTGTGTTCGGATCGGATGGTAGGTACGTGCACCACACATGGATTCTTGTGCGTGTGTGTTTTCCCTCCCGTACGCGTGCCTAACTTTGCATAACGTTGGCAACGCCATCGTCGTCGTACATGCACGGTTGAGGTGGAGCGTCACGCGGGACAACAGCCGCCCGGCGATGGACCAGACTGTACCAGACCCAAAATAGAGGGGGATGAACGAGCGACGAGATATTTCGAGCGTGAATCACGATTGTGTATGCGCGCGGGATTGCGTGATGATCATGCCTGCGAGCCTAGCTTATGGTTGACCAACTTTTTTGAAGGATGTTTATTGGTAACTAAAGGCATAAATTAATAACACACTCCCTCCGATCCATATCCAGCTACCAAGTATCAAATGTTCAAAAAGTATCCTAAATCACGATAATGTAATTTTGGTGTTTGGGTTTTGCTGATTCCATCCAGCATTCCAGCAGGCGTATCTACCGAAGTTTTTTTTAAGATCCTTACGCTCCGTGGTTAAAACCTCTAAGGGGTGAAAAAGTAATTTGGTTTATTTGCTTTATCACAGAGGTGTACACTAAAGGATATGATAACTTCATAGTGAAAAAAAATACACACCCGAACAGGAGATCTATGGAAAGAAGGTGCATAACAGCCAAGTCCTCGTGCTACGCTTCTCATTTACAAGTATAGAGTATAAAATATAAGACATGTGCGTTCTATTGGCTAGGTAGAAGTGAATATAGGTTTAGAGTCAATAATCATGGTTTGAATCTCTATTTGTGCATAATTTTAGCCTTCTATCATTTAAATATGAAAGGCACGAATGGAACCCATAAAAGCTGGTGGGATGTGATGTGAGTTTGAAGTCAACAATCATGATTTAAATCCTAATTTGCAGATGGTAGTGGAACCATAAAAATTGGTGTTTTATAGACTTTTTTACCATTTAAATGTGGATGCGCGTAGAACCGTGAAAACTGATGTTTTATATAATAGATAGATATGCATGGATATAAAGAATACATACTATACCGCCCATTGCCCAACATGTAGATTCACATGTGTGAGAGCCACGGCTGTTAACTAGTGTCGGCGTTCCGAGACCGGGGGGTCCCCGAGCCGACGAGTGAGAGTGCCGCGTGCCCCAGCCCAGATGGGTCGAGCGCGTGGGCGAGCGCGAAGGGGGGAACAGAGAGAGAGAGAGGTCGGCGGCCGGAGCCGGGTCGTGGGGGAGTCGGAGAAATTCCCGCGGCCTTCGTGTTCGTCCCGCGCCCAGGTCGGGTGCGCTTGCAGTAGGGGGTTACAAGCGTCCGCGCGAGGTGAGGGGAGCGGGCGGCCCCGAGAGAGCGCCTGCCCCTGCCCTTCGTCCCCGCGAGGCCAACCTTCTCTAAGAAGGCCCTGGTCCTTCCTTTTATAGTCGCAAGGAGAGGATCCAGGTGTACAAAATGGGGGTGTAGCAAGGTGCTACGTGTCTAGCGAGGGAGAGCTAGCGCCCTAAGTACATGCCAAGGTGGCAGCCGGAGAGATCTTGGCACCCTGTTGATGTGGCGTCGTGGCTGTTGGAGAAGCAGCGAAGCTTGACGGAGTGACAGCTGTTGGAACAGCTGTGCCCTTGCTGACGTCTTCCTGCTTTCGTAAGGGAGCTGAGAGTCGCCGTCGTCACGGTCTAGTGAGGCGTCATCATTGCCTATCTGGCGGAGCTGGCCAGATGGGACGCCGGTCTTGTTCCCTGCGACCCAAGTCGGCTCAGGGCAGGGTGATGATGACGCTCCCTGTTGACGTGGCGGTCCCGTGTCCTAAGTCGGGCGTCGTGGAGGCTCCTCCGAAGCCGAGGTCGAGTCCGTCCTGCAAGACAGAGGCAGAGTCCGAGCCCTGGGTCGGGCGAGGCGGAGATCGTTCGACAGAGGCTGAGGCGGAGTCCGAGCCCTGGGTCGGGCGAGGCGGAGGTCGCCGTCTTCTGGGGCCTTAGCCCGAGTCCGAGCCCTGGGTCGGGCGGAGCGGAGTTCGCCGTCTTCCGGGACCTTAGCCCGAGTCCGAGCCCTGGGTCGGGCGGAGCGGAGTTCGCCGTCTTCTGGGGCCTTAGCCCGAGTCCGAGCCCTGGGTCGGGCGGAGCGGAGTTCGCCGTCTTCCGGGACCTTAGCCCGAGTCTGAGCCCTGGGTCGGGCGGAGCGGAGTTCGCCGTCTTCCGGGGCCTTAGCCCGAGTCCGAGCCCTGGGTCGGGCGGAGCGGAGTTCGCCGTCTTCCGGGGCCTTAGCCCGAGTCCGAGCCCTGGGTCGGGCGGAGCGGAGCTTCCTCTGGCGATTTTGGCCAAGTCTGGCTATCCGTCAGCCTTACCTTTTGCGTTGAAGGCCCCAGGGATTTGGTCGGTAGGCGCGGTGATTTAGTCAGGGTTACTTCTTATCGAAGGCGGGGCCTCGGGCGAGCCGGTGATGCGTCTGCCGTGAAAGAGGAGACCTCAGGCGAGACGGAGTCATCTTAGGGTCGGCTGCCCTCGCCCGAGGCTAGGCTCGGGCGTGGCGTGATCAAGTCGCTCGTATGGACTGATCCCTGACTTAATCAAACCCATCAGGCCTCTGCAGCTTTATGCTGATGGGGGTTACCAGCTGAGAATTAGGCGTCTTGAGGGTACCCCTAATTATGGTCCCCGACAGTAGCCCCCGAGCCTCGAAGGGAGTGTTAACACTCGCTTGGAGGCTTGCATCGCACTTTTTTGCAAGGGGACCAGCCTTTCTCGGTGGTGCTTTGTTCCGGTGGGTGCGCGCGAGCGCACCCGCCGGGTGTAGCCCCCGAGGCCTCGGAGGAGTGGTTTCACTCCTTCGAGGTCTTAATGCCTTGCGTAATGCCTCGGCTGGTCTGGCGGTTCCCTCATGCGAGCAGGGCGTAGCCCAGGTGCACTGTCGGGGCCCAAGTTCTCGGGCTGGTATGTTGACGCTGTCAACGGTTCGGCCGGAGCCGGGTTTGCGAGAGCAGCCCCCGAGCCTTCGCACGGAGCGAGAGGACGATCAGGGACAGACTCGACTTTTTATATACGCCCCTACGTCGCCTTTCCGCAAGGAGGAGGGGGGGAGTGCGCCATGCTACCCTCGATGGGCACCGAACATGGTGTCTCCGGTGAGCTGCGATCGGGTAATCCGAGTGGACGTCCGTGCCCCGTTCGTTGGGGGTCGGCTAGGGGCCCGGAGGCACGCCCAAAAGTACCTGCGGGTGATCTGCCGGACCCGGTCCCCTAGCGACGGGGTCCGAGGGCTCGTTGCCTCCCTCCGATGGGATTCCGTTACAGAGTCGTTCCCGCTGGTCTCGGAAATGTCCTAGGGTACCTCGGGAGCGCAGCCCGAGCCTTGGTTATGTATCGAACGTACCCCTGGTCATCCCTCGCTCGGCGTCTGAGGCGACTGTGAACCCTTCGACAGGCCAGCCTTCGAACCTCTGATCAGTAGGGGGCGCGGAGCCCTAGTAGCCTGAGGCGGTCATGGAACCTTTCGGGAGGCCGACCTTCGAACCCCTGACCAGTAGTGGGTGTCGGGCCCACGCGATCTGAGGCGGCTGTTGAACCCCTCGGGGGGCCAGCCTTCGAACCCCTGATCAGTAGGGAGGCTCGGAGCCTAGTTCCTTCACGGGGAAGGATCCCTTTTGGGTTATCCCCCTTCTCGGTCCCTGTTGCAAGAGATAGAGAAAGAAGGAAAAGGGAAAAAGGATTCGAAATTGAACGTCGTGGCGTACCTTTTTCGGTGTGGTTGTTTTGGCGGAGGCGAAGCGTCGCCAGCTGCCCCTGCCAGAAACGTCACCTGTCCAGCCGCGGAGTTAATGCGCCGGGGTAAGCGGTCGGCGAGGCTGCCGTTGCGTGCGCGAGCCGTTCGAGGAACGGCTGTTTCGCTTCGCGTTTTTTGAACTCCGCGTCCGGTTCGGGCGGTACGCTGGAACCGTCTTGACCTTGGTCTTTATGTACCCCGGAGAGGGTCCGGTGACGGTTCTTGACTCCGCTTCTCGCCCCCTTCTCAGGTTTTCTGCAGCCTGAGAGATCTAGCCAGGAAAAGGAAACCGCCCTCCCCTGTCCTTCACGCCGCCACCCCCTTTGCTTTGGCGATGGCTGACCGGGTGACCATCCTCCCGCCGTGCGACCCGTGGCCCTTCTCCACACCGATAAGGAGCGGCCGGGTGATCTGGAGGACCTCGTCGGCGAGGGTTTGCTCCGCCCCCTCACCGATAAGGAGCGGCCGGAATGGATTCCTCCCGCGGGCGGGGTCGCTCCATCTCCTCCGCCGGGGTATGTCGTGAGCTTCATCTCCTTCCATGAGCGGGGATTTGGTGTGCCGTCAAGCCGCTTCATGCGGGCCATCCTGTTCCACTACGGGGTGGAACTGCACAACCTCACTCCCAACTCCATCGCGCAAGCCGCTATCTTCGTAGCGGTGTGCGAGGGGTATCTGGGGATCGCCCCCCATTGGGATTTGTGGACTCACCTCTTCTTTGCCGAGCTTTTTGCTTCGTCGACGGGAGAGAGGAAAGTCCGTGCGGCGGTGCGGGCCGGCGGCTGCACCCTCTTGCTGAGGCAGTCGCGGTCGTTGCAGTATATCCCTGCCGTCCTTTCATCCTCAAACAAGGGTTGGCAACGCCGGTGGTTCTACCTCCGGAATGACGGAGGGTCGCTCCCGCCGTTCTCTCAGCGGGTCGTCACCGCCGCCCCCGACGTCTGGCGCCACGGGACTCCACACGAGAGGCAGAAGAAACTCGAACCTCTTCTCCAAGCCCTGAAGGCGTTGCGGGAGGAAGGGCTCACCGCCGCGGGAGCGGTTGCCGCTTTCCACCGCCGGAGGGTGCTCCCCCTGGCGGAGCGGCGGTTGTCGCTTTGGGAGATGACCCAGGAGGCCGACTGGGAGGGGTCGCGGATGTCCCCTGATCCTCTTCCCTACGATGCCCTCCACCGGCGGGTGTTGGCCGCGATGGGGAAGCCGGATTCCCACGCCTTCTCCCAGCCCCGAATGCGCTCCGACCAGGGGTGCGTTGCTCTGGTGAGTGCTCGTCCCTTCCTTCTTCACATACCGGGTTGCTTCTGATTCTCCCTATCGGTTTTTTCTCTCCCCCCTTTTTAGGAGGTGGGGCGGCACAAACCCTCCCTGCCGCCGGTCCCGGAGGACGCGGTGGGTCGGGCGGCGCGGCGGGTCGCCGCGGAGGAGGAGAAGAAGAAAAAGGATGCGAAGAAGGCCCGGGCTCGCAGGCGGAGGCGGGCTCGGGATGCCCTGGAGAAACGCCGTCGTCAGCAGGAGAGGGAAGGACTTCCCAGGGAGCTGTCGCCGGAGACGTCCGACGATGCCGACGACGATGACGATGAAGAGGAGGAGGACGACATGGCCGCCCGTCTCGGTCTCAGTCCTGGCTTGGGGTGTGGCCGGGAGCCGTCGAGTCAGCCCCCGAGCGGGCCTACATCGTTGGTCCCTGGAGCCGAGGCGTCGGGTCCCCGACTTGAGGAGTGGGGGCAACCCGAGAGGGTCCTTGACCCCTCGGTTGGAGGAGCTGACGCGACTCCAGGGAGCCGGGCCGAGGGGTCCGTTCCTCGGGATCCGTCGCTCGCGCCGGCAGCATGGGGGAGCGATCCTCAGGTTGCCGCGGCGGCGCCTGGGCAGTCCGCCTCTCGGGCCTCGGGGGCGTCCGAGGCGAGGGCGGCGCCGGGGCTGTTGGCGAGGCGGACCTCGGTGGTGGTTCCAGGAAGCGGGAGCCAAGAGACCCCCCCAGACACCGTGGATCATGGTCCGGAGCGGGTAGGTACCTTGGAATGTCCCCGTCCCGGCGCTTCTTTCACTTGTCTGGGCCGTGATTTTCCCTTCCCTGTTTTCTTCAGCAAACGGAGCCATGGCCCTACTGACCTGGCACCTCGGAAGGCCCTCAAGACGGCGTTGGTCCAGGCAGCTGGCGCCACCTCGGGCCCTGCCGCTCAGCCGACCCTTTCGCAGGGTGTTCCGTCGCACGGGGCTCAGGCGTCGCATGTTCCGGGGGAGCAGGTCGCCGAGGCGGGCTCCTCTGCCGAGGTAGCCATTGTGATCGGGGAGGCGGCCGGCGCCGGCGCGGTCCCGATCTCGCCTGCCATGTCGGCCATGCCGGCGTCTGCCGCTACCGCAGTTGGCACCGTCTCGGTCGGAGAGCGTGCGGTGGCCGCCGGCGTCGAGACAGCCGTGGCGTCGGCGCTCGGGGCCTCGGAGGAGGTGGGCGCGGACGCGCAGTGCTCCCGGGCGGGCGGCGGCCTTGTCGCTATGCAGCGGAGCCCTGAGGCCCGGGGCCAGCTGCTCCGATTCCGGACCCGCGAGGCCTCGGGCCCTATCTTCGTTCTTGACGACGAAGAGGAGGACCAGTCCTGGGACGAGCTCCGCAAGCGTGCGGAGGCGGCAGTGGGGCTGCTCCGATCGTCGCTGGAGGTCCTCTGCGGGGACGTCCCCAAAATCCTTCAGGTGATGGTTTCAGGCATACCTTCTTGCTTCTGCGAGTGAGGCGCTCGTCGTGATATCTTGTTTCCCTTTCCAGGATCTGACGGACCGGAGCGCTGCCAAGTCGTCGTTCATTCGTCGCGAGGCCGTCGTCTGGGGCTCGCTACGGTCCCTGAGGACTTCGCTCGCCGGGGCTAACGCGCGCCTTTCTCAGCAGGACGCTAAGATAGCGGACCTCCAGTTGCTCTGCGCTGACCTGAAGGCCGAGGCGGCGGCAGCGCGCACGGAGGTGCTACAACGGCGGTCGGAGCTCGCCCAGGTTGCCGAGGAGCGGGACCAAACTCGGGGCCAGGCTGCCGAGGCCGAGAGCCGGGCCAAGATCCTTGCGGCCGATCTGGCCGCAGCCCAAGTCGCAGCCTCGGAGCAGCGCGTCCGAGCCGGAGGTATGGCTCGACCGTCCTCGGTTCTCGATCTTATCTGTTTCTTCTGCTTGTGTTTTGAGGTCTTCCTTCTGGTTGTTCGCAGAGCTCGAGTCTGCCCTCGACGAGTCTGCCAAGGCGCTTGCCGAGGCGCTCGGCGGGGCTGCTGAGCAAAGGGAGGCCGATCTCGCGGCCATGTCCGAGGCCGTCTCGGAGGTCTATCGGAAGCTTGGTCTCGGCGACGTCCCTTCAGGAAGCTCTCCCCAAAGCCGCCTTCAAGCCCTAGGTGATTACGCGCGCGGTAAAGTCCGCGGGGCGCTGCACCACGGCGTCAGGCGGGCCTTCGCCGTGCTCGCTTCCCACTACGTTGTGGACTTGGAGCGGGTCAGCGAGGGGTACTGCCTGCCTGATGAAGACGAGGCGGCCCTGGCGGAGGTTCAGCGGCTCGACGCGGTCGCCGCGGGTCCGAGCGCGGCGCTGGCGACCGTCTTCGAAGCGGAGATTCTTCCCCCTGCGCCGCCGCCGGAAGCGGAGGTGGACCTTACCGACGGCGGGGGTGGAGTTGAGGGCGCGGCTCCTGCCCGAGGCGACGCCTGATTTTTGCTGGGACGATTTCTGTTGGATGTGAGATTTGCCGCGGCCACCGAGGCCTAGACATTTTACTTCTCTTCCGTGAAGTCATGCTCCTTTTCGTTTCGATTTTCGCACCTGGCCCATAGTGCCGACAACAGGGTGATTTCCCGAGCTGGGTTCTTTTTCGTGGCAGGCGACGAGTGAGGTGTCCCTAGCCCGGAGGCATGGGTGTTCCCCGGCTCAGTCGGTCTCGCCATTTACTCGTACCCAAGTTCGCTCCTCAGGACCCTGCTTCTGACGCATCTGGGAGAGCGCAAAAAACCCTTCTTGACCGAAAAAGAGTTTTTCTGACGCGGAACGGTACGTCCAAATTCGACGAGAGGGGTTCCCCCTTTTTAGCCCCCGAGGGAGGGTCGGGCTCTGCCGGGGCGAGGCCGACCCTTCCTTGATGACCGATTCTTATGTGTGAGTGGGGAAAGGGCGCAGCCCCCGGGCGTCGTTCGCGCAGAGGCCGTTTGGCGAGTCGGGCTCCTGGTGCTCGGTGACATCCCTCGGTATGCCGGGCATGCCCGAGGGTTCCCGCGCAAAAATGTCGACGTTCGCGAGGAAAATCGACGAGTACTGCTTCTTATTTGGGGCCGAGCCCAGAACTGATCCGGACATGCTTGGTGGCGTCGCCACTGGCGTCGAGGGGGACGGCCTTGGCCGTCTCCGCTGGCCCGAAGTTGCCGGCATATCGCTTTACGTCCGGCACCTCTCGGGAGAGGCTTTCCAGGTCGGCGATGAGGGCCTCGGACTCGACGAGGGCCTCGGCGTACTCCACGCACTCCACATCGCATTCGAACGCGTGTTTGTACGTGGGGCCGACGGTGATGACCCCGTTGGGGCCCGGCATCTTGAGCTTCAGGTAGGTGTAGTTGGGGATGGCCATGAACTTCGCGTAGCATGGCCTTCCCAACACCGCGTGGTAGGTCCCTCGGAACCCGACCACTTCAAACGTCAAAGTCTCCCTTCGGAAGTTGGAGGGTGTTCCGAAGCAGACAGGAAGGTCGAGCCGTCCGAGGGGCTGGACGCGCTTCCCGGGAATGATCCCGTGGAAGGGCGCAGCGCCTGCTCGGACAGACGACAGATCGACGCGCAGGAGTCTGAGGGTCTCGGCGTAGATGATGTTGAGGCAGCTGCCCCCATCCATCAAGACCTTGGTGAGCCTGACGTCGCCGATGACGGGGTCGACGACGAGCGGGTACTTCCCCGGGCTCGGCACGTGGTCAGGGTGGTCGTCCTGGTCGAAGGTGATGGGCTTGTCGGACCAGTCTAGGTAGACTGGCGCCGCCACCTTCACCGAGCAGACCTCCCGACGCTCTTGCTTACGATGCCGAGCCGAGGCGTTTGCCGCATGCCCTCCGTAGATCATGAAGCAATCGCGGACCTCTAGGAACTCTCCTGCTTGGCGATCTTCCTTCATGCTGTCATCGTGAGCCCTGCCACCCTCTGCGGGTGGCCCGGCCCTGTGGAAGTGGCGCCGAAGCATGACGCACTCCTCGAGGGTATGCTTGACGGGCCCCTGATGGTAGGGGCACGTCTCCTTGAGCGCCTTGTCGAAGAGGTTGGCGCCTCCGGGGGGCTTCCGAGGGTTCTTGTGCTCGGCGGCGGCGACAAGGTCTGCGTCGGGAGCGTCGCGTTTCGCTTGCGACTTCCTCCCGCCTTTCTTCTTGGCGCCGTGCGGAGCAGACGTCTCGGGAGCATCTTCCGACGGGCGGCCCTGGGGCTGCTTGTCCTTTCGGAAGATGGCCTCGACCGCCTCCTGGCCGGAGGCGAACTTGGTGGCGATGTCCATCAGCTCGCTCGCCCTGGTGGGGGTCTTGCGACCCAACTTGCTCACCAGGTCGCGGCAGGTGGTGCCGGCGAGGAACGCGCCGATGACATCGGAGTCGGTGATGTTGGGCAGCTCGGTGCGCTGCTTCGAAAACCGTCGGATGTAGTCCCGAAGAGACTCTCCGGGCTGCTGTCGGCAGCTCCGGAGGTCCCAAGAATTCCCGGGGCGCACGTAGGTGCCCTGGAAATTGCCGGCGAAGGCCTGGACCAAATCCTCCCAGTTGGAGATCTGCCCCGGAGGCAGGTGCTCCAACCAAGCGCGAGCGGTGTCGGAGAGGAACAGGGGGAGGTTGCGGAAGATGAGGTTATCGTCGTCCGTCCCACCCAGTTGACAGGCCAGGCGGTAGTCCGCAAGCCACAATTCCGGCCTCGTTTCCCCCGAGTACTTTGTGATAGTAGTCGGGGGTCGGAATCGGGGCGGAAACGGCGCCCGCCGAATGGCTCGGCTGAAGACCTGCGGACCGGGTGGTTCGGGCGAAGGACTTCGATCCTCCCCACTGTCGTAGCGTCCCCCACGCCTGGGGTGATAGCCTCGGCGCACCCTTTCGTCGAGGCGCGCCCGACGGTCGCGATGAGGGTGCTCGTTGCCGAGGTAGCCCGGGGCCGCAGGCGCGGTGTTGCGCGTGCGCCCGGTGTAGACCGAGGCTTCCCGCACGAGTCGGGAAGTCGCGGCACGAGGTTCCGAGGGGTATCCCTGCCTGCGAGAGGCAGAGCTCTCGGCCCGCCGGGCCGCAGCGCCTTCCAGGAGATGCTTGAGTTCTCCCTGGATTCGCCGACCCTCGGTGGTTGATGACTCCGGCATCGCGCGGAGGAGCATCGCTGCAGCGGCCAGGTCCTGACCGGTTCCGCCGGATGCGGGTGGCGGTCTGTCCCTGGCATCGTTAGCGATGCAGTGCCGGAGGCCTTGGGGCAGGTGACGTATCTCTCCGGCCGGGGGCTGGCTCGCCCATACCTGCCCGATGTTCCGGCGGATTGCCTCGAGCGCTCCTGCTCCCTCATCGAGCCCGGCCTGCGCCCCGCGGACTTGCTCGAGCTGTGGGTCGTGACCCCCCGCCGGAACGGGGACCACAGCTAGCTCCCGCGGGATGTCGGCGCGAGGCGCTGGCCTAGGGGGATCACCGTCCTCTGGCATGCCGAAACAGCCGCCTCCGGAGGGATCCCCTAGCTCGATGTGGAAACATTCGCGGCTCGGGCCGCAGTCCTCGTCGCCAAGGCTGCGGCTGCCGTCGGAACAGTCGGAGAGGCAGTAGTCACATGCGGTCATGAAGTCCCGCATGGCGCTAGGGTTGCCAGATCCGGAGAAATCCCAGCAGATGCTGGGGTCGTCATCTTCCTCGGACCCAGAGGGTCCGTAGGTCGAGACACCCGTCAATCGGTCCCAAGGCGACCGCACAAGAAACCCCAGAGAGGTTGCACTCGCCTCAATGTGAGCGCCCGCCAAAGCGAGGTCGCCAGGCGGGCTGAGGCCGAGTCGAAATGACGAAAGGTGGGGAGCAGTCGGTACCTTTTCGTCGATGAGGAGCGACGAAGTCACGTCGGGGGCTGATCGCGCCGTCGTCTTGGGTACGAGGACGACGTCCTGCAGGCCCTTCGTGAGCGCGCTGGCGTCATCCATCCGCTCGGAGTCGACGTGCTGCGGGGGGATGGCGCTCGTCTTTGCCTCGAACGCGAGGGCGACGCTTGGCGCGTCCTCCGTTGGGGCGCCGGGGATGTCGATTTGCTCGACAGCCGTCGGAGCGCAGCCTCCCGCTCGGTCCTGGTTGCCCCGCCTCCTCCTCCTCCGATGGCGAGGGAGAGGATGGGGCGAGCTCGAGAGTTGTCCTTCCCGCACGCGGGGAAGGCGACGTCGGTTCCGCCGCCGGCGGGCGGACTGTCGACCGCCATTGCCGCTGTCGCACGGCGGTGGGAGGAGTACCATGTCGTAGCCGCTATCGAGAGACATGAACTCAAGGCCCCCGAAACGGAGCACCGTCCCGGGTTGAAGAGGTCGTTGAAGACTGCCCATCTGGAGCTTGACGGGAATGTACTCGTCAACACGCAGCTACCCCTACCTGGCGCGCCAACTGTCGGCGTTCCGAGACCGGGGGGTCCCCGAGCCGACGAGTGAGAGTGCCGCGTGCCCCAGCCCAGATGGGTCGAGCGCGTGGGCGAGCGCGAAGGGGGGAACAGAGAGAGAGAGAGGTCGGCGGCCGGAGCCGGGTCGTGGGGGAGTCGGAGAAATTCCCGCGGCCTTCGTGTTCGTCCCGCACCCAGGTCGGGTGCGCTTGCAGTAGGGGGTTACAAGCGTCCGCGCGAGGTGAGGGGAGCGGGCGGCCCCGAGAGAGCGCCTGCCCCTGCCCTTCGTCCCCACGAGGCCAACCTTCTCTAAGAAGGCCCTGGTCCTTCCTTTTATAGTCGCAAGGAGAGGATCCAGGTGTACAAAATGGGGGTGTAGCAAGGTGCTACGTGTCTAGCGAGGGAGAGCTAGCGCCCTAAGTACATGCCAAGGTGGCAGCCGGAGAGATCTTGGCACCCTGTTGATGTGGCGTCGTGGCTGTTGGAGAAGCAGCGAAGCTTGACGGAGTGACAGCTGTTGGAACAGCTGTGCCCTTGCTGACGTCTTCCTGCTTTCGTAAGGGAGCTGAGAGTCGCCGTCGTCACGGTCTAGTGAGGCGTCATCATTGCCTATCTGGCGGAGCTGGCCAGATGGGACGCCGGTCTTGTTCCCTGCGACCCAAGTCGGCTCAGGGCAGGGTGATGATGACGCTCCCTGTTGACGTGGCGGTCCCGTGTCCTAAGTCGGGCGTCGTGGAGGCTCCTCCGAAGCCGAGGTCGAGTCCGTCCTGCAAGACAGAGGCAGAGTCCGAGCCCTGGGTCGGGCGAGGCGGAGATCGTTCGACAGAGGCTGAGGCGGAGTCCGAGCCCTGGGTCGGGCGAGGCGGAGGTCGCCGTCTTCTGGGGCCTTAGCCCGAGTCCGAGCCCTGGGTCGGGTGGAGCGGAGTTCGCCGTCTTCCGGGACCTTAGCCCGAGTCCGAGCCCTGGGTCGGGCGGAGCGGAGTTCGCCGTCTTCCGGGGCCTTAGCCCGAGTCCGAGCCCTGGGTCGGGCGGAGCGGAGTTCGCCGTCTTCCGGGACCTTAGCCCGAGTCCGAGCCCTGGGTCGGGCGGAGCGGAGTTCGCCGTCTTCCGGGGCCTTAGCCCGAGTCCGAGCCCTGGGTCGGGCGGAGCGGAGTTCGCCGTCTTCCGGGGCCTTAGCCCGAGTCCGAGCCCTGGGTCGGGCGGAGCGGAGCTTCCTCTGGCGATTTTGGCCAAGTCTGGCTATCCGTCAGCCTTACCTTTTGCGTTGAAGGCCCCAGGGATTTGGTCGGTAGGCGCGGTGATTTTCAGGGTTACTTCTTATCGAAGGCGGGGCCTCGGGCGAGCCGGTGATGCGTCTGCCGTGAAAGAGGAGACCTCAGGCGAGACGGAGTCATCTTAGGGTCGGCTGCCCTCGCCCGAGGCTAGGTTCGGGCGTGGCGTGATCAAGTCGCTCGTATGGACTGATCCCTGACTTAATCAAACCCATCAGGCCTCTGCAGCTTTATGCTGATGGGGGTTACCAGCTGAGAATTAGGCGTCTTGAGGGTACCCCTAATTATGGTCCCCGACATCTAGTGCGTGACAACCAATGTTTTGCAGTGTGGTAGGACCAGTTTGCAGCTGTGTACAGACCACCCATGTTAGCATGCTATCCTGCACTAAAAAGAGTCCTGATGCCACCGAGGCCCTCTGTCGTTTTTTTATGACAGGGTCTCATGCCCGTATAGCTCGGCTGCGGGACTGCATCAGATGTATAGATGTTCAAATAGATCGGGTTTGCTGGGCGGCTCGAAACCCGGTACGGCTTTAGCCCGGTACGACACGTAGTGAACCGGGTCCGTGCCGACCCGGCCCGGTCATCGGGCCGTGCCTGGGCCGAAGGCGTGGCACGACGGGCTAGATCCGACACGACCCGATTTATTTTTTTTTCTATTTTTTCATATAAATACATATATTATACTTGAATATAGGGTATAAAACACAAGAAACATGTGTTTTTGTTGGTTATGTGAGTGTAAATAAATGTTTAGAGCTAATAAATATGGTTTAAACCCTAAAAAATACATACTTTTAGGATATTTTTATCATTTCAACATCGTATATTGTTATGGGCACGTTAGGCCCGTCGAGCCGTGGACCGGCCCGGCACGATTATTAACCTAGCGGGCCGTGCTTAGGCCTCGCTTAGGGCCTGTGGGCCGGCACGGCACGGCCCGCTAGCTAATCCGAGCCGGGCCGGTACGGTCCTAATTCGTGTCGGGCCGGGCCGGCACAACCCGTCCATTTGGACATCTATAATCAGATGCAGCGACGAGCCTGCCACTGCACCGGCCCTACATGGCCAGCCAGAACTTAGGTCCGAGGCTCCGCGCATCCATACATACAACAGGCCCAACATCCATACATAAAATAGGCCCATGTAAATGAACTGACAACATGGGCTAGCGGCCCATACAACAATAACTGCGCCAACTACTCGCACCCACCAGAAACCTACCCGACCAGACCCGAACAAAGCAGAGCAGCGGACAGATCAAATCAGGACAGGCATGCTGAACTAGGCGAGGTGGACTGGGCGAGCGAGCGAGATGGAGTGGACGACGGTGGAGACGAGGGACGGCGCGAAGCTGAGCGTGCGGCTGTTCAAGCCCCCCGCGTCCGGAACGGGGTTGGAGCCGGAGCCGAGGGAGGACGTGGCGGTGGTGCTGGTGCATCCCTACACCATCCTCGGCGGCGTGCAGGGCCTGCTGCGGGGGATGGCGGAGGGCGTCGCGCGGCGGGGTTACACCGCCGTCACCTTCGACATGCGCGGCGCGGGCCGGTCCACGGGGCGGGCGTCGCTCACGGGCTCCACCGAAGTCGGGGACGTCGTCGCCGTCTGCCGATGGGTCGCAGAGAACATCAAGCCGCGCGGCATCCTCCTCGTCGGATCCTCAGCTGGTAGACTCCACTTTTTCGCCTCTCCCCGATGAGGCGAAACCCTGTCGCGACCCGTACCTTTTTTTTTTTCAGTTCATGAAGCGTGAAACCGTCGCACAGTCAGACTGCTGCGGTAATCAAGTCAAAATGATCGAACAGTTTCGCTTTTCTGAAGCTCTCTTTGGTCAAATTTAATTGTACAAATTACAATTCTCTCCGCAGTCATTCGGGCCTGTAAGCAAATAGTAGCTGTTGATGTATGTGTTGAATACAAATAGGAAGCTCAGACGTTTGTCCTCATGGAATTTCTGCGTTTAAGTCTGTAGACTCCAAACTTGTATCTGTAATCAGCAGATGGGCATTGATATTTCATCTAGTTTTATTTAGGGACCTAAATTTCTGTCAGATATCCTTAAGAAAATATAGTGGCAAAAGGTTTATTGTTAAGTAATCTACACAGCTTTCAGCAAATCCTCCCAGAAATGTAAAGCAGTTTTGGATGTCTGCTTCCTGTATGGCTGCAATTGTCAGTGAGCTAGTTGAGGAAGATGAAGTTTGTTTAGTTTGCATCGAAGAATTAAGATGTGGTATTCTGCATACAAGTCTTCTCCTGTCTTTATGAAGCTGATGTGTTGTGTTTAGGCATGTATCTAACAATAATTCCTTGATGCAGGGGCACCAATTGCCGGATCTGCAGTTGATAAAGTGGATGAAGTGATTGGTTACGTTAGCATCGGGTACCCCTTTGGTCTGATGGCCTCAGTCCTATTCGGAAGGCATAATGATGCTATACTCAAGTCTGAAAAACCAAAGCTTTTCATCATGGGGACCAAAGATGGCTTCACCAGTGTGAAACAACTGCAAAACAAGCTCAAATCTGCAGCTGGACGGGCTGATACACACTTGATTGAAGGAGCTGGGCACTTCCAAATGGAGGGCCCTGCTTTTGATGCCCAGATGGTAGAAATTATTATTAAATTCATTAATTCCTTGCCAAAATAGCATTTATGGTGACTGTTTGAGAGTTTGCAAAAATTCTAGCGATGAGCAAAGCTTGTTATTTAAATACAGCCACGATGGTTTGTATTTTCTCATCCTGCATATGTGTGCTCTCTGGTGTTATTGAAACAGTGTAACTGTGTGTGTTGTATCTTAATATATTCTGATCCCCCACCTCCCCAAAAAACAAAGCCGATGCAATCTCAAGTTCAAAATATTCTGGTTTTATTCCAGATATTTCATTTTCCCAGGCAAGAGCAAGATGCTTAACAACTCTAGCTCTACCTGTAAGCAGTTATGTGTTTCAGGTATGGCATCTGTCATTCCGAAATCTGAAACTTAAATTATTTGAGATCTTTTCGTTACAGATTTGTAGGTGTTCCGAACCTAGCTCTGATAAATAAATTTGTGTGCGTTTCGTGGTTTGGATGATATGCTTAGAGGACGCAAGATTTATACTGGTTCGGATAGAATGTCCCTATATCCAGTCTTCGGTGACTTGCGTTACCGACGCTTTGTTGCTCAATGCTGGTAGTAGGGGGATACAAGCAGGCGGGAGAGGGAGAAGCTCCCAAATTTCTTATGCGTGGGTGGATCTAAAGACTACATGATTGGGTTCCTGACTAAGCCTTAGGCGTCGTGGTGGTTCGTTCTTGGGCTCCGGCCTCCGGGTCTTCTAGTCTCTGTTCGGTTGTGTCTTTTGTCTTCTTGGGTTCTCTGTCCTTGCGGCCGACCTCCTCCTTTTATAGTTCAGGTGGGGTCGGCCACTTAGTTGTTTGTAACACCCAAAATCCTAAACTTGTGATTTAAGTAAATCCTGTAAAAAAGAATAATAATATAATCAAACTAAATTACTCTTGATAAATAATTAAACTTTAGAATTCACCCCTTTCTAAAGTAAATGGTCATAATAAAATAATGTTAGTTAAAACATATCTTAATAAAGATTAGGCAATTGGAAAATGTTTTCTATCAAAACAAAGGAATATGAACTTTAGAATATACCTTTAATTTGACTACACACTCAAAATAGTATTCTATTGAAATAAATGTGGTGTGTGTATTTCATGTTAACATTACCTAAATAAAATAACTAAATAAATAAATTGATATAGTTATTGCGCATCATGCTGGAGTTCTATTTATGCATCTAAAATTAAAGGTTTGAAATTCAAACTTAAGTTTAATTTGAAAATTGAAATTGGGAACAAAAAATAGAAAAGAAAATACAAAACAGAAAAAGATAAAAGATAAAAAAGAGCAAAACTCAGTTTGGACCGAAACCCTTCCTTGGGCCCATTTCTCCGTCACCCGCCAGCGGCCCACTGTGGTGTGCCCTACACGCTGCGCTCACCCACCGACATTTGGGACCCATGGGGCAGCAACCGGCCTCGTGTGCCCCTCACTTACGTGTGGGCCCGTGATGTCAGGGGTTTCTTCTCCGAGTCGTTGGGATCTTGGCTGATCCCTCCGTGGCAGCCACCGGGTATCTGTGGGGGATAGATATCCCCCGGGTCCACTAAAAGAGTAAAGGACCTCACGAAAGGCCCAAGGGCCCAATAAATCGTAAGGTCATTCTTTCGTGGGCCTGGGGAGAAACAACCAGCAAAACAGAACGACATGAGGCCGGATTGGTGTAAACCCGGACGGCCCACAGCATCGAGCGAATGACCGCAACAGAGATCCGACTCTCCCGCGCTGGAGCCTCCATGCAACGAAGCCATGCGAGGATAAGTCGGCGAGGGTTACGTAGGGATAATCTCAAGAGGTTCACTATCTTTTAGCTACTTGTTGTTATCTTATCCACGTGTACTGCCCCACGGTCGAGTATATAAGGCCTAGGGGGCACCCCTTCAGAACGATCGACCCTTTACTTAGCCACCTACATCAACTCTCTGTATTCTCGATCCAGAGAGCTCTCTTGTAACCACATCCACCAAGCATACTCATCAGGACGTAGGGTGTTACGCATCTCTAAGCGGCCCGAACCTGTAAACCTTGTCCACTGTCCCTCGTGCGATCGGCACGAACCATTCTGCTACAGTTGTTGACACCGTCCTACTCCTAAAACACCTTGAGGGGCAACCCCGGGTGTGCGGTCGGACCCAAAACACCGACAGCTGGCGCGCCAGGTAGGGGGTGTGTCGACAATCCAAGCTAGCTCAATGGCCATCTCCTTCTACAGCAAGATCACCCTGCGTCCCGGATCCGTGTTCTGCTTTGGAACAATCTCATTTGTAGCGGATGAAGAAGGAATTCTGCACCGTATCGCGGATCCACCGGAAAAGGAATCTCCCCCAACGAACTCCGAAAATACCGGAGAAGTGCAACCTCCAGCTCTCCGGATGAGGATCGTCTCCGGAAAGCCGGGGGCCGAGGGCTCGCTGACCCGGAGAACTCCGCTGCCTACTTCTCCGACAAAAGAATGGACACAGATCGCAAGAAAGAAGGTAACCGGGGAGAAGCAAGTTGCTCTTTCCGTCCCTCATGCCTCAAAGGGGGACGGGAAGAAGATCACCACGACAGCAGCACCGTTCTACCCCGACGTCCTCTTCATCGGGAGAGCGGAGTCGCCCATCATCTCCGACGACGAGCCGACTGTACCCGGGGAGGACCCGCCTCAACGAGAGTCCCGTCGACGGAGGAACCGGCGCAGGAACGTTCGATGACATCACGCAGCCGGAGAGCGGAATCCGGAACAGCCTGTCTCGCGAGACGAGGTCTCGGAGGTAGGAGAAACTCCGGAAGAACGCGTCTTCAGAGAACGAAGGAACTCCCGACGACGTGATCGCCGACGAGCTCAGGAACAGGCTGAGCAGGATGCAAGGCAGCGTCGAGAGAATCCATTCTTCGGGCGCAACCTGAACCCCGACTTCGCCCGAGCTATGAACACGCCGAGCGAAGTCGGAGGGGTACTGGCTCGGATAGCTGAGGGACTTCCTCGGACTCCTGACGCCGATGGCTACCGACGACTGTTCACCCAGGCGGCCAACCATCTTCTACCGCTTGCTCACCCGCCGAACGATCTACGACACGCCATCAACAGTCGCCGAGACGCGCGAAGCTCCATCAATGCTTCGCGCGAGCGGCGGCATGAGAACGAGATTCGCCGTCGGGAGGAGTATGACAGGGATCATGGCATCCCGACTCAGAGCCAAGCTACCAGGACTGAGTCGGCAACGGCTTCAACTAGCGGAACCACCCGGGGACGGTTGAGGAATCACAATCACAACTCCCCTCCCCGGGACAGACATCGTCCCCGACGACAGGAGGACACGTGCGGAGTGTCCGCCCTCACTCCGCGCCTTAAGGCCATCCAATGGCCTCCCAACTTCAAGGTATCCAATGTTGACAAATATGAACCTAAGCAGGATCCATGGGGTTGGCTAGCCGTCTACACCACCGCTGCTCGAGCTGCCGGGGCGTCCGAAGACGTGATGACCGCATACTTACCCATTGTCCTTGGGCAAGACGCGCTGCAATGGCTGCGACATCTACCCCGACACTGCATCGACGTTTGGGGCGACTTCAGTCGACGCTTCACCGCCAACTTCCAGTCCCTCTCCGACAAGCCGGCGCAACCGTGGGACCTCAAATCCATCAAGCGCCGGGGGGACGAGACTCTCCGGTCGTACCTCAAAAGGTTTCAGACCATGAGAAATCGTATCCCTGAGGTCACAGAGGCGGCCGTGATTGAGGACTTCTACAGAGGCTCCAATGACTCGGTTTTCGTCCGAGCCATACTACAGAGGGCACCGACTACCTCTGAGGAGCTGTTCCGGGAAGCTGACCTCTACATCACCGCCGACGAGCGAGCCCAGGACCTCATCGGAGGAGCAAAGCCCGCACCAGCAGCACCACGACGCGACACGAACCAGCAACCCGACAAACGATGGGAGAAGAGGCCTTGCGAAGAAGTGCACGCTGCCGGACCACCTGCCTCTCGCGCCCGAGGAGGACCTCGTGGAGGCGAACGCACGTTGGACGACATCCTCGACGCCCAGTGCCCGTACCACAAGGACATGCGCCACACTCTTCGTAACTGCCGAGACTTCAAGCATTCCGTCGAACACGGCCGACCCTTCCAACCTCTACCTCCTCCTCCGCCGAGGGGAGGACCAGATGAACCACGACAACCCCATCGGCAGGAGGAGGGAGGAGGAGGAGCCTTCCCACGCGTTGACAGGGAGGTCAACGTCATCTTCGGCGGACACGGATCGCAGGAGAACAGAAGACAGCAAAAGCTCAACGATCGCCAGATACTGGTGGCGACCACCGGCCCTCCCGCCCCATACCGGTGGTCGGAGCATCCGATCACCTTCACTCGGGCAGATCAATGGCTCAACTTCGACCATCCAGGCAAATACCCGCTTCTCGTCGATCCGGTGATCCGAGAGAGCCGGGTGAAGAAGGTGTTAGTGGACGGGGGGAGCAGCATCAACGTCACTTTCCCCCGGACACTCCAAGGCTTGGGAGTTCACCTCAGAGAGCTCCACGAGTCGGACACTCCTTTCTTCGGCATCGTGCCGACGGAAGGGGAATACCCGTTGGGCCACCTCTACATGCCAGTCACCTTCGGAACTCCGGAGAACTACAGAACCGAGTTCCTAAGGTTTGAAGTGGCGAACTTCGACTGCGGGTACAACGCCATCATTGGGAGGCCTGGATTGGCCAAGTTCATGGCCATTCCGCATTACACATACATGATACTGAAGATGCCAGGACCGCAAGGGATCATAACTGTGCGCGCCGACTTCCAAGGCGCCGCAGAGTGTTTCCGAGTGGCTATTCAAGCAGCCCTCACCGCCAAGCCATCGACGACTCCCTCCACACTGGCGAACTCTAAGCCTGAGGAGGACCTCGCAGTACCGGCGAGCGAAGCTCAGACCGCGACCTCTATGCGGCCGACTGAAGAAACCAAGAGAATCAACCGGGGGTTCGTTGATGAGCGCAAGACGGCCATCATCAGCTCCAGCTTGGATGACAAATAGGAAAGCGCGCTCGTCCGGTTTCTGCAAGATAACCGAGATGTATTCGCATGGCAACCTACGGATATGCCGGGAGTCCCAAGAGAACTGGCCGAGCACAAACTGAAGGTTTATCCCCAGGCAAGGCCGATTCGGCAAAAACTACGTCGTTTCACGCCTGACAAGAGAGAGGCCATTCGCACTGAGTTAGCTCGCTTGGTCGCAGCTGGATTCATTAGAGAAGTATTACATCCCGAGTGGTTAGCCAACCCTGTTCTTGTACTCAAAAAGAATAAAGTGGATTGACGCATGTGTGTTGATTATACTGATCTCAACAAACACTGTCCGAAGGATCCTTTCGGGCTCCCAAGGATAGATCAGGTGGTGGACTCCACCGCTGGATGTTCTATGCTGTCTTTCCTGGATTGCTATTCTGGATACCATCAGATTAGTCTGGCAAAGGAAGATGAAGAAAAAACGGCATTCATTACTCTGTTTGGTGCTTTCTGTTATACCTCCATGCCGTTTGGCCTCAAAAACGCTGGAGCAACTTACCAGAGAGCCATTCAAACATGCTTAGCCGATCACTGGGGCAAGCGTGTGGAAGCCTATGTGGATGATGTGGTAATCAAAACACAGGACTCAAAAGACTTCATCGAAGACTTGCAACTGGTTTTCAACAGTCTGAGGCGGTATAGATGGAAGCTTAATCCCGAGAAATGTGTTTTCGGGGTACCAGCCGGAAAGTTGCTCGGGTTTATTGTCAGCCACCGGGGAATTGAGGCTAATCCAGATAAGATTGAAGCTATCATGAAGATGGAAGCACCTCGATCGCAGAAGAAGGTTCGGCGGCTTACTGGATGTATGGCAGCTCTAAGCAGATTTATATCCAGGCTGGGAGAAAAAGGTCTGCCATTTTACAAGTTACTCAAAAAGGTGGATAAGTTTCAATGGACTTCAGAAGCGCAAGAAGCTCTAGATGCTCTGAAAAAATTCTTGACAACACCACCAGTACTGAAACCACCTCGGCGAGCCACGTCAACTCAACCAGCTGAAGATTTGCTATTGTATATCTCTTGCACGACTCACGTGGTAAGCACCGCGTTAGTAGTCGAGCGAGTAGAAGAAGGACATGCCTATCCAATACAACATCCTGTCTACTTCATTAGTGAAGTCCTAGGCTCCTCGAAGAAAAAGTACCCTCAAGTTCAGAAGCTATTGTACGCAGTACTTCTAACTGCCCGCAAGCTGCGTCACTACTTTGATGACCACAAAGTCATAGTAGTCACAAGTTTTCCAATAGGGGATATTCTTCACAACAAGGAAGCCATCGGTCGAATAACCAAGTGGGCTTGTGAGCTGGGATCTCATGACATCGAGTTCCGACCTCGCACTGCCATCAAAACTCAAGCACTGGTTGATTTCGTATCAGAGTGGACTGAACAACAAGTACCAGACAACCCGGAGACTGCAGAAGTATGGCGAATGTATTTTGATGGCTCACTGAAGCTGCAGGGAGCAGGAGCAGGGATTCTCTTCACTGCGCCTGGAGGCGAACACCTCAAGTACGCCCTCCAGCTGCTATTCCCAGCCTCCAACAATGCAGCCGAGTATGAAGCTTTGATCCATGGATTGAACATTGCCATATCGTTGGGCGTCAAAAGATTAATGGTATACGGAGACTCTCTGGTAGTCATCAGCCAGATAAACAAGGAGTGGGATTGCTCAAGCGATTCAATGGGAAAATACTGCACTGCCGTCCGAAAGCTGGAAGATAAATTCGAGGGTCTGGAATTTCATCATGTAGAAAGAGATCGGAACACAGCAGCCGATGTACTGTCCAAACTGGGGTCCGGTCGAACTCAGGTCCCACCCGGGGTTTTCGTGCAAGAAATTCTGCGGCCAAGTATCTCAATGGATCAGACAGAAGAATGTAACATCATAGATCAACCAGAGTCAGACCCTGATGACTGGAGGAGGCCGATCATTGAGTATATAAAGAATGAAGAGGAACCAGACGACAAAAATTTGGCAGAGCGCATTGCAAGACAGTCGACTCACTATACACTTATTGGGGAGACATTATACAGAAGGGGTGCATCAGGCGTCTTCATGAAGTGCATTCTCCCATCCACTGGAAGGCAACTTCTGGAGGAAGTCCATGCTGGGCAATGTGGAATACATGCAGCCCCTAGAACACTAGTCGGGAAGGTCTTCAGGTCAGGATTCTATTGGCCAACAGCAAAGAACGATGCAGCCGAGTTAGTTCAGAGGTGCGAAGCCTGCCAATATTTGTCAAAACAACAACACATGCCAGCACAGCAACTGCAGACCATACCAGTAACTTGGCCTTTCGCATGCTGGGGATTGGATATGATTGGACCTTTCAAGAAAGCTCAAGGGGGATACACTCATGTATTGGTAGCAATTGACAAGTTCACTAAATGGATAGAATTCAAGCCCATTGCCTCTTTAACCTCTGCTAAGGCCGTGGAATTCATACAAGACATAATATTCAGATTCGGGATACCAAACAACATCATAACTGATTTAGGATCCAACTTCACAAGTTCAGAATTCTTTGACTTCTGTGAGCAAAAGAGCATTCAGATCAAGTATGCATCTGTAGCCCATCCAAGAGCCAACGGGCAAGTTGAGCGAGCCAACGGGATGATATTGGATGCACTCAGGAAAAAGGTCTTCGATAAGAATGAGAAATTCGCAGGAAAGTGGATAAGGGAATTACCCTATGTCGTTTGGAGCCTAAGAACCCAACCTAGCCGAGCTTTGCATGGAAACACTCCTTTCTTCATGGTCTATGGGTCGGAGGTAGTGCTACCTGCTGATCTCAAGTTTGGGGCGCCAAGGCTGATCTTTGAAAGCATAGCAGAAGCTGAGACCACCAGGCTGGAGGACATAGATGTGCTTGAGGAAGAACGGTTAAATGCAGTAATCCAATCAGCAAGGTACCAGCAGACTCTAAGGCGCTATCACGACAAGGCTGTGCGACAACGATTCTTCTCAGTAGGAGATCTCGTCCTCCGTCGAATTCTAACGGGGGAGGGACGACACAAGTTTTCACCCTTATGGGAAGGACCCTTTGTGGTAACAGAAGTCACTCGGCCCGGATCGTATCGCCTCACTCAAATGGATGGCACAGAAGTTGGGAACTCCTGGAACATAGAACACCTCAGAAAGTTTTATCCTTAGCTGTATCTCAAAACGGCTGGGATGATGATGTACTCTGTAAAGTGGAAATATGTCATCAATAAAAAAGAGGTTTCAAGGATACTCAATTCATTTACGATTGACTTGCATTCTTACTCAACTCAGGGTGACCACTATGCCCTGCTAACGGAGCAATCGACTTGAGTCGGCAACGACTTAAGGCGGTGCAACATGCTCACGCTTACTTAACTCAGGGTGACCACTATGCCCTGCTAACGGAGCAATCGACTTAAGTCGGCAACGACTTAAGGCGGTGCAACATGCTCACGCTTACTTAACTTAGGGTGACCACTATGCCCTACAAACGCAGCGATCGACTTAAGTTGGCAGCAACTTAAGACCGGTGCAACATGCTCGCGCCTATATAATTCAGGGGATGACTTCCATGTCCCGCAAACAAATTTCATAATCATCATGCGTCATTACTGCCAACTCATTAACTAATAAATTCTGATACAATGAGAGAGTAATTATGTCATTCGAATGGTAAACTGGTGTCCTCTAACAAATACTCGATCATGCAAACCGCGCGCTTGGAGCACGCAAAATGTTTTTCTATTTTGCAACGTCTTTCCCAGGAGCAACCGACGAAGAAGGGCGACTCGAGGAATCAGGGGCGGCGTTCACGTCAGCCCTTATGTCTTCAGGAACAACCACGCCGGGTCTCCTCATCAAGATTCGTCCCGCCCGAATAGCCTTGTCCAGGGCTTTGTCGCGTTGGGCCTTGAGAGTAACAGAAGTTTCTTCAGCAGTTTTAGCAGCCAGTCGAGTGCTCTCTAACTCCTGGGCAATGGATTTTTTGGAAGCTCGGAGCCCTTTGATAGTAGCATCCTTCGCTGATATCAACTGCTTAAGCCGGGTTACCTCCTCCATGGATTCCTGCAGCTTACGACGTTGAAGGTCTAATTCTTCCATGGTGAAGCGATGACTTCTTTCCAAGATAGTCAGCGAATTGCTAGAGTCTCGATACAACCTGTCAAGATTGTCACGAGAAGCAGCAAGGATACATTTTTCTTCCTGCAAGCACAAGTCAGTTCCTTCAAAAAACCAAGCAAGTAATAGGAGCACAGCAAGGCAAAGCACAGTTTCGTATATCACCTTTTCAGAGTCGAGCTGAGCATGAAGAGAAGAGCTCAGTGCATTGGCATCATCTAAGGCAGCCGAGACCTGACTCAGCTCAATCTGACTTTGAGAGTACTTTTCCTCAAAATCAGTGCATCGCTGGGCCAATTCAGCCTGATCTCGAGAATGTTTTTCCTCAAGAATTGCAATCTGCCGAGTCATTCCTAGCAAGAGATAATCAAACAAAACGAGGTCAGAAGGTAAAACAGTCCACAACGAAGGCGAAGAAAAGAAAAAAGGCACTAACCAGCGTTAGTTGCCTCCAACTCGGATACACGACGATGAAGTGACACTGGATTCCAACACGTAAGAGACGAAGCCACCTCTGGGACGGAAGCACCCTGCGATCTCAGCTGGCTGGCCATCCCATCCACCAAAACCTGATGAGAAGAACAGATGAGCATAATGACAAAAGTTCATGCAATGTAAAGATCAAGCTAAAAAACAGCACAGTACCTGGAGGTTGGAGAAAAACGAAGAGATCCCCAAATCAGGAGAAATCAGCTGATAACCAGGCGCAAGGCCACCACCCGAAGCAGCTTGCAACGGACCAGTAGGAATCAGCTCAGCGCCTTCAACAGAGCCGAACGCCCGATCAGCGGGGACGCTGCCCTCTAAAGCGACCCCCTGGTCCAAAGTTTGGGCTACCACCATGCAGCCAGAGTGTGGAGGTGATCCCGCGTGAACGTCCATGGAAGTGCAGGAAGGAGACCCTGCTTGGGCACCCTCGGGGGCTGGGTCATAGTTGGCACTGCCCACTTGAGCCGGATCATCCCCGGCAGCACCCTCGGGGGCTGGGCAGTGGCTTACACTCTTCACCCGAGCTAAGTCATCCCCGGCGACATCCTCGGGGGCTGGGCATGTGTCAGCACCATTCTTGAGGTCCAGACTCTCCGCAGTAACCACCTCTAAGGTTGACGGGCCTTCAGCCACTTCCATGGAACCAGGACAATCCAAGTTAGCATCCCGACCCTCGATATCGCGCTCTAAGGTCGACGAGGCACGGGATGACCTCAACCCAGCATCAGGCACGGCAGCGCAAGCCTCAATCGCATCATCATCCACTGGCTCTGATAACAAGTCCTCTGGGACCATATCCTCAAGAGCTTGATCAAAGTTGGCCAGGGACATTTCTTGCAGACCAATGAGGGCAGACAAAGCAGGAGAGGGAACTCCACTACTTTCACCACTGGCAAGGAATTGCCGACTGTTCTTCCGAGTCAGAGGGACATCATTCTCTTCCTCCCTGTCGTCTTCATCAGCAACACAGGCAACACACCCATTAGGATCAGCGACAGATGGAGTACACCCATTGGGATCAACAACAGACATACCACACCCATTGGGGTCAGCATCAGTAAATTCAGGCACGGGAACCTCCTCAGCAGCAGGAACCGAGGGACCAGCGCCCCGATCCAAACTAGATACTTGCCGAAGACGTCTCTTTTTCTTTTTCTGCTCATCAACAGAAAGATCAGTTTGATTGGCTCGGCAAGGACGTCTCGGGCGAACACGGACAGGTCTCTGAACATCCAAGGTTGTACCAGCTTCTGGGAGAGGCGCCACCGCCAATATCCCAGCAGGAGTAGCATCAGAAGAATCTTCAGCCAGCATATCAAGCATAGCACTTATTTCTGCATCATTAGGATCCAAAGGCACCTCAAAATGGACTTGTAGTTCGTCATCAGGAATCTCCCCAAGCGAGGCAACCAAAGCACTGACTTCTTCATCAGAGGGTCGCGTTCTAAGGCCCAAATTGCCATCAGTCGCAGGTGGATTTGACACGAAAAGAGTGAAGACTTTGGCAGGAGGCAAATTCCAGGCCGAGTACACCACCGGAGCACCAACATTGGACACCTTGCCCCTGAGAATCATTTCCAGTCGGCTCACCAAGTCTGCAGAAGGGATTCTCCTGTTGGTAACCCGAGTTGAGTCGGCTAGCCCTCGATACAGATAAGCTGGGTGGACCCTATCTTTCAGTGGCTGAATGTTCTTGAAAACGAAGTCAGCAACCACAGCTTCAGCAGTTAGACCTCTCTCTTTCAGTAGTCCAACTTCAGCCAGCAACACACCCGCTTCAGCTACCTCCTCATCTGTGGGAGACTCGGTCCAGCTTGGGGTGCGAACGTCTGGCTGTCTTCCCGACCGGGGGGAGAGAATTTCCATAATTATCAACTATGAACCACTCTAGACGCCATCCCTTAATGCTGTCTTTAAGGGGAATTTCAAGATATTCAGTCTTCCGTCCCCGGCGCATCTCCAAACTGGCACCCCCGACCAACTGATGTTGTCCCCGGCCATCCCAGGGCGACAATGATACAGGTATTTCCATAAGCCGAAATGCGGCAGCACGCCAAGAAAGGCTTCGCATAAGTGAACGAAGATGGAGATTTGCAGAATTGAGTTGGGGTTCAAATGGGTCAGGTTAATGTGGTAGAAATCAAGGAGACCACGGAAAAAGGGAGAGATGGGAAGGCCAAGGCCGCGGAGACGAAAAGGAGCGTAAACTACAGACTCATGGGTATCCTCGGTTGGGACAGTAGTCCCGTGGCAAATCCGCCAAGAACAGAGTTCCCGCGGAGGAAGAACCCCGATGGACACGAGGTGGAGGAGTTCAGCTTCGGAAATGATGGACATGTGGTTACCTGCAAAAGGCAACTGGCTGTTGGGATCGATTGGAGGAATCACCACAGCGGACGAGCTCGCGATTTTCCTCTTGGGCGCCATCTCGATTCTACCAGCGAGCAGATTGGAGGCGAGCGGCAGAGAGGATTCGGAAGCGGGAATGCAAGAACTAGGGCACGGAAAGCAAAGGCGGCTAAAAGCGCAGCTCTTATGGGATATTCTCGAGCCAGATACCGTTTCAAAAAGTGCCCAGTCATCACCCGGCGGTTATTTCCAAAACCCCAGCATGCCACGTGGTCATTCGGCAGTTATTTCCAAAAAGCCGATGGGCCACCTCATCACTCGGTTATCATCCTCAAAATAGCTCATGTGGCCTGCTATCACTCGGCGTTGCCTCTAAAACGCTGATCTCGTGTTCAATCGCTCGGCATTACCTCTAAAATGCCGACGTCGACCTGCTCTCACTCGGCGTTGACTCTAAAACGCTAATTTCATATTCAGTCGCTCGGCATTACCTCTAAAGTGCCGACGTCACCATCCAGTCACTCGGCGTTGCTTCTAAAACGCTGATCTCGTGTTCAATCGCTCGGCATTTCTTCTAAAATGCCGACGGCGACCTTCAATCACTCGGCGTTGCCTCTAAAACGCTGATCTCGTGTTCAATCGCTCGGCATTACTTCTAAAATGCCGACGGCGACCTTTAATCACTCGGTGTTGCCTCTAAAACGCTGATCTCATGTTCAATCGCTCGGCTTTACTTCCAAAATGTCGACGGCGACCTTCAATCACTCGGCGTTGCCTCTAAAACGCTGATCTCATGTTCAATCGCTCGGCATTACTTCTAAAACGTCGATACAGACTACAAGATTACTCGGCGGCTACTTCTGGAAGCGTCAGTATGATGTCCAAGTTATTCGTCTACTGTCTCAAAAGAATCAGTTTTATAATCAAGCAAAGCAAGTCATCAAGAAGAAGCCAACATCATTTTTTCATTAAGGGAAGACAATAAGCTTACAAATCAACTCTTTGCGAGTTGATGCTTCCCTACTATTACTACATTACATTACTACTACTACTATACTACGCTATACTACTCTACATTACTACTACATTATTCTAACTACACTATACTAATATCTAGAGACCAGTGGCGTTTAGCCACTGGCCTTGCTGTTGCTGCCGCCGCCGCCCTTTGTGCTGCCCTTGCTGCTGCCGCCTTTGGTGCTGCCCCTGCTGCCGCCGCCGTCACCGTCCCTGCCGCCGTCGCCGCTGCCCCTGCCACTGCCGCTGCCGTCGCCGTCGCCACCGTCGTCGCCATCGTCGTCGTCGTCGTCCTCGTCCTTGCCGCCGCCGTCCGAGTCCTCCTCATCCGAGGAGTACTCCGACTCATCCGAGCCCTCGAGCCCAGAGCGCTCGACGACCCGGATGTATGTCCAAACTTCCGCGGCTATCCCCTGGGAGTCGTCCGAGTCATCGGACGACGCCGGGGGAGAAACGGGAGCCGGAGATCCCTCGGACTCGGAGGAGAACTCCTCCTCCGAGTATTCCGAGTCACCGAAATCCTCCGATGGAGGAGTCGGTTCGCGCTTGCGCTTATTGCTCTTGCCCATGGCGGAAGCAGACGGGAGAAAAGAGAAGGAAGCAGTAAAGAACATCGAAGAGATGTGAAAAAACCAGAGGGGCAACAGCGTTATTTATAGAAGGGAAAGGCAACCGCTCACCTCCAACCGCGGTCACTGAACAGTCGCAAAGCATTCAATAAGCACTTCCACCCGTCTGGAGACACGTCAGGCGGCTGACGCCGTTTCATGCAACACTACACCCATTGGGACTCCAGTCAACAGCGCAAAGGATATGATTACACTCGTCGTCCCATCACATTACTACTCAGAAGCAGCCGGCTAAAACACTCAGCGTATCAAGCCGTCCCTTGCCCACACCCATTGGGGGGGACGCCCAGGAATTATCAGTATATTTTTCAAAATGGTCACATCTGTGCAGGGCACGCAGTGAATGACTCAAGACAAAAATGAGATATCAGCGAGAGTTAGAGGGAAGCCAAGTATAGCCAGTAGGGTGCAAAATATGGTCGACGGACACGACTTGAAGACTAGACAGAGAACGTCCATCAAATGTCCAATCAGTCACAGAGCAAATCAATTACACTGCCTAGCAAGATACGGATGGATTGCGAACTAGGCTACAAAAGACAAAACACATGCTGACCTCTGAAGCATAATATTGATGACATAGCGTGGATGACATCATGCCAACTTTTTTACAGGCAGAAAAGATAATCTTCAGCAAAAGGACATAAAAAGAAGACCTTCGAGTGAATTATCCTCAAAAATCCACTCGAAGCTCGGGGGCTACACCCATTGGGTGCACCTCCGGTGCACCCCATGGATTATCATACCAAGTCAAGATAGAGCTGATTTCTAAAGCGTGGGACTAGATTAAAGAAGCCAACCCTCAACCAAAATGAAGGAACACAAATGGAAATAATCCATATTGAAGACCTTCGAGTAGATTATTTTCTAAAATCTACTCGAAGCTCGGGGGCTACACCCATTGGGTGCACCTCTGGTGCACTCAATGAAGTTCAGAATCCTGCAAATCGGAATGCCAACCTCTAAGGCACAGACACGAAACTAGGCTTTGGTCAACGAGTGATCGGAGCAGGAGAAGACAACAGGAAACCATCTTTCTTCAAATCACCCGCAATCTGGACCTGGGATCTTCGGGTTAATTATCTCTAAATTAACCCAAAGATCGGGGGCTTGTGGGGGATAGATATCCCCCGGGTCCACTAAAAGAGTAAAGGACCTCACGAAAGGCCCAAGGGCCCAATAAATCGTAAGGTCATTCTTTCATGGGCCTGGGGAGAAACAACCAGCAAAACAGAACGACATGAGGCCGGATTGGTGTAAACCCGGACGGCCCACAGCATCGAGCGAATGACCGCAACAGAGATCCGACTCTCCCGCGCTGGAGCCTCCATGCAACGAAGCCATGCGAGGATAAGTCGGCGAGGGTTACGTAGGGATAATCTCAAGAGGTTCACTATCTTTTAGCTACTTGTTGTTATCTTATCCACGTGTACTGCCCCACGGTCGAGTATATAAGGCCTAGCGGGCACCCCTTCAGAACGATCGACCCTTTACTTAGCCACCTACATCAACTCTCTGTATTCTCGATCCAGAGAGCTCTCTTGTAACCACATCCACCAAGCATACTCATCAGGACGTAGGGTGTTACGCATCTCTAAGCGGCCCGAACCTGTAAACCTTGTCCACTGTCCCTCGTGCGATCGGCACGAACCATTCTGCTACAGTTGTTGACACCGTCCTACTCCTAAAACACCTTGAGGGGCAACCCCGGGTGTGCGGTCGGACCCAAAACACTGACAGTATCCCTAGGCTCGGCGCGGACCATGGGTCGGTCTGTGCCCCATCCTCATCCGCGTGGCCACAGGGCATAAATAGCCGCATCCTCTGCATCCTATCGTCGTCCCCGTGGTCGCCGCACAGACGCCAAATAGAGAGAAGGAATCCGCCGCGGACGAATCACGCGTACACTGTTGGTGGGGTCTCGACAACGGGTCTGGGAGCTTCACTACGTTCTCAGGCGAGTGCCTGTGGCCTCTCCAAGCACTATTGGCGCGCTGGGCACTGGTGATTGCTCACTTGAGCTCCTTCATCACCACCGAGTCGCCATCCTCAGTCGCTAGGGTTCTGCTGGACTCGACTACCAGTAAATTGCTTCCTCCGAAGTCCGATGTCGTCCCTACTACATTTTGCGTCGACCCATTCTTTGTTTGAGGCATCAGCGCGCCGGCCGCGCCGTGCTTCGGCGATGCGCCGCCACGGGCTCCTGGTGCGCCACCGCGGGGGTACTCGGAGTGGGGTGGGGTAGCGCCCACCATTGGATCATATGCGAGCGATCAGGATGGTATCGTGATGTTTTAATATTGTCGGTACCCTGAAGCAGGGGTACCCCTTACTACAATGTGAAGATGCTATACCCACGCGGCTACCTCTAGTTGCGTGGTGAATAGCACTCTGCCCCGCCACGTGGACGGCTCCTGGGTCGCCACGTGGCCAGGGAAGACGATATACTCCAAGATATCAGCAGTGGGTCCGGACCCCATGGAAAAGTGCCGGACCCCTGTACATGTAGACCGAACCTCCGGGTAAGGTCCAGGACCCCCACGGGCATGACCCGAACCCCCGGGACGGATCCCGGACCCCTCTGTGTGGGGTCCGGGCTGCCCACGGTCGGGTCCCGGGACTCTGGGATAGAGAATACCCAGGCCTTGCTCAGGCAGGGGTCCCGTGTCGACACGTGTCTAGGCCCAGCCTGGTGCGGACCTGTCTGCATAACGCTACTGCTCCCCGCCCAGGCGGAGACTCGATGCTGCCACGTGGCCTACTGCGCGTGACATAAGCCAGCGGGCGGAGCCTGATGTAAGGCCTCCAGGTTGCGCGGCCTCTGCATTTATTGCGGATAAGGCGCGCCGCCTGACAAGCGATGTGCCGCCTCGGCATTTAATGAGGCCTGTCCACTTTGATATTAGGCGACGACCTGTCCATTCCACTGGCAAGCAGCGTGCCGCCTCAGCATTTAATGAGACCTGTCCATTCCGCTGGCAGGCGGCATGCATGTCCATTCTATTGGCAGGCGGCACGCCCATGCTGCTGCATGTACTATACTCATCATCACTCGTACGTACCAGGGAAGCTACCGTTGTGTATCAGCACTGCGTGGGCAGCGGACATCTGGGCACCAGAAGATCTCTCAGGCGTCACCTGCATTAGTTGCTCCGGGTATTCCATCCATTATGTTCCTAGGCCCACATGTCGGGGCTCAACACCCTTGTATGTGTCCCCCTTGAGCTATAAAAGGGAGGGCACGCAACGTTACAACACACGCTCACTTAGACTCTCAGACTCATAAGTTCATTCAAGCTCTCAAGCTCAATACAGCACACAGTGGAGTAGGGTATTACGCTTCGGCGGCCCGAACCACTCTAAACCCTTGTGTGTTCTTGTGTTTATCGTCCATCTAGCAATAGGCAAAACGTTTAGGCCCCCTCATCATCTTAGGATTTAGGGTGGGTGCATTCCGCCACCCGGCCGAAGATTTCCTCTCCGACAAATATCTAGGCCATCGGATTGGCATCGTGTGGCGTGATCTCATACCAGCTCGGTTGGGATAGGGAAACTGTCTGATCTAGATCGGAGGGGTGTGATTAGATCTCGCTTATTTTAAACCTGGTCCGTAGATCTCGGGATCAACAGTTGTTGTGTGTACCTCTTCATCGAGCTAATGTGAGCCCTTAGTTTTAGATCCGACGACCGGCATCAACTGATACCTCATCGCCTCGGCAATTTTGCTAAAGAGTCCCTGGATTGCTTTCTATTCAACCCGTCATCCATTAGCAGTAGTTCAAACTTACACCGGGGTCCCTAGAATTTGCAGTTTAACCCCCGGACTTCCCGGTTATTCTACCCGTAGTCTTGTTTGGATTTTGTAAATTAAATCAGAAAATAGTTTTTATATATCAACTAAACCCTAAAACTTCATAAATCCATAACTTCTTCGTTTTGAACCCAAATTAATCCATTCCAGTTGCATTAAACTCATGTTAATATTGTTTTGCCTCTAGTGTCCTTAGATTACTAGGAAATCCATGGTTAAAATCAGGTACTCAACTTGTCTTATATTAAACACCTAAACCTTTAGAAAATCATAACTCTTAAACCGTAACTCCGAATTTAGCGGTTCTCAAACCTACGATCTCGTTACGATGCGTAAATCATTATTATGCAGTTTGTTCTTATGCTTGGTGTGATTTTAATTTTGCCTATGCCATGTTTGTCTGTATTGCTACGAGTAGCAGCGCGGTTACGAGACACTTGAAGACCAAGTTGGTACCTAGGAATCTCGAGTCTAAGGCAAGTTGTGCCCTTGATCACTTTTCTTTACCTAATAATGTTCTCTGCTAATCACTGTAACATGCTCAGGTTAATTTGATGGGACCCAATAGGTTTCCCTAGTTTTGATTACCCCTCACATTGCAAACAAATGAACTTTTGGGTAGTATTGCTATTGCTCTACCTAGTTTTGGGATTAATGTTACATTTGAACTATGATCATGTTCCAATTATGTTGTTGTTATTAATTGTTGTTCATGACAAGATCATTGTGTTAATTGGAACATGGAGCTTAACTTGAGATAACAGTGCTACCACAAGGGTGGAATGAGACACTGTAACACCCCATTGACCCAAACACAATGGATGTCACCAAAACACTTCCCCCAAATGGTTATGTATAATAAAAGATGAAGATAAAAAGGAAAAATTTGGTAGCACCTCCCTTGAAAGTTGCATAACGAGGAAACCACAGTGTTTAAACATGATGCAAGAGAAAGGTAGTCCACAATGTATAATCATGATGCAAGAGAAAAATAAACATTCAGGACAAAATTAATTCAGCTAACCAAAAATACGACCACCATAAAGACTAGAACCTAATAGACCACTGGCACACACTATTTCAAAATAACTAACATCCTTGACCGAAGCCCTTGGTTAAAATCATTACTAAGGAGTGGTATAGTTTTTTAGAGGTGTAGTGATCGTGCTGCTACTTCCCTCCTTTCCCCAAGCAAGGTTCAAGTGCCTGCAACAAACAATGCAAGAGTGAGATGACACATCTCAGCAAGTAAAATGATCGAGCAACAATTGGACAACATAAACGAACCATGTTTTACCAACCACGGAGTTCGCAACTCCCTTCTTAAATATTAAAGTGCAGCAAGTATACAAAGTACCAAATACCCAGTTCCAAAATCACAAAGAGGAGATCCAGAATATCAACATAACCATGATAGGTTCCACGTTTTACCCATGAGTGCACATGGCTACAAATGCAATAATGACTTCTGCCTTCATACCTCTAAGGATATGAAGCTAGATCATACCCCTCCTCGGGCAACGTATGATGCTTATTGTACCGGTACATTGGACCATATGATCGCGACAAAACTTCAATGCAAAGAATGATGAATGCACTATGCATGACACCAACATGAGTCCACCCCATTTAACATGTGTTAAATATATATTTCCACTTCCTCAAAATAAGAATCAACACATATAACATGCTCAAACAATGCCCTCAACATATGTAAATAGTAGAACATGAATAACTTCAAACAACAATTCTCAAAATGGAATGCGATGATGAACACATTTGACATTGATATGAATCAAGAACAGGACACATAAATCAACCGAATGGTATAAACCATCACTATTTTACTTGCCTTCCTCAACATAGAGACATGAAATACCGGGTGTACCCCTGCCATGGATTCTGGTAATTGCAAGCGATAAGCCAAGCTGCCAACCCGGACCAAGATAGAGAACAGTCCAATGTACCTCAGGCTAAGCTTCCTGGAGACACCGAACCGAACAACTCCTCTAGTAGGTGATACCCTGAGAAGGACTTGATCACCCACTGCAAATTCCAAGTCCCGCCTCCTCACGTCAGCATAACTCTTTTGACGGCTCTGAGCGACCAAAATATTCTAACGAATTTCCCGAACCTTCTTAGATGTTTGCTGAACCCAATCAGGACCAATTAGAGATCTCTCTCCCAAAGTCTCCCAGCACAAAGGGGAGATACACCACCTGCCATATAAGGCCTCAAATGGTGCCATCTTGATGCTAGCCCGATAGCTGTTGTTATAAGCGAACTCAGCCAAGGTGAGATGATCCTCCCAGCTACCCTTCCAAGACAGAACACAAGCACGCAACATGTCTTCCAAGGTTTGGATAGTTCGCTCCGACTGACCATCAGTCTGAGGGTGAAAAGCAACACTAAGAGAAAGCTTGGTACCCAAAGCACTGTGAAGACTCTCCTAGAATTTGGATACAAATTTGGAGTCTCGATCTGAAACAATGGACTTAGGCACCCTATGAAGCCTGATTACTTCTTTCATATACAAGGGAACCAACTCTGAAGCTGAATTTGTGGTCTTCATGGGAATAAATTGCGCAGACTTAGTTAAGCAATCCACTACCACCCATATAGCATCCCTGCCTCGAGGAGAACGAGGTAAGCCAACCACGAAATCCATGGTGATATGCTCCCACTTCCACTCTGGAATTTCCAATGGCTTCAATAAACCTGCAGGCCTCTTATGTTCGGCCTTCACGCGCTGACACACCTCATAGGCGGCCACATACTTAGAAACGTCAACCTTCATTCTCTTCCACCAGAAGTTTTGCTTCAAATCCCTATACATTTTGGTTTCGCCAGGGTGGACGGTGTAAGGCCTTTTATGAGCTTCTCTTAAGATATCCATCTTCACCTCTGATTTCTGCGGCACACAAAGACGGCCCCTGAAACAAACCAAATCATTCTCATCAATGGTGAACTCACGGGGTTTACCATCACCGACCCTCTTTCGAGCTTTCTGCAACAAACGATCCTGCTGCTGAGCCACACACACTCTCTCCAGGAGGGAGGATTGAATGAGCATCCGAGTCTCCTCTCTAGCGGTGCCGACATAGCACAATGCAACCCCCGTACGGTCCAGATCTGCAATCAAAGGCGTGGCCACTTTTGGAACACCGGACCTGCTAAGGGCATCAGCCACCACATTTGCCTTCCCCGGGTGATATTGAATGGATAGATCATAATCCTTTATCAACTCAAGCCACCGACACTGCCTCAAATTCAGCTCTTTCTGAGTGAAAATATACTTGAGACTCTTATGGTCGGTTAAATGTCGCAAGATTCGCCATAAAGATAATGCCTCCACGATTTTAGGGCAAAGATAATCACGACCAATTCGAGGTCATGAGTACGATAATTCCCCTCATGCTTCTTCAACTGCCTTGAGCCATAAGCACTCACTCTGCCTTCCTACATCAACACACAGCCAAGGCCAATACGAGAAGCGTCCGTATAAACTGTGAAACGCTTACCACTCTCAGGCAAGGCTAAGATAGGGGCATTCACCAACTTGTTCTTCAATGCCTGATAACTGACCACGCAATCGTTGGACCAGACAAAAAGAACACCCTTCTCCAAGAGTTTAGTCAAAGGCTTAGTAATGCTGGAAAAATTTGGCACGAAACGCCGATAATATCCGGCAAGCCCCAAGAAACTTCGAATTTCTGAGACACTAGAGAGTCTCTTCCACTCCACCACAGCAGCGACATTCTTGGGGTCAACCGCAATGCCATCCTGATTAGTCACATGACCCAGGAAAGCAACTTTAGACAGCCAAAAGGCACACTTCTTCAATTTGCCATAGAATTGATTCTTCCTAAGAGCATCCAGAACGAGACGGAGATGCCGCTCATGCTCTGCCTCCGTTTTCGAGTAAATCAGAATATCATCCAGAAACACAACCACAAAGTCATCCAAGAACTCATGCAACATCCTATTCATTGCTTCCATAAAAGCAGCAGGGGCATTAGTTAAGCCAAAAGACATGACTATAAACTTGAAATGCCCATACCTGGTGCAAAAGGCTGTCTTCTTAATATCCTCCTCACGAATCCTCAACTGATGATAACCAGAGTTCAAATCAATTTTAGAGAACACCTGGGCACCCCTCAACTGTTCAAAGAGAACATCAATACGAGGTAGCAGATATTTATTCTTGATTGTCACTTGATTTAAAGCACGATAATCCACACATAGCCTCTTGCTTTTATCCTTCTTCTCAACAAACAATACCAGGAAAGCCCACGGTGACCTGCTAGGCCTAATGAAACCCTTAGCCAGCAGATCGTCCAATTGCCGCTTCAATTCAACCTGCTCCTTTGGAGCCATCCAATACGGGGCCTTATGAATAGGCTGCGTACCTGAAATCAGTTTGATTTCAAAAGCCGCATCGCGCTCCGGTGGAATGCCTAGAAGCTCCGCTAGAAACATGTCGGCATAATCACACACCACACGGATGTCCTGCACCCGCAAGGCAGTCTCACTCTCCACCACCATGTAGAAAAAAATCCTGAATTCCTTGACCGACGATCTGGAAGTAATTGGGTCAACAGGGAGAGAGTGAACTTTGGAGAACTCCCCAAGAATACCACCTCCCTACCCGACGGCACCTACAATGACACTGTCTTCCAAAAACAGGATATAACTGCGCGATACTGAGTTAACCAATCCATACCCAAGATAACATCAAATGACCCCAAGGAAATCACCACGAGATTAGCTGTAAAGACCTCATTAGCAAGAATGACGAAACAACCTAGGCAGACTGAACAACTACTAATGGAGCCATTAGCAGAACTAACCACAATTGGGTGACCCAACCTCTGCACCGAAACACCAGCACGCGACACAAAAATCTCCGAAACAAACGAATAACTAGCGCTAGAGTCAAAAAGAGCATGGGCAACAAATGAATCAACTGAGACCGTACCTGTCACCATGTCTCCCTGGTCTCTGCCATCCACAGAGGGTAGCACATAAGCTCTAGAAACACCCGTGGAAGAGGAAGCTCCCGGAGTGAAATTAACATAAGAACCCCACGGAGTCGTAGGATGAGGCAGACGTGGAGCTCCAAACTGGGATGGTACAGGAGCAGTTGGTGCAGGAGTAGGCGTGGCCATGTACTAAGGGAAACCTAGCATAGGCACGAACTGAGGATTCCCGGGCATATAGAACTGCTACTGAGGAGGTGGTACAAAAAATTGTTGCTCAGCGCTTGACATCATGTTGACATTGCCCTGCGAAGAGGAAGAAGTCACTGGCCCCCATTTGAGTTTCCCATTGGGATTCCTCCTACACACCACATCCTTGTGATCCTGGCTGCAGATAGAGCACCTGTCACTCCACTGACACTCGGCACAGTGATGCGCTTCACCACAATGTAAACACACCAACCCCAGCCCGGGCTTAGGAACAGCCCGATACCTCTGAGTACTCCCTCCCAAAGTACCCGATTTAGAGTATTTGCCACTATAGGGGTGGTGGCGCTGGTGTTGCAACTTTCCCCTCTTATGGGCTGGACCCCCAGTGTTGCCCCTCCTCGCGTCCTAGCCACGAGGCTGATCAACACCCGAAGACTTCTGAGATTCCATGGTGTACTGATGTTGCATCTCCACGCCCAATGCCTGCTCCACCGTAGTACGAAAATCCACTAGCGGAAAGGCGTCCAGAGCATGCCTGATAGAGGGTTTTAGGCCCTGACGGAACTGGCTCGCCTTCTCCAATTCATTGTAAGCCACATAAGGAACAAAGCGGACCATCTTGTTAAAGCCCACTTCATATTCTATGACAGACTTCTTCTCTTACTTGAAAGACTGCAAATCAATCTTCATTTTCTCCAGAAAGGTGACCGGGTAGAACCTCCTTTCAAACTGCCTGATGAAAACGTCACAGGTTAGGACTCCTGGTGAAGAAGAGTGAGCTGCCTGCATGCCTCTCTACCAAATTTGAGCCTCCCCCTTCAACAGCTGCGTGCCAAAACAAACACGATCCCCATACATAATCTCGAAAACATCCATCTTATCCTCCACATAAGTCAGCCAATCCGTCGCCACAACCGGAGTACCACTGCCATCAAAGGTGTCCAGCTTCATGCCCATCCACTGCATCAGAGAGACACCACTGACAGGAAGGGGCACCTCAGCCCCACCACCTAGAGCAGCACCCACAGGGACAGCGCCCCGGGGCACTCCTCCATCTCCATCACCCTGAGCAACACCAGCAGGGGCAACAGGAATGGCTTGCCTCAGAATGGCCAACTCCTGCTACATGGCCTACATCGCGGCTAACATTGCCGCCGGACTCATAGAATCCCCACTAGGATCTTGCGGGCTGCCATGAGCCCTACGAGGCATCATAACTGTAGCCACAAGAGTAAGTAAATAAATAAATAAAATTGGCATAGCACCACTTCAAATAATATCAAACTAGCACTGACAATTCATAATATATCAATAGTAAAGCAAGATACCCATTCTATATGTGCAGTGTGTCAATTTATCATTATTTCCTTGCTAGGACCTACAACCTATTCCTCTGATACCAACTGTAACACCCCATTGACCCAAACATAATGGATGTCACCAAAACACTTCCTCCAAATGGTTATGTATAATAAAAGATGAAGATAGAAAGGAAAAATTCGGCAGCACCTCCATTGAAAGTTGCATAACGAGGAAATAGAAGTGTTTAAACATGATGCAAGAGAAAGGTAGTCCACAGTGTATAATCATGATGCAAGAGAAAAATAAACATTCAGGACAAAATTAATTCAGCTAACCAAAAATACGACCACCATAAAGACTAGAACCTAATAGACCACTAGCACACACTATTTCAAAATAACCAACATTCTTGACCGAAGCCCTTGGTTAAAACCATTACTAAGTAGTGGTATAGTTGTTTAGAGGTGTAGTGATCGTGCTGCTATTTCCCTCCTTTCCCCAAGCAAGGTTCAAGTTCCTGCAACAAATAATGCAAGAGTGAGATGACACATCTCAGCAAGTAAAATGATCGAGCAACAATTGGACAACATAAACGAACCATGTTTTACCAACCACGGAGTTCGCAACTCCCTTCTTAAATATTAAAGTGCAGCAAGTATACAAAATACCAAATACCTAGTTCCAAAATCACAAAGAGGAGATCTAGAATATCAACATAACCATGACAGGTTCCACGTTTTACCCATGAGTGCACATGGCTACAAATGCAATAATGACTTCTGCCTTTATACCTCTAAGTATATGAAGCTGCATCATACCCCTCCTCGGGAAACGTATGATGCTTATTGTACCGGTACAGTCGGACCATATGATCGCGACAAAACTTCAATGCAAAGAATGATGTATGTGAAAGGGAAATTGGGTTAACCATTTCCTATAATTAATTTTGGTGGTTGACTGTCACACCCGTTTCTAAAGGGCAGAGCCGGGTGCATAGCATATGTGTGTCATGATCTATTTCCACACATATGTTGACGTCACAAGTGTAATATATCAAAAGAACAATGCATAAGAGCGTAAATAACGATTATATTAACATATTACACTTCGAACAGACATAATGTCTTAACCTTTATTCATCAAAGTACAATGAACATGGACATCCATCCACAGGAAGATGACCGGGGGTATCACTAGACTAGCATCCATGGAGTTCAGCATCATATCTTCATCTGCAACTTCTGATCAAAATTAAGCAAGGGTGAGCTCACTTATGGTCGGGGCTCAGCAAGTGGGGGAAAAACTAATGCAAGGTAACAAGGTGAGGCTAAGGTTGAGCAGTAAGCATTTTAGTTGGTCAACATTTTATTAACAACACCTGTCTTACTAATAAGTGTGAATCCCAAGTATTCCCATTAAACAAAGGTATAAGTGTATATCAAAAACACTTAAGTGAAACCACTTAAGCAAAACCATTGGCAGATCATCGGATCTCGATTTATTTCCATCTTCAAGTTCAATTATCATGTGAGGAGTCTAGGCTACTCTTAACCGTGAGCACGACTGATATATCAGTTTTACACTCTGCAGAGGTGGTACAACTTTACCCACAAGCCGTGTATCCCCTCTAGCCTGGGTCGGCCAAAACCTGTAAACACTTCCGAGGTGAGTGGCTAGGGATCCACTATGAGGCTTTCACAAAATACACATAATACGAAGCAACCCACTAAGGTTTCTAAAGACGATGGTGGAGGCCCCTGGGTGAGGTACCTTAGACAAGAATACGTCCCCATGCTAACGTGGGTTGCCACCACCTACTGCTCCCCCTCTTGCCCATATTTCAGGTAAGGTTGCCAGGCACTAAGCATATAAAGCTAATTACCAAAGCCAGAGCCATGATAGCACTCGTGGTTGCACTGTTGTCCCGGGTGGTCACTCCATGTTCCAATTAATATGCAATAATCTTGTTTAACCATCGGGTTAATAGCAATAATGTAAACTTACCATTTTGGAACATTAATATCATAAGCGGGAGTGACTGCATAAAGTTAAGTTGTAGCAATAGCATAGCTACGAAGGTAAAGTATAATTTCCAGGTTTGATCAAGGAATAAGGTTGGAAAGGTTATCTAAATAGGTAACCCGTCAAATTATGCTTATATATCCAAAAGAATAAACTTTATTAAATGTATTGTTTGGGATCAAACAGAGTATGCAGAGGGAGAAGTCCACTTGCCTTGCTTATTGAAAACTTGAGGTTCTTCCATGGAATAGCACTTGATTCTCAACTATTAGATCAATCACTGAATATCACACAAACAAACAAGAAGAAACAAACACCACTCAATAACATACAACATTCACCATACGTAAAGCTAAAAGAAAGCCTAACGAAACGAACGTTCGCTTTTAAAGAACATCGCAAGTAATGGCTATAATAAGAGGGTATTCTTTTCAAACATGTGATCTATACTTTATAAAATAAGACATTAGCTTATAAATATCTTAATTTTGGGTTCATCAATTTTAATCTTTTATAAAACGTCATACGTGATACGTCTAGATTAAGGGTTTATAAGATGATAAAACACGTTATAGCGACATCAAACCTTTTTAACCTTTTTAGAAAAGATATAAGTTATATATCTAGGATTAATGCGTTATGAAATACATTGTTAATTTATGAAGCATTATGGAACATATAATTCATTGTTAAACCTATCACTCATTGTAAATTAAGATATAAGTCTAAATAGGTTTTATGTGAAAAGGTCATTATTATTATTAAACACCTATTTATGGAAAGTTATGGTATATGCTTTAAATGAACTTTTATGTAAAAGACAATGAATAAGCCACTATCTTTTAGTTCCATTAGAAAGTACATGTCCTATACTTCTTATTAAGAAAGTTATATATAAAACAATATATTATTAAAGAACATGAACGCTAATTTCCTTAGTTTATTCTTTAGGAAAAACTAAGTGACACATATATAAATAATATGAACTAATTTTGATTAAATGATTAATTAAACCTATATAACCAGTTGTAAACAAATATAAATCTAATTAACTAGGTTATGAGAGGATATAATTACTCTATTATTTATCTTTACATTTAGTTTAGAAACATATGACCTAGATATTTAAAATGAATATTATATTCATTGGTATGTTATTAACTATTGTTTTAGTTATGACTATGTGAGTACTTAATTAAGCCATTATATCATTATTAGAAAAGTTATATGACATATTACCATTTAGTACGGCTATACTTAAACATCTATAACGAATCTTATTAAATCAAAATCATGATGTCTATTAAAAGGTCGTTTTACAGTTAGAAACAAATTCTCTAATTCTTTAGTAAGAAACCTATATTTATCAACATATTATCATTATCTTTATTAGGAAAGTATAAGTGCCTAGTTAAGTCATTTTAACACTATTATAAATTCTACTATTTCAGTTTTCTCCTTTCTTTTCTAAATAGAATTTATACATGTAACTAAAAATTGTTTATTTATTTCTTCTAACATTAATATTCTAAGAATTAATTGTAAATTACTAATTGAGACTTTTAATAACATAATCATGGTTATTATGACATAAATAAATGTCTTACTAATTCTAAGTACTTAAGTGCCACACTTATGAATTCATTTATTATGAATAGTAAACTATATCTTTATTTGACCGAAAATACGTGGCCTAGTATTTCTTCTATTTCTTTATGCAAATAAGTTTATACTTAATATACTACTAACAGTTATCGTTCCACCCACAAAAGTAAAATCAAATCTCTAAACGTTTTCTAGTATGAAATTCACTGAGGTAGTGAATAGTGGTCGTGTTCATTTTTAGAACTATAAAATCATACACATTTTAAAATATTGTCGCAAGGTTCGATTTTTGGCTACACATATACATCGAATCTCTAAAATTATACACGAATCGCCAAATCGCATCAATTTTACAACAATAATTCACAAGATCCATAAATTAATTTAAAACATGATTTAGAAAGTAAATTAGCGAGTTGTCTTCAACCTTGTGGTGAATGGAGGGATTCGGTCGCGGTGAGGCAAGGCACGACGTTGGGCGCGGATGGTCCAGTTGGTGTGCTGCGCGATCATGTCGACGACGGACAGCGAAACTCCGGCGATGCGTTTGGATGGCGGGCATGAATTCCAGTGAGGTTCCACGAATGGCGGACGGCATGGACGAACTCCGGCGAGGCACGACAGCAAGCGGTTGTGCTGCTGCGCGCGCAGGCAGGGGTTCGACAGCGGGTGTTGTGTGGGCAAGCGTTCGAGTGGATCTTTGGCCGGGGATGTGGACGGTGAGTACGAATTCCGGCGAGCTATACTGCGAGAGCGAGGAAGGCGCGAGAATAGAGAGGAAGCTCAGGCAGGGAGAGGGAGAGGGCTTGGCTGCCCCTTTATAGAGGCGGAGAGGGAGTGAGAACACCGATCGGTTTTAAGCCTGCCATGAATGACGTCCATCAAAGGCGGGGGAAACGGCGGCATTCAAGCTCCATTACACGCGATTTAGAACGGACAGTGGGGTCGCTTGGGCTGCTCGGACGCGGTCGGGCTCGGTCCTCGGCGGCTTCGGTCGGGGTCGCGGTGTCGTGGGGAGGCCGGGCTTGCACAGGTTGCGGTCGGGGCGCCTGGGTCTTGACTCTTGAGTGCGCGGTCGGGGTCGCGTGCTGGCGTCGCGTCGAGGTCGGTCAGCCTTGGGCGCGGGCTCCTGGTGTCGGGCGGCATGGGGCTCGGGTCCTGGGCGCGCGGGCGCGTTGGGGTGGGATCGGTCGGGTGCGCGACGACGCCAGGGCTGCGCGGGGTTGGCTCGGAGCTGCTCGGCAGGGAGGGAAAAGGGAAGGAGAGAGAACCAGTTGGGAGAGAGAGAGGTTGGAGAGGGAGAAGCACAAGGAGGGTGGCGGTGCTGTGCAGGAGCCAGGAGCCAGGGGCGGCTTGGTCTAGGAGGCGGCGGCAGCTTCTCTTGTTGGGCATAATGGGCCTTAGGTTAGTTAGGTTTTGTTTGTTTTTTTTCATTTCATTTCTAATTTCGAAATACATATTTAAATACTCCTAAAATTCATAATGATTACACCAAAACTATTTATAAATAAAATATTTATTTTTGTACTATTAATTATTATATTGTTTACTAGGATTTTTATTTAAGAAGAAATGATGTTCAATATTCAAAATGAGCACTCCAAAAATCATTCCAAATGAAACAAACACTTCAATGAAAGATTTATTACCATGATTACCATTATAAACTAGAATTATTAAAACCTTATTTTAGCAATTAGTTATTGTTTTGTAAAATGAGATTTTCTTCACAAGATCGAATTCATAAATTGGATTTTCAAATCAATTCAAACAAAATATATGCTTCGGCATGAGTGTAACAAACACTTGGTAATTTTATCTATTCAAGAAATTCTTCAAATCATATATATCAAGGTTCTCCTTATTTGAAAACATAAATATTTTTCCTTTCTACTAAAATTTAATAATCTAAATAGGGTTGTTTGTTTTTGCTAGATTTAGGGTGTTACATTGACGATCAACACAAACACATGGACTAACTAGTTTGTCTAGATATCGTCTATCTCAGGTGCATAAGGTTCAACTCAAACCAAGAAAGAAATCCGATTAGGGACACAATCAAAAATGGAGCAAATGAATTGAGTGTGCTGGTTTTTGGCGAACCGGACACTGTCCGGTGCACCAGGGTCATACAGCTTCAAATAGGCCACTCTCGGAAATTCAAAGGCGCGCTCCGCTATAATTCACCGTACTGTCTGGTGTGCCACCACTGTCCGGTGAGCCAGCGAAGCAACGGCTCCCTGCGTGCCAACGGTCGACTGTGCAGAGCTACAGTGCCGCGACAGAAGTCAGAGGGCACCGGACTATCCGGTGTGGCAAGACGACAAGACTTCCCAATGATCAACTGCTCCGAACCCTAATGATTACGTTGATGTGGCGCGCACCGGACAGTGCACAGTTGAGAGCACCTAGAGGGGGGTGAATAGGTGATCCTGTAAAATCAAACACTAAATTGCCACAGACTTGATTATTAAAGTGTTAGTTAAATCAAGTGGCTATAAAACACGTTTGTGCGAACAAAATGATCACAAGAAGCAACACACGAGACACATGATTTTTATCATGTGGTTCGGCCAAGTAGCACTTGCCTACTTCCACGTTGTGGCGTCCCAATGGATGAGGGTTGCACTCAACCCCTTTCAAGTGATCCAATGATCAACTTGAATACCATGACTTTCTTCCTTATAGTCTTTCTCCCGTTTGCGAGGAATCTCCACAAGTTGGAGCCTCTCACCCTTACAATAAAGATCACAGAGAAGGCACAAGAGTAAGGTTAGGAGAGCAACACACACAAGACTCAAATACGCAGCACAACCCCACACACAAGTGAAGACTCGAGCTCAAATGACAACACAGGGAGTTCACGACTCGAATGGAGCTCAAATCTCTAACACAACGACGCGAATGCGCGGGAGCAGAGTCTAGATGCCTTAGATTACTTAGAGAATGCTTGGGTTGTCTTCTCCATGTGCCTAGGGACCCCTTTTATAGCTCCAAGACAGCTAGGAGCCGTTGGAGACAATCTTGGAAGGTAATTCCTGCCTTTAGTCGAATGGCGCACCGGACAGTCCGGTGCCCCACCGGACAGCTACTGTAGCATGTCCGGTGCATGATTTCCTTCCAAAACGGGCACAGACGACCGTTGCAGCTCCGGGCCCGTTGGCGCACCGAACACAGTCCGGTGCCTCCGTCCGACCGTTGGAGCTACCACGCGTCGCCCGCAGATTTCGCGGCTGACCTTTGGCGCTGGCGACCGTTGGCTCACCGGACAGTTTGGTGCACCACTGGACAGTCCAGTGAATTTTAGCCGTACGCCGCAGATCCTTTTCCCAAGAGCGACGAGTTCATCGCGGATGACTCACCAGACAGTCTGGTGAACCACCGGACGGTCCAGTGAATTTTAGCCGTACGCCGCTGTCGAATCCCGAGAGCGGCAAGTTCACGCGGACCAGCCTGGCGCACCGGACACAGTCCGGTGCACCACCGGACAGTCCGGTGTGCCAAGCCGAACTGGAGTTTGGCTGCACACAGCCAAGTCTTTTGCAATTCGATTCTCTTTTCTTCAGCACTATTTCTAGCACTTAGATAACCTCATTAGTACTCAAAAACAACTTTACTAAGTCTAGAAACATACATCATGCCTTGATTTGCACTTTTCAATCTTTGGCACATTAGGACTTAAAGAATATGTGTTGGGCACTTAATCACCAAAATACTTATAGAAATTGCCCAAGGGCATATTTCCCTTTCAATCTCCCCCTTTTTGGTGATTTATGCCAACACCTCAAAAAGCAACAAACAACGTGCAACGTCAATTGAATTTGAAGATCCAATTGTTTTTTACTATAATTTGGCATATTTGGATCACTCTTTGCCACCACTTGGTTTGTTTTTGCAAATAAAATTCTTTTTCCTATCTCTAAGTCAAACACACTTGTTTGGGCAAAACTAGAGATATTCCAAGAGAAAGATTGATCAAGTGCCAAAAACTCTCCCTTTTTCCCATAATCAAAATTCTCCCAAACAAGAGACCAAATTTTGCAATAAGAGTATTTTGGACAAATCAAGAGTTCTAACTCTATTGTTTTCAAAATTTACAAGTGGTTGGCTGATCCATTTGCTTTGGCCTTAATTTCTCCCCCTTTAGCATTAAGCACCAAAACAGGACCATTTTTGACCCTTTAACCCCATTGCCTCACCAAAAATGTCAATTAAGAGCAAAAAGGCAAATAGAGCATAAGAATGAACTTGGAATTAAATACACTAATGCCAGAGTGCAGTGGAAGTCTTTGCATCGTCCAAGTCCATTTTCCCTTTCAATGCACCTTTGAGACTACATCAAGAGTACTCAAACAAACAGGTTAGTCTCAAAGGGTCAAGTTGTAGCACATCTCCCCCTTAATATGTGCATCATTCGCATATGGACTTGTGAGGTCTAGGGATCACTTGTACAACTTGAGCACCATAACTAACAAGAATTGATTGAAATGCACAAAGTAACATGATCAAAGGCATAGAACACATGTATGCTATAGATCAATCCAAGTTACGTGAATCTAGGACATTTAGCTAACTACGCAACCTGCAAAACCTTTTTTCATCTAAGGGCTTGGTGAAGATATCGGCTAGCTGGTTTTCGGTGTTAATATGGTACACCTCGATATCTCCCTTTTGCTGGTGGTCTCTCAGGAAGTGATGCTAGATGTCTATGTGCTTAGTGCGGCTGTGTTCAACAGGATTATCCGCCATGCGAATTGCACTCTCATTGTCACATAGGAGTGGGACTTTGCTCAGATTGTAGCCAAAGTCCCGGAGTGTTTGCCTCATCCAAAGTAGTTGTGCACAACACTGTCCTGCGGCAACATACTCGGCCTCAGCGGTGGATAGGGCAACAGATGTTTGTTTCTTAGAACTCCAGGACACCAGGGACCTTCCTAGAAATTGGCACGTCCCTGATGTGCTCTTCCTATCAACCTTGCACCCAGCATAATCAGAGTCTGAGTATCCAATCAAGTCAAAGGTAGACCCCTTTGGATACTAGATTCCGAAGCAAGGCATAGAAACTAAATATCTAAGAATTCGCTTAACAGCCACAAGGTGACATTCCTTGGGGTCGGATTGATATCTAGCACACATGCATACACTTAGCATAATGTCCAGTCTACTAGCACATAAGTAAAGCAATGAACCTATCATGGACCGGTATGCCTTTTGATCAACGAACTTACCTCCTTTGTTGAGGTCAACATGTCCGTCAGTTCCCATCGGTGTCTTCGCGGGCTTGGCATCCTTCATCCCAAACCGCTTGAGAAGATCTTGTGTGTACTTCATTTGGGAGATGAAGGTGCCGTCCTTGAGTAGCTTCACTTGGAACCCAAGGAAGTAGGTCAACTCGCCCATCATCGACATCTCGAACTTTTGTGTCATCACCCTGCTAAACTCCTCACAAGACTTTTGATTAGTAGAACCAAATATTATGTCATCGACATAAATTTGGCACACAAAGAGATCACCATCACAAGTCTTTGTAAAAAGAGTTGGATCAGCTTTCCCAACCTTGAAAGCATTAGCAATTAAGAAATCTCTAAGGCATTCATACCATGCTCTTGGGGCTTGCTTAAGTCCATATAGCGCCTTAGAGAGCTTACACATGTGGTCGGGATACCTGTCATCCTCAAAGCCAGGGGGTTGTTCCACGTATACCTCCTCCTTGATTGGCCCATTGAGGAAAGCACTCTTTACGTCCATTTGAAACAACCTGAAAGAGTGGTGAGCGGTATAGGCTAATAAAATTCGAATAGACTCTAGCCTAGCCACAGGGGCAAAAGTCTCCTCGAAATCCAAACCTGCGACTTGGGCATAACCTTTTGCCACAAGTCGAGCCTTGTTTCTTGTCACCACCCCGTGCTCATCTTGCTTGTTGCGGAACACCCACTTGGTTCCCACAACATTTTGCTTTGGACGTGGCACCAGGCTCCAAACTTCATTTCTCTTGAAGTTGTTGAGCTCTTCCTGCATAGCCAACACCCAATCCGGATCCTGCAAGGCCTCTTCTACCTTGAAAGGCTCAATAGAAGAGACAAACGAGTAATGCTCACAAAAGTTAGCTAATCTTGAGCGAGTAGTTACTCCCTTGCTGATGTCACCCAGAATCTGGTCGACGGGGTGATGTCGTTGGATCGTTGCTCGGACTTGAGTTGGAGGGACCCGTGGTGGTGCTTCTTCGTCCATCACTTGATCTTCTTATGCGCCCCCTTGATCATACCCTTATTATTGAGGTACCTGTTCATCATCTTGAGTTGGGGGATGCACCACTGTGGAGGAAGATGGTTGATCTTGCTCTTGTTGTTCCTGTGGTCGCACATCACCGATCGCCATTGTGCGTATTGCGACCGTCGGAACATCATCTTCATCTATGTCATCAAGATCAACTTGCTCTCTTGGAGAGCCATTAGTCTCATCAAATACAACGTCGCTAGAAACTTCAACCAAACCCGATGATTTGTTGAAGACTCTATACACCTTTGTATTTGAGTCATACCCTAGTAAAAACCCTTCTACTGCCTTGGGAGCAAATTTAGAATGTCTACCTTTCTTCATTAGAATGTAACATTTGCTCCCAAATACATGAAAGTAAGAGACGTTGGGTTTGTTACCTGTAAGGAGTTCGTAGGAGGTCTTCTTGAGAAGGCGATGCAGGTAGAGCCGGTTTATGGCATGACAGGCTGTATTCACAGCTTCCGACCAAAACCGCTCGGGTGTCTTGAACTCGCCAAGCATCGTTCTCGCCATGTCGATTAACGTCCTGTTCTTCCTCTCTACTACACCATTTTGCTGTGGTGTGTAGGGAGCAGAGAACTCGTGCTTGACGCCTTCCTCCTCAAGATACTCCTCAACTTGTAGATTCTTGAATTCGGACCCGTTGTCGCTCCTTATCTTTTTCACCTTTAGCTCAAATTCGTTTTGAGCCCTCCTTAGAAAGCGCTTTAGGGTCCCTTAGGTTTCTGATTTATCCTGCAAAAAGAACACCCAAGTGAAGTGGGAAAAATCATCAACAATTACAAGACCATACTTACTTCCTCCGATGCTAAGGTAGGCAACAGGTCCAAAGAGGTCCATGTGAAGAAGCTCTAGTGGTCTTGATGTTGTCATCACATTCTTGCTGTGATGAGTGCTTCCCACCTGTTTCCCTGCCTGACATGCTGCACAAGGTCTATCTTTCTCGAAACAAACATTGGTTAGTCCTAACACATGTTCTCCCTTTAGAAGTTTATGAAGGTTCTTCATCCCAACATGTGCTAGACGGCGATGCCACAGCCAGCCCATACTACTCTTAGCTATTAAGCATGCATCTAGATCGGCCTCCTCTTTCAAAAAGTCAACTAAGTAGAGTTTGTCGTATAATACACCCTTAAAAGCTAATGAACCATCACTCCTTCTAAAGACAGATACATCAACGTTTGTAAAAAGACAATTGTAACCCATGTGACACAGTTGACTTACAGACAGAAGGTTGTACCCAAGCGACTCTACTAGAAATACATTCGATATGAAGTGCTCGCTTGTGATGGCTATCTTTCCCAAACCTTTGACCTTGCCTTGATTCCCATCTCTAAAGATAATTGTATCCTGGGAATCCTTGTTCTTGACGTAGGAGGTGAACATTTTCTTCTCCCCCGTCATATGGTTTGTGCATCCGCTGTCGATGATCCAGCTTGAGCCCCCGGATGCATAAACCTGCAAGGCAATTTAATCTTGGGTTTTAGGTACCCAACTCTTGTTGGGTCCTACAAGGTTAGTTATAACAGTTTTTGGAACCCATATGCAAGTCTTATCCCCCTTGCATTTGGATCCCAATTTCCTAGCAACTACTTTTGCATTTTTATGTGAAAGTACAAAAGAATTATTACAAGCATGGTAAATGGTAGTAGGTCCAATACACATTTTTCTAGGAGCATGAGATACAACATGATTTCTCCTAGGCCTACTTCTACCATGAACAGAAGTAGAGCTAGAGGCAAACATAGCATGTGAATCATTATAAGCAGTATGAACATAACTCTTATTATAATGAGAACGACTAGCAACTTTTCTATCATAGATAAATGCATGGTTCCTTTGAGGACTACTAGCCATAGGGGCCTTCTCTTTCTCCTTGTTGGGAACGAGAGTCCTTTGGCTTGTTAAGTTCTTGGTTTCTTTTCGAAAACCAAGCCCATCTGAAAGTTCTCTTTGCTCGGGAACAGGATCTGGATGTCGCCTAGAGGGGGTGAATAGGCGGATAAAAATTATCACTTGAAAACTTAAATTCTTATTCTACTCGAAGGCTGGATCACAGTGGAATGAAAGACCCTTCGAGTAGGTTGCAGCGGAATAGAAGATCTTGTCTCAAAATGCCCTACACTTCAAATATAACTTGTACCACAGATAAGTATTGAAGTGCAGATATAAAGAGTAGATACGACAGAGAGACAGCACACAATACAGAGCGAAGCACACAGACACAGGGATTTATCCCGAGGTTCAGCCAAGCCTGAAATGCTTGCCTAGTCCTCGTTGGAGTTAGCCACACCTGGGCTTGGAGTCTATTTCAACTCCTTCCTCCGTTTGCTCAGATCTGTCAGTATGACAGATAGAGCCTTCCACTATGTTGAGTTGGGTTACAACAAAGCCGCGGCTGCTTACAGTCTTCTTGACAACACTCCGGCAGAGTAACAATGCGCTCAAGACTATGCTCTAGCTCTTAGCAGCACTTCTCCACTCTCTAAAGGCTTATAGCTTTGCCTTCTACACAAACTAGAGAGATTCACATAAGAGGGAGAGTGAGAATTGATCCGAGTGATATATACTATTGTTGGCTGCATTGCCTCACTATTGGAGGCGCCTAGGAGTCCCTTTTATAGACCCAAGGGGCCTAGGAGCCATTGGAATTCATTTTGGAAGGTAATATTTGCTTTCTGTCGGGTGGCACACTGGATAGTCCGGTGCACCACCGGACATGTCCTGTAGCTTGTCTGGTGCGCGATCTCCTTCCAAATCGGGCTCAGCTGACCGTTGGAGCAACGGTCGTCTTGGATCATCGGACACTGTCCGGTGCACACCGGACAGTCAGGTGCGCCAACTATCTATTGGCCCAAGCCACGCGTCACCCGCTGATCGCGCTGCCGACCGTTGGCTCACCGGACAGTCCGGTGCACCATCGGACAGTCCGGTGAATTATAGCCGTACGTCGCCAAACTTCTCCCGAGAGCGGCCTGTTCATCGGAGTTCAGCCTGGCGCATCGAACACTGTCCGGTGCACCACCGGACAGTCCGGTGTGCCAGACTGAGCTGAGTCTTGGCTGTACACAGCCAAGCCTTTTGCATCTCTTTTCTTTTCTTCTTTTCTCTGTTTCTAACACTTAGACAAATATATTAGTACACAAAAACCAATGTACTAAGTCTAGAAACACACCTTCTCTTTGATTTTCACTTCTTTAGCATTTGGCATGATTGAGATTGATGTTGGACTCATAAATCATCAAGTCAGCTTGACTTGATCCAGATTTGTCATTTCTAAGCTCCAACCTCCTGCAAAGGTCACATAGAATATCTCCAAACATAGGAACAACCCAAACTAAAGGTCAAGGTGCACTTAGCTCTTTTGGGCTGCTTCCAGTTCTGGTTTCGACATTGGTTCTCCTTCTAGTGACCTTGTTCACTTCTTGAGCTTGATCTTGAGCCTTATGACTTACACCACATAATTGTAGATGTTACCTCATTGGTTATAAGTCATGTTCTTATGTAGTGTTCCTTGATGCACCATAACTCTTCTTAACTTGATCAACCTTGATTCCGCAAGTCTCCTTCTTCACCCCTAGCTTTGGGTTCCTGGTCTCCTTGACTTTCTCCCGTGCACTCGGTACCTCGAAGCTCTTCTTGCTTCCAACCTTGGTTTGATCGGTTGTCTCCAACTTATGCACATCAAGTCTCACTTAAGCAATGTCCATCTTCCTTGTGATGTCCATTATATCTATAGATAACTCTGTCTTTGGACCATCACACCTGTTTACTTGTGTTGAACCCTACTAGCTTTGCATTCAGCACCTGTTCAACACTTAGCACACTTGTTAGTCCTTTAATTGAGTTGCCATCCAAACACCAAAACCCACAAGAGAGCTTTCAATCTCCCCCTTTTTAGTGATTGATGGCAACACAATTAAAGCTTACATAAGAATAAGATTTAAAGCACTAATTTTGAATCCTAAGTTTGTAGAATGCTCCCCCTAAATATGTGCTTACATCAAAATCTTAATTTTGGCCTTATATGCCACATTGCACATACTTAGGCTAATTCGAAGCATTACTACACCTTAGCACCTGTGGGATGTATTGTCGATAATTAAACATATGGACAGAATCAGAGTTAAACACCAATCAGTTGGGTGAATATACCACAGGAATATCAACCTACCACTATTCACACTAAGATACCAAATTAAAACAATTTTAAAGCACCAGAACCACATGAATATGTATTACAGAATAGATGTCAATTTATTCATGTTAACGGAAGCACTAGTTTTGCATCATCACCATACAACACATATAATACAACAAGAAGCATATAACACAAACTAACACATCCTTTCTTAAGATCAAAGGAACTCAAGCTAGCACATCCTTCCTTAAGATCAAAGGAACTCAAGGAAACCTAAGCTTTAATGCACAAAATTCTCCCCCTTTGACATCAAACACCAAAACCATATTCAAGCAAAACATAGGATGATGTCAAGGGACAACAGGATATTTAGTAGGAAAAATATAACATACTAACATTACTCCTCCTTACACATTAAACATATGCAACACAAGCATTGGAGGAAAATTGAGATACTAATATGCAAAAGGTAAACACTTCCTTTTGCACCTTTACCCTGTTGTGATGTACTTTCCATCTTGAGAGTTTTAATCTCTAGGAAGCTTCTTCACACTTGTGCTTGATCCTTTATCCTGACCTTTTCTTGTTGCTAAGACACCAGACTTAGAACAAGTTATAGTTTTGTGGCACAAGATGAAGCTTCTATTCTGGTGATTACCAAAAGATATCAATTTGAAGCAAACTACCACGGCTACCAATTGAAAAATCATTACTGTCATAGCTCCATGATATTTAAAGATAAGCATGGAGGTACCCAAGTCCTGATTGCTCCATTTCTTGCTCATCTTCCCTTTTCCACCTTGAGACTATACAAGATCACTCAAGAAACAATTAGTCTCAAAAGACAAAAGTTATGTGTGCTCCCCCTAAAGTTGTGCATCAAGTATTTGAATGACTTGCACTTTGCACATTCTAGCATCCTCAGAACTAGAGGGGATCACAACATATCTTGGTCAGACATAATCTATCAATTTCATCACAAAGAGATACCAATTGGATAGATGACATAATACAACTTATGACTAGTGGAAACAATGCATGCCTCAAGATATATAACATTTTACAAGCAACCTAGGCACGCTTCACACATGATGATTATTGCAACACATACACCAATTGAAAGATAACAAGATCATGCATATAAGTCACAATGTCTAATCATACCAAGATTAAGAAGTACTTCATTTTAAGTGCACCAAAGGAAACAACATTTTAGGGCATAAGGCGCCTACACCAAGATACTACCAATTGAAAGGCAAGAACATAGCTATGATCACAATCAACGGAACTTCAAGATTTTCAATGAAATTGCACAGATTCATTCTCCATACCTTTGCCTTTTCCTGAATTGCCATGAGAGCACCAGTTGTCACCAATTGAGTGCTCATGCACCTCATAACTCAAGAAGGTGCATTAGTGGCACAACATGGATTTGGTATACACACGGTATCATAATAGGGTAATTATGTAAACATGGACTAAACAAGATGTCATGCTTGCACATAGATTAATCATTAAAAACCATATAGCATGACTTACAAAAGATACAGGTTTATCCATGAACAAAAAAAGAGTTAATCTTGGTGAATATATTAAATGAAAAACTACCCATTTAATGATTCAAAAGAAATAACATATAGAACACACAATCATGATTAAGCAAGCATTATTATGATTTTGGAAATCATGAACCATTGATTGAAAGGAATTCAACACAGGCACACAGGTAATCTCAAAAGCATAACTACTCCAAGGACAGGTAGCTCAACAATCAAACTTAAGAGCAATACTGATTTGCAATAATGTACTTAAGATACACGGGTACCGTCCTTTGGAGAGCAAGTTGCATATTTTCATCAAGGTCCTTTGCTTGATTCACCAATAATGATTAAAGACCTCTACAACTTATTTTACTCAAGATGAATGTTGGAACTTGCTCTCAGTTGCAAGGGGATCCAACAAGGGTGAACAGTGACGTCAACAGGGCACTCGCGCTAGATGGCAAAAGCTCTGTTAATCTGGCCTCTCACGGGCACTGTGCAGGGGTATTTATAGGTACCTGAGCGCGCAGCGCCTTGAGCTAAGGACGCATGTGCCCTCAGCTACCTAGGTTATCCCCAGAATATTCCCATAAAGCGGGGTTACAGACCGTAATTACAGGGGTGCCTTTACAAATTAGGCCCGTAACGCACGGTGGCCACGCGGGGCCCGTTATGATGGGCCGGATCGCACGTGGGCCTCTGAGCTGGACGAGGCCGCACTGTGGGATGCCCTTCGTCGCCGGTCTTCGTCTAGTGCGGAACAAGCGAAGGGTGTCCCTGCCTGTTTTGTTTCTGTTAGCTCAGCTGCTGCAGCGAAGGCTTCGAGCGAAGGGTGGCGCCTTTGCCTTCGCCCCAACATTTGCCCTCCGAGGGACCAGTTCGACAAAGTCACCTGGTGCCGAAGATGTCGCTAGATGGCGGAGATGCTGCCCTCGCTCGAAGTGGTTCCGCGGGGGTTTTTGATATGACCGTTGATTGACGGCGTACTGTTGGATTGCGGGTTTCCCGAAGCGCCGCGCCCTGTTGGATTGCAGGTTTCCCGAAGAGCCGCGCCCTGCCTATAAAAGGGGGCGGGGGTCGGCGCTTTTTGAACTTCACCTTCCGCGCTCCGCGAAAACCCTAGCCGCCCTTTCCGCCGTCTTGCTGCTCGTCTGCCCGCCGTGCTCTTGTTCGCCGGAGATCTGGCTCGAGTGAAGCAGACCGCCCGTCGCCACCGATGGTACGTAGCGATGCCGTCCTCGTCTTCTTCCGCTGTCGCTACACCGCCGGCCGTTCCCTCGCCGCTGGCCGCCGCCTCGTCTGAGGAGACGCTGAGTAGTTTAATGGCGGAGGAGTTGCGTGCCGGCGATTCTGTTGATTTTGGCGTATCGCGGATGTCGTCGGTCCACGTGCAAGATATGCAGCGGTTGGGTTACTTCGGCGGTGGAGTTGCTCGAGTCCCGGGGACGGAGGAAGTCCCCGAGCCGGAGGGCGAGTTGGTTGTTTTCGAGGCGTTCTTCACCGCCGGACTCCGCTTGCCTGCGCACCGATTTGTTGGCGAAGTCCTGCGCAGGTTCAACGTTCAAATACATCAGCTGACACCGAATGCCATAGTGGCTCTGTCGAAGTATGTCTGGGCGACGACTTCGTACGGCGGACAGCCATCGGTCGAAGTTTTTGCGAAGTATTATTGTTTGCATTGGCAGAAGAGGATGATTGGAGACAAAGTTGCTCAGTTTGGGTCCTGCACATTCACGCCGAAGACCGGCAAAACCACGATGCAGGTAGTCGAGTTGGTTCCTTGCGTCCGCAACAAGTGGGGCAACTGGAATGAATTTTGGTTTTACGTTGCTGAGGGTACCGTCGAAGGCCATGAGGGACTCCCCGTGTCCGAGATGTGTTCTCACTTTTACTCAGCGTACCCGCCCTTTGAAGTGGCGGAGGAGGATGTGGACGAAGGGGCCCTTCGGTGCGCCGCCGGCCTGAGCAGTGGGCGCGACTTGGTTGAAGAATTTGTGGCGTACGGGGTATGGCCCTTGGCGCATGGCTAGGCGTTGGGCGAAGTGTGCCCTCGCCAGATGCCTTTCCGTGGCAGAAGGGTGGTGCGGAGTCCCGCCTTCGCCTTGAATTTGCAAAACCGCGATCCGGCCGCCTTTATGCGTGAGGCAGAGGATGGGGCGGTGCGGCTCGTTGGACGTTACATGCCAAGGACAGAGGGCCAGCGCAGCTGGGATATCCGCGGGTCGAATGACCGTTTGAACAGGGTTTTTGAATTAAATCAATTGCCATATGACGGCTACCCTGGTCAAGACGATGTGGACCGCCGTGGGAAGAAGCCGGTGGTGGAGACTGGAGACGACCCTGCGCCGGCGGCCGCCCCATCCTCTAAAAAGAGAAAATTAGGTACTGCTATGGGAGGACTTGGGGTTTCTGATGGTTTTGCTAGAGAGTTGATGAGGACGTGCACGGCCCTAGGGGAAAGGATGTCTTCGCCCGAGCTCCGGGAGTCTTCGGCTCGGATGCTGAGGGTTACCGGGGGTTGTTGGCCTAGGAATGTTCCTATCCCCCGCGCGGCTGGCGAGGACTTTTTTACATCTCGCATGGTTCGTGAATGGAAGGTTTTTCCTTACGGGCGGAATATTGCTGCTGTTGTGTCAGCAGTGATGGACAAGGATCGCCAGGGAGCTGCACAGAAGCGCTAGGCGGCTGTCAGGCTCGTTGAAGCCAGGCCGAAGAGGCAGCGGGGGGCTGCGAAGGCTGCGGCCCCTGGCGGAGGCCGGCCGCCACTGGCGGCGAAGTCGGGCGTCCCTGCATCTAGCAAGGCGCCGGAGGCTCGAAATCGGTGAAGGCGGTGCCGCCGTCCAGCGGAGTGGCGGAGATCGCGAAGGCGGCCCGAGCGTTGCCGTTGTCGGGCAAACGTGTCGCCGACTTCGCCACCGATATTAGTGTGGACGACTATCTCGGTGGTAAGTCATTGGCTCTATTTATTTATTTATATATATATATTTTTAATTTATTCGTTGGTACGTCGCAGGGTCGGGCGAAGGCCAACTTGCTATGGTTGCGCCTGCCGCGGCGACCACGACGGCTGCCGCAGTGCCGAAGGCGAAGGGCGGGGCTCTTAGCGCCGGAGGCGAGGTGTCGGCCCTCGCGGTTGTCATGGATGAGGCGGGCGCTGCGTCCCGCCGGCTGAAGGAGGTGACGGAGGCGCTAAGTCAGGTCCGCTGAGCTGGACTTCGTCCTTTTTTTATATCGGTTTGCTGGGGCCGCGGTCTTACGATTGCTCTGCAGGTGGCTGACTTCGCCAGCCGCACTGCGTCGGGGGCCCTCACGGCAGCTGTGACTGCCGAAGTTGAGAGACTTCGGACACAACATGCTGACGCCGTCCGTGAAAAATCGGCCGCCGACAGCAAGTGTCGCAAGCTGGCGGACAAGGTGGCCACACTGGAGGGAGAGAAGGCTGCCCTCTGGCGCCAGCTGGCGGGGGAAAGGAGGGAGACCAACGAGGCCCTTGTCAAGGCGCAGGCTGCGCAGGCGGAGGCCAACCTGGCCCGGGCGGAGGGCAATCTTGCCAGGGAGCGCGCCGAGCAGCTGCAGGAGCGGCTCACCGCCCTGGAGAGCCGCGTGGAGAGGGCCGAGGCCGCGTCACGCGCGGAGGCAGAGCAGACGCGCCAACTGCTTATAGATACATACCGTGGGCTGGGCGCGGGGACCGGTGATTTCGAAGTGCCGGACCGAGAGCCCGGACTTCGCTACCTGGAGTGGGTGCAGGAGGAGTTGCAGGCACTCCCCACTGTCGTGGAGGGGTTTATGGCGTATGCCTCCCTGGTCACTTGCGAGGGGGCGATGAACGCGCTCTCCCGCGAAGGGTGCCGGCACTTCGAGGTCTTCGACCAAGTCGATGAAGATTTTGAGCAAGATATCTTTAAGGTTGAGGACCCCGTAGTGAAGGAATCCGCCGGAGCTATCTACGACCGGATGTGGGGTACGCACGGTCGCGAGGTGGTCAGGGAGCGGGCCAAGACGGCGAGGGCTCAGGTAACGTTTTCGTTTGTTTGGTGTTTGTTGGATGTAGGCTGTGTGTGTGTTTGATGAATTTTGTGTGTTTTGTCTTAGGCGGCGCGCGGTGAGAGGGTCGACGACTTCGGGGCGTTGAACAGCATGCTGTCTGACCCGGAGCCGACCCCGGCGGAGGCCGTGTCTGGGGTCGCCCTGGAGCCGACCCCGGAGACTGCGGGAGACGCGTCGGGTGCCCCCGCATCCGCTGCGGCCGGCGAAGACCTGCCCCCAGAGGTCGCCGAAGGCTCGCCTGATGCCTCCGCAGCTGCCGCGCCGAGTGCTGAAGATCCCGCAGCGGTGGCGGCGGAGACAAAAGCGGAAGCAACGGCGGAGCCAACGGCGGAGGCTCCCGCAACGTCAGGGCCGTCGCAGGTGGCGTAGTGGGTGTAGAGGGTTGGGGAAATTTGTATATGTTGCTGAATTTTGGTTGCTGCGCAGGTTCAAGATTTTAGGCCTGCGCACACAACCGCTACTACTAAATTTTTGGCGGCTTCGACCGCGGAAGATGGTAATGAATGTGGTGGATCTGCATCTGAGTTTTTTGATTGTGCTGACTCTGGGAGCTCGGTTGAGTGGACTGAGGAGTCGTCGGAGGACTTGGACTACTTTGCGGCCTTGGATGTGGCTGCGGCGGAGGCTTCGTCGCACGTCGCGGACGCAGGAGATGTGCCAGGTCCTAGCACCGGGCGACGACGACGAAGGGCGGTTGCGAAACGTAGAGTTAGTGGGGCGGAGGGGGCTCAGCTTCGTGTGAGTGGGGCTGGCCGGCAGGAACTGTTGTCTTTGCCGGCCGCCGTGAATACAGGTGAAGGGGAACTGTGAAGTCTTTTTGCGGGTGAGGAGCTTAGGATAATGTTATTTAATTATAGGGAGATGGGAATTATTCCTAAGGTTGAGCCGATGTAGAGTGTGGTGCCCTCGCTTGTATATGTAGAGGCTTGTATGATGAAGTTGTGTGCCCTCGCTTGTATATGTGTGCGAAGGCGTTGTGTACTTTGTCTGGTTTGTTTTGTTGTGCTGTGCTGGTGTGATTATAGTTGGTCTTGGCGCGGACGGTTTGATGTTGTCGTTTCTGCCTTTGTTGTGCTAGTCCGGTTGCACCCTTAGGTGTCTTCTGCACGGACAGTCTTTGCGGTAGGCTTCGGTTTTTTCGCACTTGTTGTGCTAGTCCGGCTGCACCCTTAGGCGACTTCTGCGCGGATAGTCTTCGCGGTAGACTTTGGTTTTTTCGCACTTGTTGTGCTAGTCCGGCTGCACCCTTAGGCGACTTCTGCGCGGATAGTCTTCGCGATAGACTTCGATTTTTTCGCACTTGTTGTGCTGGTCCGGCTGCACCCTTAGGCGACTTTTGCACGGATAGTCTTCGCGGTAGACTTCGATTTTTTCGCACTTGTTGTGCTAGTCCGGCTGCACCCTTAGGCGACTTCTACGCGGATAGTCTTCGCGATAGATTTCGATTTTTTCGCACTTGTTGTGCTGGTCCGGCTGCACCCTTAGGCGACTTCTGCGCGGATTTGTCGCACGCGAGGGTGGCTAGCGCTTAGCCTCGCGGTGACCTCGTGTTGGTCGAATGTCGAAGACCGTCGTCGCGGTCTTTTTTCGACACATGTTTTTGCGGGGGATTTTTCACACATATATTACATGGCTCCGCCTCGTTAAAAACCTCACCCCCCGGGAGGAAAAGAGTGCGGGCCGGTACAAGATTGTTTTTGCGAATTACAAGGGCGAAATCAGCCCTGAGGAGTCAAACAAAAAATTTGCGGAGGTTGTCGATGTTCCAGGAGTGCTCCAGGTCCTCGCCGTTTGGCGTTGTGAGCCTGTAAGCGCTGGGGGAAGCTTTTGTCTTGACTATAAAGGGGCCCTCCCACCTGGGCTCCAGCTTGCCCTTGGACTCCGTCCGAGCTGTTCGGACGAGTACGAGGTCCCCCTCGCTGAACTCCCTCGGGATGACTGAGTGGTCGCGCCATGCTTTGGTCTGGGCTTGGTATTTGTTTAGGGCCTGTAGGGCGAAGACTCGGTCTCCGTCAATGAGATCCTTTGAAGTTGGCTCGTCCACGTCGGGGACGGCTGACGGAACTGTTCACGGGGACCCATGCTTTATTTCTTGCGGGGTCATGGCCTCCGATCCGTATAGAAGGCGGAAGGGAGTAAACCCGGTCGCCCTGCACTCAGTCGTGTTTAGTGCCCAGACTGCCTCAGGTAACAAATCGGTCCATCTGCCCTTTTTTCATCAAGGAGCATTTTCTTGACAGCTGTGAAGATTTTCCCGTTGGCGCGTTCCACGACCCCGTTGGACTGCGGATGATAGACTGAGGCGAAGGCAAGCTTGGTGCCAATGGAGAAACAAAAATCCTTGAAGTCTTGGTTGTCAAACTGCTTGCCGTTGTCAACTGTTAGTTCGGACGGTACTCCGAAGCGGCAAACAATGTTCTGCCAGAAGAATTTTTGGGCAGTCTTTGATGTTATTGTAGAAACAGCCCGCGCCTCGATCCATTTGGTGAAGTACTCGACAGCGACGAAGGCGAACTTAAGGTTCCCCTGAGCGGTGGGCAGGGGCCCGACAATGTCCAGGCCCCAGCGCTGGAGAGGCCATGTATGGGCGATCAGCTTTGTATACTGCGAGGGGCTGCCTGACCGAGGAGAAAACTTCTGGCAGGCTTCGCAGGACCGTGTGACCCGATTTGCGGCGCAGATCATTGCGGGCCAGTAAAAGCCCTGGCGGATCACCTTAGCAGCTAGGGCCCTTGGCCCTGCGTGTGAGCCGCACGTGCCACTGTGGACTTCACGTAGGATCTACATGCCTTCGGCTTCGGTGACGCACTTAAGCATTGGCTGACTGACCCCTTTTTGTAGAGTTGGCCTTCAATCAGTGCGAAGTCTCGGCTTCGATGTCTGAGGCGCTTGGCCTCACTGATGTCGGCTGGATGATAATACCCCTGTAGGAATAGGGTTATTGGTGCCCGCCAGTCTTCGGTCATGATAAGGTTGACTATGCGGTGGCCCTCGCTGTCATTGGTTATTTGGAGCCCTTCGGGGCTCCAGACGGCTGGCGTGCCGATGACATGAAAGAATACGTCGGAGGGTAGGGTTTCGCCCCTGGCGGCAGCCTTGGCCAATGCGTCGGCCTCTTCATTCTTGGCCCGATCCACATGCTGCAAGGTGAACCCCTTGAATTGCCTCTCGAGACTTCGGATGGCCGCGAGGTACTGCATAAACGCGGGGTCCTTTGCTGCATAGTCTTTCTCGACTTGGCCGGCAACTACCTTGGAGTCTGTTTTGATGATGCAGGTGGTGACTCCGAGGGCCCTTAGCTTGCGGAGGCCAAGGATGACTGCTTCGTATTTTGCTATATTATTTGTGCATCTGTCGGATTCCAGATTGAAGCTGAGTCGTGCTGCATATCTGTGCTTGACCCCGACTGGTGAGGTGATGACTGCAGCGACGCCTACCCCTGCATGGCACCATGCGCCGTCGCAATGGATCGTCCAAATCTTCTCTGCGGACGGGTCTGGCTGTGTTGTTGGCCCAGTCCAGTCGACGACGAAGTCTGCCAGGACTTGGGACTTGATAGCTGTCCTAGGCTCGAAGCAGATGTGGTAGCCGGAGAGTTCGGCCGTCCACTTGGCAATCCTCACCGATGCCTCCGGGTTTCTGAATAATTCGCCGAGTCCCCTGTTTGAGGTGACTCGGACCTTGAATGCTTCGAAGTAATGGCGCAGTTTGCGCGACGACATGACGACTGTGTAGGCAATTTTCTCCAGCTCTGTCATGTTGCACTTGGACGGTGTCAGCACTTCGGAGACATAGTACACGGGGCACTACCGGACCATGCCCTCGACAGTCTGCTCTTGCACTAGTGCCGCGCTGACCGCATGTGGTGAAGCCGCGACGTAGAGCAGCAGGGGGAGCGAGGGGTCGGAGCTGGTAAGGACGGCCAACTCTGTCAGGTACTGTTTTAATGAGGCGAAGGCCGCCGCCTGCTCTGGTCCCCAGGCGAAGTCTTTTGCACCATGGAGTGTCTTGAGGAAGGGGAGACTTCGCTCGACGGACCTGGAGATGAATCTATTGAGAGCGGCCAATCTGCCTGTCAGGCGCTAGACGTCCCTGACGGACTGCGGAGGCATCATGTCTAAGATGGCCTGAATCTTGGTTGGGTTGGCCTCGATGCCGCGGTGTGATACCAGGTAGCCCAATATTTTGCCTTGGCGAACGCCGAAGACGCACTTTTCTGGGTTTAGGCGGAGTTGTGCGTCTCGCATGTTCGCGAATGTTTCGGCGAGGTCGGCGAGGTGGTCCTCCTTGCTCTTGCTGGCGATGACAATGTCGTCTACATATGTGAATATGTTTCTGCCAACTTGCCTTTCGAGCACTGTTTTGGTAAGCCTGGAGAAGGTGGACCCGGCGTTCTTGAGTCCCTCCGGCATTCTGATGAAGCAATATGTGCCGAAGGGTGTTATAAAGCTGGTGCTAGCCTTGTCTTCTTCCTTCATGTATATCTGGTGGTAACCGGAGAAGCAATCGAGGAGGGACATGACCTCGCATCCGGCCGCGCTATCGACTATTTTGTCGATCCGCGGCAACGGGAAATTGTCCTTTGGGCAGGCTTTATTGAGACTGGTGAAGTCGATGCACATTCGCCACTTCCCGCTCTTTTTCTGCACCATCACGACATTGGAGAGCCATGTGGGGTAAGCCACCGGCTCGATGAATTTGGCTTCCAGGAGGCGGTGCACTTCTGCCTTAGCGGCCTCTGTCTTCTCGTCGGACATCTTGCGAAGCCGCTGCTTTTTCGGCCGTACCGAAGGGTCGATTCCCAGACTGTGCTCAATTATTGAACGGCTAACCCCGGCCAGATCGAGGGCCAACCAGGCGAAGACATCTTTGTTCTTGGACAGGCAGCAGAGGAGCTTCTCTTCTTCATGCGAAGTAAGGTCTTCGCTGATAATGACTGTCTGCCTGGGCGTGGCCTGGTCGAGGGGGACAGTCTTGGTCCCGTCGTTGCTCTGCAGCTGTGCCTTGTCGTGCTGCTTATTGGTTGGGCTGGCAGGCGCGGGGACCTCGCGTTGGGCCGTGAGGCAGTGCACGTTTCTTTGACCGGGCACGAAGTCCCGCTCTATGTTGCGCGCAGTCTGTTGATTGCCGAAGACTGTGATGACGCCTAACGGACCTGGTATCTTCATACATAGGTACAGTCCGTGAATGGCTGCTTCGAACTTATTGATGGAGCCCCGGCCCATGATGGCATTGTAAGGATATACCATGTCCACAATGTCAAAGGTTATTTGCTCGCTTCGGGCATTGGGTGCTACACCGAAGGAGAGAGGCAGCTCTATTTTGCCGACGGGGAAGGTGCCCTTGCCGCCGAAGCCATACAACGGGTTGTCCGAAGGCTTAAGCAGGCTGTGGCTTATGCCCATGCGATCGAAGGCGTGGAGGAAGATGATGTCCGCCTGACTTCCGTTGTCAACTAGGACTTTGTGCAGGTCCCAGCCTGCCACGCTGCAATTGATAACCATGGCGTCGCAGTGGGGGGCGCTGCGCAGGCCGACGTCCCGTGCGTCGAAGGTTAGCGGTATGTGGGACCACTTTGTCTGCACGACTGGGCCCGTGACGGCGACATGGTTGATGCTGCGGTAGTGGTCCCGCTTCTGCCGCTTGGTGTCGAAGTCAGTGCTGGACCCCCCAGTTATCATGTGGATGACTCCGCGATATGGTTGATCGGCGAAGTCTTCCTGCTTTGGGGCATGGGGGATGTTTTGATGTTGCTGGTGTGGTGGTGGGGGTGGAGGAGGTACGATTTGTACTTCCTGATGGTGTTGGTAAGCGTGGTGCGGTGGATGCGGGGCGGGAGCGTGGATATATGGTGGAGGGGGTTGCTGGTAATTGTGCGCGACAATTCTGGGGTTGTCGGCTGGCTGCGCCCGTGCCATTCTGTCTCTGGTAGCCTTCGTTTCGGGGCAGTCTTTGGTTTGGTGGGCGCAATCTTCGCCATGGAAGAGGCAGTAGAATCGGCGCGGCGGCTGCGCACGCCCTCGGCCCCTACCACGAGTGCCATTTCCGCGGCCCTGGGGGGGATATTCCTGGCGACGAGGGGGGTCAGCAGCGGGATGCTGGTTGGCGATGTTGTGCACTTGCTGCTGATTACGGCCGTCTCGACCGGAGTCTGGCTGCAGAGTCCTTGTCCACGTGCGGCTGGACTGTGGAGCATCTTTTGGCTTCCTTTGGGACTCAATCTTGCGCTGGTGGAGCTCTTCGGATCTGGCGTACTTTTCAAACAGCTGATATAACTCCTGGAGGTTCTTTGGCGGATCTCTGATGCAGTGGCTGTAAAGGACGCCGGCGTGAAGGCCACTGATAGCATAGTGGATGGCAATCTGGTCATCGACTGAGGGCAGCTGTGATTTGAGTGTTAAAAATTTGCGGTAATACTCCCTCAGAGTCTCCTTTTCCAGCTGCTTGCAGAGCGAGAGTTCGGCCAGGGCGTCGGTGTCTGGGCGGTACCCTTGGAAGTTGAGCAGGAACTTGTCCCGGAGACTTCTCCAGGAATCAATGGACAGCGGAGGCAACCTGGTGAACTAGGTGAGTGCTGGGCCCTCGAGGGCGATGATGAAAGACTTCGCCATTGTGGCGTCGTCCCCTCCGGAAGATGCAACGGCGACCTGATAACTCATTATGTATTGAGCCGGGTCGATGCTGCCGTTGTACTTGGGATAGGTCCCTGCCCGGAAGTTAGCTGGCCAAGGCGTCACTTGCAGGTGTGGTGCCAGGGGACTTCGCTCATCGAGATAGTTGACCCCTTGGAATGGCGCGGCGTGCGGGAAGGTGTGGTCGCGTTGGGGGAAACGCGGGTCCTCCGGTTGCGCGCGGTGTTGCAGGGGTGGCCCATGCTGCAGGCCGAGGTGGCCTTCGCGCGTGTCTTCGAGTTGTGCGCGCTGCTGGAGGGGTGACTCATGCTGTAGGCCGAGGTGGCCTTCGCGCTGCATCAGCGCAATCTCCCGCTCGAGTTCCTGGGCCTTCTGCTCTTCGTCGCGTATCATTTGCCGCACTTTGGCTAGTGCGGACACACGCTATGTAACACCCTGAATTTGGGGGTATAAAATTTCTTTGCTCATATTCACAAATTCAGGTGTTACTTCCTTTTCTCATCCTTCCTCATTCTTTTCTCTCTCATTTCTATAGGAGCTAAGTGCTTATTTTACTTGTAATTATAGTTTATTATGTTAAACCCTAAGGGAGTATGAATTGTTGCATCATGTTGAACCCTAGATTTCACTTTTGCTTGGTGCATAATTCTTGGAAGGTTTGGTTTGAATTTGTGGCTTGTTTGAATTTGAATCAAATGGAGAAAATAAAAAGAAAAGGGAAAGGAAATTCCAAAATAAAAGAAAAAGGCAAAGCAGCCCAAACCCGCCGCCCCCTCAGCCTTTCGGCCCATCAGGCCCAGCTCGCGCGCGCGCCCTCCCGCTCCTTCTCTCTCTGCGCAGCGGGCCCCGCCTGTCGGCGCAGCGGCCTCCCGTGCGCCCGCTCTCCCTCTCTCTGCTCGGCCAGCCCCACCTGTCGGCGCTCCCGTCCCCCCCGCGTGCGCCCGCCCCCTCGCTCTCTCTCTGCTCGCGGGCCCGGCTTGTCAGCTTCGCCGTTCTCGCGTAACCGCCGCCGAGTCGCGCGCGCCCGCGGTCTCCGCGCCCACGTCGCGCGTGGGGAGCTCACCCCAACCCCGCCCTCGGCCACTAGAGCCCCGAGTCCCACTCGCCCTCGCCCCCTCCCTCATTTTGCGCACCAACCGGCCCTCTCTCTCGCCCTCTCCCTCGCTGCGCGCACGCCCGAGCGCCATTGCCGCGATCCGCCGCCGCCCGAGTTTGTTCCGTCGTCGCCGTTGGAGCTCCGCCGCGTCCCTTGCCACGGTGAGCTCCGCCCCGACGCCCGCGACCCGGGACGCGCCCCAATTCCCTCTCCCCCTCCCTATTTCTCTCTGCCCGCGCTCACCCGTCGTCCGCCGTGCAGCCGCCGCCGTCGCCCCGGGCCACCGTCGCGTCTCCGTCGCCGCCAAGGAGTTCCCGGAGCCCGCCTTGAGGTAAGGGACCTCTCCCGCCCCTATCGCCCCTTGTTTTGCTCTCTGCCGTGTGTAATTCCTCGCCGGAGTAGAGTAATCCCGCCGCCGAGCCGCCCCGCCGTGAATCGCCCCCCTCCGGTGCCCCTACCCCGACCCAGACCCTACCGGAGAACTCCCCGCGCCCTCCCCGACCTCCCCGGCCACTCAGGTCGCCCCGGGAGCCCGCCAGGCCCCCGCTCCCCTCGTCTCCGGCGAGCTCCTCCGCCATTGGCGCGAGCGCCGCCGCCCCAGCTAGCCGTAGGAGAGGCTCAGCCTGGCCACCCAATCCCCGCCGTTCACCCGAGATCGGGCGGCCCTGATTTAATTAGCCCCGCCTCTCTGTCCGCCCGACCCCGCTTGTCAGCTCGCCCGCGCGCTCGCGCTGTCCGCCCGGCCCCGCCTGCCAGTCGTCCGCGCCCGCTCTGTCCGCCCGGCCCCGCCTGCCAGTCGTCCGCGCCCGCTCTGCCCGCCCGGTCCCGCCTGCCAGTCGCCCGCGCGCTCGCGCTGTCCGCCCGGCCCCGCCTGTCGGTCCGCCCGCGCGCTCTGCCCGCCCGGTCCCGCCTGTCAGCCACCCTGAGCCACCGCGCGCCCGCGCGCCCACCGCAGGATCTAATCCTGGCCGTTGATCTGAGATCTAACGGCTGTAAGCGCCCGATACCCCTTCGCCCGCGCTTTTTCTTAAAGAACCCCCCGGTTTTCGGGATTTTGCGCCCGCCGTCCCTGGTTTCTCGCAGTTAAGTCCTCAGCCCTTTTACTTAATTCAAAATAGGTCCCTAGGGCATATTTTCAACCCCTAAACTTGTAAAATTCATAACTTTGCCATATGAACTCCAAATTAGGTGCTTCAAATTGCAAAATGTTCATAAAATTATTATCTATCTGATTATGCACTGTTTTCCTGCTGTTTCCATGCTCCAATTAATGGTTAATCTTTAGGATAGGATTAAGGTTATTGGAACTCTATTTTGGGATAAATAAAAGGTAGTAGACTTTAATAAAAGTTGGAGCACTTAAGTTTATGGACTCAAACCCTTAAGTTTAGGAACTTAAACCAGATAATTATTTAATTCCACCACTGACTTAAACCTGAGTAGTGGATAATGACTTATTTTGTATAGTCCTCTACCCCAGACCTAGGAAACACCAGAGTGCCTATCCCTTTTCTGTAATGAATTTATGACCACCTTCTGCTGCATATGTTTGGTATATTGTTTTTGTTTGTTATTTCCCAAGTGCATAGTGTGAATGATTGCTTTACGTAGACAACGAGCAGTCTGTGTTTCCCGAGGAGGTTGCAGAGGAAGTCCCTGAGCAACAGTTTGGTGAAGGCAAGTGTCCTCTGACCCATTATGTCCTATTCACTTATAATTCACTATCCCGCATTACTTAATTGAAACCTAAGGATTGACTAGCTTTATATTTACCTTATCCTTGATGACCTTTTGGGTTATTATGGTTAGCATTTTGCTTTTGCCTTAACTTAATCAATGAACATGATGTGACTATTTATGATACGATACTGTTACCCTGATGATGTTGATGATCTTGTGATACTCTAGGGGGCTCAGGCTGTTTCCTGAGTACCTCTCCGTAAGGACCTGTTCGTTGAGAGACCACCCGGGATAACAGTGCAACCATGAGGGTGAAATGGGGTGCCCTTAGCTAATTAATTAGAGGAACTAGAGGTGTAGTTGCTTCGCCGTCGTGCCGTCAATGGGGTCCAGGCACAGTGCTTGCTCTGCCGAGGCTGAGTGCCGAGGTTCTTTCGTTTTGCTTTTTGTTAGTCACTCTCCTGCGGGGAGGGGTACTGTGTTTATCAAACTGGAGAAACCTAACGGGCAGCTATGATCTCTAGGGAATCTTTGTAAAAGCTACGTAGTGATACCCTGCCGGACCACCTAGGTAGTGGTCAATGGGGATTAGCTCTCCCCGGGCAGAAAGGGAATCATGACTCATGGGTAAAGTGTGCGACCTCTGCAGAGGGTAGTGAAACTGATATATCAGCCGTGCTCACGGTTAAGAGCAACCTTGGGATCCTCTTTGATTAGAGATACAGATGGTTCGAGATACAAGGATTATGTTATGGTTTTGGTTCGAATATGATGATGTTGTTCCTCGATGAGGAAAGGGTTCATGGGCTGGTTAATGATAAAATCTGGCTTCTACTAATGATAAATACCTGACCAACTAAAAGCAACTGCTTGAGCCTAACCCCATATAAAGCTAGTCCACTTCAGCCAAACGGGACATTTGCTGAGTACGTTGATGTGTACTCATCCTTGCTTTACCACCAAACACCAGGTTGTCCGCATTGTAACCACTGCTCAGGAGAAGGTGAAGTCGTGGAAGGAGACTTCCAGGAGTTCCAAGACTACGACGAATTCTAGGTGTGGGTTGGCGGCAACCCCCCAGTCAGCTGCCTGTGAAGGCCTTATCTTTACTGCGTTTCGCTTAGCACTTTGATCTAACTGTTAAGTCGATGACTATGTGGATGTCTATGACTCTGTGATGTAATAAGTTTTTACTCTTTTATGTTATTATTCGAGCATTGTGCGATGGTGTTCATTTATGTAATCGCTGTGTACGTGAGTTCTGATCCTGGCACGTACATAGTTCGCATTCGGTTTGCCTTCTGAAACCGGGTGTGACATAAGTGGTATCAAAGCCGTGCTGACTGTAGGACCGCTGACCTAGAGTAGCACTGGTCGTACTAAGGACTATTGACCTTCTCTCTCACCTTGACCTCTGATGTTACTTCAAAAGTCGGTCATCTCGACCAACCCTATGTTTCACTACATATATATATATATACTATATTATACCTTGTAAAATTTTTATCTTATTCTGTCTATGGTTTATTCACTTGTCATATTAGTTCTGCTCTTACTCTTATGCTTACGGTGTCTTTTGTAGATGGCTCGTCTTAGACACACTGCACGTAAGTCGGTGATTCCTTTCCTGCCGTCTCGACTTGCGGAGCGTCCTCTGCACCGCACCGTGTCCGGTCAGTCGAGTCACCTGGAGAGGCTGCACCACCGCCTGCGTGAGGAGCAGGAACGCCGACGCCAGCACAGAGAGCAGCAGGGCTCTTCCTCCTCATCCCAGCGTGAGGTGGAGTCCGTGAGGCCCCGTTCCTCTGTTGCCCAGCTGGAGGCGCCCCTTGCACCACCGCGGGACGCCTCGGCTGTTGGAGGAGCTGTTGGAGGAGGTCTTGGAGGAGACCCCGACGACGACGACTCAGACCACAGCACGGAGTCTTCTGAGCCGCAGGAGGCGGAAGGATGGGTCGCCCGACCCATCACTCGTGACGCCGCTCGCGGTTGTCACTTCCACGACGCACTCGACACCTTGCTGCGCCAGGCTTTCGACCGGCACACCTGGTCGATCGAGTATCGTTGTGTAGTCTACCAGCACAGTCGCGGGAGGTACCCGGACCGCTGGGAGGCTACCTGCCTAGTTCGCCGTCCGGAGGATGACCTCCGGGGTGCGGAGGCCGTTTCGGAGCACTATTCCATCTCCGAGAGGGACACTGCAGAGGCGGCTATGCAGGATGCAGCACGACGTGCACTCTCCCAGTACTGTTCCTTGTTCGGTGGCGTGGCCGACGGTCTTAACCTTCGGTACTACCCCCGCCGCCCTACTGGCAGCACAGAGAGTGTGGTTGTCTCACCTGTTGGTGAGGCTAACCCTAGGTTGAGCAGCACAGTCAACCTAGTCGCAGTGCTTAACACTGAGCTGGACCACTCTCTGGACGAGCTGAGCAGGGCTCGAACGGAGATTGCGGAGTTGCGTGCTGAGCTGGCAGAGCGCCATCACCAGGAGGGTGGTTCTCCCGCTCCTGTTGGGACTCAGCACCCATACCGCTCGCCGCCACGTGGTCACCACACCTATGGTTCCCCTGTCTGTAAGACCAGGATAGATCTGGATCCTTAGATCGTTAGCGTCGAAGTTTGTAATAATTCTTAAGTCAGATGTCTCAGTCTTAGATAGTTAGTTTAGTTTGCTTATCAGTTGCTTCCATTTAGTTTAGTTTGCTTATCAGTTGCTTTCATGCTTGTTATGATGAACTTGTGCTGGATTCGAATCTTTGTAATGACTGTTGCCAACCTGTGGGTTTCCCCTGCAGTTTGGCATAGCTAGTAATGTTAATGAAGTCAGTTATTTAGTTGGGAAGCCATTTACTTCTACTTTCCTTTCTATCTGAGAAGCTGTGTTGAATCATTATGAGGATCAGTGAAGCTCTTTGTTCACTCAGTGTCATGAAGAATTCTGTATTCTCTTTTCTTATGCTGGAGGGTTGTAAGATCAACGCTGATGTATGAATGTCTTCCACAGATGTCTGACAACAGGCGCCGATGCAACAGGCGTGCTCAGCAAGAGCAGCATGACCAGCAAGAGGAGCAACCGAGGCAGCCTCCCCCACCACCCCCGATGACAGTGGAGCAGATGTTCTTGATGCAGACTCAGGCAGTGCAGGCCATTGGGCAGACTCTGGCAGCTATGCAGCAGGCTCAACAGCAACCCCAACCCCAAATGCAAGTGCAGATGCCCCAGATGCCACGGGATAAGCGTGGTGAGTTCATGAGAGGGCACCCTCCTACCTTCGCCCATTCCGCCGACCCCATGGATGCAGAAGACTGGCTGCGCGCAGTGGAGAGAGAACTGCGCACCGCTCAATGTGACGATAGGGAGAAGGTTCTGTATGGCCCCCGTCAGCTAAGGGGAGCAGCCCAGTCCTGGTGGGAGTCCTACCTCGCCACACATGCTGACCCCGAAGCCATCACTTGGGAGGAATTCAGCGAGAGTTTCCGCAGGTACCATGTGCCAGAGGGACTGATGATCGTGAAGAAGGAGGAGTTTCTGGCTCTGAAGCAGGGACCCCTGTCTGTTAGTGAGTACAGAGACAAGTTTCTGCAGCTATCTCGTTATGCACCTGAGGATGTCAACACTGATGCTAAAAGGCAGTACAGGTTCATGAGAGGTTTGGTGGATCCCCTGCATTACCAGCTGATGAACCACACCTTCCCCACCTTCCAGCACCTGATCGACAGGGCAGTTATGACTGAGAAGAAGCGTAAGGATATGGAAGATCGGAAGCGCAAGATGAGCGGACCCCAGACCGGAGGCATCAGCCGTCCACGTTTCTCAGGCAGTTCATCTCAGCAAGGCAGGCCCGGTCACCCACAGGGATATCAGAATCAGAATCAGCGTCCGCATCAGCAGCAGTTTCAGAGGCAGTATCAACAGCAACAGCAACAGCAGTATCGTCAGCACAGCCAGCAAGGGGGTAATCAGTATCAGAAGCAGAACAACCAGGCACCTCGCCTTCCTACCCCAGCAGCAAACCAGAGCAACCAAGCAGCCCCAGCACAAGGAGGAGGCAGAGGATGTTTCCACTGCGGAGAGCAAGGCCACTGGGCGATGCAGTGCCCGAAGAAGGCGGCGCAGCAGCAGACCAACCCCAATGCTCCAACAAGGCAAGGTGTACTGCAGCCAACGACAGGCAATCGTAACCAAGCGTACAACCGTGGAAAGGTGAACCACTTGGAGGCCGAAGCGATCCAGGATGCACCAGATGTGGCAGTAGGTATGTTTTCAGTCGAATCTCATCCCACGAAAGTGCTATTTGATACTGGTGCAACTCATTCATTTGTCACTGCAACCTGGGTAGAATTGCATAACATCTCAGTAGAGGCAATGATGCCGCCCATGAGGATTAATTCAGTTGGTGGCAAGGTGCAAACAGATAAAATATGCTCAAATATAAGGGTGGAAATAAGGGGGATAGGGTTCCCCAGTGACTTAATAGTAATAGACACCCCTGGGATAGATGTCATTCTAGGGATGAATTGGTTAATGAGGTATGAAGCGAATATTAGCTGTGACAAGAGGACTGTAACATTGAAGTCCCCGTCAGGAGAAGAGGTAGTGGCTGAGCTAAGGATGCCTAAATCAGCGGAGGGTGTCTGTCACCAGATTTCAGTTGATAGTAAGGAGCCCAACCCGCTCGAGACTATCAAGGTTGTGTCGGACTTTCCGGACGTATTTCCCGAGGAGCTAACGGGCATGCCACCCGAGAGAAAGGTTGAGTTTGCCATAGAGCTTATCCCTGGTACCGCCCCCATTTCCAAAAGGGCCTACCGAGTGTCTGGACCAGAATTGGTGGAACTCAAGAAGCAGATAGACGAGATGTTAGAGAAGGGTTACATCAGACCAAGTACCTCGCCTTGGGCCGCACCGGTGTTGTTTGTAGAGAAGAAAGATGGTACCAAAAGGATGTGCATAGACTACAGAGCCTTGAATGAAGTCACAGTCAAGAACAAGTACCCCCTGCCGAGGATAGAAGATTTGTTTGACCAGCTCAGAGGTGCCAGCGTATTCTCGAAGATAGATCTGAGGTCAGGCTACCATCAACTCAGAATCCGACCCTCGGACATACCGAAGACAGCATTCATCACCAAGTACGGGTTATATGAATTCACAGTTATGTCCTTTGGTTTGACAAATGCGCCAGCTTTCTTTATGTACCTGATGAACAGTGTGTTCATGGATTATCTGGACAAGTTTGTGGTAGTGTTTATCGATGACATTCTCATATATTCCAAAAGTGAGGAAGAGCATGTGGAGCATTTGAAGATGGTATTGCAAAGGCTACGAGAGCAACAGCTGTATGCCAAGCTGAGCAAATGCGAGTTCTGGATTCATGAAGTCTTGTTTCTGGGTCACATCATAAATCAAGAAGGGTTGGCAGTGGATCCAAAGAAAGTGGCAGATATCCTGAATTGGAAAGCACCAAAGGATGTTCGTGGGATCAAGAGTTTCATTGGAATGGCTGGGTATTACAGGCGTTTCATCGAAGGCTTCTCAAAGATTGCAAGACCAATGACAGCGTTACTAGCGAAGAAAGTTGAGTTCAAGTGGACCCAAAAGTGTCAGGAAGCATTTGAAGAACTGAAAAACAGATTGACCACAGCGCCTGTGTTAGTTCTGCCTGATGTTCACAAGCCATTCTCAGTGTATTGCGATGCTTCTTACACTGGATTGGGATGTGTGCTAATGCAAGAAGGAAGAGTTGTAGCATATTCATCTCGGCAGCTGAAGATCCATGAGAAAAATTATCCCACACATGATCTGGAGTTGGCAGCAGTAGTTCATGCTTTGAAGACCTGGAGACATTACTTGTATGGACAGAAGTGCGACATCTACACAGATCATAAAAGTCTGAAGTACATATTTACCCAGTCAGAGTTAAACATGAGGCAGCGAAGATGGTTGGAATTGATCAAAGACTATGAGTTGGAGATACATTACCATCCGGGCAAAGCCAATGTGGTTGCAGATGCTCTGAGCAGGAAGAGTCAAGTCAATATGTTGGCCACGTACCCAATGCCATATGAGTTAGCCAAGGAGTTCGATAGATTGAGCCTTGGGTTTTTGAACAGTACGCAAGGAGTAACAGTGGAATTAGAGCCCACTCTAGAGCGGGAGATCAAAGAAGGGCAGAAGGATGATGAAAGCATCAACAAGATCCGGCAGCTAATCTTAGAAGGAAGAGGCAAAGACTTTCGAGAGGATGAAGAGGGAGTAATATGGTTCAAGGACCGATTGTGTGTCCCCGACCTCAAACCTATTCGGGAGCTGATCCTAAAGGAAGCTCATGAGACAGCCTACTCCATACACCCGGGAAGTGAAAAGATGTACCAGGATTTAAAGAGGAGGTTTTGGTGGTATGGCATGAAAAGAGAGATCGCAGAATATGTTGCCATCTGTGATAGCTGTCAGAGAACCAAAGCAGAGCATCAAAGGCCCGCCGGATTGTTGCAGCCATTGCGGATTCCCCAGTGGAAGTGGGATGAGATCGGGATGGATTTTATAGTTGGCCTACCTCGTACCCGGGCCGGTTATGATTCCATCTGGGTGGTTGTGGACCGATTAACAAAGGTGGCCCATTTCATACCTGTGAAGACCACATACACCGGAGCAACGTTAGCTGAGTTATACATGTCACGGATAGTTTGCCTTCATGGTGTGCCGAAGAAGATAGTGTCAGACCGAGGAACGCAGTTCACCTCTCATTTTTGGCAGCAGCTACAAGAAGCCTTGGGCACCCATTTGAACTTCAGCTCGGCTTATCATCCGCAAACAGACGGTCAGACTGAAAGAACTAATCAGATCCTAGAAGATATGCTGAGAGCCTGTGCGTTGCAAGACAAGTCAGGATGGGACAAAAGGTTACCTTATGCAGAATTCTCCTACAACAATAGTTACCAAGCCAGCTTGAAGATGTCGCCGTTTCAGGCACTCTATGGACGGAGTTGTAGAACTCCGCTGCATTGGGACCAGCCTGGTGAGAGACAGGTGTTTGGCCCCGACATTTTGCGTGAAGCCGAAGAGAATATCAAAATGGTTCGGGAGAATCTGAAGATAGCACAATCAAGGCAGCGAAGCTATGCGGACCGAAGGAGAAGAGAACTGAGTTTCGAAGTAGGAGATTACGTCTATCTGAAGGTGTCACCTATCAGGGGAGTCAGAAGGTTCGGAGTTAAAGGTAAGTTAGCACCCCGGTACGTTGGACCATATCAGATTCAAGCAAAGCGTGGAGAAGTGGCTTATCAACTCGACCTACCAGAAAGTTTGTCAACAGTGCACAATGTGTTCCACGTGTCACAATTGAAGAAGTGTCTGCGAGTACCAGAAGAACAGTTGCCAGTGGAGGGTTTGGAAGTCCAGGAGGATCTGACATACATAGAGAAGCCAACGCAGATTCTGGAGTTTGCAGACAGAGTCACCCGGAGGAATACCATCAGAATGTGCAAAGTCAGATGGGGTCACCATTCGGAGGAAGAAGCAACCTGGGAACGAGAAGATGACCTGAAGGCCAAATACCCTGAACTCTTTGCTGACCAACCTTGAATCTCGGGGGCGAGATTCTTTTAAGGGGGATAGGTTTGTAACACCCTGAATTTGGGGGTATAAAATTTCTTTGCTCATATTCACAAATTCAGGTGTTACTTCCTTTTCTCATCCTTCCTCATTCTTTTCTCTCTCATTTCTATAGGAGCTAAGTGCTTATTTTACTTGTAATTATAGTTTATTATGTTAAACCCTAAGGGAGTATGAATTGTTGCATCATGTTGAACCCTAGATTTCACTTTTGCTTGGTGCATAATTCTTGGAAGGTTTGGTTTGAATTTGTGGCTTGTTTGAATTTGAATCAAATGGAGAAAATAAAAAGAAAAGAGAAAGGAAATTCCAAAATAAAAGAAAAAGGCAAAGCAGCCCAAACCCGCCGCCCCCTCAGCCTTTCGGCCCATCAGGCCCAGCTCGCGCGCGCGCCCTCCCGCTCCTTCTCTCTCTGCGCAGCGGGCCCCGCCTGTCGGCGCAGCGGCCTCCCGTGCGCCCGCTCTCCCTCTCTCTGCTCGGCCAGCCCCACCTGTCGGCGCTCCCGTCCCCCCCGCGTGCGCCCGCCCCCTCGCTCTCTCTCTGCTCGCGGGCCCGGCTTGTCAGCTTCGCCGTTCTCGCGTAACCGCCGCCGAGTCGCGCGCGCCCGCGGTCTCCGCGCCCACGTCGCGCGTGGGGAGCTCACCCCAACCTCGCCCTCGGCCACTAGAGCCCCGAGTCCCACTCGCCCTCGCCCCCTCCCTCATTTTGCGCACCAACCGGCCCTCTCTCTCGCCCTCTCCCTCGCTGCGCGCACGCCCGAGCGCCATTGCCGCGATCCGCCGCCGCCCGAGTTTGTTCCGTCGTCGCCGTTGGAGCTCCGCCGCGTCCCTTGCCACGGTGAGCTCCGCCCCGACGCCCGCGACCCGGGACGCGCCCCAATTCCCTCTCCCCCTCCCTATTTCTCTCTGCCCGCGCTCACCCGTCGTCCGCCGTGCAGCCGCCGCCGTCGCCCCGGGCCACCGTCGCGTCTCCGTCGCCGCCAAGGAGTTCCCGGAGCCCGCCTTGAGGTAAGGGACCTCTCCCGCCCCTATCGCCCCTTGTTTTGCTCTCTGCCGTGTGTAATTCCTCGCCGGAGTAGAGTAATCCCGCCGCCGAGCCGCCCCGCCGTGAATCGCCCCCCTCCGGTGCCCCTACCCCGACCCAGACCCTACCGGAGAACTCCCCGCGCCCTCCCCGACCTCCCCGGCCACTCAGGTCGCCCCGGGAGCCCGCCAGGCCCCCGCTCCCCTCGTCTCCGGCGAGCTCCTCCGCCACTGGCGCGAGCGCCGCCGCCCCAGCTAGCCGTAGGAGAGGCTCAGCCTGGCCACCCAATCCCCGCCGTTCACCCGAGATCGGGCGGCCCTGATTTAATTAGCCCCGCCTCTCTGTCCGCCCGACCCCGCTTGTCAGCTCGCCCGCGCGCTCGCGCTGTCCGCCCGGCCCCGCCTGCCAGTCGTCCGCGCCCGCTCTGTCCGCCCGGCCCCGCCTGCCAGTCGTCCGCGCCCGCTCTGCCCGCCCGGTCCCGCCTGCCAGTCGCCCGCGCGCTCGCGCTGTCCGCCCGGCCCCGCCTGTCGGTCCGCCCGCGCGCTCTGCCCGCCCGGTCCCGCCTGTCAGCCACCCCGAGCCACCGCGCGCCCGCGCGCCCGCCGCAGGATCTAATCCTGGCCGTTGATCTGAGATCTAACGGCTGTAAGCGCCCGATACCCCTTCGCCCGCGCTTTTTCTTAAAGAACCCCCCGGTTTTCGGGATTTTGCGCCCGCCGTCCCTGGTTTCTCGCAGTTAAGTCCTCAGCCCTTTTACTTAATTCAAAATAGGTCCCTAGGGCATATTTTCAACCCCTAAACTTGTAAAATTCATAACTTTGCCATATGAACTCCAAATTAGGTGCTTCAAATTGCAAAATGTTCATAAAATTATTATCTATCTGATTATGCACTGTTTTCCTGCTGTTTCCATGCTCCAATTAATGGTTAATCTTTAGGATAGGATTAAGGTTATTGGAACTCTATTTTGGGATAAATAAAAGGTAGTAGACTTTAATAAAAGTTGGAGCACTTAAGTTTATGGACTCAAACCCTTAAGTTTAGGAACTTAAACCAGATAATTATTTAATTCCACCACTGACTTAAACCTGAGTAGTGGATAATGACTTATTTTGTATAGTCCTCTACCCCAGACCTAGGAAACACCAGAGTGCCTATCCCTTTTCTGTAATGAATTTATGACCACCTTCTGCTGCATATGTTTGGTATATTGTTTTTGTTTGTTATTTCCCAAGTGCATAGTGTGAATGATTGCTTTACGTAGACAACGAGCAGTCTGTGTTTCCCGAGGAGGTTGCAGAGGAAGTCCCTGAGCAACAGTTTGGTGAAGGCAAGTGTCCTCTGACCCATTATGTCCTATTCACTTATAATTCACTATCCCGCATTACTTAATTGAAACCTAAGGATTGACTAGCTTTATATTTACCTTATCCTTGATGACCTTTTGGGTTATTATGGTTAGCATTTTGCTTTTGCCTTAACTTAATCAATGAACATGATGTGACTATTTATGATACGATACTGTTACCCTGATGATGTTGATGATCTTGTGATACTCTAGGGGGCTCAGGCTGTTTCCTGAGTACCTCTCCGTAAGGACCTGTTCGTTGAGAGACCACCCGGGATAACAGTGCAACCATGAGGGTGAAATGGGGTGCCCTTAGCTAATTAATTAGAGGAACTAGAGGTGTAGTTGCTTCGCCGTCGTGCCGTCAATGGGGTCCAGGCACAGTGCTTGCTCTGCCGAGGCTGAGTGCCGAGGTTCTTTCGTTTTGCTTTTTGTTAGTCACTCTCCTGCGGGGAGGGGTACTGTGTTTATCAAACTGGAGAAACCTAACGGGCAGCTATGATCTCTAGGGAATCTTTGTAAAAGCTACGTAGTGATACCCTGCCGGACCACCTAGGTAGTGGTCAATGGGGATTAGCTCTCCCCGGGCAGAAAGGGAATCATGACTCATGGGTAAAGTGTGCGACCTCTGCAGAGGGTAGTGAAACTGATATATCAGCCGTGCTCACGGTTAAGAGCAGCCTTGGGATCCTCTTTGATTAGAGATACAGATGGTTCGAGATACAAGGATTATGTTATGGTTTTGGTTCGAATATGATGATGTTGTTCCTCGATGAGGAAAGGGTTCATGGGCTGGTTAATGATAAAATCTGGCTTCTACTAATGATAAATATCTGACCAACTAAAAGCAACTGCTTGAGCCTAACCCCATATAAAGCTAGTCCACTTCAGCCAAACGGGACATTTGCTGAGTACGTTGATGTGTACTCATCCTTGCTTTACCACCAAACACCAGGTTGTCCGCATTGTAACCACTGCTCAGGAGAAGGTGAAGTCGTGGAAGGAGACTTCCAGGAGTTCCAAGACTACGACGAATTCTAGGTGTGGGTTGGCGGCAACCCCCTAGTCAGCTGCCTGTGAAGGCCTTATCTTTACTGCGTTTCGCTTAGCACTTTGATCTAACTGTTAAGTCGATGACTATGTGGATGTCTATGACTCTGTGATGTAATAAGTTTTTACTCTTTTATGTTATTATTCGAGCATTGTGCGATGGTGTTCATTTATGTAATCGCTGTGTACGTGAGTTCTGATCCTGGCACGTACATAGTTCGCATTCGGTTTGCCTTCTGAAACCGGGTGTGACACGCTAGCACTTGGCCTCCAGTATCTCCTTCTGCCTCTGGAGATTGCGGTTCTTGAGGCGCAGGGCGCGCAGCTGTAGCTGTTCTTCTGCTGAGACGCCGAGGACTTCACCGTCCTCGGTGAGGTCCGCGCCCTCCGGTGGTGCGAAGCCAGAGGGTGGCTGTGGTTGTCCCTCAGGGTCGCAGGTGCGGAGGGTGTCGTCTTCGCAGGCGCGAGGAACATCGTCTTCAGTGGCCTCTTGGTGGGTGGATTGGGTGAGGGCGAGGGCCTTGCCCTTTCTTGCGGCGAGCAGTGCTGCCTTCGCAGCATCGTCAGCCTTCGGGTTAGCTCTCTTGGGTGCCATCGCGGGTGGTTTTCTTGTAGCACGAACGATGGGCGCCAAATGTTGGAACTTGCTCTCAGTTGCAAGGGGATCCAACAAGGGTGAACAGTGACGTCAACAGGGCACTCGCGCTAGATGGCAAAAGCTCTGTTAATCTGGCCTCTCACGGGCACTGTGCAGGGGTATTTATAGGTACCTGAGCGCGCAGCGCCTTGAGCTAAGGACGCATGTGCCCTCAGCTACCTAGGTTATCCCTAGAATATTCCCATAAAGCGGGGTTACAGACCGTAATTACAGGGGTGCCTTTACAAATTAGGCCCGTAACGCACGGTGGCCACGCGGGGCCCGTTACGATGGGCCAGATCGCACGTGGGCCTCTGAGCTGGACGAGGCCGCACTGTGGGATGCCCTTCGTCGCCGGTCTTTGTCTGGTGCGGAACAAGCGAAGGGTGTCCCTGCCTATTTTGTTTCTGTTAGCTCAGCTGCTGCTGCGAAGGCTTCGAGCGAAGGGTGGCGCCTTTGCCTTCGCCCCAACAATGAACATGGGATTATGTCACACCCGGTTTTGGAAGGCAAACCGAATGCGAACTATGTACGTGCCAGGATCAGAACTCACGTACACAGCGATTACATAAATGAACATCAATGCACATTGCTCGAATAGTAACTTAAAAGAGTATTAACTTATTACATCACAGAGTCATAGACATCCACATAGTCATCAACTTAACAGTTAAATCAAAGTGCTAGCGAAACGCAGTAAAGATAAGGCCTTCACAGGCAGCTGACTGGGGGTTGCCGCCAACCCACACCTAGAATTCGTCGTAGTCTTGGAACTCCTGGAAGTCTCCTCCCACGGCTTCGCCTTCTCCTGAGCAGTGGTTACAATGCGGACAACCTGGTGTTTTGTGGTAAAGCAAGGATGAGTACACATCAACGTACTCAGCAAATGTCCCGTTTGGCTGAAGTGGACTAGCTTTATGTGGGGTTAGGCTCAAGCAGTTGCTTTTAGTTGGTCAGGTATTTATCACTAGTAGAAGCCAGATTTTAGCATTAACCAACCCATGAACCATTTCCTCATCGAGGAACAACATCATCATATTCGAACCAAAACCATAACATAATCCTTGTATCTCGAACCATCTATATCTCTAATCAAAGAGGATCCCAAGGCTGCTCTTAATCGTGAGCACGGCTGATATATCAGTTTCACTACCCTCTGTAGAGGTCGCACACTTTACCCATGAGTCATGATTCCCTTTCTACCCGGGGAGAGCTAATCCCCATTGACCACTACCTAGGTGGTCCGGCAGGGCATCACTACGTAGCTTTTACAAAGATTCCCTAGAGATCATAGCTGCCCGTTAGGTTTCTCCAGTTTGATAAACACAGTACTCCTCCCCGCAGGAGAGTGACTAACAAAAGCAAAACGAAAGAACCTCGGCACTCAGCCTCGGCAGAGCAAGCACTGTGCCTGGACCCCATTGACGGCACGACGGCGAAGCAACTACACCTCTAGTTCCTCTAGTTAATTAGCTAAGGGCATCCCATTTCACCCTCATGGTTGCACTGTTATCCCGGGTGGTCTCTCAACGAACAGGTCCTTACGGAGAGGTACTCAGGAAACAGCCTGAGCCCCCTAGAGTATCACCAGACCATCAACATCATCAGGATAACAGTATCATAAATAGTCACATCATGTTCATTGATTAAGTTAAGGCAATAGCAGAGTGCTAACCATAACAGCCCATAAGGTCATCAAGGATAAAGTAAAGTGTAAAGCTAGTCAATCCTTAGGTTTCAAGTAAGTAATGCGGGGTAGTAAGTTATAAATGAATAGGACATAATGGGACAGAGGACACTTGCCTTCACCAAACTGTTGATCAGGAACTTCCTCTGCAACTCCCTCGGGAAACACAGACTGCTCGTTGTCTACGTAAAGTAATCATTCACACAATGCACTTGGGAAATAACAAACAAAAATAATATACCAAACATATGCAGCAGAGAGATCACAAGTGTTGGGGACTTGTTCTCAAATGCTAAGGGTTAAGAACAAGGCAACATAAAAAGTGTTAAATGTTAAAGTCCTTCGTCCTTCGAAACATTATGCCCCTTCGGGAAATAATGAGTTTCGGACGAAGGTCATATGGGACATACCTTCGTAACTACAACGAATAATGACGAAGGACTCATATAAAGCACGAAATATAATATAAACAACATAAAATCATTTCTATTTTATTAACATGGAAAAATAGAAATGATTTCAAATTACAAATGTACCTTCGGTCTTGAAAGAAGGTATAAAATACAAGCGTGACGCAAAAGCAGAATGCCAAGTCAGCGTGAACAGTACGGGAGTACTGTTCATCTATTTATAGACGCGGGACGCAGCCCACGTAAAATTACATTCATGTCCATTACATTTGTTAACAGTTTATGGAAATCTGTCGAGGCCCCCGAAGTCTTTTCATCTTTAAGTCGGTTCTGTCGAATGCCAACGCGCCGAAGCTTCCCTGCGCACAGCTTCGGCCGCCCTCGACCTTCGTCTGGTTCAAGCTTCGTCCTGGTCGTGCTCCATATCCATAATTCTGAATCCGAAAATACCTGTTCATATAATCCACTTGGAAAACATTGTCAAATCATGTTTTTGAGGACCTTCGGAGGACGAAGGCCCCCAACAGTAGCCCCTCGCAATATTAATTTGTAAATAATAAATTCAGATTGCGATATGGACGAAGGCCTTGAGCCGAAGGTCCGAAAAAAACACCTTCCCTTTGCTAGAATAGCAACATTCACTGACAAGCGGGGCCTTTTAATTTTCAGCGCTCTAGGCGTATAAATATGATCACATCGCGAACTCATTTGTTACGCACACTTGCCTTTTGCTTCGGCCCACTAAAATTTTTAGCGCTTGTTCATTAAGATTTGCTGTTCTTTTTGATTTCGAAGCTTCGGCCTCGGGAAGAATTTTTGAGCGTTCCCGAAGATGTCTGAAGGCAAGAAGACCCCTGCTGAAACGAAGCTGAAGATCCCTGCTGAGACGAAGCTGAGTCTCGAGGAGGAGAAGAATCTAGGGTTCCTGATAGCGATGGCAGAGACTAATACAGAGAAAATTACGAAGGAAATTCTCGAAGGTTTATCTGAAGATTCTGATGACAGCGACAGCTATGATGTGGAAAGTGGTGGGGAAGAGGCCGAAGATCGACCATGGCGACCAAGTCACACAGTTTTTGGGAAAACGACCATCAAGCAGAGTCACATTGATAATATGAGGGGGCGATATTTCCGAGACATATCTATTGTGAGAGCTGATGCCGGGGAGAAGACTTCTCCCACCCCCGAAGAGGATGAAGTTGTGATTTTCCGAAGCTTCCTCAGGGCTGGGCTTCGATTCCCCCTGAGCAATTTTGTTGTTGAGGTACTAAAAACATTCCAAGTCTACCTTCATCAACTCACTCCCGAAGCTATTATAAGAATGGGGATTTTTGTCTGGGCTGCAAGAAGCCAAGGTTTGGAACCGAACGCTAAAAGCTTCTGCAACATTCATGAGTTATTATACGAGACGAAGCCCTGGGGAAAAGAGCAATACCACAACAACTTTGGGTGCTACAGCTTCGGCGCCCGCTCCGGGTCAAGCTGCCCTGTGCCGACCTTTCGGAAGAGGTGGCCCGGAGCCTGGATGACTGAATGGTTTTATGTAAAGAATGATCTAACAGCTCAAGAGAATGTGAAGAGTATTATTATGCACCCAATCTGGCAACGCTTCGGTCTTCGAAGGCCGAAGGTCGAAATGGACGAAGCCGCCGAAGAATGCCAAAGAGCCTTCGGGGTAGTTTGCTCGTTTATTGGGACAAGGGATTTGGTCCAAGAACACATCGCCTTCAGGGTATGGCCACTTGCAGAAAAGTGGGAAATGCCGAAGGAAACCATCAAAGAGTCCGACGAAGGCGGACTAGTCAGACTAAAGTACACATTCAAATATGCAGATAAATTTATTGAACCTGATGATGAGTGGCTGAAAAGCATTGAAACGTTAAGTGATGAATTACTTGGGGCATATTCGAAGGCTGAAAATACTGCACTATCAGCAGCCTTCGGAGGCCGAAAAAAGAAGAGACTGAACCGAGTGTTTGATGCAGTCGGGTTCTTCTACCCTGATTATTGTTATCCCATCCGAAGGCAAAAAAGGAAAAACATAACCTCTGAAAAAGAAGAAGCTGGAACCGCTCCTAGCGAGCCAGAACCAAAAGGAAAAAGGTTGAAGGTCCTTACACACCGACCACGCCATATTGAACCAGCTTCGGTGCCTGAGTTCACTGGAGAAACTTCTTCGGCCGCCGAAGCTGAACAGCCAACCTTGCTGCCAGAAATTGCAGAGATGGCCAAAGCACCATCGACAGGAAAAATGGAAGAAGCGAAAAATCTGTCTAAGGAAAAAGCATCAGAAATTTTAAGTCCTGTAGTAAATGTCGAAGCAGCAAAAATCCAAAAGGGTCCAATGGTGACCCCAAAAAGGAAGAGAATGGTAAATGTACTAGATGTCTTGGAGACAATTAAGTCTTCAAGCACAACTCCAAAAAAGAGTGTTGAAATTGCTGAAGCTTCTTCTGAAGCTCCGACGCAACAAGCCGAAGCTGAAGCTGGGCCTTCAGAGCCCTTCAGGGAACAAACTTTGGAAGCCGAAGCAATAAAAATACCAGAACCAACTTTACTTGAAGAGACTGACACTGCCGTCCCCGAAGCGCCTGCCAGCATGTGTGATTACATCATACGACATGCTTCGGGGAAAAAATTATCTGAAGAAGAAACTCATGAAGCTAACCATTATGCAAAGGAGCTAAAATATCCAAAGGGGGCAGTAATATTCAATGGGACAAATGAAGATGATTTTTTATACTGCCTGCCTGACAACAAAGAGCTCTCTGTCTGCCGAGAAATGGCCAGGAGTATTGGTTTCCCGAAGCTCGAATCTGGATTAAGCGCCATGACAAAAGAAGATCTCGCAGACAGTCTTGCGTACAACAGCCTGAAGGTATGGGAATTTAACGCTTGAAAAGAAAACCCTCTTGTATTATTATTATATTTTTTACCCGACACATTCGTTTTTTCTTATATGAATTCTTTTTCGTATAGGGCCTGATTCTAAGCAATGCGCTGAGAGCGCAAAAGAGCGCCGAAGATGAAAGTTATGAGATTGCGTTCAACAATTTGCGGTCCGAAGTTATCAAATTGAGGAACGAAGCTCTAGAAAAGGATAAAATTCTTCTTACGCTGATAGACAAAGTAAAAAAGGATGAAGCTGCTTCAAAAACCCAGGCCGAAGCCCACAAGCGTGAAATTAAAGATCTTCAGAAACAGCTGACTAGAGCTAGAGAGGAGCGCGTTCTTGAGGAAACAAAACGAGAACTCAGTGATCATATGGTCAACAAATTGGAGTTAAGAGTTAAAGAGCTTCGTACATCTCAAGGAAAGTGTTATGTCAAATCTATAGAATGTGTAAATAAAATTAAAACCAGCTTTGCCAGCGTGGGCGCCTTCTCCAGCGAAGAGAATTTCTCTCGAGGCAATCCCGAAGGTCCACTGGAATGGATTAGTCACGAAGCAGAGGCCTTCGAGGAGATCCTGAGCAGTCGCGGCGATATCTGCGCTTTTTCGGGCGCCAGAGGAATTGCCTCTGTCTTAGAGAAGAAAGGTTGCGATCATGTAAAACTTCTTGCTCAGTCCGAAGCTGCCTTATCTTCCGAAGACATTAAGGACCCCTCGGCCGAAGCAAGCGTGGTTGGCGGCAAATTTTTTACGGATATCTGGAACGACGGCGGCCGAGGAATGGCGCAAGAGATTATCCAAAGGAGTGAAAAAGGCATCCATGATGCTAGAAAAGTGGCGGAAACTACTGAAAAAAGTACGGAGCCCGAAAGGCAATTAGGTATTAATTAGTTGTTCTTATTGTGTTGTAATTTTTATTTCAAACTCTGCACTTAGTTTGTAATAGTGATGAAGAAATATTCTCTTCCCTCAGAAGCTGCTGGGTTGACTGCCGATCCCCACACAAAAGGAGATGAAGAAATCAAACAAATGGCCGAAGCTATCATGGACAAAGTTGTTGACCAACTTTTAAATGAAGTCGCCGAAGCAGTATTAAGAGAGGACTAGATGCTATTAGAAAAACATTTAAATTGTGTTCTGTGTAATATTTTGTACATTTGGATGTAATATACAAGTTTCTTTTCATTATTCAATTCTTCACGATGCATGAAACTCTATATACATACCTTTTTGAGCCTTCGGCGAAAAAACACCTTCCCTTCTTTTCATGCTTCGTGAAGAAGACATTCTTTGTTAAAATTATTCTGATGAATGACATCCATGCTTCGTGAAATCATTATCCGAAGCTATACTCCGAGGTTATACAATCTCAATATTGATCTGAAAAAGCTCACCCATGTCTCATAAAAATATTCTCCGAAGCTGTAATCCGAAGCTATACAATTTCGATATCACTTTCTCAGAGCATCCTTTCGAAGGTTGAGAGTGTCACTTTCTTTTGCCAAATGCAATATGATGTATGATGCTTATGTTATGCAAAATGATGTGATGATGTTATGCTATGCATGTGACATTTGTTCCGAAGATACTCATAAAATATATTCGTAAGCTCTGCATTCCCTTAGGAACGTCTTTGGAGCTTCTTCGTCTTTTACTTAGACGATCTCAGCGTTGACTTTTCGCTGTAAGCCTCCCTTAGGAGCTTCTTCGCCCTTTACTTAGGCGGTATCAGCGTTGACTTTTCGCTGTAAGCCTCCCTTAGGAGCTTCTTCGCCTTTTACTTAGGCGGTATCAGCGTTGACTTTTCGCTGTAGGCTCTGCATTCCTTTAGGAACGACTTCTGAGCAGAAAACTTACACTGCGCTCCCTTTGGAACGACTTTTTGTGATTTCGCAAACTTACGCTGCGTTCCTTAGAACGACTTTCTGTTACTCCGAAGGATTTTTAATTCGAAGGTCCTCCTTGGTAATGGAAAAAATTTTAAGCTTCAGCAACTTAAGCTTGTGGAACAAATAGATCTTCCTCGCGGAAAACAACGAAATTATTACATGAAAACTACCAATGTTTTTTGCTTCACAGAAAATAAAACTGAATAGGAAAGAGTGCTATCAAAGGTAGGATATGTGTCAATATATGTGCTTCGACTCTGGCACAGTGCTGTTAACTGTGCGAGCTTCGGACTGCTCTCTGAAGTCCCTCTGATGTGGAGTGTATTGACTCCCTTCTGGCTGTTGGCCTTGCTGCAATGGAGGTGGGGGCGGAAGCTGTTGCCAGGAAGCTTGAGGTTGACTTGCCGAAGCTACAGAAGCTGCAGGGTGGTTGTCTATGTATTGTGGGACATAAGGCGGATGATACGAAGCAGTATGCATGACCTGCTTCGGCTGAGCTTGCTGAGATGCAGCTTCGGCAATTTCCTTTTGCTTCTGGATTGTAATATGGCACGACCTAGTGGTATGGCCCTTGCCTTCTCCACAGAACAAGCAAAACAGTCTCCTTGGCTGATCTCCGAATCTTCCGCCGAAGCCCCTGGCGCCTCTGCCTCTTGGAGCTGGTGGCCGGAAGGAAGTTTGTTGTTGCCCCGAAGCCTGTGATGAGCATTGCGGTCTGTTCTGACTCCCCTTATCATCATTCTGAGTGTTGTGGATAGAACGGACATGTCTCGGGTAGTATCTTCCTCCGAAGCCCCTGGTCATTTCAGAAAATCTGAAGGCCTCCTCCCTTCTTTGACGAAAGTCATTGTCAGCACGAATGTACTCATCCATCTTTTGGAGCAATTTCTCCAAGGTCTGAGGAGGCTTTCTAGCAAAGTATTGAGCTGCAGGCCCAGGACGAAGCCCCTTGATCATGGCTTCGATAACGATTTCATTGGGCACCGTTGGTGCCTGCGCCCTCAATCGTAAAAACCTTCGGACATACGCCTGAAGGTACTCTTCGTGATCCTGAATACACTGGAACAGGGCTTGAGCTGTGACCGGCTTCGTCTGAAATCCTTGAAAACTGGTCAATAACATATCCTTCAGCTTCTGCCATGAAGTTATTGTTCCTGGCCGAAGGGAGGAATACCAGGTCTGAGCAACATTCCTAACGGCCATGACGAAAGACTTCGCCATGACTGCAGCATTGCCCCCGTACGAAGACACCGTTGCTTCGTAGCTCATCAAGAATTGCTTCGGGTCGGAGTGTCCATCAAACATGGGAAGCTGGGGTGGCTTATAGGATGAAGGCCAAGGTGTAGCCTGCAGCTCAGCAGACAGAGGAGAAGCATCATCAAAAACAAAATTTCCCTGATGGAAATTATCATACCAGTCATCTTCGTTGACGAAGCCCTCCTGATGAAGGTCTTTCTGATGAGGCCTTCTGTTCTGCTCATCGTGAGTAAGATGGCGGACTTCCTCAGAGGCTTCGTCTATCTGCCTTTGCAACTCAGCTAGGCGGGCCATCTTCTCCTTCTTCCTTTGTACTTGTTGGTGTAGCATCTCCATATCCCTGATTTCTTGGTCTAGCTCTTCTTCCTGAAGTGTTGGGCTGACAGCCTTTCTCTTCTGGCTTCGGGCCTCCCGAAGAGAGACGGTCTCCTGGTTGTGGTCCAACGGTTGCAGTGCTGAAGCCCCAGTCGCTGAAGCTTTCTTCGGCGCCATAGCTTCCGAAGGTGTTCAAAAAAGCTCGAAGTGGAAGTGAGTTCACCGGAGGTGGGCGCCAATGTTGGGGACTTGTTCTCAAATGCTAAGGGTTAAGAACAAGGCAACATAAAAAGTGTTAAATGTTAAAGTCCTTCGTCCTTCGAAACATTATGCCCCTTCGGGAAATAATGAGTTTCGGACGAAGGTCATATGGGACATACCTTCGTAACTACAACGAATAATGACGAAGGACTCATATAAAGCACGAAATATAATATAAACAACATAAAATCATTTCTATTTTATTAACATGGAAAAATAGAAATGATTTCAAATTACAAATGTACCTTCGGTCTTGAAAGAAGGTATAAAATACAAGCGTGACGCAAAAGCAGAATGCCAAGTCAGCGTGAACAGTACGGGAGTACTGTTCATCTATTTATAGACGCGGGACGCAGCCCACGTAAAATTACATTCATGTCCATTACATTTGTTAACAGTTTATGGAAATCTGTCGAGGCCCCCGAAGTCTTTTCATCTTTAAGTCGGTTCTGTCGAATGCCAACGCGCCGAAGCTTCCCTGCGCACAGCTTCGGCCGCCCTCGACCTTCGTCTGGTTCAAGCTTCGTCCTGGTCGTGCTCCATATCCATAATTCTGAATCCGAAAATACCTGTTCATATAATCCACTTGGAAAACATTGTCAAATCATGTTTTTGAGGACCTTCGGAGGACGAAGGCCCCCAACAACAAGTTCATGATAGAAAGGGGATAGGCACTCTGGTATTCCCTAGGTCTAGGGTAGAGGACTATACAAAATGATTCATTATCCACTAATCAGGTTTAAGTCAATGGTGGGGTTTAATCATTACATGGTTTTAAGTCCATAAACTTAGGTGCTCCCACTTTTATTAAAGTCTTCTATCTTTTATTTATCTCAATTAGGGGTTCCAATAACCTTAATCTTATCCTAATGATCAACTATTAATTGGGACATAAAAACAGCAGGGAAACATTGGTTAAATAGGTAGACAAAAATACTATGAGCATTTTGCAATTTGAAGCACCTAATTTGGAGTTCATATGACAAAGTTATGAATTTTACAAGTTTAGGGATTAAAAATATACCCTAAATACTTATTTTGAATTAAATAAAAGGTCCGAGGACCTAACCGTGAGAATCCAGGGACGGCGGGTTAAATTTCAGAAAACCGGGGGTCTCTTTAAGAAAACGCGCGGGCGAAGGGGTATCGGGCTCCTACGGCCGTCGGATCTCAGATCAACGCCCGAGATTAGATCCACGGGCGGGCGCGCGAGCGCGCGGCGGCCCGAGCGGCTGACAGGCGGGACCGGGCGGGCAGCGCGGGGCGGACGGCTGACAGGCGGGGCCGGGCGAGCAGCGCGGGCGCGGGCGGGCTGACAGGCGGGACCGGACGGCAGAGCGGGCGCGGGGTGTGAGGGAAGCGGCCCTGGGCCGTTGGATCTCCGGCGGACGGCTAGGATTGGGCCCGGGCTAATTGAATCAGGGCCGCCCGATCTGGGATGAACGGCGGGGGTCGAGTGGCCGGCCTTGGCCTTTCCTACGGCTAGCAGAGGCGGCGGCACTCGTCTCCGCGGCGGAGGACTCGCCGGAGACGAGGGGCGCGGGCGCTCTGCGGGTCTTTGGGGTGGCCCGAGCGGCCGGGAAGGTTGGGGAGGGCGCGGGGAATCATCCGGTGGGGGCTAGGTCGGGGCAGGGGCACCGGAGGGGGGCGGTTCACGGTGAAGCGACTCGGCGGTGGCGTTAATCAACTCTGACGAGGAATTAAGCGCAGCAGAGAGCAATAGAGAGGAAGGGAGAGGGCAGGGGAGGTTCCTTACCTCAAGACGGACTCCGGGGACTCCTCGGTGGCGACAAAGGCGCGACGACGGCCCGGGTCGGCGGTGGCGGACCCCCGCGGCTGCACGGAGGACGGCGGGTGAGCGCGGGCAGAGGGAAATAGGGAGGGGGAGGGGAAACTGGGGCGCGTCCCGGGTTGCGGACGTCGAGGCGAAGCTCACCGTGGCTGAAGGCACGGCGGAGCTCCAACGGCGACGGGGAAACGAGCTCGGGACGGCGGCGGTTCGCGGCGAAGGCGCTCTGGCGTGCGCGCAGCGAGGGGGAGGTGAGAGAGAGGCCTGCAGGTGCGCAAATGAGGGAGGGGGAGAGGGCGAGTGGGGTTCTGGGCTCAAGTGGACGGGGGCGGGGCGGTTGCGAGCTCCACGCGCGACGTGGGCGCGGAGTCCGCGGCAGAGCGCAGCTCGGGCGGCGGTTACGCGGGGAAGACGGGGCTGACAGGCCGGGCCCGCGAGCAGAGAGAGAGGGAGGCGGGCGCGGAGACGGCGGCCGCGCTGACGGGCGGGCCCGCCAGGGCAGAGAGAGCGGGGGGGGGGGGGGGGAAGAGGCGCGCGCGGGGTTGGGCCGGCTGGGCCGAAAGGCCGAGGGGGCGGCAGGGTTGGGCTTCTTTCCCTTTTTCTTTTATTCTGGTATTTGTTTTCTCTTTTCTTTTTATTTTCTCTATTTGATTCAAATTCAAATAAGCCACAAATTCAAATTAGACTTTTTGAGAATTATGCACCAAACAAAAGTGAAATCTAGGGTTCAACATGATGTAACAATTCATACTCCCTTGGAGTTTGAGCTAATAGGCTATAGTTACAAATAAAATAACCACTTTTCTCCTATAGAAATGAGAAAGAGAAGATTGGGGAAGGATGAGAAAAGAGAAGTAACACCTGAATTTGTGAATATGAGCAAAGAAATTTTATACCCCCAAATTCAGGGTGTTACAAACCTATCCCCCTTAAAAGAATCTCGCCCCGAGATTCAGGGTTGGTCAGCAAAGAGTTCAGGGTATTTGGCCTTCAGATCATCTTCTCGTTCCCAGGTTGCTTCTTCCTCAGAGTGGTGACCCCATCTGACTTTGCACATTCTGATGGTATTCCTCCGGGTGACTCTGTCTGCCAACTCCAGAATCTGCGTGGGCTTCTCTATGTATGTCAGATCCTCCTGGACTTCCAAACCCTCCACTGGCAACTGTTCTTCTGGTACTCGCAGACACTTCTTCAATTGTGACACGTGGAACACATTGTGCACTGCCGACAAACTTTCTGGTAGGTTGAGTTGGTAAGCCACTTCTCCATGCTTTGCTTGAATCTGATATGGTCCAACGTACCGGGGTGCTAACTTGCCTTTAACTCCGAACCTTCTGACTCCCCTGATAGGTGACACCTTCAGATAGACGAAATCCCCCACTTCGAAACTCAGTTCTCTTCTCCTTCGGTCCGCATAGCTTCGCTGTCTTGACTGGGCTATCTTCAGATTCTCCCGAACCATTTTGATATTCTCTTCGGCTTCAAGCAAAATGTCGGGGCCAAACACCTGCCTCTCTCCAGGCTGGTCCCAATGCAGCGGAGTCCTACAACTCCGTCCATAGAGTGCCTGAAACGGTGACATCTTCAAGCTAGCCTGATAGCTATTGTTGTAGGAGAATTCTGCATAAGGTAACCTTTTGTCCCATCCTGACTTGTCTTGCAACGCACAGACTCTCAGCATATCTTCTAGGATCTGATTAGTTCTTTCAGTCTGACCGTCTGTCTGCGGGTGATAAGCCGAGCTGAAGTTCAAATGGGTGCCCAAAGCTTCTTGTAGCTGCTGCCAAAAATGAGAGGTGAACTGCGTTCCTCGATCTGACACTATCTTCTTCGGCACACCATGAAGGCAAACTATCCGTGACATGTATAACTCAGCTAACGTTGCTCCGGTGTATGTGGTCTTCACAGGTATGAAATGGGCCACCTTTGTTAAGCGGTCCACAACCACCCAGATGGAATCATAGCCGGCCCGGGTACGGGGTAGGCCAACTATAAAATCCATCCCGATGTCATCCCACTTCCACTGAGGAATCCGCAATGGCTGCAACAATCCGGCGGGCCTTTGATGCTCTGCTTTGGTCCTCTGACAGCTATCACAGATGGCGACATATTCTGCGATTTCTCTTTTCATGCCATACCACCAAAACCTCCTTTTTAAATCCTGGTACATCTTTTCACTTCCCGGGTGTATGGAGTAGGCTGTCTCATGAGCTTCCTTTAGGATCAGCTCCCGAATAGGTTTGAGGTCGGGGACACACAATCGGTCCTTGAACCATATTACCCCCTCTTCATCCTCTCGAAAGTCTTTGCCTCTTCCTTCTAAGATTAGCTGCCGGATCTTGTTGATGCTTTCATCATCCTTCTGCCCTTCTTTGATCTCCCGCTCTAGGGTGGGCTCTAATTCCACTGTTACTCCTTGCGTACTGTTCAGGAAACCGAGACTCAGTCTGTCGAACTCCTTGGCTAACTCATATGGCATTGGGTACGTGGCCATCATATTGACTTGACTCTTCCTGCTCAGAGCATCTGCAACCACATTGGCTTTGCCTGGATGGTAATGTATCTCCAACTCGTAGTCCTTGATCAATTCCAACCATCTTCGCTGTCTCATGTTTAACTCTGACTGGGTGAATATGTACTTCAGACTTTTATGATCTGTGTAAATGTCGCACTTCTGCCCATACAGGTAATGTCTCCAGGTCTTCAAGGCATGAACCACTGCTGCCAACTCCAGGTCATGTGTGGGATAATTTTTCTCATGGATCTTCAGCTGTCGAGATGAATATGCTACAACTCTTCCTTCTTGCATTAGCACACATCCCAATCCGGTGTAAGAAGCATCGCAATACACTGAGAATGGCTTGTGAACATCAGGCAGGACTAACACCGGAGCTGTAGTCAACCTATTTTTCAGTTCTTCAAATGCTTCCTGACACTTTTGGGTCCACTTGAACTCAACTTTCTTCGCTAGTAACGCTGTCATTGGTCTAGCAATCTTTGAGAAGCCTTCGATGAAGCGCCTGTAATACCCAGCCATTCCAATGAAGCTCTTGATCCCACGAACATCCTTTGGTGCTTTCCAGTTCAGGATATCTGCCACTTTCTTTGGATCCACTGCCAACCCATCTTGATTTATGATGTGACCCAAAAACAGGACTTCATGAATCCAGAACTCGCATTTGCCCAGCTTGGCATACAGCTGATGCTCTCGAAGTCTTTGCAATACCATCTTCAAATGCTCTACATGATCTTCCCCACTTTGAGAGTATATAAGAATATCATCGATAAACACTACCACAAACTTGTCCAGATAATCCATGAACACACTGTTCATCAGGTACATAAAGAAGGCTGGCGCATTTGTCAAACCAAAGGACATAACTGTGAATTCATATAACCCGTACTTGGTGATGAATGTCGTCTTCGGTATGTCCGAGGGTCGAATTCTGAGTTGATGGTAACCTGATCTCAGATCTATTTTCGAGAATACGCTGGCACCTCTGAGCTGGTCGAACAAATCTTCTATCCTTGGCAAGGGGTACTTGTTTTTGACAGTGACTTCATTCAAGGCCCTGTAGTCTATGCACATCCTTTTGGTACCATCTTTCTTCTCTACAAACAACACCGGAGCGGCCCAAGGCGAGGTACTTGGTCTGATGTAACCCTTCTCTAACATCTCATCTATCTGCTTTTTGAGTTCCACCAATTCTGGTCCAGACACTCGGTAGGCTCTTTTGGAAATGGGGGCGGTACCAGGGATAAGCTCTATGGCAAATTCGACTTTTCTCTCGGGTGGCATGCCCGTTAGCTCCGCGGGAAATACGTCCGGAAAGTCCGACACAACCTTGATAGCCTCGAGCGGGTTGGGCTCCTTACTATCAGCTGAAATCTGGTGACAGGCACCCTCCGCTGATTTAGGCATCCTTAGCTCGGCCACTACCTCTTCTCCTGACGGGGACTTCAATGTTACGGTCCTCTTGTCACAGCTAACATTCGCTTCATACTTCATTAACCAATTCATCCCTAGGATGACATCTATCCCAGGGGTGTCTATTACTATTAAGTCACTGGGGAATCCTATCCCCCTTATTTCCACCCTTATATTTGAGCATATTTTATCTGTTTGCACCTTGTCACCAACTGAATTAATCCTCATGGGCGGCATCATTGCCTCTACTGAGATGTTATGCAATTCTACCCAGGTTGCAGTGACAAATGAATGAGTTGCACCAGTATCAAATAGCACTTTCGTGGGATGAGATTCGACTGAGAACATACCTACTGCCACATCTAGTGCATCCTGGATTGCTTCGGCCTCCAAGTGGTTCACCTTTCCACGGTTGTACGCTTGGTTACGATTGCCTGCCGTCGGCTGCAGTACACCTTGCCTTGTTGGAGCATTGGGGTTGGTCTGCTGCTGCGCCGCCTTCTTCGGGCACTGCATCGCCCAGTGGCCTTGTTCTCCACAGTGGAAACATCCTCTGCCTCCTCCTTGTGCTAGGGCTGCTTGGTTGCTCTGGTTTGCTGCTGGGGCAGGAAGGCGAGGTGCCTGGTTGTTCTGCTTCTGATACTGATTACCTCCCTGCTGGCTGTGCTGACGATACTGCTGCTGCTGCTGTGGGTGCTGCCTCTGAAACTGCTGCTGATGCGGACACTGGTTCTGATTCTGATATCCTTGTGGGTGACCAGGCCTGCCTTGCTGAGATGAACTGCCTGAGAAACGGGGACGGCTGATACCTCCGGTCTGGGGTCCACTCATCTTGCGCTTCCGATCTTCCATATCCTTACGCTTCTTCTCAGTCATAACTGCCCTATCGATCAGGTGCTGGAAGGTGGGGAAGGTGTGATTCATCAGCTGGTAATGCAGGGGATCCACCAAACCCCTCATGAACCTGTACTGCCTTTTAGCATCAGCGTTGACATCCTCAGGTGCATACCGAGATAGCTGCAGAAACTTGTCTCTGTATTCACTAACAGACAGGGGTCCCTGCTTCAGAGCCAGAAACTCCTCCTTCTTCACGATCATCAATCCCTCCGGCACATGGTACCTGCGGAAACTCTCGCTGAATTCTTCCCAGGTGATGGCTTCGGGGTCAGCATGTGTGGCGAGGTAGGACTCCCACCAGGACTGGGCTGCTCCCCTTAGCTGACGGGGACCATACAGAACCTTCTCCCTGTCGCTACATTGGGCGGTGCGCAGTTCTCTTTCCACTGCGCGCAGCCAGTCTTTTGCATCCATGGGGTCGGCAGAATGGGCGAAGGTAGGAGGGTGCCCTCTCATGAACTCACCACGCTTATCCCGTGGCATCTGGGGCATCTGTACTTGCAATTGGGGTTGGGGTTGCTGTTGAGCCTGCTGCATGGCTGCCAGAGTCTGCCCAATGGCCTGCGCTGCCTGAGTCTGCATCAAGAACATCTGCTCCACTGACATTGGGGGTGGCGGGGGAGGCTGCCTCTGTTGTTCCTCCTGCTGGTCCTGCTGCTCTTGCTGAGCACGCCTGTTGCATCGGCGCCTGTTGTCAGACATCTGTGGAAGACATTCATACATCAGCGTTGATCTTACAACCCTTCAGCATAAGAAAAGGAAATACAGAATTCTTCATGACCCTGAGTGAACAAAGAGCTTCACTGATCCTCATTATGATTCAACACAGCTTCTCAGATAGAAAGGAAAGTAGAAGTAAATGGCTTCCCAACTAAATAACTGACTTTATTAACATTATAGCTAGGCCAAACTGCAGGAGAAACCCACAGGTTGGCAACAGTCATTACAAAGATTCAAATCCAGCACAAGTTCATCATAACAAGCATGCAAGCAACTGATAAGCAAACTAAGCTAATTGGAAACAACTGATAAGCAAACTAAACTAACTATCTAAGACTGAGACATCTGACTTAAGAATTATTACAAACTTCGACGCTAACGATCTAAGGATCCAGATCTATCCTGGTCTTACAGGCAGGGGAACCATAAGTGTGGTGACCACGTGGCGGCGAGCGGTAAGGGTGCTGAGTCCCAACAGGAGTGGGAGAACCACCCTCCTGGTGATGGCGCTCTGCCAGCTCAGCACGCAACTCCGCAATCTCCGTTCGAGCCCTGCTCAGCTCATCCAGAGAGTGATCCAGCTCAGTGTTAAGCACTACGACTAGGTTGACTGTGCTGCTCAACCTAGGGTTAGCCTCACCAACAGGTGAGACAACCACACTCTCTGTGCTGCCAGTAGGGCGGCGGGGGTAGTACCGAAGGTTAAGACCGTCGGCCACCCCACCGAACAAAGAACAGTACTGGGAGAGTGCACGTCGTGCTGCATCCTGCATAGCCGCCTCTACAGTGTCCCTCTCGGAGATGGAATAGTGCTCCGAAACGGCCTCCGCACCCCGGAGGTCGTCCTCCGGACGGCGAACTAGGCAGGTAGCCTCCCAGCGGTCCGGGTACCTCCCGCGACTGTGCTGGTAGACTACACAACGATACTCGATCGACCAGGTATGTCGGTCAAAAGCCTGGCGCAGCAAGGTGTCGAGTGCGTCGTGGAAGTGACAACCGCGAGCGGCGTCACGGGTGATGGGTCGGGCGACCCATCCTTCCGCCTCCTGCGGCTCAGAAGACTCCGTGCTGTGGTCTGAGTCGTCGTCGTCGGGGTCTCCTCCAGGACTTCCTCCGGTAGCTCCTCCAACAGCCGAGGCGTCCCGCGGTGGTGCAGGGGGCGCCTCCAGCTGGGCAACAGAGGAACGGGGCCTCACGGACTCCACCTCCTGCTGGGGTGGGGAGGAAGAGCCCTGCTGCTCTCTGTGCTGGCGCCGGCATTCCTGCTCCTCACGCATGTCTCTCCAGGTGACTCGACTGACCGGACACGGTGCGGCGCAGAGGACGCTCCGCAAGCCGAGACGGCAGGAAAGGAATCACCGACTTACGTGCAGTGTGTCTAAGACGAGCCATCTACAAAAGACACCATAAGCATAAGAGTAAGAGCAGAACTAATATGACAAGTGAATAAACCATAGACAGAACAAGATAAAAATTTTAACAAGGTATAATATAGTATATATATGTAGTAAAACATAGGGTTGGTCGAGGTGACCGACTTTTGAAGTAACATCAGAGGTCAAGGTGAGGGGGAAGGTCAATAGTCCTTAGTACGACCTGTGCTACTCTAGGTCAGCGGTCCTACAGTCAGCACGGGCTTTGATACCACTTATGTCACACCCGGTTTTGGAAGGCAAACCGAATGCGAACTATGTACGTGCCAGGATCAGAACTCACGTACACAGCGATTACATAAATGAACATCAATGCACATTGCTCGAATAGTAACTTAAAAGAGTATTAACTTATTACATCACAGAGTCATAGACATCCACATAGTCATCAACTTAACAGTTAAATCAAAGTGCTAGCGAAACGCAGTAAAGATAAGGCCTTCACAGGCAGCTGACTGGGGGTTGCCGCCAACCCACACCTAGAATTCGTCGTAGTCTTGGAACTCCTGGAAGTCTCCTCCCACGGCTTCGCCTTCTCCTGAGCAGTGGTTACAATGCGGACAACCTGGTGTTTTGTGGTAAAGCAAGGATGAGTACACATCAACGTACTCAGCAAATGTCCCGTTTGGCTGAAGTGGACTAGCTTTATGTGGGGTTAGGCTCAAGCAGTTGCTTTTAGTTGGTCAGGTATTTATCATTAGTAGAAGCCAGATTTTAGCATTAACCAACCCATGAACCATTTCCTCATCGAGGAACAACATCATCATATTCGAACCAAAACCATAACATAATCCTTGTATCTCGAACCATCTATATCTCTAATCAAAGAGGATCCCAAGGCTGCTCTTAACCGTGAGCACGGCTGATATATCAGTTTCACTACCCTCTGCAGAGGTCGCACACTTTACCCATGAGTCATGATTCCCTTTCTACCCGGGGAGAGCTAATCCCCATTGACCACTACCTAGGTGGTCCGGCAGGGCATCACTACGTAGCTTTTACAAAGATTCCCTAGAGATCATAGCTGCCCGTTAGGTTTCTCCAGTTTGATAAACACAGTACTCCTCCCCGCAGGAGAGTGACTAACAAAAGCAAAACGAAACCTCGGCACTCAGCCTCGGCAGAGCAAGCACTGTGCCTGGACCCCATTGACGGCACGACGGCGAAGCAACTACACCTCTAGTTCCTCTAGTTAATTAGCTAAGGGCATCCCATTTCACCCTCATGGTTGCACTGTTATCCCGGGTGGTCTCTCAACGAACAGGTCCTTACGGAGAGGTACTCAGGAAACAGCCTGAGCCCCCTAGAGTATCACCAGACCATCAACATCATCAGGATAACAGTATCATAAATAGTCACATCATGTTCATTGATTAAGTTAAGGCAATAGCAGAGTGCTAACCATAACAGCCCATAAGGTCATCAAGGATAAAGTAAAGTGTAAAGCTAGTCAATCCTTAGGTTTCAAGTAAGTAATGCGGGGTAGTAAGTTATAAATGAATAGGACATAATGGGACAGAGGACACTTGCCTTCACCAAACTGTTGATCAGGAACTTCCTCTGCAACTCCCTCGGGAAACACAGACTGCTCGTTGTCTACGTAAAGTAATCATTCACACAATGCACTTGGGAAATAACAAACAAAAATAATATACCAAACATATGCAGCAGAGAGATCACAAGTTCATGATAGAAAGGGGATAGGCACTCTGGTATTCCCTAGGTCTAGGGTAGAGGACTATACAAAATGATTCATTATCCACTAATCAGGTTTAAGTCAATGGTGGGGTTTAATCATTACATGGTTTTAAGTCCATAAACTTAGGTGCTCCCACTTTTATTAAAGTCTTCTATCTTTTATTTATCTCAATTAGGGGTTCCAATAACCTTAATCTTATCCTAATGATCAACTATTAATTGGGACATAAAAACAGCAGGGAAACATTGGTTAAATAGGTAGACAAAAATACTATGAGCATTTTGCAATTTGAAGCACCTAATTTGGAGTTCATATGACAAAGTTATGAATTTTACAAGTTTAGGGATTAAAAATATACCCTAAATACTTATTTTGAATTAAATAAAAGGTCCGAGGACCTAACCGTGAGAATCCAGGGACGGCGGGTTAAATTTCAGAAAACCGGGGGTCTCTTTAAGAAAACGCGCGGGCGAAGGGGTATCGGGCTCCTACGGCCGTCGGATCTCAGATCAACGCCCGAGATTAGATCCACGGGCGGGCGCGCGCGAGCGCGCGGCGGCCTGAGCGGCTGACAGGCGGGACCGGGCGGGCAGCGCGGGGCGGACGGCTGACAGGCGGGGCCGGGCGAGCAGCGCGGGCGCGGGCGGGCTGACAGGCGGGACCAGACGGCAGAGCGGGCGCGGGGTGTGAGGGAAGCGGCCCTAGGCCGTTGGATCTCCGGCGGACGGCTAGGATTGGGCCCGGGCTAATTGAATTAGGGCCGCCCGATCTGGGATGAACGGCGGGGGTCGGGTGGCCGGCCTTGGCCTTTCCTACGGCTAGCAGAGGCGGCGGCGCTCGTCTCCGCGGCGGAGGACTCGCCGGAGACGAGGGGCACGGGCGCTCTACGGGTCTTTGGGGTGGCCCGAGCGGCCGGGAAGGTTGGGGAGGGCGCGGGGAATCGTCCGGTGGGGGCTAGGTCGGGGCAGGGGCACCGGAGGGGGGCGGTTCACGGCGAAGCGACTCGGCGGCGGCGTTAATCAACTCCGACGAGGAATTAAGCGCAGCAGAGAGCAATAGAGAGGAAGGGAGAGGGCAGGGGAGGTTCCTTACCTCAAGGCGGACTCCGGGGACTCCTCGGTGGCGGCAAAGGCGCGACGACGGCCCGGGTCGGCGGTGGCGGACCCCCGTGGCTGCACGGAGGACGGCGGGTGAGCGCGGGCAGAGGGAAATAGGGAGGGGGAGGGGAAACTGGGGCGCGTCCTGGGTTGCGGACGTCGAGGCGAAGCTCACCGTGGCTGAAGGCACGGCGGAGCTCCAACGACGACGGGGAAACGAGCTCGGGACGGCGGCGGTTCACGGCGAAGGCGCTCTGGCGTGCGCGCAGCGAGGGGGAGGTGAGAGAGAGGCCTGCAGGTGCGCAAATGAGGGAGGGGGAGAGGGCGAGTGGGGTTCTGGGCTCAAGTGGACGGGGGCGGGGCGGTTGCGAGCTCCACGCGCGACGTGGGCGCGGAGTCCGCGGCAGCGCGCAGCTCGGGCGGCGGTTACGCGGGGAAGACGGGGCTGACAGGCCGGGCCCGCGAGCAGAGAGAGAGGGAGGCGGGCGCGGAGACGGCGGCCGCGCTGACGGGCGGGCCCGCCAGGGCAGAGAGAGCGGGGGGGGGGGGGGGAAGAGGCGCGCGCGGGGTTGGGCCGGCTGGGCCGAAAGGCCGAGGGGGCGGCAGGGTTGGGCTTCTTTCCCTTTTTCTTTTATTCTGGTATTTGTTTTCTCTTTTCTTTTTATTTTCTCTATTTGATTCAAATTCAAATAAGCCACAAATTCAAATTAGACTTTTTGAGAATTATGCACCAAACAAAAGTGAAATCTAGGGTTCAACATGATGCAACAATTCATACTCCCTTGGAGTTTGAGCTAATAGGCTATAGTTACAAATAAAATAACCACTTTTCTCCTATAGAAATGAGAAAGAGAAGATTGGGGAAGGATGAGAAAAGAGAAGTAACACCTGAATTTGTGAATATGAGCAAAGAAATTTTATACCCCCAAATTCAGGGTGTTACAGATTAGTATTGCACAATAATTCAACCTTGGGTCAATAAATAGACAATAAAATTGACAACTTAAGCATAGAGTTTGAATTAACCATCTTAAGCTCTCCCAGGGTCTCCAGTCCATCTCGAGGCACCAGATTGGTCTAGTTGGCACAGTTTGGTACCCATCTCGGGATGGGTCCATGATGTTCAACTAAAAGTGCCTTTGGTACCCAAATAGCCTTTGTGCTAGTTCTAGGTGATCTCATTATTGATCTAGCACAAGTGTATGATTTGGGTCTCCTAAGCGAATAAGATTGAGACAAATTTACTTGCTTTGGAACCTTACCTTTTTTACATACCTCAGGTGGATGACCATGCTCACCACACATGTAGCAGAAGCGTCGCTCTACCCGACATGACGCTTGTTGTTTACCATTTTCCTTGGTGAGGGTCATCTTGGAGGGTGCATGTCCTTGATTCTTTATGACCGGACATGAGGTGATCATGTGGTCCTTTTCATTGCATCCAAAACATCTCCTTATCCCTTCGTCCTTGTCTTTGTATGGACAAGAAGCAATGAGGTGACCTAATTTCTTGCACTTGAAGCACCTCCTTTTTCCTCTTCTCTTTTTGCTTTTGGATGACATAGAGAGATTATTAGTGCAAATAACATGACTAATTGAATCATTACCTTTTTCTTGTCTCATGTTGATTGCTTCACTTATTGCTTTAGGAACATCTTTCTCAAGAAGTTTGACCCTTGCTGCGGTTTCTCCTTCCTCAAGCTTCTTCACCACGTGTTCGTACATATCTTGAGGAAGTCGAGCAAGGCGTCTTCTCCTTAATTGTCTTTGTTTCTTGTTCCCAAGCAATTTCCTTTTTGACCCTACAGCTTGATGCTCATTTAAACATTGGCTTTCTTTTGAGCAACAGAGGTTAGCACATGGTGATATATTATCTAAATGTGCACATGTGCAAGAATGAGGTTCACATGAGTTTAAATTAGTAATTACTACCTCATGAGCAATATCGAGCATGATATGGTCATCGACTAATTTATTATGAGAATGTGACAACATATCATATTTTTCACCTAGAGCAAGCTTTTCTAAATTTAGCAATTCTACTTGCCTCTCAAGCATGGCATTTTCCATTTTAAGTTGAGCAACACAAGATAAATCATCATTATTATTTCTTTGCTCAATTAAAACTGAATCATACCATTGGACCAAATCATCATGAGAGCACTTTAGCTCCTCATGTTCTTTGGTCATCTTCTCCAGGCTATCGATGGTTTTGATGAGAGTCTCCTCTAGCCTGAGAAGCGTCTCGCCTTGTTCCTTGTTCCTTCTCAATAGCTTAACCAAGAGCGCTTTGTCTTCTTTGTTGAGATGGGTGTAGAAACGACGAATCTCCTCTTCTTCTACATCGTTGGTCTCATTTTCCCTGTCATTATTATCAGTGGAAGCAAAACAGGAAAATGTACCTTGTGGTGATGAGGACTCATCCTCGCTATCATCCTCATATTCCTCCTCATCATCGCTTTTGTCTCCACCATCATTGTTAGCAATAAGACATTTATTACTAGTAGAAGACAAACCTGCCGGTGAGGTGGATTCATCGTTTGGTAGCCATCGTTTTTCTTCTCCCTTTGAAAGGTTAGTATCACAAGCAATATAGGGAGTTGAAGCAGTACAATTTGACTCAGAATATTTTATTCTAATTCTATTCCATAGATCATGAGCATCAACAAATAAATCACTATCACTACTCATGATGGCAAAATAGGCACCTCTACAAAGAGAGTCAACTAAGATGTTGCAAGCATGGTGATTGAGAGACAGACATCTTAGTTCATCATTAGAAGGATTTTGACTAATATTAGAGGGAAAATACTTCTGCTAAAGATCTGTCTCAAATTAGGATCAACATGCATGAAGGCATTATAAATAGAGACAGACCAAGATTTATAATTAGAACCATCGCCTAGTAGAAGTTCTAGAGTTACCTCTTGTGACGACATCATCATCTCTGGACGGCTAAGCCCACATTGGAGAGGCCTAGCTCTGATACCAATTGAAAGTTCCCTTTGCCTAGGAACAGGATCTGGATGTCGCCTAGAGGGGGGTGAATAGGCGGATAAAAATTATCACTTGAAAACTTAAATTCTTACTCTACTCGAAGGCTTGATCGCAGTGGAATGAAAGACCCTTCGAGTAGGTTGCAGCGGAATAGAAGATCTTGTCTCAAAATGCCCTGCACTTCAAATATAACTTGTACCACAGATAAGTATTGAAGTGCAGATATAAAGAGTAGATACGACAGAGAGATAGCACACAATACAGAGCGAAGCACACAGACACAGAGATTTATCTCGAGGTTCGGCCAAGCCTGAAATGCTTGCCTAGTCCTCGTTGGAGTTAGCCACACCTAGGCTTGGATTCTATTTCAACTCCTTCCTCTGTTTGCTCAGATCTATCAGTATGACAGATAGAGCCTTCCACTATGTTGAGTTGGGTTACAACAAAGCCGTGGCTGCTTACAGTCTTCTTGATAGCACTCCGGCAGAATAACAATGCGCTCAAGACTATGCTCTAGCTCTTAGCAGCACTTCTCCACTCTCTAAAGGCTTATAGCTTTGCCTTCTACACAAACTAGAGAGATTCACACAAGAGGGAGAGTGAGAATTGATCTGAGTGATGTATACTATTGTTGGCTGCATTGCCTCACTGTTGGAGGCGCCTAGGAGTCCCTTTTATAGACCCAAGGGGCCTAGGAGCCGTTGGAATTCATTTTGGAAGGCAATATTTGCTTTCTGTCGGGTGGCGCATCGGACAGTCCGGTGCACCACCGGACAGGTCCTGTAGCTTGTCCGGTGCGCGATCTCCTTCCAAATCAGGCTCAGCTAACCGTTGGAGCAACGGTCGTCTTGGCTCACCGGACACTGTCTGGTGCACACCGGACAGTCTGGTGCACCAACTATCCGTTGGCCCAAGCCACGCGTCACCCGCTGATCGCGCTGTCGACCGTTGGCGCAGTCGACCGTTGGCTCACCGGACAGTCCGGTGCACCACCGGAGAGTCCGGTGAATTATAGCCGTACGTCGCCAAACTTCTCCTGAGAGCGGCCTGTTCACCGGAGTTCAGCCTGGCGCACCGGACACTGTCCGGTGCACCACCGGACAGTCCGGTGTGCCAGACTGAGCTGAGTCTTGGCTGTACACAGCCAAGCCTTTTGCATCTCTTTTCTTTTCTTCTTTTCTCTGTTTCTAACACTTAGACAAATATATTAGTACACAAAAACCAATGTACTAAGTCTAGAAACACACCTTCTCTTTGATTTTCACTTCTTTAGCATTTGGCATGATTGAGATTGATGTTGGACTCATAAATCATCAAGTCAGCTTGACTTGATCTAGATTGTCATTTCTAAGCTCCAACCTCCTGCAAAGGTCACATAAAATATCTGCAAACATAGGAACAACCCAAACTAAAGGTCAAGGTGCACTTAGCTCTTTTGGGCTGCTTCCAGTTCTGGTTTTGACATTGGTTCTCCTTCTAGTGACCTTGTTCACTTCTTGAGCTTGATCTTGAGCCTTATGACTTACACCACATAATTGTTGATGTTACCTCATTGGTTGTAAGTCATGTCCTTATGTAGTGTTCCTTGATGCACCATAACTCTTCTTAACTCGATCAACCTTGATTCCGCAAGTCTCCTTCACCCCTGGCTTTGGGTTCCTGGTCTCCTTGACTTTCTCCTGTGCACTCGGTACCTCGAAGCTCTTCTTGCTTCCAACCTTGGTTTGATCGGTTATCTCCAAGTTATGCACATCAAGTCACACTTAAGTAATGTCCATCTTCCTTGTGATGTCCATTATATCTATAGATAACTCCGTCTTTGGACCATCACACCTGTTTACTTGTGTTGAACCCTACTAGCTTTGCATTCAGCACCTGTTCAACACTTAGCACACTTGTTAGTCCTTTAATTGAGTTGTCATCCAAACACCAAAACCCACAAGAGAGCTTTCACCATCCTTAATTGAGGGGTGTCTACCAACAGCGTAGGCATCTCTAGCAAATTTTAGTTTATCAAAATCAATTTTACAAGTCTTAAGTTGAGCATTAAGACTTGCCACCTCATCATTTAATTTAGTAATAGACATAAGATGTTCATTACATGCATCAACATTAAAGTCTTCACATCTATTACAAATACTAACATGCTCTACACATGAACTAGTTTTATTTACTTCCTCTAGCTTAGCATTTAATTCATCATTTAAACTCTTTAAACTAGAGATAGATTCATGGCAAGCAGATAACTCAGAAGATAGCATTTCATTTCTCTTAGTTTCTAAAGCAATAGATTTTTGCACACTAACAAATTTGTCATGTTCCTCATACAATATGTCCTCTTGCTTTTCTAGTAGCCTATCTTTTCATTTAGAGCATCAATTAATTCATTAATTTTCTCTACTTTGGCTCTATCTAAACCTTTAAATAGACTAGAGTAATCTACTTCATCATCGGAGGATTCTTCATCACTAGATGAAGTGTACTTGGGTGTGTCCCGAACACGTACCTTTTTCTCCTTGGCCATAAGACATGTATGGCGTTCGTTGGGGAAGAGTGAGGATTTGTTGAAGGCCGAGGCAGCGAGTCCTTCATTGTCGGAGTCGGAAGAGGAGCAGTCCGAGTCCCATTGCTTTCCAAGGTGCGCCTCGCCCTTTGCCTTCATATAGTTCTTCTTTTTCTCCTTCTTTCCGCTCTTTTCTTGTCCCTGGTCATTATCATTATCGGGACATTGAGCAATAAAGTGACTAGTCCTACCGCATTTGAAGCAGGAGCGCTTTCCCCTTGTTTTATTCTTGTTGGGGTATTCTTTGCGTCCCTTGAGTGCGGTCTTGAAACGTTTGATGATGAGTGCCATCTCATCTTCGTTGAGGCCAGCAGCCTCCACTTGAGCCACCTTGCTTGGTAGCGCTTCCCTGCTACTGGTTGCCTTAAGAGCAACGAGTTGAGGCTCGTAGACGGGTAGTGGACCATTTAGAGCATCGTCCACGTATCGAGCCTCCTTCACCATCATGCGCCTGCTCATAAATTTTCCAAGGATCTCCTCGGGCGTCATCTTGGTGTACCTGGCGTTTTCACGAATAAGATTGATAAGATGGGGGTCAATTACAGTAAATGACCTTAGCATGAGTCGGACGACATCATGATCCGTCCATCTTGTGCTTTCGTAGCTTCGTATCTTGTTGACCAGGGTCTTGAGCCTGTTGTAGGTTTGTGTTGGATCCTCTCCCCTGATCATCGCAAATCTCCCCAGCTCGCCTTCCACCAACTCCATTTTGGTGATCATGGTGGCGTCGTTTCCCTCATGAGATATCTTGAGGGTGTCCCAGATCTGCTTTGCATTGTCCAAGCCGCTAACCTTGTTGTATTCATCCCTGCACAGAGATGCTAGCAAAACAGTAGTGGCTTGGGCATTTTTATGAATTTGCTCATTAATAAACATGGCATTGTTTGTACTATCAAAGTGCATTCCATTTTCAACAATCTCCCAGATACTAGGATGGAGAGAAAATAAATGACTACGCATTTTATGACTCTAGAAAGAATAGTCTTCTCCATCAAAGTGGGGGGGTTTCCAAGAGGAATTGATAGCAAATGAGCATTAGAATTGTATGGAATACGAGAATAATCAAATGAATAGTTTTGATTAACCGTTTTCTTCTTTGACGAGGAGTCGTCGTCATCGTGTGGTGAAGAAGACGAGGCATCACTATCGTAGTAGATGATCTTCTTGATGCGCCTCTTCTTCTTCTCGTCCCTCTTCTTGTGACTCGATCCTGAGTCAGTGGGCTTGTCGTCCCTTGGCTCATTGAAGAGGGACTCCTTCTCCTTGTCATTGACCACCATCCCCTTTCCCTTAGTATCCATCTCTTCGGGCGGTTAGTCTGTTAGATGAAGAGTACGACTCTGATACCAATTGAGAGCATCTAGAGGGGGGGGTGAATAGGTGATCCTATAAAATCAAACACTAAATTGCCACAGACTTGATTATTAAAGTGTTAGTTAAATCAAGTGGCTATAAAACACGTTCGTGTGAACAAAATGATCACAAGAAGCAACACACGAGACACGTGATTTTTATCCCGTGGTTCGGCCAAGTAGCACATGCCTACTTCCACGTTGTGGTGTCCTAATGGACGAGGGTTGCACTCAACCCCTTTCAAGTGATCCAATGATCAACTTGAATACCACAACTTTCTTCCTTATAGTCTTTCTCCCGTTTGCGAGGAATCTCCACAAGTTGGAGCCTCTCGCCCTTACAATAAAGATCACAGAGAAGGCACAAGAGTAAGGTTAGGAGAGCAACACACACAAGACTCAAATACGTAGCACAACCACGCACACAAGTGAAGACTTGAGCTCAAATGATAACACAAGGAGTTCATGACTCGAATGGAGCTCAAATCTCTAACACAACGAAGTGAATGCGCGGGAGCAGAGTCTGGATGCCTTAGATTACTTAGAGAATGCTTGGGTTGTCTCCTCCATGTGCCTAGGGACCCCTTTTATAGCCCCAAGACAGCTAGGAGCCGTTGGAGACAATCTTGGAAGGCAATTCATGCCTTTAGTCGAATGGCGCACCGGACAGCTACTGTAGCCTGTCTGGTGCATGATTTCCTTCCAAAACGGGCACAGATGACCGTTGCAGCTCCGGGCCCGTTGGCGCACCGGACACTGTCCGGTGCACATCGGACAGTCCGGTGCCTCCTTTCGACCGTTGGAGCTGCCACGCGTCGCCCGCAGATTTCGCGGCCGACCGTTAGCGCTGGCGACCGTTGGCTCACCGGACAGTGTGGTGCACCACCGGACATTCCGATGAATTTTAGCCGTACGCCGCAGATCCTTTTCCCGAGAGCGACGAGTTCGTCGCGGATGACTCACCGGACAGTCCGGTGAACCACCGGACGGTCCGGTGAATTTTAGCTATACGCCGCCGTCGAATGCCGAGAGCGGCAAGTTCACACGGACCAGCCTGGCGCACCGGACACAGTCTAGTGCACCACCGGACAGTCCGGTGTGCCAGGCCGAACTGGAGTTTGGCTGCACACAGCCAAGTCTTTTGCAATTCGATTCTCTTTTCTTCAGCACTGTTTCTAGCACTTAGATAACCTCATTAGTATTCAAAAACAACTGTACTAAGTCTAGAAACATACCTCATGCCTTGATTTGCACTTTTCAATCTTTGGCACATTAGGACTTAAAGAATATGTGTTGGGCACTTAATCACCAAAATACTTATAGAAATTGCCCAAGGGCATATTTCCCTTTCAACAGTGACTGTCCGGTGCGTCCATCGCCAGCAGAAATCAGCCAACGACTAGAAGTGGTTGGGAGGCTATAAATACCCCCAACCACTTCATTCACTCCCATCTAAGCCTTTTGAAATCTTCATTCATTGCAAGAGCAAAAGCCCAACACTCCAAGACACAATCAAAGCAATCAATCCACTCAAAGCCCCAAAATCAACTCTAGTGCATTAGGGCTTATGAGAGGATCACTTATGTTCTTTTGTTGCTCTTGTCGCTTGGATTGGCCTTTTCTTTTTCCCTTCTATTTTTCAAGTGACTTGTAATCGAAGCAAGAGACACCAAGTGTGTGGTTGTCCTGGTGGGGTCTTAGTGACTCATGAGATTAAGGAAAAGGCTCACTCGGTCTAAGTGACCATTTGAGAGAGGGAAAGGGTTGAAATAGACCCGGTCTTTGTGACCTCCTCAACGGGGACTAGGTTCTTTGGAACTGAACCTCGGTAAAACAAATCATCGTGTTCACTCGCTTTGATTCTCGTTTGATTTGTTTTCCCTCTCTAACGCTTCCTTGCTAGTATTGATTTGAGTTGGCTCCCATACGTCATCTGCATTCTTTGAGCAACTATTAGCAAGAGAAACATTCTTTTGACTTGAATTTAATTCTAACACTAACCCCAACCTTAGTGTGTATTTAAGTTTATAAATTTTAGGTTTCACCTATTCACCCCCTCTCTAGGCGACTTTCAATTGGTATTAGAGCCAATGCTTCATTAAGAGTCTAACCGACTCGAAGTGATGTCTGGAGATCACGCCAAGAGGGAGATCATAACCGGCGACAAGCCCACGGGATCGGGGAGGACTCTCTCAAGGGAGTCCGGCAACAAGCATAAGGAGGAATCCTCTTCCTCCAACAAGTCACATAGGAAGGGTGACAAGAAGAAGATGATGAAGAAGGTGGTCTACTACGAGACCGACTCTTCAACACCCTCCACCTCCGGTAACGAGTCGTCTACTACTTCTAAGCGCCATGAGCGCAAGTATAGTAAGATGCCCCTACACTATCCCCGTATTTCAAAGCGCGCTCCATTACTTTCTGTACCCCTAAGAAAACCACCATATTTTGATGGTGAAGATTATTGCATGTGGAGTGATAAAATGAGGTACCATCTAACCTCACTCCACGAAAGTATTTGGGATATTGTTGAGTTTGGAGCGCAGGCACCACAGGTGGGGGACGAGGACTACGACTCGGACGAGGCCACCCAAATTAGGCACTTCAACTCCCAAGCAACTTCTATACTCCTCGCCTCCTTGTGCCGAGAGGAGTATAATAAGGTGCAAGGGTTGAAGAACGCCAAAGAAATTTGGGACATCCTCAAAACCGCGCACGAAGGGGATGAGGTGACAAAGATCACCAAGCGGGAGACGATCGAGGGCGAGCTTGGTCGATTCGTCCTCAACAAAGGAGAAGAGTTGCAAGCGATGTATAATCGACTCAAGACCATGGTGAACCAAGTGCGCAATTTGTCACACCCGGCTTTAAGGAACAAAGCCAGGTGCATCTCATACATGCGCCAAGAAGACAACATATATAATAACAGAGTGTATAGAGATAAATGTCACAAAACATCAGAGTATTTATTACATAGCAGAAGACTTATTACAAAATAAAAGAATAAATATAAAACAAACTAAGGATCATCGTTGAAACCAATGTCAACTGAGAAACGCCACCTAGATCAGATCGAACTGCTCGCCTTGTGGCTCCTCCTGAACCACCTGCTCTTCTCCTGTGGGGGGGGTGTGAGACAGCAAGGGTGAGCTCACACATGATCATAGCTCAACAAGTTGTGGGGAACCAGTGGACATGAACTCACAAAGGTGGGAGTTCATGTTATGTGTAAGGCTAATCAATGACAGGGGTTAAAGCTGAGCATTGCTTTTAAGTAGTTGGTCAAACTTTTATTAGCAGTTACTAAGTGTAAGTAAATACCAAACCTTAAATAAAGTAATAGAACAAAATTAATAATAAACTCATGCAATGCAAATGACAAAATTGAATTTAAGTTCCATAATTTAATCATTAGAGAGTCCTGAGCCGCTCATGACCGTGAGCTCGGCTAGTATACCAGTTTTACACTCTGTAGAGGTTGTACCCTTTACCCACAAGTCATGTTACCCATCTGCCAAGGGATCGTGACTCCCATACACCTCTACCTAGGAGACGAGGCAGGGCAACACTACGAGGCCTTTACAAAGTTCCACTAGCTTCCGAAAACCCGCTACAGTTATGGGAAGAGCACTTGCAAGAATCCCCCGTCTGACCGCCATCGCAGCTAAATCAACCCGAGAACCTCCTTGCATGCAACTCCCCTACTGTTGGGGACTTGTTCTCAAATGCTAAGAGTTAAGAACAAGGCAACATAAAAAGTGTTAAATATTAAAGTCCTTCGTCCTTCAAGACATTATGTACCTTCGGACATAATGAATTCCGGACGAAGGTTATGAAGGAAAAAACCTTCGTAAGCTCGATAGACAATACAGAAGAATTCGCATATCAAATATGAAGAATAATTTAGATATTATTATCAACTTATATTTATTTGCATTATCATCTTCAAAATAACAAATTATAAATGTACCTTCGGATTGACGAAAAATAAAGGTACAGGCGTGATGCGGAAAGCGAATGCTGATGTTGGGGACTTGCTCTCAAATGCTTCGGATTAAGAACAAGGCAACATAGAAAGTGTTAAATGTTAAGGCCCTTCGTCCTACCAATCATTATTCCCCTTCAGGAATAATGATTTCCGGACGAAGGTCACAAGAGACATACCTTCGTAAATTCAACAAGTAATAACGAAGGATTCATATAAAACATGAAATGTAAATCATAGAATCATTTCTATTTTATTGACACAGAGAAATAGAAATGATTACAAATTACAAGTGTACCTTCGGTCTTGAGAGAAGGTAAAAAGTACAAGCGTGACGCAAATGCCAATGCCAAGTCAGCGTGAACAGTACGGGAGTACTGTTCATCTATTTATAGGCGCGGGACGCAACCCACGTAAAATTACATCCTCGTCCATTACATTTGTTAATGGCTTATGGAAATTTGTCAAGGCCCACGCAGTCTTTTCATCTTTAAGTCGGTTCCCCCCTCTGCTGTCACGACGAAGCTTCCCTGCGCACAGCTTCGGCTGCGCTCGTCCTTCGTCTGGTTCAGGCTTCGTCCTGGCCGTGCTTCATATTCATAGTTCTGAGTCCAAAAATACCTGTTCACATAATCCACTTGGAAAACATTGTCAAATCATGTTTTTGAGGACCTTCGGAGGACGAAGGCCCCCAACAGTAGCCCCTCGCAATATTAATTTGTTAATAATAAATTCAGATTGCGATATGGACGAAGGCCTTGAGCCGAAGGTCCGAAAAAACACCTTCCCTTTACTAGAATAGCAACATTCACTGACAAGCGGGGCCTTTCAATTTTTAACGCCCTGGGCGTATAAATAAGATCGCACCGCAAACTCAATTGGTACGCACACTTGCCTTCTGCTTCGGCCCACTAAAATTTTTAGCTCTTGTGCACTAAGATTTGCTGGTCTTTTTGATTTTGGAGCTTCGGCCTCGGGAACAATTTTTTAGCGTCTCCGAAGATGTCTGAAGGCAAGAAGATCCCTGCTGAGACGAAGCTGAGTCTCGAGGAGGAGAAGAATCTGGGATTCCTGATAGCGATGGCAGAGACCAATACAGAGAAAATCACCAAGGAGATTCTCGAAGGTTTGTCCGAAGATACTGGTGACAGCGACAGCTTTGATGTAGAGAGTGGTGGGGAAGAGGCCGAAGATCGTCCATGGCGGCCGAGTCACACGGTTTTCGGGAAAACCACTATCAAGCGGAGCCATATTGATAATATGAGGGGGCGGTATTTTCGAGATATATCTATTGTGAGGGCTGACGCTGGAGAAAAGACTTCTCCCACTCCCGAAGAAGATGAAGTTGTAATCTTCCGAAGCTTCCTCAAGGCTGGGCTTCGATTCCCCCTGAGCAACTTTGTTGTTGAGGTACTGAAAACATTCCAAGTCTATCTTCATCAACTTACTCCCGAAGCTATCATAAGAATGGGGATTTTTGTCTGGGCTGTGAGAAGCCAAGGTTTGGAACCAAACGCTAAAAGCTTCTGCAATATTCACGAATTGTTATATGAAACGAAGCCCTGGGGAAAAGAACAATATCACAACAATTTTGGGTGCTATAGCTTCGGAGCCCGCTCCGGGTCGAGCTGCCCTGTGCCGACCTTTCGGAAGAGATGGCCCGGAGCCTGGATGACAGAGTGGTTTTATGTGAAGAATGACTTATCAGCGCAAGAAAATGTTAAGAGTATTATTATGTGCCCCATCTGGCAACGCTTCGGACTTCGAAGGCCGAAGGTTGAAATGGACGAAGCAGCCGAGGAGTGCCAAAGAGCCTTCGGCGTTGTGTGCTCCTTCATTGGAACAAGGGACTTGGTCCAGGAGCACATTGCCTTCAGGGTATGGCCACTTACAGAAAAGTGGGAAATGCCGAAGGAAACCATTAAAGAGTCCGACGAAGGCGGACTAGTTAGACTGAAATACACATTCAAATATGCAGATAAATTTGTTGAACCTGATGATGACTGGCTAAAAAGCATTGAAACATTAAGTGATGAACTACTCGGGGCATATTCAAAGGCCGAAAATACTGCGCTATCAGCAGCCTTCGGAGGCCGAAAGAAAAAAAGGCTCAACCGTGTGTTTGACGCGGTCGGGTTTATGTACCCTGATTATCAATATCCGATGTTGGGTCGCAAAAGGAAAAATACTTCTCCTGCGACAGAAGCTACCACGAGTGCCCCAAGTGAGCCAGCGCCTCAAAGAAAGAAGATGAAGGTGCTCACCCATCGGACACGCTTTATCGAGCCGGCCACAGTGCCAGAATTCATTGGTGAAGTCCCACTGGCCTCTGAAGCTATCGAACCAGCTTCAGTGCCGAAGATGGAAGAAAAGATTGAAGCGCCTTCAGCGGAAAAATCAGAGAAACCGAAGGTAGACGAGCAAAAAATGTCTGAAATCTTAAGTCCTTCGGTAAATATCGAAGCAATAAAAAACCAAAAGGGGCCATTGGTGACCCCAAAAAGGAAAAGAATGGTAAACGTACTAGATGTCTTGGAGACAATTAAGTCTTCGGGCACAACTCCAAAAAAGAGTGTTGAAGTTGCTGAAGCTTCTACTGAAGCTTCGACGCAACAAGCTGAAGCTGGGCCTTCAGAGCCCTACAAGGAGCAACCTTTGGAAGCCGAAGCAATAAAAATATCAGAACCAATTTTAGTTGAAGAAATGGACAGTGCCATCCCCGAAGCTCCTGCCAACATATACGATTACATTATACGACACGCTTCGGGGAAAAAACTATCTGCAGAAGAAACTTATGAAGCCAACCATTATGCAAAAGAGCTAAAATATCCGAAGGGGGCAGTGATATTTAATGGGACAAACGAAGATGATTTCCTGTACTGCCTCCCAGACAATAAAGAATTATCCGTGTGCCGGGAAATGGCTAGAAGCATGGGATTCCCGAAGCTCGAAGCTGGGCTATGCGCTATGACGAAAGAGGATCTTGCAGACAGTCTTGCATATAATAGCTTAAAGGTATGGAAATTAATCGTTTGAAAAATCTTTTTAATGCGTAATTCATTCCTTTATTCTTATATGGATTCTTCTCTCTTTTTTTTATACAGGGCCTAATTCTGAGCAACGCGTTAAGAGCCCAAAAAAGCGCCGAAGATGAAAGCTATGATATTGCGTTTAACAATTTACGCTCCGAAGTTATCAAACTGAGGAACGAAGCTCTGGAAAAAGACAAAATTCTGGTTACTCTAGTAGACAAGATAAAAAAGGACGAAGCTGCTGCAAAAAATCAGGCCGAAGCTCAGAAACACGAGATCAAAGATCTTCAGAAACAACTAGCCCGGGCGAAAGAAGAACGTGTGCTTGAGGAAACAAAACGAGAACTTAGTGATCATATGGTGGATAAGTTGGAGTTAAGGGTTAAGGAGCTTCGTGCCTCTCAAAGAAAATGCTATGTTAAATCTGTAGAATGCGTGAACAAAATTAAAAACAGCTTCGCCAGCGTGGGCGCCTTTTCCAGCGAGGAGAATTTCTCTCGAGGTAATCCCGAAGGTCCACTGGAATGGATTAGTCACGAAGCAGAGGCCTTCGAGGAGATCCTGAGCAGTCGTGGCGACATCTGCGCTTTTTCGGGCGCCAGAGGAATTGCTTCTGTCTTAGAGAAGAAAGGCTGCGGGCATGTAAAATTTTTAGCTCAGTCCGAAGCTGCCTTATCTTCCGAAGACATCAAGGACCCCTCGGCTGAAGCAAGCGTTGTTGGTGGCAAATTTTTTACTGATATCTGGAACAACGGCGGCCGAGGAATGGCACAAGAAATCATCCAAAGGAGCGAAAAAGGCATCCATGATGCTAGGAAAGTGGCAGAAGCTACCGAAAGAAGTACAGAGCCCGAAAGGCAATTAGGTATTAATTAGCCGTCCTTATTGTGTTGTAATTTTTATTTCAAACTTTGCTCACGGTTTGTAATAGTAATGAAGAAATATTCTTTTGCCTTAGAAGCTGCTGAATCGACTGCCGACCCGCACACAAAAGGTGATGATGAAATTAAACAAATGGCCGAAGCTATCATGGACAAAGTTGTTGATCAGCTTCTAAATGAAGCCGCCGAAGCAGTATTAAGAGAAGACTAGATGCTATTTGGAAAAAACATTTAAATTGTGATCTATGTAACATTTTGTACATTTGAATGTAATATACAAGTTTCTTTTCACTTATTCAGTTCTTTACGATGCATGAAACTCTACATACATACCATTTTTGAGCCTTCGGCGAAAAAACACCTTCCCTTCTTTTCATGCTTCGTGAAGAAAATACTCTCCGTTAAAACTGTTCTGATGTCACATCCATGCTTCGTGAAAACATTCTCCGAAGCTGTATTCCGAATTTATACAATTTCGATATTGCTTTCTCAAAGCATTCTTCCGAAGGTCGATACTATGTACCCTTCTCTTGCAAAATGCAATATGATGTATGATGCTTATGCTATGCAAGATGATGTGATGATGTTATGTTATGCAAATGACCTTTGTTCCGAAGATACACACAAAATTTATTCGTAAGCTCTGCATTCCCTTAGGAACGTCTTTGGAGCTTCTTCATCTTTTACTTAGACGGTATCAGCGTTGACTTTTCGCTGTAAGCCTCCCTTAGGAGCTTCTTCGTCTTTTACTTAGACGGTATCAGCGTTGACTTTTCGCTGTAAGCCTCCCTTAGGAGCTTCTTCGTCTTTTACTTAGACGGTATCAGCGTTGACTTTTCGCTGTAAGCTCTGCATTCCTTTAGGAACGACTTTTGAGCAGAAAACTTACACTGCGCTCCCTTTGGAACGGCTTTTTGTGACTTCATGAACTTACTCTGCGTTCCTTAGAACGACTTTCTGTTAATCCGAAGGATTTTTAATATTTCGAAGGTCCTCCTTGTTAACACAAAAACTTCATCAACTTAATCCTGTGGAGAAAATAGATTTTCCTTGTGGGAAACAGCGAAATTATTACATGGAAACGATCAATGTTTTTTGCTGCAGAGAATAGAACTGAATGGAAAAGACTGCTATCAAAGGTAGGATATGTGTCAATAAATGTGCTTCGACTCTGGCACAGTGCTGTTGACTGTGCGAGCTTCGGATTGTTCTCTGAAGTCCCTTTGATGTGGAGCATATTGACTCCCTTCTGGCTGTTGACCCTGTTGCAATGGAGGTGGAGGCGGGGGCTGTTGCCAGGAAGCTTGAGGTTGACTTGCCGAAGCTACAGAAACTGCAGGGTGGTTGTCTATGTACTGTGGGATGTAAGGCGGATGATACGAAGCAGTATGCATGACCTACTTCGGCTGAACTTGTTGAGATGTAGCTTCGGCTATCTCCTTTTGCTTCTGGATTGTAATATGGCACGTCCTGGTGGTATGGCCCTTGCCTTCTCCACAGAACAAGCAAAACCACTTCCTTGGTTGATCTCCGAATCTTCCGCCGAAGCCCCTGGCGCCTCTGCCTCTCGGAGCTGGTGGCCGGAAGAAAGCTTGTTGTTGCCCCGAAGCCTGCGAGGAGCACTGCGGTCTGCTCTGCTGACTCCCCTTATCATCATTCTGAGTAGAGCTGTGGATGGACCGGACATGCCTCGGGTAGTATCTTCCTCCGAAGCCCCTGGTCATCTCAGAAAATCTGAAGGCCTCCTCCCTTCTTTGGCGAAAGTCGTTATCTGCACGAATGTACTCGTCCATCTTCTGGAGTAGCTTCTCCAGAGTCTGAGGAGGCTTCCTAGCAAAGTATTGGGCTGCAGGTCCAGGACGAAGCCCCTTGATCATAGCTTCGATAACAATTTCATTAGGCACCGTTGGTGCCTGTGCCCTCAAACGCAAGAACCTTCTGACATATGCCTGAAGGTATTCTTCATGATCCTGAGTGCACTGAAACAAAGCTTGTGCAGTGACCGGCTTCGTCTGAAATCCTTGAAAGCTGGTTAACAGCATATCCTTCAGCTTCTGCCATGAGGTGATTGTCCCTGGTCGAAGGGAGGAATACCAGGTCTGAGCAACATTCCTGACGGCCATGACGAAAGACTTCGCCATGACTGCAGCATTGCCCCCATACGAAGACACTGTTGCTTCGTAGCTCATCAGGAACTGCTTCGGGTCTGAGTGACCGTCGAACATGGGAAGCTGAGGTGGCTTATAGGATGGAGGCCAAGGTGTAGCCTGCAGCTCAGCGGACAAAGGAGAAGCATCATCGAAAACAAAATTTCCCTGATGGAAATTGTCATACCAGTCATCTTCGTTGACGAAGCCCTCCTGATGGAGGTCTTTCTGCTGAGGCCTTCTGTTCTGCTCATCATGGGTGAGGTGGCGGACTTCCTCAGAGGCTTCGTCTATCTGCCGTTGCAACTCAGCTAGCCGGGCCATCTTCTCCTTCTTCCTTTGCACCTGTTGATGTAGGATCTCCATATCCCTGATTTCTTGGTCTAGCTCTTCCTCCTGAAGCGTCGGGCTGACAGCCTTTCTCTTCTGGCTTCGGGCTTCCCGAAGAGAGACGGTCTCCTGGTTGTGGTCCAGCGGTTGCAGTGCTGAAGCCCCAGTCGCTGAAGCTTTCTTCGGCGCCATAGCGAAGGTCTACAGCTTCCGAAGGTGTTCAAAAAAGCTCGGAGTGGAAGTGAGTTCACCGGAGGTGGGCGCCAATGTTGGGGACTTGCTCTCAAATGCTTCGGATTAAGAACAAGGCAACATAGAAAGTGTTAAATGTTAAGGCCCTTCGTCCTACCAATCATTATTCCCCTTCAGGAATAATGATTTCCGGACGAAGGTCACAAGAGACATACCTTCGTAAATTCAACAAGTAATAACGAAGGATTCATATAAAACATGAAATGTAAATCATAGAATCATTTCTATTTTATTGACACAGAGAAATAGAAATGATTACAAATTACAAGTGTACCTTCGGTCTTGAGAGAAGGTAAAAAGTACAAGCGTGACGCAAATGCCAATGCCAAGTCAGCGTGAACAGTACGGGAGTACTGTTCATCTATTTATAGGCGCGGGACGCAGCCCACGTAAAATTACATCCTCGTCCATTACATTTGTTAATGGCTTATGGAAATTTGTCAAGGCCCACGCAGTCTTTTCATCTTTAAGTCGGTTCCCCCCTCTGCTGTCACGACGAAGCTTCCCTGCGCACAGCTTCGGCTGCGCTCGTCCTTCGTCTGGTTCAGGCTTCGTCCTGGCCGTGCTTCATATTCATAGTTCTGAGTCCAAAAATACCTGTTCACATAATCCACTTGGAAAACATTGTCAAATCATGTTTTTGAGGACCTTCGGAGGACGAAGGCCCCCAACAGCTGAGTCAGCCTTGGACAGTACGGGAGTACTGTTCATCTATTTATAGGCAAGGGACGCAGCCCGTGTAGAATTACATTTGTGCCCTTTACATTCATCAATAACTCTATAGTAATTCTTCGGGGTCTAATTTGCCTTTTCATCTTTAAGTCGGTTCCCCTTCTCTGCTATTATGCCGAAGCTTTTCTGCGCACAGCTTCGTGATCATCTTATCCTGCGTCATAATCGCTTTCCGTCTCGCTCAGGCTTCGTACTGACCATACTCTTGTATACTCATGACCCGATTCCGAAGATACCTGTTCACATATTCCACTTGGAAAACATTGTTAAATCATGTTTTTGAGGACCTTCGGAAGCCGAAGACCCCCAACAGTAGCCCCTCGTAATATTAATTTGCTAGAATGATAAATTCATATTGCGACATGGACGAAGGCCTTAAGCCAAAGGTCCAAAAAAACACCTTTCCTTTGCTAGAATAGCAACAGTCATTGACAAGCGGGACCCTCCAGTTTTCAACGCACTAGGTGTATAAATAAGAGCTTACCACGAGTTTATTTGGCACGCTTTCTTGCCATCTGCTCTTGCTCACTCGACTTTTTGACTGTGCGCAACAACACTTGCTTGGCTTTTTAAATTTTTAAGCTTCGGATTTGAGAGCACTTTCTCAGCGTTTACGAAGATGTCTGAAGATAAGAAAGTTGTTGCTGAATCGAAGCTGAGCCTTTCTAAGGAGATGCACCTCGGGTTTCTTCAATCAATAGCAAAGACCAATACAGAGAAGATCACTAGGGAGATTTTGGAGGGTTTATCTAAAGACACTGGTGACAGTGACAGCTATGATGTGGAAAGTGGGGGTGAAGACTCCGAAGATCGACCGTGGCGACCAAGTCACACAGTCTTCGGAAAATCGGGTATTAAACAGAGTCATCTTGACAACATGAGGGGAAGATACTTTTGAGACATGTCTACTGTGAGGGCAGATGATGGGGAGAAGACTGTGCCTACTCCCGAAGAGAATGAAGTCATAATCTTCCGAAGCTTCTTAAAGGCTGGACTGTGGTTTCCCTTGAGCAGTTTTGTCGTAGAAGTACTGAAGATATTTGAAATCTACCTTCATAAGGATGGGCATCTTCGTCTATGCCATGAGGAGCCAAGGTTTAGAACCAAATGCAAAAAGTTTCTGCAACATACATGAGCTATTGTATGAGACAAAACCCTGGGGTAAAGAGCAGTATCACAACAATTTTGGCTGCTACAGCTTCGGCGCCCGGTCTGGATCAAGCTGTCCCGTGCCAACCTTTCGAAAGAGGTGGCCCGGTGACTGGATGATGGAATGGTTTTATGTGAAGAATGACTTGAAAGCACGGGAATATATTAAAGGTATCATTATGCGCCATATCTGGCAACGCTTCGGCCTTCGGAGGCCGAAGGTGGAAATGAATGAAGCAGCCGAAGAATGCCAGAGAGCCTTCGGCGTGGTTTGCTCTTTTATTGGGACAAGGGATTTGGTCCAAGAACACATTGCCTTCAGAATATGGCCACTTGTAGAAAAGTGGGAAATGCTGAAGGAGACCGTTAGAGAAGCTGACGAAGGTGGATTAGTTAGGCTAAAATACACATTCCAATATGGAGATAAATTCGTCGAGCCAGATGATGACTGGCTAAAAAGTATTGAGACCATAAGTGATGAATTGCTTGGATTATACTCGAAGGCCGAAGACACTGCACTATCAGTGGCCTTCGGAGGCCGAAAGAAAAAGAGACTCAACTGAGTATTTGATGCAATTAGGTTTGTCTACCCCGACTACCGTTATCCAACGCGGGGTCAAAAAAGAAAGAATACATCTTCTGCGAAGGAAGCTGCTTCAGCCGCTCCTAGCGAGCCGGCGCCGAAGAGAAAAAGGGTAAAGGTTCTCACACACCGGCCACGTTATATTGAACCGGCCACAATGCCTGAGTTTGCCGGTGAGACCTCTTCGGCCACCGAAGCTAAACAACCAACTCCCCTGCCAAATATTGAAGGGCTGGCCAAAGTGCCGGCGATGGAAAAAATAGAAGAACCGAGGGCTGAAGAAACAAAGACATCAGAAGTTCTAAGTCCTTCAGCAAAAATTGAGGCAGCAAAAAGCCAAAAGGGTCCAGCAGTGACCCCCAAAAGAAAAAGGATGGTTAATGTGCTGGATGTTTTGGAGACAATTAAGTCTTCAAGCACAACTCCGAAGAAAACTGTTGAATCTTCCGAAGTACATATTGAAGCATTTGATGCCAAAACTTCAAAACATCAGTCTAAGACTGAAGCTGGGCCTTCGAAGCCCACCAAGGTGAAATCCTTGGAAGTCAAAGAAACAGAAACAGCAGAACAAATTTCAGCTGAAGAAACTGGTACTGCCGCCCCCGAAGCATCTTCCGAAACCTTCGATTATATTCTTCGTCATGCTTCGGGGAAAAAACTGACTGAAAAAGAACAGCAAGAGGCCCAGTTTTACGCCCAAAAATTGAAATATCCAAAGGGGGCGTTGATATTCAACGGCAGTGGAGAAGAAGACTTTTTGTATTGTCTCTCTGACAGCAAGGAGATTTCTGTCTGTCGGGAGATGAGCAAGAGCTTCGGATTCCCAACACTGGAAGACGGGCTCTCGGTGCTGTCGAAAAACGAGCTAGCCGACAGCCTGGCATATAATAGCTTAAAGGTACAGAGAATGAGGTTTTCGTATTTTTTCTTGAAACCAAAATTTTTCGTTTGCTTAAATTTATTGACGCACACACATTTTTCTTTTTGCAGGGCCTTATACTTAGCAATGCCCTCAGGGCCCAAAAAGATGCCGAAGACGAAGGGTGTGTTATGGCCCTGAGCAACCTTCGTTCCGAAGTAATTGAACTAAGGAACGAAGGTCTCGAAAAAGATAAAATATTGCATTCATTGATAGATAGAATAAAAGAAGACGAAGCTACTTTTAAAGTTCAAGCTGAGGCTCAGAGGCATGAAATTGAAGATCTCCGAAAACAACTGGCCAGAGCTAAAGAGGAACACACACTTGAAGAAACGAAACGAGAACTCAGTGAACAATGGGCAAACCATTTGGAAAAAAGCGTTGAAGAGCTTCGTGCATCTAAGAAAAGATGCTATGAGAAATCTATAGAATGTGTTAAAAAAGTAAAGACCAGCTTCGCCAATGTTGGCACTTTTTCAAGTGAAGAGAACTTCATAAAGGGTGACCCCGAGGGCCCAATCAAATGGATCAGTCACAAAGCTGAGGCCTTTGAAGAAATTTTGAATAGCCGCGGAGACATATGTGCCTTTTCGGGTGCCAGGGAGATTGCTACCATTTTGGAGGGGAAAGACTGTGAGCATGTGAAGTTTTTGGCACAATCCGAAGCCGCTTTATCCTCCGAAGATATAAAAGACCCCTCGGCCGAAGCAAGCCTGGTCGGTGGAAAATTTTTCACCGACATCTGGGACAATGGTGGCTAGGAAATGGCCCAAGAGATTATACGAAAAAGCGAAAAAGGCGTTCATGACGCTAGAAAAGTAGCAGGGGCCGCTGAGAAAAGTGCAGAGCCCGAAGGGCAAATAGGTATTGACTAGTGATTTTTGACTCTTTGTTGTAATTTTTTGATTTCGAACTTGTTCACGGTTTGTAATAGTAATATAGCCGTATCTTCTCCTCCCTCAGAACCTGCTAAACCATCTGCGGGCCCCCACGCAAAATGGGATGACGAAATTAGGAAAATGGCCGAAGCCATCATGGATAAAGTTGTTGATCAGCTACTAAACGAAGCTGCAGAAGTAGTTCTAAGGGAAGATTAGATGCTGCTGTAAAAACATTTAGAATATAATGTTTGTTGAGAAACATGTGTAATATTTTGTAACTTTGAATGTAATATATTAACTATTTATGGTTCTATTCTTTACGATGCATGAAACTTCATATACATACCGTTTTTGAGCCTTCGGCGAAAAAACACCTTCCCTTCTTTTCAAGCTTCGTAAATAATATCCGTGTTCTCATATGATCAGTAACCAATCCTCGTAAAATTAATAACCAATAGATGTTTCCATTTGACGAAAGTATAACTCTTCAATAGCTATTTTTTGTGCCTTGCCACTTTTTCTTCGAAACAATTTTCGAATGTCGATACTAGGATCCCCTTCTTTGCATTGTTGATGCAATATGATGTATGATGTTATGCTATGCGAATGATGTAATGATGTGATGTTATGCAAAGTGATATTTGCCGAAGGTCGACGTTTTACTTTCAGCGGAATCAGCGTTTATTTTTCGCTGTAAGCCTCCCTTAGGAGCTTCTTCGCCTTTTACTTTCAGCGGAATCAGCGTTTATTTTTCGCTGTAAGCCTCCCTTAAGAGCTTCTTCGCCTTTTACTTTCAGCGGAATCAGCGTTTATTTTTCGCTGTAAGCCTCCCTTAGGAGCTTCTTCGCCTTTTACTTTCAGCGGAATCAGCGTTTATTTTTCGCTGTAAGCTCTGCATTCCCTTCGGAACGACTTTTGAGCAAAAAACTTACTCTGCGTTCCCTTAGAAACGACTTTTTGCTGCTTCGACTAAATTACGATGCGTTCCTTAGAACAAAATTTTTGACAATTCGAAGGTCCTCCTTGTCACCATAAATTCTTATGCTTCGGCAACTTAAGCCTGTGGAGAAGATATATTTTCATTATGGTAAAAAGCGAAACTGTTACAAGAGATTAAAAATGACAAAAAAGCACTTAAACTTCCCATAAGTGTTTCTTAAAAAAGAAAATAATACTGAATGCGAAAAACTGTTGTCGGGGTAGGATATTTGTCAGTAAATATGCTTCGACTCTGGCACAGTGCTATTGACTGTGCGAGCTTCAGACTCTTCTCTGAAGTCCCATTGAAGGTGAGCGTGCTGGCTCCCTTCTGGCTGCTGGCCGCGTTGCGTTGGTGGTGGAGGTGGAGGCTGTTGCCAAGATGCTTGGGGTTGGCTTGCCGAAGCAACAGAAGCTGCAGGGTGGTTGCCTACATATTCTGGAATGTAAGGCGAATGGTACGAAGCAGTATGCATGACTTGCTTCGGCTGACTCTGTTGTGCTGCAGCTTCTGCTATCTCCTTTTGCTTCTGGATGGTAACATGGCACATCCTAGTGGTATGGCCCTTGTCCTCACCACAGAATAGACAATAAATTTTCCTTGGCTGATCCCCAAATCTTCCTCCGAAGCCCGTTGCGCCTCTGCCCCTTGGAGCTGCCGGCCGGAAAGAGCTTTGCTGCTGCCCCGAAGCTTGCAAGGAGTACTGCGGTCTTTGCTGTTGACTCCCTTTATCATCACTCTGAGCAGAGTTGTGAATTGACCTGACGTGCCTTGGATGGAATCTTCCTCCGAAGCCCCTAGTCATTTCGGAGAACCTGTATGCTTCCTCCCTTCTTTGGCGGAAGTCATTGTCAGCTCGAATATACTCGTCCATCTTCTGGAGCAGCTTCTCCAAAGTTTGAGGAGGCTTCCTGGCAAAGTATTGAGCTGAAGGTCCTGGCCGAAGCCCCTTAATCATGGCCTCAATGACAATTTCATTGGGCACTGTTGGTGCTTGTGCCCTCAAACGCAGGAACCTTCGGACATACGCCTGAAGGTATTCTTCGTGGTCCTGGGTGCACTGGAATAAAGCTTGAGCAGTGACCGGCTTCGTTTGAAACCCTTGGAAGCTGGTTATCAGCATATCCTTCAGCTTTTGCCATGAGGTGATTGTTCCTGGCCGAAGAGAGGAGTACCAGGTTTGTGCAACACTCTTGACAGCCATGACGAAAGACTTTGCCATGACTGCAGTATTGTCACCATACGAAGATATGGTTGCTTCATAACTCATCAAGAATTGCTTCGGGTCTGAATGACCGTCGTACATGGGGAGTTGGGGTGGCTTGTAAGACTGGGGCCAAGGTGTAGCCTGCAGTTCTGTTGATAGAGGAGAAGACTCATCAAAAGCAAAATTTCCATGACGGAAATCCTCATACCAATCGTCCTCGTTGTAGAAGCCCTCCTGATGAAGCTCTCTACGCGGAGGCCTTCGGTTCTGGTCATCTTGAGCAAGATGATGAACTTCTTCAGAGGCTTCGTCTATCTGCCTTTGTAGGTCAGCTAGACGAGCCATCTTTTCCTTCTTCCGTTGGACCTGTTGATGGAGCATCTCCAAATTTTGGATTTCTTTATCCAAGTCATCCTCCGGAGGCGTCGGACTGGTGGCCTTCCTCTTCTGGCTTCGGGCCTCCCTAAGAGAAAGGACATCCTGATTGGGATCCAGCGGCTGCAGAGCGGCAGCCCCTGTTGCTGAAGCTTTCTTTGGCGGCATGACGAAGGTGATGCTTGCCGAAGGTGTTCAAAACTCAAAAAATGGAAGTGAGTTCACCGGAGGTGGGCGCCAATGTTGGGGACTTGTTCTTAAATGCTAAGAGTTAAGAACAAGGCAACATAAAAAGTGTTAAATATTAAGGTCCTTCGTCCTTCAAGACATTATATACCTTCGGACATAATGAATTCCGGACGAAGGTTATGAAGGAAAAAACCTTCGTAAGCTCGATAGACAATACAGAAGAATTCACATATCAAATATGAAGAATAATTTAGATATTATTATCAACTTATATTTATTTGCATTATCATCTTCAAAATAACAAATTATAAATGTACCTTCAGATTGACGGAAAATAAAGGTACAGGCGTGATGCGGAAAGCGAATGCTGAGTCAGCCTTGGACAGTACGGGAGTACTGTTCATCTATTTATAGGCAAGGGACGCAGCTCGTGTAGAATTACATTTGTGCCCTTTACATTCATCAATAACTCTATAGTAATTCTTCGGGGTCTAATTTTCCTTTTCATCTTTAAGTCGGTTCCCCTTCTCTGCTATTATGCCGAAGCTTTTCTGCGCACAGCTTCGTGATCATCTTATCCTTCGTCATAATGGCTTTCCGTCTCGCTCAGGCTTTGTACTGACCATACTCTTGTATACTCATGACCCGATTCCGAAGATACCTGTTCACATATTCTACTTAGAAAACATTGTTAAATCATGTTTTTGAGGACCTTCGGAAGCCGAAGACCCTCAACACCTACTGCCCTTGCCCCTTTCGGGTAAGGTAGTCTTCCACTAGTTTTCCTAATTAGTCAGCCAAGGGCGTCCCATTAAACCCTTGTGGTGGCACGTGCTTCTCAAGTTAAGCTCTATGTTCCAATTAACATTAATGATCTTGACATGAACATAAATAGAATAACAAAAAGAATTGGAACATAGATATAATAAATGACTATCCCAAAACCATGTAAAGCAATAGCAAACTACCCAAGTGAATCAGGGGTAAACAAGGTAATGAGATAAACAATCTAGGGTGACCTATTGGGTCCCATCAAAATTAACCTATGCATGAGTAAATGATATTAAAGAACATTATTGGGTAAAAAGTGGTCAAGGGCACAACTTGCCTTCAATGAGCTCCTGCTCAGCTACTTCAACCTGCTGCTCACCAGGATCCTCAGTCACGTGTTCTTCTACTCGCCACAATACAAACAAGCACAATGTATAGAGAAAATTAACATCACACCAAACATGTAAACAAAATACACAGTAATAATCTACACATTAAAATAAAATCCTAGGAACAGAAATCATAATTTTTGGAGTTATAGATTTTAAAGTATGAATTTACAAAGGTTTTATGTGCTTAAATAGGATTAAATGAGATATTAATTTTCTTACTGTTTTCATGACAAAACAGAGACTTCAGGTGATAAAGAATAAAATTACAAAATTTTAGAAACTGGAATGGGTAATTTTGGATATCATATGAATTTTCTATGAATTTTATAAGTTTTAGTAGTTATTTTCTCATTAAAAACCATTTCCTGATATTATTTATTCAATTCCTAGGATCTCTGGACTGCGCGTATATTAAACAGAAACGCAGGGGCTCGGTGCGAAAAGTCCTAAGACTCAGTGCATAGCAGAACGGGATGGTGGGTTATTTTAACGGAACCAGAGGTCTCTTATGCAAAAATGCCTCAGCGAAGGGGTATGAAGTGTTAACGGCCGTCCGATCATGCGCGGATGGCCCGGATTAGATCGTCCCTGGTTCAGGACTGGCGCTCCCAGATACCGTTTGATCGCACGCCAACGGCTGAGATTCAATTTAACCTAGATCCAATCGCACCCGATCGCTCCCGATCCTACGGTTCCGGTTAACCAGTGCGAAAAGCGATATGCGTAGAGCCATCCTAACCGTCCATCCCAAGATCCACGGCCCACGGCTCTCGTCCCCCACCCGCTGCCTGAGACGGCGGCGCTCGCCCACCCGCGGCGGAGCGCCATCGCCGGAAACCCCCATCACCCGATCCTAAGCCTAAAGCTTCGATCTAAACTAGCATACACGTAGAGGAGACAAAGCTTGGCAAGTGGAGTAGTTACCTAATGGCCTTTGATGGCACGGAGGCAGTTGTTCACGCAGCGCAGCGGAAGACGAACACCGGCGAGCGATTCCCAGCAGGTTCGATCGACGATTCACCCAGGCGAGGCCGGAAAACTTTACGGCGTGCTACGGCGGAGCTCCGGCAACCCTTTTTTCGACGCGGACCCACATCGAAGTGCTATCCTTCGCTCCTCTCCTATCGGTGATAATGGCGGCTGAGTTCGGTCGGCTGCGATGGGGCTCAGGCGAGTTAGCGGCGAGGTGAAGGATTAGTATGGGGCGAGGAGGTCACGAGGCCCGTCAAATAGACTCCATGGAGTCCGCGGGCGGTTTTGGCGGGGCCCACCCGGAGATCCAGCTCCGGCGGGTTCGGTTCGGTTGATATCATGCCCGTAAATCCCTCGGGGAAGAAGACCTGGCCACCAGCCCCACATGTCAGCCTGACCACGTGCGTATCAACCGGTAGAAGGAGGCGGCTGCCAGTGTGCCCCAATGGCCGGTGTAACGGAGAGAGGACGCGGGCGCGACTGACCTGGAGGGCCCGCATGTCGGCACCACCCACTATTCTGGGCCGCGTTGTGATAGTTTCTGGTGGGCCGAAATGGGTACACAAGCCCAGTTAAGGGTTCATTCCTTTTTCTTTTTTTCCTTTTGTCTTTTCCCTTCTTTCCAAATTCAAACTTCAATTCAAATTCAAACTTTGTGACAACTTTATCCTTAGATTACATGGCCCATAAAAAGTTTCAAATTTGGAGATTATTTATATTTTTATATCCTTTCTCTCTTTCTTTCTCTTATTTTAAATTCTTGAATTCCCCTTTGAATCTTAAATTCTAGTTTGGACTTTAGTATACTTCACATTATTCCATGTTGTCACAAAATGCATACAAAATAAAATTCCAGCATGATGCATGATTTAGTGGCTTATATCTTTATTATTTATTTGTTGTTTGAATACGGTGTTCACATGGGATGATAAGTAGGTTCAACACACACATAAAATATAGGAAATGTCTTTTCTCCTCTTTTATTATATATATTACAAACTGGGTGTTACAAATTCTACCCCCCTTAACAAGAATCTCGTCCTCGAGATTTAGGAGGAACGAGGGAAAAGATGGGGAAAATCTATGCGAAGCTCTTCTTCTCTTTCCCATGTTGCTTCATCTTCGCCATGGTGACTCCATTGCACTTTGCACATCTTTATCACCTTATTTCTTGTAACTCAAGTCAATGTGTCAAGAATCTTGATCGGATACTCCGTGTAAGTCAAATCACCCTGAACACTGAGCTCTTCCATTGGTAACTGTTCCTCAGGGACACGGAAACACTTCTTAAGTTGAGACACATGAAATACGTTATGCACATCCGATAGACTAGCAGGTAACTTGAGTTGGTATGCCATCTCCCCAACTCGCCTAAAGATCAAGAATGGTCCAATATAGCGAGGGGACAATTTTCCCTTGACTTTGAATCTCCTCATTCCATGAAGTGGTGACACCTTGAGATACACATAATCTCCTTCTTCAAATTCCAGTGGTCTTCTTCTATTATCAGCATAGCTCTTTTGTCTGGTTTGAGCTACCCTCAAATTCTCTCGAATTATACGGACTTGTTCTTCTGCTTCTTGAATCAATTTATGCCCAAAGAACTGTCTCTCCCCAGTCTGGTCCCAATACAAAGGAGTTCTGCACTTCCTCCCATATAAAGCTTCAAAAGGTGACATCTTCAGACTGGCCTGATAACTATTGTTATATGAGAACTCAGCATATGGTAGACTTTTATCCCAACTTCCTCCATGCTGAAGGGCACAAGCTCTCAACATATCCTCCAAAACCTGATTTGTCCTTTCAGTCTGTCCATCAGTCTGAGGGTGATAAGCCATACTAAAATTCATCTTCGTACTCATGTTCTCATGAAAGCTTCTCCAAAATCTTGAGGTAAACTGTGAACCTCGATTAGACACGATCTTCTTTGGTACTCCATGTAAACACACAATCTGAGCCATATATAACTCTGCTAGTTGAGAACCTTTATAAGTAGTCTTCACAGGAATAAAGTGAGCCACTTTAGTCAACCTATCCACAATCACCCATATAGCATCATATCCTTTCTGGGTGCGAGGCAATCCAGTAATAAAATCCATACCAATCTCTTCCCACTTCCACTCGGGTATCTTCAGTGGGTGCAGTAGTCCAGCTGGCCTATGGTGTTCAACCTTAACTCTTTGACATACATCGCACATAGCCACATGTGCAGCCACATCTCTCTTCAATCCATACCACCAATATTTCCGCTTCAAATCCTGATACATCTTAGTACTACCGGGATGAATAGAATAATCCGAGTCATGGGTTTCCTTTAAAATAGTCTCACGAAGGCTTTCGATATCAGGAACACACATCCTGTCCTTGAACCATATGGTGCCTTGCTCATCTTCCGTGAATTCCGGTCCTCGACCTTCAGTAATCAGATCCTTAATCTCTTGTATCTTAGCATCACCAATCTGTCCTTTACAGATTTCTTGCTCCAAGGTAGGTTCCACATCAATAGTAACTCCTTCAGTGTGAGCAACTATCCCTAGGTTAAGTCTCCTGAAATCCTCAACAATCTCGTCAGGTAGCTGGTCAACAATAGCTGCATGAACATGCTCCTTTCGACTCAAGGCATCTGCAACCAAATTCGCCTTGCCCGGGTGATAGTGAATCTCCAAATCATAATCCTTAATAAGCTCCAACCGACGGCGTTGCCTAAGGTTGAGATCCTTCTGAGTGAATATATACTTCAGACTCTTATGATCCGTATATACTTGGCACTTGGTTCCCATAATGTAGTGTCTCCAAATCTTAAGCGCATGCACAACGACTGCCAATTCCAAGTCATGAGTGGGGTAGTTCAATTCATGTTTGTGTAACTGACGAGAAGCATAGGCAATCACATGTCCTTCCTGCATGAGCACACATCCTAAGCCTTGGCCACATGCATCACAATAGATATCAAATCCTTTATGTAGGTCTGGCATAACCAATACTGGTGGCGACATCAATCTCTTCTTCAATTGATCAAAACTATCTTGACACTTCTCATCCCACTTAAATTATCTTCCTTTCTCCAAAAGCGAAGTCTTAGGTTTAGCAATCTTAGAAAATCCTTGAATAAATCTCCGATAATAGCCAGCAAGTCCCAAGAAACTCCGAATCTTCGTAACCGTAGTGGGTACTCTCCACTCCATTATCTCCTTAACCTTAGCAGGATCCACTGATATTCCACCATTAGAAATGATATGACCAAGAAATGGCACCTCGCCAATCCAAAACTCGCACTTGCTGAACTTGGCATATAGATGGTTATCTCGTAGCTTCTGTAGCACCAATCTCAGATGTTCCTCATGATCGCTATCACTCTGGGAATAAACAAGGATATCGTCGATGAATACCACGACGAATCTGTCCAAATACTCCATAAACACCTTATTCATCAAGTTCATAAAATAAGTTGGTGCATTGGTTAATCCAAACGACATAATAGTGAACTCATACAATCCATATCGAGTCGAGAAAGCCGTCTTGAGAATATCCGATGGTCTAATCCTCATCTGATGGTAACCCGATCGGAGATCAATCTTCGAGAATACTCTAGCACCTCTCATTTGATCAAATAAATCCTCAATACGGGGTAACAGATACTTGTTCTTCACAATAACATCATTAAGAGATCTATAATCCACACACATTCTTTGTGATCCATCCTTCTTCTGTACAAATAGAACCGGCGCTCCCCAAGGTGAGGAACTCGGACGAATGTACCCAGCCTCTTGTAACTCAGTTAACTGCTTCTTCAGCTCCTTTAACTCTTCTACAGACATCCTGTATGGCCGTTTAGAAATAGGGGCAATTCCAGGTAGGAGATCAATAACAAACTCAACTTCTCTATCAGGTGGCATCCCTGGTAACTCCTCTGGAAAGACATCCGGAAAATCTCTAACCACACGGATGTTGTCGCCAACAAACTCATCAGGTATGAAGAACATCGCATGTTTGGATGAGGTGGTTACTGCAATATTAACTTGAAATCTTTCTCCTTTAGGGGTAGTGAGTTCTACGGTACCTCTACCACATGCTATAATGGCCTTTGCCTTTCTTAACCATGACATACCAAGGATCAGATCTATACTGCTTGCCTCTAATATTATAGCAGTAGCTCCAAATTCTCTCCCCATAATTGTTAATGTCAATCTACGTGTCATTTGATTCGCCTCAACAGGCCCTTTAGGTGTAATTACTATCATGGGTTTTCTCATTTTTAGCAGTGGTATTTCATTTGTGTTGGCATATCTAGCAGACATAAATGAATGTGTAGCACCAGAATCAAATAAGATGGTTGCAGGAATTGCATTAACATAAAACATACCAAGTACGATGTCAGCACCATCCGGAGTAGCATCAACGCTGACTTGGTTAACCTTGGCAATAGAATATCCCTTGCCAGATCCTGGAGTTTGCTGCCTGTTCTGAACTGGAGTAGTAGCAATCCTCTGTGGGTAGACATTTGCATAGTGTCCAGTCTTCCCACACTTGAAACACGTAGCGCCTGGACTCTGTCCTGAGAACTTCGTTGGGGTGCCAGTGGGGGTAGCCTGTCGAGGAGGTGGAGTCCTCAGAGGTGATTGCTGAACTGGGCGCTGGCCTCCGCCAGTGCGAACTGGTGTACCCTAGGGTGAACTATAGCGAGGACGAACACTGCTGCTTCCTTGTCCTTGAGATATAGCCTTCCTCTTCAAATCTCCCAGCTGAACACGCTTGTGTTCAATAGCCAAGGCCTTATCAAGCAGCCTTTGAAATGATGGAAATGTGTGTGCCACTAGAGCATACTGCAAGGGTCCATTAAGTCCTTCAATGAAATGTTCTTGCTTCCTCTCATCCTCAGCAACTTCATCTGGGGATAACTGAATAAACTTGTCGCGATACTCACTAATGGACATGCTTCCTTGCTTCAGCGATAGAAGTTCCTTCTTCTTAATCTTCATTAATCCAGGTGGTATATGATAGTTCCTGAACTGGGTACTGAACTCTGCCCAAGTAATAGTATCAGCAGCATTGTGGGCAGCAGTATATGAATCCCACCAGTCAGCAGCAGGACCTGTCAGACGTCCAGAAGCATATAAAACCTTCTCTCGGTCAGTGCATTGTGCAATATTCAACATCTTCTCAACGGACTTCAGCCAATCATCCGCGTCCAGTGGATCAGGAGAGCTTGCAAATGTAGGTGGCTTATGACTCATGAACTTCCTATGCTTATCTTGGGGTGGAACTGGTGGTGGAGGTGGAGGCAATGGTACTTGTTGCTGTTGCTGCTGTTGCTGTTGTTGTTGAAATTGCTGTTGCAGCTGCTGTTGCGCCCTTCTCTCCTGGCGTATCTCTTCTCGCTCCTGGCGCAATTCCTGGCATATCTCTTCTCTTTCCTGACGCATCTCCTGGCGTTCTTGCTGCTTCTGAGCACGCATATCTGCCATAGTGTCCGCCATTTGTTGCATCATCCTCATCTGAGCTGCAATCAGTGGATCAACTCTGCCTGGTGGAGGATTAGGAGGATTCATCTCTATTGGCTGTGGCTGGGGTCGTCTATATATCCACCGAGTGTGTCGATTAGGAGGCAAATCAATTCCACCACCCCACCTGGTATTGACCATCTGAGTTAGATACATATGGTAAGAGAATAGTAGACAAGGCAGGTATTTACAAATCAGGTTACTTTGGGGGATTTATTAGCTAAGCAGATTAGTATTTCACCTACTAAAGCTAATTCAATACCTTATGTTGGTACATGCTAAGATGTCCATCTATAATAATTCAATCAATCAAAGAAGCAAATCAGGCATTTAGCATCAGCACAATCAACCAATCATTTTTAAATAAAGAAAATAGTTTTAAATTTTGTCTTAGGTTCCCTATCTCTTAAAAAGATCATAGTGGTAGGATTCCAAGGTGTGAAATCCTTCTTGTCTTACAGTAGAAAAGATAAGAGTAACCAGAGTAGAATAGCAAAAGGTGAGACAAGACCAAGATGAGATGAGTATAGAATGAATCAGAATAAGGTAAGTAGTGAAGGGTTTTGTCCATTTCTATCTAGGTTTCGTCCTACAGTCGACATTTCCTCTGATACCACTTCTGTCACACCTGGCTTTAAGGAACAAAGCCAGGTGCATCTCATACATGCGCCAAGAAGACAACATATATAATAACAGAGTGTATAGAGATAAATGTCACAAAACATCAGAGTATTTATTACATAGCGGAAGACTTATTAAAAAATAAAAGAATAAATATAAAACGAACTAAGGATCGTCGTTGGCGCCAATGTCAACTGAGAAACGCCACCTAGATCAGATCGAACTCCTCGCCTTGTGGCTCCTCCTGAACCACCTGCTCTTCTCCTGTGGGGGGGGGGTGTGAGACAGCAAGGGTGAGCTCACACATGATCATAGCTCAACAAGTTGTGGGGAACCAGTGGACATGAACTCACAAAGGTGGGAGTTCATGTTTGTGTAAGGCTAATCAATGACAGGGGTTAAAGCTGAGCATTGCTTTTAAGTAGTTGGTCAAACTTTTATTAGCAGTTACTAAGTGTAAGTAAATACCAAACCTTAAATAAAGTAATAGAACAAAATTAATAATAAACCCATGCAATGCAAATGACAAAATTGAATTTAAGTTCCATAATTTAATCATCAGAGAGTCCTGAGTTGCTCATGACCGTGAGCTCGGCTAGTATACCAGTTTTACACTCTGCAGAGGTTGTACCCTTTACCCACAAGTCATGTTACCCATCTACCAAGGGATCGTGACTCCCATACACCTCTACCTAGGAGGTGAGGCAGGGCAACACTATGGGGCCTTTACAAAGTTCCACTAGCTTCCGAAAACCCGCTACAGTTTATGGGAAGAGCACTTGCAAGAATCCCCCGTCTGACCGCCATCGCAGCTAAATCAACCCGAGAATCTCCTTGCATGCAACTCCCCTACTGCCCTTGCCCCTTTCGGGTAAGGTAGTCTTCCACTAGCTTTCCTAATTAGTCAGCCAAGGGCGTCCCATTAAACCCTTATGGTGGCAAGTGCTTGTCAAGTTAAGCTCTATGTTCCAATTAACATTAATGATCTTGACATGAACATAAATAGAATAACAAAAATAATTGGAACATAGATATAATAAATGATTATCCCAAAACCATGTAAAGCAATAGCAAACTACCCAAGTGAATCAGGGGTAAACAAGGTAATGAGATAAACAATCTAGGGTGACCTATTGGGTCCCATCAAAATTAACCTATGCATGAGTAAATGATATTAAAGAACATTATTGGGTAAAAAGTGGTCAAGGGCACAACTTGCCTTCAATGAGCTCCTGCTCAGCTACTTCAACCTGCTGCTCACCAGGATCCTCAGTCACGTGTTCTTCTACTCGCCACAATACAAACAAGCACAATGTATAGAGAAAATTAACATCACACCAAACATGTAAACAAAATACACAGTAATAATCTACACATTAAAATAAAATCCTAGGAACAGAAATCATAATTTTTGGAATTATAGATTTTAAAGTATGAATTTACAAAGGTTTTATGTGCTTAAATAGGATTAAATGAGATATTAATTTTCTTACTGTTTTCATGACAAAACAGAGACTTTAGGTGATAAAGAATAAAATTACAAAATTTTAGAAACTGGAATGGGTAATTTTGGATATCATGTGAATTTTCTATGAATTTTATAAGTTTTAGTAGTTATTTTCTCATTAAAAACCATTTCCTGATATTATTTATTCAATTCCTAGGATCTTTGGACTGCGCGTATATTAAACAGAAACGCAGGGGCTCGGTGCGAAAAGTCCTAAGACTCAGTGCACAGCAGAACGGGATGGCGGGTTATTTTAACGGAACCAGTGGTCTCTTATGCAAAAATGCCTCAGCAAGGGGTATGAAGTGTTAACGGTCGTCCGATCAAGCGCGGATGGCCCGGATTAGATTGTCCCTGGTTCAGGACTGGCGCTCCCAGATACCGTTTGATCGCGCGCCAACGGCTGAGATTCAATTTAACCTAGATCCAATCGCACCCGATCGCTCCCGATCCTACGGTTCCGGTTAACTAGTGCGAAAAGGGATATGCACAGATCCATCCTAACCATCCATCCCGAGATCCATGGCCCATGGCTCTCGTCCCCCACCCGCTGCCTGAGACGGCGGCGCTCGCCCACCCGCAGCGGAGCGCCATCGCCGGAAACCCCCATCACCCGATCCTGAGCCTAAAGCTTCGATCTAAACCAGCATACACGTAGCGGAGACAAAGCTTGGCAAGTGGAGTAGTTACCCAACGGCGTTTGATGGCACGGAGGCAGTTGTTCACGCAGCGCGGCGGAAGACGAACACCGGCGAGCGATTCCCAGCAGGTTCGATCGACGATTCACCCAGGCGAGGCCGGAAAACTTTACGGCGTGCTACGGCGGAGCTCCGGCAACCCTTTTTTCGACGCGGACCCACGTCGAAGCGCTATCCTTCGCTCCTCTCCTATCGGTGATAATGGCGGCTGGGTTCGGTCGGCTGCGATGGGGCTCAGGCGAGTTAGCAGCGAGGTGAAGGATTAGTATGGGGCAAGGAGGTCGCGAGGCCCGTCAAATAGACTCCATGGAGTCCGCGGGCGGTTTTGGCGGGGCCCACCCAGAGATCCAGCTCCGGCGGGTTCGGTTCGGTTGATATCGTGCCCGTAAATCCCTCGGGGAAGAAGACCTGGCCACTAGCCCCACATGTCAGCCTGACCGCGTGTGTATCAGCCGGTAGAAGGAGGCGGCTGCCAGTGGGCCCCAATGGCCGGCGTAACGGAGAGAGGACGTGGGCGCGACTGACCTGGAGGGCCCGCATGTCGGCACCACCCACTGTTCTGGGCCGCGTTGTGATAGTTTCTAGTGGGCCAAAATGGGTACACAGGCCCAGTTAGGGGTTCATTCCTTTTTCTTTTTTTTCCTTTTGTCTTTTCCCTTCTTTCCAAATTCAAACTTCAATTCAAATTCAAACTTTGTGACAACTTTATCCTTAGATTACATGGCCCATAAAAAGTTTCAAATTTAGATATTATTTATATTTTTATATCCTTTCTCTCTTTCTTTCTCTTATTTTAAATACTTGCATTCCCCTTTGAATCTTAAATTCTAGTTTGGACTTTAGTATACTTCACATTAATCCATGTTGTCACAAAATGCATACAAAATAAAATTCCAGCATGATGCATGATTTAGTGGCTTATATCTTTATTATTTATTTGTTGTTTGAATATGGTGTTCACATGTGATGATAAGTAGGTTCAACACACACATAAAATATAGGAAATGTCTTTTCTCCTCTTTTATTATATATATTACAAACTGGGTGTTACACAATCTCAGGAGCACCAAGTGGGATGACCATGAAATGGTCAAGGTTATTCTTAGATCACTTGTTTTTCGTAATCCCACTCAAGTGCAACTAATCTATGGAGACCCTAGATATAAACAGATGTCTCCCGAGGAAGTAATTGGCAAGTTTGTGAGCTTTGAACTTATGATCAAAGATTCTAAACACATTGTCAATTTGGAGCAAGGCACCACCTCTACACCCGAGGTGCAACCCGTTGCATTCAAAGCAATAGAAGAGAAGAAGGAGGAGTCTACACCAAGTAGGCTTCTAATCGATGCCTCCAAGCTTGACAATAAGGAAATGGCGCTCATCATCAAGAGCTTTCGCCAAATCCTCAAGCAAAGGAGGAGGAAGGACTACAAACCCCGCTCCAATAGGGTGTGCTACCGATGCGGTAAGTCCGGTCACTTCATAGCTAAATGTCCATACTCTAGTGGAAGTGATAGGGACGAAGACAAGAAGGGGAAGAAGAAGGAGAAGAAGAACTACTACAAGAAGAAGCACGCGAGGCGCACATGGTGCGGGAATGGGACTCCGACGAGAGCTCCACCGACTCCTCCTCCGACGAGGACGCTGCCAACATCACTGTCAACAAGGGACTTCTCTTCTCCAACGTCAGCCACAAGTGTCTCATGGCCAAGGACGGCAAAAAGAAGAAGGTACACTCTAGAGCTACTCCAAAATACACTACATCTAGTGATGAAGGTAGCTCTAGCGATAATGAAGATGATTTAATTTCTCTCTTTGCCAACCTTAGCATGGACCAAAAGAAGAAATTGAATGAATTAATTGAAACCATTAACGAGAAGGATGATCTCTTGGAATGTCAAGAGGACTTGCTCGTTAAGGAAAATAAGAAATTTGTTAAGTTGAAAAATGCTTATGCTCTAGAAGTAGAGAAGAATGAAAATTTAACTAAGGAGCTAAGCATGTGCAATGATTCAATTTCTTGTCTTAGAATTGAGAATGATAAATTAGTTTCTAAGATTGAAAAATTTAATGTTTGCAATGAATCAATTTCCTGTCTTATAGATGAGAATGCTAAATTAAATGCTAAGATAGAAGAATTGAATGTTTGCAAACCCTCTACATCTACTGTTGAGCATGTTACTATTTGTACTAGATGTAGAGATATTAATGTTGAAGCTATTGATGATCACCTTGCTATAATTAAACAACAAAATGGTCACATAGCTAATTTAACTGCTAAAATTGCTGAGCATGAGCTAGAGAATGAAAAATTTAAATTTGCTAGAAGCATGCTTTATAATGGGAGACGCCCTGGCATTAAGGATGGTATTGGTTTCCAACAAGGAAGCCAAAACAATACCAAGCTTAATGCCCCTAAGAAATTGTCTAATTTTGTAAAGGGCAAGGCTCCCATGGTTCAGGATAGAGAGGGCAATATTTTATATCCTGCAAATTATCCTAAGCATAAAATTAGGAAAATCCATGCTAGAAAACCTCATGCTTTTGCTCATCATGCATTTATGTATAAAAATGAGGCTTCTAGTTCTAGGCATACCACTCACATTAAAATGCCTAAAAGGAAAATTCTTACTGCATCAAATGAGCATAACATTTCTTTTAAGACCTTTGATGATTCTTATGTTTTAACTAACAAATCAGGCAAGGTAGTTGCCAAATATGTTGGGGGCAAACACAAGAGTCCCAAGACTTGGGTTTGGGTACCCAAGGTGCTTGTTTCTAATGTCAAAGGACCCAAGACCGTTTGGGTACCTAAGAACAAGGCCTAAATTTGTTTTATAGGTTTATGCATCCTGTGGTTCAAGTTGGATAATCGATAGCGGGTGCACAAACCACATGATAGGGGAGAAAAGGATATTCTCCTCATACGAGAAAAATAAAGATCCCCAACGAGCTATCACAATCGGGGATGGAAATCAAGGTTTGGTCAAAGGTTTGGGTAAAATTGCTATATCCCCTGACCATTCTATTTCCAATGTTTTTCTTGTAGATTCTTTAGATTACAATTTGCTTTCCATTTCACAATTATGTAAAATGGGCTACAACTGTCTTTTTACTGATATAGGTGTTACTGTCTTTAGAAGAAGTGATGATTCAATAGCATTTAAGGGAGTGTTAGATGGTCAGCTATATTTAGTTGATTTTAATGATAACAAAGCTGAACTAGACACTTGCTTAATTGCTAAGACTAACATGGGCTGGCTCTGGCATCGCCGACTTGCTCATGTTGGGATGAAGAATCTTCACAAACTTCTAAAGGGAGAACACATTTTAGGACTAACCAATGTTTATTTTGAGAAAGACAGGATTTGTAGCGCATGCCAAGCTGGAAAGCAAGTTGGAGTCCATCATCCACACAAGAACATAATGACGACAGATAAGCCGCTTGAGCTACTCCACATGGACCTATTCGGCCCGATCGCTTATATAAGCATCGGCGGGAGTAAGTACTGTCTAGTTATTGTGGATGATTATTCTCGCATCTGTTGGGGACTTGTTCTCAAACGCTATAAATTAAGAACAAGGCAACATAGAATGTTAAATGTTAATGTCCTTCGCCCGCTGAAGCATTATCTCCCCGAGGGTTTAATGAACTTCGGATGAAGGCCATGATCAGAGTATCACAAAGGTCATACCTTCGTGATCAAACTTGTAAAATAATGTAAAATGAAGTATAAATTGTAAACATTATAAAGAGATATGCTAAAAACAAATAACATTATTCACATATTTTTTTCATATTTATACCTTCGTCTTGGCAGAAAGTGATAGTTCCAGTGTAATGCGTCAGCGATTACAAGATTGCTTGAACAGTACAGGGGTACTGTTCACCTATTTATAGGCACAGGGCACAGCCTGTGTATAATTACATATATGCCCTTTACAATTAACTACAATAATGACACAGAACATCATGGGCTTTTAAGTCATTTCATCTTTAAGTCGGTTCGCCCCTTCGTCATGAGATCCGTCATTGTGCCGAAGCTTTATATGTGACAGCTTCGGCGCTGCTTTTGGGAAGATCTTCCGAAGGTGTTTCCTTTTTTAGGATCTTCGGCTACGAAGCATACCCCCAACAGTAGCCCCTTCGTGGTGCTAGATCGTTTGTCGTAACGAGCTTGATCCGTGAAAAAGTCTTCTAGGCTTTGGGATGCCGAAGATCCGAAAAACACCTTCTCTGAGCTCGTTGGCGAGAAACGATTAAAATAATCCGCGCGCGAGGTGGCCCCATCTTGTAGCAGTTGCGCGCGTCCTAGCGATTCACCTTCCCAGACCTTGTGGCCCACCGTTCAGCGAGTGCGGGTGGCTGTTTACCCGGTGTGGAAGACCTTGACAATTCACCTTCCCACCTGCGGCACTATATAAACAGACGGGTAGGTGTGAAGTTACCACAACATTCATTGCTATTGCACTGTTTTGCTGCCAAAAATTTAACCAAAGCCGAAGCTTGATCATCGTGTTCGAACGAAGCGTCGCTTTTGATTCTGCTTCGTCACAAGAGGAAGAGCTTTGGAAAAATCAAAAAAGTCAACAACAAAAAATTTCAAAAAATTCATAATCAAATGGAGAGAGTGCGCTCCACTGCCAGGGTTGATCATGAGGGAGATGAAACCGAAGCTACTGAGACTGTTCCCATTTCCGAAGCGATGAAGCGGTCTTGGCTGGTAACATCGGAGGATGCACCTGCCGCTGAAGCAGAGCAGGCTGATGTTGAGGAGACTGATTCCAAAGATGATTACAGCAGTGTAGTGCCAAGTAAACCCAGCCACCTGGATTTCGGAAAATCTACCATCTCTGAAGGTGATTTGCCTAAGATGATGAAGTTGGGCTATTTTAGTGAAGTGAAGAAAGAGCTGATTCGCTTTGGAGGGGAAGAAACTACTCCGAAGCCAGGAAAAGATGAAGTAGTGGTCTTCAAAAGTTTCTTTAAGGCTGGTTTAAGATTCCCTTTAAACAAGATGATTACTGATGTGCTGAAGAAGTTTGGGATCTACCTTCATCAGCTAACTCCTAACGCTATCGTTAGACTTAGCGTTTATATTTGGGCCCTCCAAAGCAGAGGGGTGGAACCATTTGCTGAAGGTTTTTGCCGAGTGCACGAGCTTCATTACTAGACCAAGGCTAGAGGAGATGGGCTACATGAAAACTTTGGCTACTACAATTTTGCCTATCGCAAGACTACAAAATTTCCTGTGATCAGTTATCGTAGCAAGTGGCCAGCTGGCTGGAAATCCGAGTGGTTTTACGTCAAAGTTGATGAAGATAAGGAGAAATTGGTCTAGAGTCCGTTGGAATTGATCTTCGGAGAGACCAGACCCCAGTGCAACATGACACCAGAGGGTCCGACCCAAATTGCACTAGCTGAATTTAGAGTTATTGCGGAGCACATCGGCACTAGGGACTTAGTGCAAGAATTTTTGGCCTTCAGAGTGTTCCCAACTATGAAAGAGTGGGCCATGCCAAAGCTTGAAGGAAAAAAGAAGGAAGGGGAGCTTGTTCGGTTGCCTTAGCATTACAAATTCAAGAGACATTTCAAAGTGCCTTGCCAAGAATGGCTGGACACGATCAAAGTAATGTGCAACGAAATACTTGGCAATTACTCTAGAAAAGAAGATCAGTTGATGACTGCAGCCTTCGGCACCCGTCCGAAGCGAAGACTGAACCGAGTAATGGATGCTATTGACTTTGAATATCCCGACTACGAGCGGCTAGATAAGGGTGCCGAAGGGCAAAAAAGGAAGAGAGTGGCTGATATTCTGAATAAAAATGATGAAGATCAATTGAAAAAGAAAAAACCAAAGCCCGAGTCAAAAACAGTTGCTTCGAAGAAGAGAAAAGCTACAACTCCGAAGCAGAAGGCAATTGGCGAAGAAGAAGAAATTGCTGCATCACCTTCTTCCACCGTCGTGGAGGAAATTTTAAAGGTAATGACTGAATCCTTGCCTGTCATGCTGAGTCCATTAGGGTCACATCTGATGAAGCTTTTTTAGAAGGACAAGGAGCCCGCAAAAACAGAGAAGGCAGCTAGGCCAAAAAAGCAAAGAATCATTACGGTGACGGAAGTCATTGAAAAGACACCACCAAGAGCTTCAGCTCCGAAAGCGCCAGCTGTTGAGGACATAACGGTTACCGAAGCTGCACCTTCGGAGGCTACAGCTGCCACAGCCGAAGATATAGAGTTAGAAACCACAATTGCAAATATTGATAAAATACTGCTAGACATGGCCGCAGAGGAAGCTGCAGCAGCTACCGAAGAGACTCCGGCCTCCGAGCCCGAGAAAAAGAAAGAAATAGCCGAAGACATTTCGGAAGATGAAATTTTTAATTTTCAAAACTTAGTTGGGCAAGAGCTGACAAAGGCCGAAAAAGAAGAGTTAAAAGAGTATGCCATATCTTGCGGGTATCGGCCGGGGGCATTTCTCTTTGGTGGTATCGATGATGAAAAGCTGGGCTATATCCTAGATCAGACCGGAGCGAAGGTTATTGGTACTCTATCAAAGAGTATCAGTTTCCCGAAGCTTGAAACAGACATCAGCCGCTACCGACGACAGCATATCGTCGGTAGTTTGTTTTATTCTAATTTCAAGGTAAACAACTTTTCTCTAACTTTTTATCGTTTGTAATAACGAAGATGTTTTCTAATGAAGGTTGTTTATGTACAGAGTATGTTGCTGAGCAAATCTTTAAAAATGCAGCAAGATTTGGAAGACAAAAAACACGAGGTTATAATCGAGAATTTAGAAGGCAAAATAAAAGACCAATCTGCTGCCCTTGAAAAGAAAAACTTCGAGCTTCAGTCGACCGAAGGCTTATTGGCAGAAGCTGAAGCTAAAATAACAGAACTGAATACAAAGCTTCTCTGCCAGTCAGAAAGTTTCGAACAAGAAAAACAGAAGCTTAATGAAAAATTTGAGGCCGAAGTCCAGAAGGTTTCAGATTTGCAAAAATCATTAACAAGCCTTCAAAATAAATATTTAGAATTCAGCACTCGATGTATTCAACGGCTGAAGAAGGTCTTCTATTCGATCAGGGCCAGCAGCGAAAAATTTACTCCTTCAGCTGAAGATCTACCAGGGGCCTTTGAACACATCGAAGGTGAAATTGATGGCCTTGATGATGTTATTGCTGGACATGGTGATTTCTGTGCCCTAGTAGCTTCTCGGGGCACTGCTGCTGCATTCCTAAAATATGGCTGCGAGCACGGAAAAATTATTAATAGAACCAATTTTAGTTTATCACCAGCAGATCTAGATGATATCCCCAACCTTGCTTGAAGTATAGCAAATAAATTTATAAAGGTGGTATGGACAAAGGGTGGACGAGACAAAGCTGGTGACGAAGCTCGGAGTCATCTTAAGCCGGTAACAAAATCATACCTTGTGCTTACCTCTTCCTTCGAACTTGAATTTTGCTTACAATACTTTAATTCGTGTAGGATGACGAGGCCGAAGCCGAAGCTTGAAGAGTAAGAAGATGACGCTGAAGCTTTAATGGATGACTATGCCGAAGCTGAAGCTCGATGAACACTGATGTAGCTTGAATAGATGACTGTAGAAAAAGCTCTAGGAACTTTTTGTAATTACTTTTGTAAATGTAATTAAATTTTACTTGATGAACTTTGTCCGTACCTTGTAATATATTCCTACCTTCCCATAAATGTATGAAGTGCTTTGGTGTGAACGAAATTAGCATTTTTGAGCCGAAGGCGAAAAACACCTTCCCTTCTTTTCGTACACAGCGAAGTATAAAAATTGCTTCTTTTTCTCTTCTGCCGAAGTCTGATCTTTAGAGCCGGAGCAACTGCCTGTGTTATGATAATGATGATCCTACGTATGTCTAAATGAATGTTTATGAATGCAAATGTTATGATGTAATGTACCGTGCAAATGAATGTCCAAACACATATACGAAGCGACAACCATAGCCTTCATTCCCTTAGGAATAAACAAAGTCTCTTTACCATTTATTTTTCGGCTTCACCGTTTATTTTTCGGTGTATCAGCGCTGACTTTTCGCTGTAAGTTCTGCATTCCCTTAGGAACATCTTTTGAACTTCTTCGCCTTCTATTTCGGCGGTATCGCGTTGACTTTTTGCGCTTCGCCTTATATTTCGGCGGAATCAGCGTTGACTTTTCTCTGTAAGCTCTGCATTCCCTTAGGAACGACTTTTGAGCAGAAAACTTACGCTGCGCTCCTTAGAAACGACTTTTTGTAGCTTCGTCGTGCTCTGCATCCCCTTAGGGACGTCTTTCGAGCTTCTCCCTGTTTCTCCTTTTTTCTTTGCACTCGATGGTGCGAGCTCAGTTTTTACATTTACATCTTTGGGGGATATTGCTCTTGTAGAGCTGTAATAAGAAAAAGGGAAATTACATGCTATGGCCCCATTAAAAACCTTTCTCCCCCTTCGAAAAGGAAAAGGGTGCCATAGGAAAAAATAAAAAGATTACATCAAGCTATACATAATATCGCCGAAGCTCATCCGCATTCCAAGATCTAGAAATGTCGTTGTCGTCCATATCCTTCAATCTGTAGGAACTGGGTCTTGACAAAGATACTACCAGAAAAGGTCCTTCCCATTTCAACTGTAGCTTGCCTACTGTATCTGGGTTGGCGACTCTCCGAAGTACCAAGTGACCTGGCCTGATATTTTTTAACCGAACTTTTCTGTCACGCCACTTTATTGTTTCAGCTTGATATTTATTGATGTTCTCCACAGCCTGAAGCCTGATCCCTTCTAAGGCATCTTTTGCCACAAAATAATCAGCTTCGTCCTCTGCCGAAGCCACTGTTCTTATTGATCCTGCTTTAGCTTCTTCCGGAGTTATTACTTCGTCACCAAACAGTAATTTGAATGGTGAAAAGCCTATTGACCTCGACATTGTTGTATTGTGGCTCCACACCACTTTGATCAATTCATCTGGCCACTTTCCCATGGGCTGATTGAAGATTAACTTCATTATTCCCGTCATTATAATGACATTAGCTCTTTCAACAAGTCCATTTGACTCCGGATGCCTGACTGATGCAAAATGAATCTTCGTGCCAATTTGCTCACAGAACTCTTTGAAAGCTTCGGCATCAAACTGTGTTCTGTTGTCCACAGTAATGGCCTTCGGCACTCTGAAGCGACAAACAATATTTTGCCAGAAAAATTTCTGAACAGTGACTGAGGTTATTGTGGCTAAAGGCTTCGCTTCAATCCATTTGGAAAAATTTTCTACCGCCACCACAACATATCTTAAATTTCCTTGTGCTGGTGGAAGTGGGCCTAGCAAATCAAGGCCCCATCTTTGCAATGGCCAAGTGGGCTGTATTAACTGAGTCAGGGATGAAGGTTGTTTTTGATCTCTTGCACATTTTTGACAACCTTCACACTTTTGGACTATTTCCGCTGCATCCGAAGCTGCCTTCGGCCAATAAAACCTTTGACGAAAGACTTTTCCCAGCAAGGGCCTAGATCCGATGTGAGATCCACACATGCCTGCGTGTATTTCCTTCATCAATTCTATACCTTCAGCTCTAGATAAACATTTAAGCAATGGAGAGCAAACTCCATGTTTGTATAGCTCTCCTTCTATTATTACATATGGTCGGGCTCTTGCCTCTATTCTCTTATTATATGCTTCGTCATCTGAAAGGTAATTGCCCTGGAGAAAGGATATAATCTCAGTTCTCCAATCTTCACTATGAACAGGAGATATATTGAGCACTGCTCTTTCAAGAAGTTCCACCGAAGGTGCTCTTATTGTCTCGAAGAATACTTCTGAAGGTAAAGGCAGCCCTTGTGCCGCTGACTTAGCTAGCAGATCAGCATGCTCATTTTCTCCTCGTGGGATATTCTTGACAGAAAACCCTTCGAATGAAGCTTCAAGCCTTCGAACTGTATCCAAGTATTTTTCAAGCTTCGGATCTCTTGCTTTACAACTCTTGTCAATATGACCAGAAATAACTTGGGAATCTATTTTGAGAACCGCCCTTCTTACCCCCCATTGCCTTTAACTTCTGAAGCCCCAAAAGCAAAGCTTCATATTCAGCAATATTATTTGTGCAGCTGAAATCAAGTTTCACTGCATAGCATGTTCTGACTTTGGAAGGTGCAACTAAAACAGCAGCTACGCCTGCCCCGAAGGTTCCCCAGGAACCGTCGTAGAACACTGTCCAGGCTTCGGCATCTTTACTTGCTTCTTCCTCATGAGCCTCTGGCGTCCAGTCGGCGATGAAGTCTGCTAGCGCCTGGGACTGAATTGAGGATCTATGTACATAATCAATGGTGAACCCGTTGAGTTCCGTAGCCCACTTTCCAATCCTTCCATTAGCTTCTCTGTTTCTCATAATATCCTTCAAAGGCTATGATGAAGGAACAATTATATGGAATGCTTGAAAGTAATGTCGAAGCTTCCTGGAGGCCATTAAGACAGCATATAGCACCTTCTCCAACTCTATATAATTTTTCTTTGATAAAGTGAGGACTTCGGAAACAAAATATACTGGAGCTTGCTTTTTAGTTTGTCCTTCAAACTTCTCCTGGACAAGTGCTGCACTTACTGTAGAGTGTGAAGCTGCCACATACAACAGTAGAGGAGCCCCTGGCGCGGGTGGAGTTAGCGTCGTTAGGTCTATCAGATACTGCTTCATCTCTTCGAAGGCTTTCTGCTGAGATGGTCCCCATTGAAAGACTTCGACTAACTTCAGCACTTCGAAGAATGGTAAATTCCTCTCTGCTGATCTAGATATGAATCGGTTCAAGGATGCCAGTCTTTGTGTCAGCCGTTGAGCCCCCTTCTTTGTGCTTGGCGGCTCCATCCGAAGAATAGCTTCGATTTTATTCGGATTAGCTTCGATTCCCTTTGTCGAAACCAGACAACCAAGGAATTTTACCTTCTTTACTCTGAAGACACATTTTTCTGGATTCAATTTCAGGCCAGCTTGCCTAAAGTTGGCAAATGTTTCCTGCAGATCAGCAATGTGATTTTCTTGCTTCGTGCTTTTTACTATGATATCATCAACATATGTTAGCACATTTCTGCCTATCTGAGAATGGAGAACTTTGGCTGTCATTCTGCTGAAGCTTCCTCCAGCATTCTTGAGCCCCTCAGGCATCCGAAGGTAACAATATGTTCCACTGGGGGTTATGAAGCTGGTTTTTAGCTCATCTTCCTTCTTCATCCAGATTTGATGGTAGCCTGAATAACAATCTAGTAGACTCATGAGCTCTGACGAAGCTGCTACGTCTACTAGAGAATCTATCCTCGGTAATGGAAACTCATCCTTCGGACAAGCCTTGTTGAGATCAGTAAAATCAATGCACATCCTCCATTTACCATTGGCCTTCTTCACCATAACAGTGTTAGCTAGCCATTCTAGATATTTCACTTCTCTGATGACTCCAGCACTGAGAAGTCTTTTCACTTCATTCTGAGCACCTTCGGCTTTGTCATCAGACATCTTCTGAAGCCTCTGCTTTCTGGGTCTGAAGGATGGATCAACATTGAGCGAGTGTTCAATGACATCCCTGTTGACACCACATAGATCGTTGGCGGACCATGCGAAAACATCTTTGTTGTTGAACAGAAACCTTGTTAGGTTTTTCTCCTGTTCCTCAGAGAATTGAGATCCCAGCAACACCTTCTGCTCTGCTATATCTTCACATAACAGCATGGGCTTCGGCTGATCGGCCGAAGCAGCCTTCTCCCTTCTATACTTGTACTACTCACAAGCTTCAGCTCCATCTACATTATGGATTGCTTTTGAATCTGTCCAGTTTCCTTTGGCCTTTCTGGTAGCTTCCTGACTTCTATGGATAGCAATAGGTCCTTGATCCGAAGGTATCTTCATGCAAAGATATGCTGGATGAAGAATTGCTTCAAAAGCATTGAGTGTCCCACGACCAATGATTGCATTGTAGGGGTACTCCATGTCGACAATATCAAACACAATTTGTTCAGTCCTTGTATTGTTGACAAATCCGAAGGTCACAGGCATCGTGATCTTGCCAAGCGCTACAATCTGTCTTCCTCCGAAGCCACAAAGAGGGTGTGTAGCATCATGAATCTTATCCTTTGGCTCTTGCATCTGTCTGAAGGCTTTAGCAAATATAATATCCGCTGCACTGCCTGTATCGACCAGAACATTGTGGACCAGAAACCCTTTGATAACACAAGAAATGACCATAGCATCATTGTGAGGGTAATCCTTGAGCTGAAGGTCCTCTTGGGAGAAGGTAATTGGGATGTGAGACCATCTTGACTTGATGAAGGGTCCCTGCACCCCGACATGTTGTACCCTTCTCTATGCCTCCTTCTTCTGCTTCTTGTTGGCCGGCTCTAAGCATGAAACGCCTGTTATTGGGAGCACCAGCTTCGTAGCCGAAGCAGCTCTAGCTTGGTTGTTGAATGAAGCCATTAGCTCAAAAAGTGGAAGTGAGTTCACCAGAGGTGGGCGCCAATGTTGGGGACTTGTTCTCAAACGCTATAAATTAAGAACAAGGGAACATAGAATATTAAATGTTAATGTCCTTCGCCCGCTGAAGCATTATCTCCCCGAGGGTTTAATGAACTTCGGACGAAGGCCATGATCAGAGTATCACGAAGGTCATACCTTCGTGATCAAACTTGTAAAATAATGTAAAATGAAGTATAAATTGTAAAACATTATAAAGAGATATGCTAAAAACAAATAACATTATTCACATATTTTGTCATATTTATATCTTCGTCTTGGCAGAAAGTGATAGTTCCAGTGTAATGCGTCAGCGATTACAAGATTGCGTGAACAGTACAGGGGTATTGTTCACCTATTTATAGGCACAGGGCGCAGCCTGTGTATAATTACATATATGCCCTTTACAATTAACTACAATAATGACACAGAACATCATGGGCTTTTAAGTCATTTCATCTTTAAGTCGGTTCGCCCCTTCGTCATGAGATCCGTCATTGTGCCGAAGCTTTATATGTGACAGCTTCGGCGCTGCTTCAGGGAAGATCTTCCGAAGGTGTTTCCTTTCTTTAGGATCTTCGGCTACGAAGCATACCCCCAACAGCATCACTTGGGTATTCTTTTTGCAAGAAAAATCACAAACCCAAGAGACATTAAAAGGATATTTCAGACGAGCTCAAAATGAGTTCGGATTGAGAATCAAGAAAATTAGAAGCGATAATGGGTGTTGGAACTTGCTCATAGGCGCAAGTTGATCCAACGGGGGGGAGTAATAGCGCAAACAGGGTTTTAGCACGTGATGGCAGAAGCTTTTTTCATCTAGCCTCTCAAGGGCACTGTGCGGGGGTATTTATAGGTGTCCGGGTGCCCAGCGTCCCGTGTTAAGGATGCATGTGCCCTCAGACACCTAGGTTATCCCCGGAATATTCCCATAAAGCGGGGTTACAGACTATAATTATAGGGACGCCTTTATAAATTAGGCATGTAACACGCAGCGGCCACGCAGGGCCCGTTACAATGGGCCGGATCACACGTGGGCCTCCGTGCTGGACGAGGCCGCACGGTGGGATGACCTCGCCACGGGTCTTCGTCCAATGTCGTATGGGGCGAAGGGTGTCCCTGCTCGTTGTCTTGTCTCCGTTGGGCCAGCGTTTACAGCGAAGGCCCCGAGCGAAGGGTGGCGTCTTTGCCTTCGCCCCAACATTTGCCCTCCGAGGGACCAGTTCGACTAAGTCATCTGGTGCCGAAGACGTCGCTAGATGGCGGAGACGCTGCCCTCGCTCGAAGTGGTTCCACGGGGGTTTTTGACATGACCGTTGATTGACGCTGTACTGTTGGACTGCGGGTTTCCTGAAGCGTCGCGCCCTGTGTATAAAAGGGGGCGGGGGGCAGCGTGTTTTGAACTTTATCCTTCCGCGCTCCGTGAAAACCCTAGCCACTTTTTCCACCGTCTCTGCTGCTCGTCTGCCCTCCTTGCTCTTGTTCGCCGGAGATCTGGCTCGAGTGAAGCAGACCGCCCGCCGCCGCCGACGGTATGTAGCGATGCCGACCTCTTCTTCTTCTGCTGCCGCTACGCCACCGGCCGACGCGTCGTCTGAGGAAATGCTGAGTACTGTGGAGGCGGAGGAGTTGCGCGCCGGCGATACGGTGGATTTTGGTGTGTCGCGGATGTCGTCGGCCCGCGTGCAAGATATGCAGCGGCTTGGTTACTTTGGCGGCGGAGTCGCTCGTGTCCCGGGGACGAAGGAAGTCCCCGAGCCGGAAGGCGAGTTGGTTGTGTTCGAGGCGTTCTTTGCCACTGGTCTCCACCTGCCTGCGCACCGATTTGTTGGAGAAGTCCTACGCAGATTTAACGTTTAGATCCATCAGCTGACTCCGAATGTCGTGGTGGCTCTGTCGAAGTATGTCTGGGCGACGACTTCGTACGGCGGACAGCCATCAGTCGAAGTCTTCGCGAAGTACTATTGCCTGCACTAGCAGAAGAGGATGACTGGAAATGAAGTTGCTCAGTTTGGGTCCTGTACATTTACGCCGAAGACCGGCAAGACCACGATGGAGGTAGTTGAGTTGGTTCCTTGCGCCCGCAACAAGTGGGGCAATTGGCATGATTTTTGGTTCTACGTCGCGGAGGGTACAGTCGAAGACCATCCGGGGCTCCCCGTGTCCGAGATGTGCTCGCATTTTTACTCAGCATACCCGCCTTTCGAAGTGGCGGAGGAGGATGCGGACGAAGGGGCCCTTCGGTGCGCCGCCGGCCTGAGCAGCGGGCGCGATTTGGTTGAGGAGTTTGTGGCGTACGGGGTATGGCCTTTGGCGCATGGCTGGGCGCTGGGCGAAGTGTGCCCTCGCCAAATGCCTTCCCATGATGGGAAGCTGGTGCGAAGTCCTGCCTTCGCGCTGGATCTGCATAGCCGCGAACCGGCCGCCTTTGTGCGTGAGGCAGAAGATGGGGCGGTGCGGATCGTTGGTCGGTATGTGCCGAGGACAGAGGGCCAGCGTAGCTGGGACATTCGCGGGTCAAATGACCGCTTGAACAGGGTTTCTGAGTTGAATCGTCTGCCGTATGGCGGTTATCCCGGCCAAGACGATGTGGATCGTCGCGGGAAGAAACCGGTGGTAGAGTCTGGAGACGACCCCGCGCCGGCGGCCGCCCCGTCCTCTAAGAAGAGGAAACTAGGTACTGCTGTGGGAGGACTTGGGGTTTCTGATGGTTTTGCTAGAGAATTGATGAGGACATGCGCGGCCCCGGGGGGGAGGATGTCTTCGCCCGAGCTCCCGGAGTCTTCGGCGCGGATGCTGAGGGTTACCGGGGGTTGGTGGCCTAAGAATGTTCCTGTCCCCCGCGCGGCCGGCGAAGACTTTTTTACATCTCGCATGGTTCGTGATTGGAAAGTGTTTCCTTACGGGCGAAATATTGCTGCTGTTGTGTCGGCAGTGATGGACAAGGATCGCCAGGGAGCTGCACAGAAGCGCCAAGCGGTCATCAGGCTTCATGAAGCCAGGCCGAAGAGGCAGCGGGGGGCTACGAAGACTACTGCCCCCGGCGGAGGCCAGCCGCTGCTGGCGGCTAAGTCGGCCGTCCCTGCATCCAGTAGGGCGCCGGAGGCTGCGAAGGCGGCTGCCGCCGGTGGTCCCAAGTCTGCGAAGGCTGCCCTTGCGTCCAGCGGGGTGCCGAAGGCTGCGAAGGCGGCTCGAGGGTTGCCGCCCCCGGGCAAGCGCGTTGCTGACTTCGCCACCGACATTAGTGTGGACGATTATCTTGTTGGTAAGTCGTTGGCTCGATTTTTTTTTCTTAATTTGTTGATACGTCGCAGGGTCGGACGAAGACCAACTTGTTGTTGTTCCGCCTGCCGCGGTGGCCATGGCGGCTGTCATGGTGCCAAGGGCGAAGGGCAGTGCTCTTTATGCCGGCGGCGAGATACCGGCACTCACTGCCGTCAGGGACGAGGCGGGTGCTGTGTCCCGCCGGCTGGAGGAGATGAAGGAGGCACTAAGTCAGGTGCGTTGAGCTAGACTTCGGGTTTTTTTTAACCAGCTTCGCCGGGGCTGTGGTCTTATGTGTGTCTTGTAGGCGGCTGACTTCGCAAACCGCGCGGCGTCGGGGGCCCTGACGGCAGTTGTGTCTGCCGAAGTCGAGAGACTTCGGACGCAACATGCTGACGCCGTCCGGGAAAAGTCGGTCGCCGACAGTAAGTGCCGCAAGCTGGCGGACAAGGTGGCTGTGCTGGAGGGTGAGAAGGCTGAGCTCCGGCGCTAACTGGCGGCGGAGAGGGAGGAGGCTAATGAGGCCCTCGCCAAGGCGCAGGCTGCGCAGGCGGAGGCCAATTTGGCACGGGCGGAGGGCAGCCTTGCCGGGCAGCGCGCCGAGCAGCTGGAGGAGCGGCTCAGCGCTCTGCAGAGCCGTGTGGAGAGGGCCGAGGCCTCGACGCGCACGGAGGCTGAGCGGACACGCAAACAGCTTATGGATTCATACCATGAGCTGGGCGCGCGGACCGCTGAATTTGAAGTGCCGGACCGAGAGCCCGGACTTCGCTGCCTTGAGTGGGTACAGGAGGAGCTGCAGGCGCTCCCCACCATCGTGGAGGGGTTTATGTCTTATGCCTCCCTGGTCACCTGCGAGGGGGTGATGAACGCGCTCTCTCGCGAAGGGTGTCGGCACTATGAGGTCATCGACCAAGCTGTTGAGGATTTCGAGCGTGATATCTACAAGGTTGAGGACCCTATAGTGAAGGAATCCGCCGGAGCCCTCTACGACCGGATGTGGGGCCCCCACGGTCGAGAGGTGGTCAGGGAGCGGACTGAGACGGCGAGGGGTCAGGTAATGTTTGGCTTTTGTTTGGTGTTTGTTGAATGTGGGTTAAATGTGGGTTTGCTGAGTCTGTGTGCTGTGTCTCAGGCGGCGCGTGGCGAGAGGGTGGATGACTTCGGGGCTTTGAACAGCGCGCTGCCTGAACCGGAGCCGAACCCGGCGGTGGCTGTACCCGAGGCCGCCCCGGAGCTGCCCCCGGAAACCGCCGAAGGCATTCCCGATGCTCCTGCAGCCACTACGGCCGGCAGAGACCCGTCGCCAACTGCTGCGCCGAGGGCTGAGGATCCTGTGACGGTGGCTGCGGAGGCGACAGCGGAGGCTCCCGCGACGACTGGGTCTTCGCAGGTGGCCTAGTGGGTGTGGGTAGTTAGGAAATTTTGGATATTGTTGCTGAACCTTGGTTGCTGCGCAGGATCAAGATTTTGGGCCTGCGCACGCAACCGCTACTACTAATTTTTTGGCGGCTTCGACCGTGGATGATGGGAATAAATCGGATGAGTCTGCATCTAAATTTTCCGAGTTTGGTGACTCTGGGAGCTCTGTTGAGTGGACCGAAGAGTCGTCGGATGAGGACTTGGACTACTTTGCGGCCTTGGATGTGGCAGAGGCGGAGGCTTCGTCGCAAGCTACGGATGCTGAAGTTGTGTCTGGTCCGAGTACTGGGCGTAGGCGGCGAAGGGCGGTTGCGAAGCATAGAGTGAGTGGGGCGGACGTCGGTCGGCTTCGTGTGAGTGGGGCTGGCAGGCAGGAACTGTTGTCCTTGCCGGCCGCTGTGAGTGCAGGTGAGGGGGAGTTGCGAAGTCTTTTTGCGGGTGAGGAGCTTAGGATAATGTTATTTAACTATAGGGAGATGGGAATTATTCCGAAGGTTGAGTCGATGTAGAATGTGATGCCCTCGCTTGTACATGTGTAATGGCTTGTATGATGAGGTTGTGTGCCTTCGCACACTCGGCTATGTTCACGAGGGCGTTATGTGCTTGGTCTGGTGTATTTGTTATGTTTGTCTGGTGCGCATGTAATCGGCCTTTGTGCAGACAGTTTGGTGTAGCCGTTTTTGCACTTGTTAGGCTTCGTCCGGCTGTACCATTGTAATCGGTTCGTCGCACTTGTTGCGCTGTCCCTGCTGCACCCTGAGGCGACTTCTGCAGGGATAGTGTTCGCGGAAAACTAGGATTTTTCGCACTTATTGTGCTAGCCCGTCTACACCCTTAGGCGATTGTTGCACGGGTAGTCTTCGCGGAAGGCCTCGATTTTTCGTATTTGTAGTGCTAATCCGGCGGCACCCTTGGGCGACTTCTGCGCGGATAGTCTTCGTGGAAGACTTCGATTTTTCGCACTTGTTGTGCTAGTCCGGCTGCACCCTTAGGCGACTTCGGCACGGATAGTCTTCGTGGAAGACTTCGATTTTTCGCACTTGTTGTGCTAGTCCGGCTGCACCCTTAGGCGACTTCTGCGCGGATAGTCTTCGCGGAAGACTTCGATTTTTCGCACTTGTGCTAGTCCGGCTGCACCCTTAGGCGACTTCTGCGCGGATAGTCTTCGCGGAAGACTTCGATTTTTCACACTTGTTGTGCTAGTCCGGCTGCACCCTTAGGCGACTTCTGCGCGGATAGTCTTCGCGGAAGACTTAGATTTTTCGCACTTGTTATGCTAGTCCGGCTGCACCCTTAGGCGACTTCTGCGCGGAGTTGTCGCACGCGAGGGCGGCAACCGCTGGACCTCGCGGTGACTTTGTATTAGTCGAATGTCGAAGACCGTCTGTGCGGTCTTGTTTCGACGTGGATTTTGCGGGGGATTTTTCTCTTGTATATTACATGACTCCGCCTCGTTAAAAACCTCACCCCCCGGGAGGAAAAGAGTGTGGGCCAGAACAAAATTGTTTTTGCAAATTACAAGGGCGAGCTGGCCCTGATGAGTCAAACAAAAAATTTGCGCAGATTATCAATGTTCCAGGAATGCTCTAAGTCTTCGCCGTTTGGCGTTGCAAGCCTGTATGCGCTGGGGGAGGCCTTCGACTTGACAATGTAAGGGCCTTCCCACATGGGCTCCAGCTTGCCTCTGGACTCCGTTCGAGCTGTCCGGACGAGGACGAGGTCCCCTTCGCTAAATTCCCTTGGGATGACTGCCTGGTCGCGCCATGCTTTTGTCTGTGTTTGGTACTTGTCCAGAGCCTGTAGGGCGAAGACGCGGTCTCCGTCGATGAGATCCTTCGAAGTCGGCTCATCTACGTCTGGGACGGCCGACGCGGCTGTCCGAGGTGACCCATGTTTTATTTCTTGCGGAGTCATGGCCTCCGATCCGTATAATAGGCGGAAGGGGGTAAACCCAGTCGCCCGGCACTCAGTTGTATTCAGTGCCCAGACCACTTCGGGTAACAGGTCGGGCCACTTGCCTTTTTTGTCGTCGAGGAGCATTTTCTTGACGGCTGTGAAAATTTTGCCGTTGGCGCGCTCCACGACTCCGTTGGACTGGGGGTGGTACACGGAGGCGAAGGCAAGCTTGGTGCCGATGGAGAAGCAGAAGTCTTTGAAATCTTGGTTGTCGAACTGCTTGCCGTTGTCGACCGTGAGTTCGGATGGTACTCCGAAGCGGCAAACAATATTTTGCCAGAAGAATTTCTGGGCCGTCTTTGATGTGATGGTGGATACTGCCCTCGCTTCAATCCATTTGGTGAAGTATTCGACGGCTACAAAGGTGAACTTGATGTTCCCCTGAGCCGTGGGCAGGGGCCCGACAATGTCTAGGCCCCAGCGCTGAAGGGGCCACGTGTGGGCGATCAGCTTCGTGAACTGCGAGGGGCGTCCCGAGCGTGGGGAAAATTTCTGACAGGCCTCGCAGGATCTGACAACTCGATTTGCAGCGCAGATGATGGCGGGCCAGTAGAAACCTTGGCGTATCACCTTTGCCGCTAGGGCCCTGGGGCCTGCGTGGGAGCCGCAGGTCCCCCTGTGGACTTCACGCAGGATTTGGACGCCTTCGGTCTCGGTGACGCACTTGAGCATCGGCTGACTGACCCCCTTTTTGTAAAGTTGTCCCTCGATCAATGCGAAGTCCCGGCTTCGGTGGTGGAGGCGCTTGGCTCGTTGCTGTCGACTGGGTGATAGTACCCCTGCAGGTACAGGGTTATTGGCGCCCGCCAGTCTTTGGTCATGATAAGATTGATCATGCGGTGGCCCTCGCTGTCGTTGGCTATTTGGAGCCCTTCAGGGCTACGGACGGCTGGCGTGCCGATGACGTGATAGAACACGTTGGAGGGTAGGGCTTCATCCCTGGCGGCTGCCTTGGCCAATGCGTCAGCTTCTTCATTCTTGGCCCAGTCCACATGCTGCAACGTGAATCCCTTGAATTGTTTCTCGAGACTCCGGATGGTCGCGAGGTACTGCATAAGTGCGGGGTCCTTTGCTGCATAGTCTTTCTCGACTTGGCCGGTGACTACCTTGGAGTCTGTGCGGACTATACAGGTGGTGACACCGAGGGCTCTTAATTTGCGGAGGCCGAGGATGACAGCTTCGTATTCTGCTATGTTGTTTGTGCATCTGTCAGATTCCAGAGCGAAGCTTAAGCGTGCCGCGTATCTGTGCCTGACCCCGGCGGGTGAGGTGATGACTGCCGCAGCGCCTGCCCCCGCATGGCACCAAGCGTCGTCGCAGTGGATTGTCCAAACCTTCTCTGCGGACGGGTCCGGCTGTGTTATTGGCCCGGTCCAGTCGACGACGAAGTCTGCTAGAACTTGTGACTTGATCGCTGTCCTGGGCTCGAAAGTGTTGTGGTAGCCGGAGAGTTCGGCTGCCCATTTGGCGATCCGTACTGATGCCTTCGGGTTTCTGAATAATTCGCCGAGTCCCCTATCCGAGGTGACGCGGACCTTGAATGCTTCAAAGTAGTGGCAATTTGCGTGAAGACATAACAACTGCATATGCAATCTTTTCGAGCTCCGTCATGTTACATTTTGACGGTGTGAGCACTTCGGAGACATAATATACTGGGCACTGCCTGATCACGCCCTCTACTGTCTTCTCCTGAACCAGTGCCGCACTGACCGTGTGCGGCGAAGCCGCAACGTAAAGTAACAGTGGTAGCGAAGAGTCGGGGCTCGTAAGAACGGCCAACTCCATCAGGTACTGTTTTAGTGAGGCGAAGGCCACCGCCTGCTCTGGTCCCCAAACGAAGTCTTTTGCGCCGCGGAGTGTTTTGAGGAAGGGAAGACTTCGCTCGGCAGATTTGGAAATGAACCTGTTGAGGGCGGCCATTCTGCCCGTCAGACGCTGGACCTCTCTGGCTGACTGTGGGGGCTTCATGTTGATAATGGCCTGGATTTTGGTTGGGTTGGCCTCGATGCCGCGGTGTGATACCAGATAACCCAATATTTTCCCCTGTCGAACACCGAAGACGCACTTATCGGGGTTCAGGCGAAGTCGTGCGTCCCGCATGTTCGCGAATGTCTCGGCGAGGTCTGCGAGATGGTCCTCTTTATTCCTGCTGGCGACGACAATGTCATCCACGTATGTGAATACGTTTCTGCCGACTTGCCCTTTGAGCACTGTTTTAGTGAACCGGGAGAAGGTGGACCCGGCGTTCTTGAGTCCCTCCGGCATTCTTATAAAGCAATATGTGCCGAAGGGTGTTATGAAGCTGGTGCTGGCCTTGTCCTCCTCCTTCATGTATATTTGATGATAACCGGAGAAGCAGTCGAGGAGTGACATGACCTCGCACCCGGCCGCGCTATCGACTATTTTGTCGATCCGGGGCAACGGGAAGTTGTCCTTTGGGCAGGCCTTGTTGAGGCTGGTGAAGTCTATGCACATTCGCCACTTGCCGCTCTTTTTCTGCACCATTACCACGTTGGAGAGCCACGTGGGGTAAGCCACTGGCTCGATAAATTTGGCTTCCAGGAGGAGGTGTACCTCTGCCTTGGCGGCTTCTGTCTTCTCGTCGGACATTTTGCGAAGCCGCTGTTTTTTCGGTCTCACCGAGGGGTCGATTCCCAAGCTGTGCTCAATTAAGGATCGGCTGACCCCGACCAGGTCGAGGGCTGACCAAGCGAAGACGTCCTTGTTCTTGGACAAGCAGCACAGGAGTTTTTCCTCGTCATGCGAAGTGAGGTCTTCGCTGATCGTGACTGTTTGCTTGGGCGTGGCCTGGTCGAGGGGAACAGTCTTGGTCCCGTCGTTGCTTTGCAGCTGTGCCTTGTGTTGTTTTTCAGTTGGCCTGGCGGGCGCTGGGACCTCGCGCTGGGCGGTAAGGCAGTGGACATTTCTTTGCCTGGGGACGAAGTCCCGCTCTATATTGCGCGCAGTCTGCTGATTGCCGTAGACCGAGATGGCGCCTAACGGACCTGGTATCTTCATGCACAGGTACAATCCGTGAATGGCTGCTTCAAACTTGTTGATGGAGCCCCGGCCCATGATGGCGTTGTACGGATACACCATGTCGACGATGTCAAAGGTTATTTGCTCACTTCGGGCATTGGGCGCTACACCGAAGGAGAGAGGCAACTCTATTTTGCCGATAGGAAAAGTGCCCTTGCCGCCGAAGCCATACAACGGATTGTCCGAAGGCTTGAGCAAGCTGTGGCTTATGCCCATGCGGTCGAAGGCATGGAGGAAAATGATGTCTGCCTGACTGCCATTATCAACGAGGACTTTGTGCAGGTCCCAGCCTGCCACACTGCAGTTGATGACCATGGCGTCGACATGGGGGGCGCTGCGCAGGTCGACGTCTCGGGCGTCGAAAGTTAGCGGTACATGGGACCACTTCGTCTGCACGACTGGACCGGTGATGGCGACGTGGTTGATGCTGCAGTAGTGGTCCCGCTTCTGTCGCTTGGTGTCGAAGTCGACACTGGACCCCCCAGTGATCATATGAATGACTCCGCGATACGGCTGATCGGCGAAGTCTTCTTGCTTGGGGGCGTGGGGGTGGGGGATGTTTTGTTGTTGCTGGTGTGGAGGTGGGGGTGGGGGAGGTACGATTTGTACTTCCTGATGGTGTTGGTAAGCGTGGTGCGGTGGATGCGGGGCGGGGGCGTGGATATATGGTGGAGGGTGTTGCTGATAAGTGTGCGCGACGACTCTTGGGTTGTCGGCCGTTTGCGCCCGTGCCATCCTGTCTCTGGTGGCCTTCGTCTCTGGGCAGTCTTTGGTTTGGTGAGCGCAGTCTTCGCCGTGGAAGAGATAGTAAAATCGGCGCGGCGGCTGCGCGCGTCCCCGGCCCCTACCGCGAGTTCCACTTCCGCGGCCCTAGGGGGGATATTCCTGGCGGCGAGGGGCATCACCCGCGGGGTGCTGGTTGGCGATGTTGTGCACCTGCTGCTGATTACGGCCGTCTCGGCCGGAGTCTGGCTGTGGAGTCCTCGTCCACGTGCGGCTAGACTGTGGAGCGTCTTTGAGTTTCCTCTGAGACTCAACCTTGCGCTGGTGGAGCTCTTCGGATTTGGCATATTTTTCAAATAGTTGATATAATTCCTGGAGGTTCTTGGGCGGGTCCCTGATGCAATGGCTGTAAAGGACGCCGGCGCGAAGGCCACTGATGGCGTAGTGAATGGCGATCTGGTCATCAACTGAGGGCAGCTGTGACTTGAGTGTTAGAAACTTGCGGTAATACTCCCGCAGAGTCTCTTTTTCTAGTTGCTTGCAGAGTGAGAGTTTGGCCAAGGCGTCAGTGTCTGGGCGGTACCCTTGGAAGTTGAGCAGGAATTTGTCCCTTAGGCTTCTCCAGGAATCAATGGACAGCGGAGGCAACCTGGTGAACCAGGTGAGAGCTGGGCCTTCGAGGGCGATGATGAAAGACTTGGCCATTGTGGCGTCGTCCCCTCCAGAAGATGCGACGGCGACCTGATAACTCATGATGTACTGAGCTGGGTCCGTGCTGCCGTTGTACTTGGGATAGGTCCCTGCCCGGAAGTTGGCAGGCCAGGGTGTCACTTGCAGATGTGGCGCCAGGGGACTTCGCTCGTCGAGGTAGTTGACCCCTTGAAATGGCGCGGCGTGTGGGAAGGCGTAGTCGCGATGGGGGAAGTGCAGGTCTTCCACCTGCGCGCGCTGTTGCAGGGGTGGCCCGTGCTGCAGGCCGCGGGGGCCTTTGCGTATGTCTTCCACCTGTACGCGTTGTTGCAGGGGTGGCTCGTGCTGCAGGCCGAGGTGGCCTTCGCGCTGCATCAGCGCGATCTCCCGCTCGAGGTCCTGGGCCTTCTACTCTTCGTCGCGTATCATTTGCCGCACCTTGGCTAGTGCAGACACGCGCTGGTGCTTGGCCTCCAGTATCTCTTTTTGCCTCTGGAGATTGCGGTTCTTGAGGCGCAGGGCACGCAGCTGTAGCTGTTCTTCCGCTGAAACGCCGAGGACTTCACCGTCCTCAGTGAGGTCCGCGCCCTCCGGTGGGGCGAAGCCGAGGACTTCACCATCCTCGGTGAGGTCCGCGCCTTCCGATGGGGCGAAGCCTGGGGGAGGCTGTGGTTGTCCTTCAAGGCCGCAGGTGCGGAGAGCGTCGTCTTCAGCAGCCTCTTGGTGGGTGGGGTGGGTGAGTGCGAGGGCCTTGCCCTTTCTTCCGGCCAGCAGTGCTGCCTTCACAGCCTTGTCAGCCTTCGAGCTAGCTTTCTTGGGTGCCATCGCGGGTGGTTTTTTCATAGCACGAACGGTGGGCGCCAAATGTTGGAACTTGCTCACAGGCGCAAGTTGATCCAACGGGGGGGGGAGTAATAGCGCAAACAGGGTTTTAGCACGTGATGGCAGAAGCTTTTTTCATCTAGCCTCTCAAGGGCACTGTGCGGGGGTATTTATAGGTGTTCGGGTGCCCAGCGTCCCGTGTTAAGGACGCATGTGCCCTCAGACACCTAGGTTATCCCCGGAATATTCCCATAAAGCGGGGTTATAGACTGTAATTACAGGGACGCCTTTATAAATTAGGCCCGTAACACGCAGCGGCCACGCAGGGCCCGTTACAATGGGCCGGATCACACGTGGGCCTCCGTGCTGGACGAGGCCGCACGGTGGGATGACCTCGCCACGGGTCTTCGTCCGATGTTGTATGGGGCGAAGGGTGTCCCTGCCCGTTGTCTTGTCTCTGTTGGGCCAGCGTTTACGGCGAAGGCCCCGAGCGAAGGGTGGCATCTTTGCCTTCGCCCCAACAATGGGACGGAGTTCAAGAACTCACAAATTGAAGGATTTCTTGAGTAGGAGGGCATCAAGCATGAATTTTCTTCTCCCTACACACCTCAACAAAATGGTGTAGTGGAAAGGAAGAATATAACTCTAGTGGATATGGCAAGAACTATGCTTGACGAATACAAGACACCGGACCAGTTTTGGGCAGAGGCGATTAACACCGCCTGCTACTCCATCAACCGGTTATATCTTCACCAAATCCTCAAGAAGACATCGTATGAACTCCTTACTGGTAAAAGGCCCAATGTTCCATATTTTAGAGTCTTTGGGAGCAAATGCTTTATTCTTATCAAGAGAGGTAGAAAATCTAAATTTGCTCCTAAGGTAGTAGAAAGCTTTTTACTTGGTTATGACTCAAACACAAGGGCATATAGAGTCTTCAACAAGTCCACTGGATTAGTTGAAGTTTCTTGTGACATTGTGTTTGATGAGACTAATGGCTCCCAAGTGGAGCAAGTTGATCTTGATGAGTTAGATGATGAAGAGGCTCCGTGCGTCGCGCTAAGGAACATGTCCATTGGGGATGTGTGTCCTAAGGAATCCGAAGAGCCTCCACAAGCACAAGATCAACCATCATCTTCCATACAAGCATCTCCACCAACACAGGATGAGGATTAGGCTCAAGAAGATGAAGATGAAGATCAAGAAGATGAGCCACCTCAAAAGGAGGACAATTATCAAGGGGGAGATGAAGATGATCAAGATAAGAAAGATGATCAAGAAATTAGGGATCAAAGACCGCCACACCCAAGAGTCCACCAAGCAATTCAAAGAGATCACCCGGTCAACTCTATTCTTGGTGACATTCACAAGGGGGTAACCACTAGATCTCGAGTTGCTCATTTCTATGAACATTACTCTTTTGTTTCCTCTATTAAGCCATACAGGGAAGAGGATGCACTAAGAGATCCGGATTGGGTGGTGGCAATGCAAGAGGAGCTCAACAATTTCACAAGGAATGAGGTATGGCATTTAGTTCCACATCCTAATCAAAATGTTGTAGGTACCAAGTGGGTATTTCGCAACAAGCAAGATGAGCATGGTGTGGTGACAAGGAACAAAGCCCGACTTGTGGCCAAAGGTTATTCACAAGTCGAAGGTTTGGACTTTGATGAAACTTATGCACCCGTAGTTAGGATTAAGTCAATTCGCATATTACTTGCCTATGCTACTTACCATGGCTTTAAGCTCTATCAAATGGACGTGAAGAGTGCCTTCCTCAATGGCCCTATCAAGGAAGAGGTCTATGTTGAGCAACCTCCCAGCTTTGAAGATAGTGAGTGCCCTAATCATGTGTATAAACACTCAAAGGCGCTTTATGGGCTCAAGCAAGCCCCAAGAGCATGGTATGAATGCCTGCGAGATTTTCTTATCACTAATGCTAATGGCTTCAAAGTCGGAAAAGCCGATCCTACTCTCTTCACGAAAACTATTGCAAAAGACTTATTCATATGCCAAATTTATGTTGATGATATTATATTTGGGTCTACTAACAAGTCATCTTATGAAGAGTTTAGTAGGATTATGATACAGAAATTCGAGATGTCAATGATGGGGGAGTTGAAGTATTTCCTCAAATTTCAAATCAAGCAACTCCAAGAGGGCACCTTCATCAGCCAAACTAAGTACATTCAAGACATACTTAAGAAGTTTGGAATGAAGGATGGCAAACCCATCAAGACACCCATGGGAACAAATGGGCATCTCGACCTCGACACGGGAGGTAAATCCGTAGATCAAAAGGTATACCGGTCGATGATAGGTTCTTTACTCTACTTATGTGCATCTCGATCAGACATTATGCTTTCTGTATGCATGTGTGCAAGGTTCCAGGCAAAATCCTATGAAAGTTCACCTTTGGGCCATGAAAAGAATCATGAGATATTTAGTTTACACTCCTAAGTTTGGGCTTTGGTACCCCAAGGGATCCACATTTGATTTAATTGGATATTTCGATGCCGATTATGCAGGGTGTAAGATTGATAGAAAGAGCACATCAGGGACTTGTCAGTTTCTAGGAAGATCCCTAGTGTCTTGGGCTTCAAAGAAACAAAATTATGTAGCTCTTTCCACTGCTGAAGTCGAGTACATTGTCGCGGGCCATTGCTGTGTGCAATTACTTTGGATGAGGCAAACCCTTAGGGACTATGGCAACAAATTGAGCAAAGTCTCTTTCCTATGTGATAATGAGAGTGCAATCTGCATGGCAGATAACCCCATTGAGCACAGCCGCACTAAGCACATAGATATTCGGTATCACTTTCTGAGAGATCACCAAAAAAAAGGGGATATCGAAATTGCTTATGTTAATACCCACAACCAATTAGCCGATATCTTTACCAAGCCATTAGATGAAAAGACCTTTAGCAAACTTAGGAATGAGCTAAATATACTTGATTCTCGGAACTTTGATTGAAACATTGCACACATAGCACATTTATATACCTTCGATCATGTCTCTTTTATTTGGTACAAATGCATATTTCTTATTCTTCTTGTGCCAAGGCTAAGACTAATGCACTTTCAAGTGTACTTCTATACTTAGTCTTAGATTGAAAGGGAAATGGAGTATTCGGCAAAGACAAGGCTTCCACTCCAAACTCTGACGGTATCATTTACCCTTTGTCGTTACCCCGCAAACTCTCAATTGGTATAACCCTTCACTCATATTTATTTCACCATTTGGGAGAAAGTATTAGGCCCCAAAGGGGGAGAAAATACAAAAGGGCTCTCAGGTTCTTCATTTTTGGCAATTAATGCCAAAGGGGGAGAAAAATTGGTATTGAGATCTTTCAAAAAGGAAATGTTTACTTCAACTGATATTTGAGTTAGCCCCAAAATGAATTTTCAATGAATTTTCAATTGGCATGAATTTTTCAATTGATCTTTCAATTGGTATCTTTAAAAGTAAATTTTCTTTAAAAGTAAATTTTCAAATTGGTATCTATTTCAAAAACCCTCTTGAAAGCTAAGGGGAAATTCATTTAGGGGGAGCTTTTATTTAGTCAAAGGAAAAGCATTTGAAAGAGGGGGAGAAATTTGAAATCCGAAAAATGCTTCTTGCAATCATATTCTTATACCTTTGACTATTTGAAAAGGATTTGAAGTTGAAAAGATTTTCCAAAAGATTTGCAAAAATAAACAAGTGGTGCAAATGTGGTCCAAAATGTTAAATAAAAGAAAAGCAATCCATATACACTTAGTGATACTTTCAATTGGTTTAATTCCAAGTAACCTATGCACATTCTTCATACAAACTAGTTACATTTCTACACTTTATATTTGCTTTGGTTTGTGTTGGCATCAATCACCAAAAAGGGGAGATTGAAAGGGAAATTGGGTTAACCATTTCCTATAATTAATTTTGGTGGTTGACGACCAACACAAACACATGGACTAACTAGTTTGTCTAGATATCGTCTATCTCATGTGCATAGGGTTCAACTCAAACCAAGAAAGAAATCCGGTTAGGGACACAATAAAAAATGGAGCAAAGGACTTGAGTGTGCTGGTTTTTGGTGCACCTGACAGTGTCTGGTATGCACCGAACAGGGTCGTACAGCTTCAAACAGGCCACTCTCAGGAATTCAGAGGCGCGCTCCACTATAATTCACCGGACTGTCCGGTGAGCCAGCGAAGTAACGGCTCCCTGCGCGCCAACGGTCTACTGTGCAGAGCTACAGTGCTGCGACAGAAGTCAGAGCGCAGAAGTCAGAGGGCACCGGACTGTCCAGTGTAGCAAGACGACAAGACTTCTCAACGGTCAACTACTCCGAACCCTAATAGTTGCGCTGACGTGGCGCGCACCGGACAGTGCACAGTGACTGTCCGATGGTGCACCGGACTGTTCGGTGCGCCCATCGCCAGCAGAAATCAGCCAACGGCTAGAAGTGGTTGGGAGGCTATAAATACCCCAACCACCTCATTCACTCCCATACAAGCCTTCTGAAATCTTCATTCATTGCAAGAGCAAAAGTCCAACACTCCAAGACACAATCAAAGCAATCAATCCACTCAAAGCCTCAAAATCAACTCTAGTGCATTAGGGCTTATGAGAGGATCACTTGTGTTCTTTTGTTGCTCTTGTCGCTTGGATTGGCCTTTTCTTTTTCCCTTCTATTTTTCAAGTGACTTGTAATCGAAGCAAGAGACACCAAGTGTGTGGTGGTCCTTGCGGGTCTTAGTGACCCGTGAGATTAAGTAAAAGGCTCACTCGGTCTAAGTGACCGTTTGAGAGAGGGAAAGGGTTGAAATAGATCCGATCTTTGTGACCTCCTCAACGGGGACTAGGCTCTTTGGAACCGAACCTCAGTAAAACAAATCATCGTGTTCACTCGCTTTGATTCTCGTTTGATTTGTTTTCCCTCTCTAACGTTTCCTTGCTTGTATTGATTTGAGTTGGCTCCCATACGTCATCCGCATTCTTTGAGCAACTATTAGCAAGAGAAACATTCTTTTGACTTGAATTTAATTCTAACGCTAACCCCAACCTTAGTGTGTGTTTAAGTTTATAAATTTCAGGTTTCACCTATTCACCCCCATTTAGGCGACTTTCAGGATGCACTATGCATGACACCAACATGAGTCCACCCCATTTAACATGTGTTAAATATATACTTCCACTTCCTCAAAATAAGAATCAACACATATAATATGCTCGGACAATGCCCTCAACATATGTAAATAGTAGAACATGAATAACTTCGAACAACAATTCTCAAAATGGAATGCGATGATGAACACATTTGACATTGATATGAATCAAGAACATGACACATAAATCAACCGAACGGTATAAACCATCACTATTTTACTTGCCTTAACCGAAGATTTGGGAAAGGCACTGTAACACCCTAGGTGTTTATATTCCGCTCGACAACGAGTATGGATTTAAGGACGCGATATCAGTGGATAAACCGGATGCTGAATTTTAAATATCTTCATCCATCACGATTTTAATATCGTATCTATTTTATTTTTCGTGAGTGCGACATCGCTTTCATTTTCATCCATCTGGGCTCTTCCAAAGTTTTCGTAATGTTCGGAACGTCATGTACCGAAAATCGGTGCGTCCGGTGATTATTTCAAATTCATCGCTCGCGCGAATACGAATTCAGAAGCCCGAACCATTTGGACAATTTTTATCCCGAACAAGTTAATTTGTGCTCAACGCCTAAAATGTGCGGGGCAAAATAATTCGAATCGCGCGAAATCTTGTGCAAGTTTATGATCCAATTTATCCTCCATCCCACACTGTAGAATAATCAACTCAACTGTGTTTAGATAACGGATGAATTTTTATCCGATTTCGACTAAACAAGTGTTGTCTTAATTATTTTCCAAATACTGTAGCCTGATCTAATTTGGCCCTTCAAAATCTTAATTTTTGGAACCATGGTACTTTGGCAGACGTTTTTGCGTGAGAGAAAATAACGAAAATAGGAGTGAAAATATCCTCTCTCTACCGCTATTCTCTCTCTTCTCTGAACTTTTTTTCCAGCCATCCTTATCTCCTACGCGTCATCGTTCTCACCCTGCCCTGATCTTTCTACGGCCGCCACTCACCGCCGGTGAAGATCCTAGCCATCGTTCTTATCTTCCTGCACCGCCCTCTTCCTCAGTATTAATTTCGCACGCGCCAGCTTCTTCCAGCCGCCTTCCTCTGCTCGATTTTTTTCCTTCGTCGAGCGCATCCTCATCTTCTCCACTGCTCACTCAGTCGCCCACCTTCCTGCTCCCTCGCCGTGGATCTCCCATGGCACGAGCCATTTGCTCCTTCCAGCTGACCGAAGCTCCAAGCTCCTGGCTTTCCCGGCTTCTTCCCCGACGCGCGCGCTCAGCCCCTCCCCAGCCGCACGCACCTGAACCGCGTTTCTGCTTTTCTTTCTGTTCTTCAATCCATGGTGCCCGGACAAGCTTCCCATGGCACACCCCTGCCCATGGCCACCGCGGCGGCTCCTCTGCTCAGCCGCGCTCTCTGCTGGCTCGCGCTCTGCCGAGCTCCTCCCCGAACTCCGCCCCGCTATGGCGCTGGCCGCTGCATCCTTGCCGGTTCTTTGCTCGGCCATGGAAATCGTGACCCCCAGCTTCCTCTACCGTGTCTAGCCGGAGCTCCCTCCTGCTTTGCTCATCGGCCGTGCGAGCTCGCCGGCGTACTCCTGCTTCAGCCTTAACGCGCGCGCCTGCCAGCGTCGTTCCCCGCCATGTCGAGCTCCCTCCCAGTCCTGTCCAGCTCGCCTAGCACGCCGTGTGGGTGGAACCTGCGTGCACGCTGTCATGGACACCATGGTCGTCTCCCTGTGCGTTGCAGCCGACGCACTAAGGAATGGGTGTGGAGTATAGAAGAAAGTGAAGCCCGAAATGGCGCTCGCCAGGTGCTCAACAAAACGCCTGAACCAGAGTTCATCGTCGTTCCTCATCCGTGACCCCGCCAGCCACTGCACGCCATCCGCGTTATGGGTGCACGCCGAAATCCCCGTGTTTGGGCGATGAAGAGAGAAATGAAGTGAGGTTGTGTGCGTCACTTGGTAGGTGTCCGGTGAACTAGGTGAATCGGTGATCGTCGTCATCGTTCTTGCTGATATCGAGACAAATTGTGATGTGGTAAGCCGATTCGTTACTTCCGCTATTGGTCGGATGGATTTGGTTAGACACGTTAGTTACGTCGTTTCTCTTGTCGATAGCACTGGCGCATTGTGGTGGTGTTAGATGTTTGTGAAAATAACTCTTCGCTTGTGGCATCGTATTTGTTTTGCTAGTAAAGTTTAGGTTTCGGATGATGTGAAGAGTATGTTTCTATGTTGGGTGATCGGTTAAATCACATAGAGGAATATTAATCGTTTAAATTAATAATCTTGAATAACTATTTATCGTGGTCCAAATCAGTTGGAGGTAAGCAGCATCGGTTGGTCCGCTTTAGTTAAAATCCAAAAGCTACTTAGTGGTCATCATCCATTAGTGTTTTAGGTCTTTAGATTTTAAATTGTGGACTTGTGAAAACTCTATGTGGTTTGATAAGGATCTACTTGTTAGAATAAGTGGCGTGATGCTTGATTTAGTTGATGTGCTATACATGATAATCTAGATTAGTAGTTCTAAAAGCTAATTAAAGTATTTCTATTCGTTACCTTAAACTATAGGTATCTGTGGTTGATGTGTCTAAGTATTGTTTGTGTTGGGGCCATGTTTCGTTGCGCCGAAGGTCTTACGGGAAGAAGCAGCTTCGGCTGAAGTTGTCCCTAGGAGATGACCGAAGGTTCCTTTTCATGAAGCTTCGGCATTACAAACCGACATAGAAATAGAATGACCTTTTAATCCATAAAGGTCTGAGTCAATGATTGTAAACTTTCATGAGGGGCATAATTGTAATTCGTTACAGGCTGTGTCCTGTGTCTATAAATAGATGAACAGTACCCTCGTACTGTTCACGCTGACTTGTATTCACTCGCGTGTTACGCTTGGACTTTTGCCTTCTGTCAAGCCGAAGGTAAAAATGTAATTCAATATTGTTCAAGTGCATTCATGGCTATATGATTAAAGGATATTAATGATAACATATGATTATTCATGTTATTTCTCATGTCTCATATGCTTCTCCTTTCATTGAGATATATCGTAATGTTGAAGGTACGTCCTTCATGACCTTCGTCTGAAGATCATTATATCCTAAGGGAGATAATGCTCTGAAGGACGAAGGGCATTAATCATTAACATTTTTGTGTTGCCTTGTTCTTAATTCATAGCACTTGAGAACAAGTCCCCAACATTGGCGCCCACCTCCGGTGAACTCACTTCCACTTTTCTGAGCTGATGGCTTCGTTCAACAATCAAGCTGAAGCTGCTTCGGCTTCGAAGCTGGTGCTCCCGATAACAGGCGGTTCTTGCTCAGAGCCGGCTAACAAGAAGCAAAAGAAGGAGGCTCAGAGAAGGGTGCAGCATGTTGGAGTACAGGGACCCTTCATCAAGTCAAAATGATCTCACATTCCAATCACTTTCTCTCAGGAAGACCTTCAGCTTAAGGATTATCCTCACAATGATGCCATGGTTATCTCTTGTGTGATCAAAGGATTTCTGGTCCACAATGTCTTAGTTGATACAGGCAGTGCAGCTGATATTATATTTGCTAAGGCCTTCAGACAAATGCAAGAGCCCGAAGACAAGGTCCATGATGCTACGCACCCTCTTTGTGGCTTCGGAGGACGGCAGATTGCAGCACTTGGGAAGATTACCATGCCAGTAACCTTCGGATTTGTTAATAACACAAGGACTGAGCAAATTGTGTTTGATATTGTTGACATGGAATATCCTTACAATGCTATCATTGGTCGCGGTACTCTCAATGCCTTCGAAGCAATTCTTCACCCAGCTTATCTCTGCATGAAGATACCTTCGGACCAAGGGCCTATTGCTATTCATGGAAGCCAGGAAGCTGCTAGAAGGGCTGAAGGAAGCTGGACTGACTCCAAAGCAATCCATAACATAGATGGAGCTGAAGCTTGTGAACAGTACAAATTCAGAAGAGAGAAAGCAGCTTCAGCAGATCAGCCGAAGCCCATGCTATTGTGTGAGAACATAGCAGAGCAGAAGGTGCTGTTGGGCTCGCAATTATCTGAAGACCAGGAGAAAACCTTGATAAGGTTTTTGTTCAACAACAAAGATGTTTTTGCATGGTCAGCTAATGATCTCTGTGGAGTAAATCGGGATGTTATTGAACATTCGCTCAATGTTGACCCATCCTTCAGACCCCGAAAGCAGAGGCTTCGGAAAATGTCTGATGACAAGGCCGAAGGGGCTCGCAATGAAGTAAAAAGACTCCTCAGTGCAGGAGTTATCAGAGAAGTAAAGTATCCAGAATGGCTAGCTAACACTGTTATGGTGAAGAAGGCCAATGGCAAATGGAGAATGTGTATCGATTTCACAGATCTCAACAAGGCTTGTCTGAAGGACGAATTCCCGCTGCCAAGGATAGACTCTTTGGTCGATGCAGCAGCTTCTTAAGAGCTCATGAGTCTCCTAGACTGCTACTCAGGCTATCATCAAATCTGGATGAAGAAGGAAGATGAGCCGAAGACTAGCTTCATAACCCCAAGTGGCACATATTGCTATCTTCGGATGCCTGAGGGGCTCAAAATGCTGGAGGAAGTTTCAGCAGAATGACTGCGAAGGTCCTCCAGTCTCAGATAGGCAGAAATGTGTTGACTTATGTCGATGACATCATTGTGAAAAGCACAAAGCAGGAAAATCATATTGCTGATTTGCAGGAGACCTTCGCCAGTTTCAGACAAGCTGGTTTGAAGCTGAATCCAGAAAAATGTGTTTTCGGAGTAAAGAAGGGGAAATTTCTTGGATGCTTGGTTTCAACAAAGGGAATTGAAGCTAATCCAAATAAAATCGAAGCTATACTTCGAATGGAGCCACCAACTACAAGAAAGGGGGCCCAAAGATTGACAGGAAGGCTGGCATCTCTCAATAGATTCATATCCAGATCAGCAGAAAGAAATTTACCATTCTTCGAGGTGCTGAAGTCAGCTGAAGTCTTTCAATGGGGACCAAGTCAACAAAAAGCCTTCGAAGAGCTGAAGCAATATTTGATAGATCTAACAACATTAACTCCACCAACGCCAGGGGCTCCTTTGTTGTTATATGTGGCAGCTTCGCACTCGGCAGTAAGTGCAGCACTTGTCCAGGAGAAGTTTGATGGCCAAGTCAAGAAGCAGCTTCCAGTATATTTTGTATCTGAAGTCCTTAGTGTATCAAAGAAAAATTATACGGAACTGGAGAAAGTATTATATGCCGCCTTAATGGCATCCAGGAAGCTTCGGCATTATTTTCAGGCATACAATATTATTGTTCCTTCTTCGCAGCCGTTGAAGGATATCATGAGAAATAGAGAAGCTACTGGACGGATTGGAAAATGGGCTGCAGAGCTCAATGAATTTTACATTGATTATGTGCATAGATCCTCGATCCAGTCTCAAGCATTGGCAGATTTCATTGCCGACTGGACGCCAGGGGCTCAGGATGAAGAAGCAAATAAAGATGCCGAAGTGTGGACAGTGTTTTGTGATGGCTCTTGGGGAACCTTCGGAGCAGGTGCAGCCGCTGTGTTGGTCTCACCATCCAAGGTTAAAACTTGTTATGCAGCAAGACTTGATTTCAGCTGTACAAACAATATTACTGAGTACGAAGCCCTGCTCCTGGGCCTTCGGAAATTAAAGGCAATGGGAATCAGAAGGGCGATTCTTAAAACTGATTCCCAGGTTGTTTCGGGTCATATTGACAAAAGTTGCAAGGCTAAAGATCCGAAGCTTGAAAAATATCTAGACACGGTCCGAAGGATCGAAGCCTCCTTCGAAGGATTTTCTGTCAAGAATATCCCTCGAGGACAAAATGAGCATGCTGATTTGCTAGCCAAGTCTGCAGCACAGGGACTGCCGTTACCTTCGGATGTGTTCTTCGAAACAATAAAGGCACCTTCAGTGGAGCTCCTTGAAAGAGCAGTCCTCAACATATCTCCTGTTTACAGCGAAGATTGGAGAACTGAAATCATCTCTTACCTTCAGGGTAAGTTCCTTTCAGATGACGAAGCTTATAATAAAAGGATAGAGGCAAGAGCTCGTCCGTATGTCATGATAGAAGGGGAGTTATACAAACATGGAGTTTGCGCTCCGCTGCTCAAATGCTTATCTAGAGCCGAAGGTATAGAGTTGATGAAAGAAATACATGTAGGCCTGTGTGGATCCCACATCGGATCCAGGCCGTTACTTGGAAAAGTTTTCCGCCAAGGGTTTTATTGGCCGAAGGCAACTTCGGATGCAGCGGAGTTAGTTCAAAAGTGCGAAGGTTGTCAGAAATGTGCAAGAGATCAAAAGCAACCTTCGTCTTTGACACAGCTGATACAACCCACCTGGCCATTGCAAAGGTGGGGCCATGACTTGTTAGGTCCATTACCACCGGCTCAAGGGAATCTAAAATATGTCATAGTAGCTGTGGAGTATTTTTCTAAATGGATTGAGGCGAAGCCATTAGCCACAATAACTTCGGCCACTGTCCAAAAGTTTTTCTGGCAGAATATTGTCTGTCGCTTCGGGGTACCGAAGGCCATCACTGTAGATAATGGAACACAGTTCGACTCCGAAGCTTTCAGAAATTTCTGTGATCAAATTGGTACGAAGATCCATTTTGCATCAGTCAGGCATCCGGAGTCAAATGGGCTCGTTGAAAGAGGCAACGGCATTATAATGACAGGAATAATGAAGTTAATCTTCAATCAACCCAGGGGAAAGTGGCCAGATCAGTTAACCAAAGTGGTGTGGAGCCACAATACAACAACATCAAGGTCTACAGGCTTTACTCCATTCAAGTTATTGTTCGGTGACGAAGCAATAACTCCGGAAGAAGCTAAAGCTGGATCAATAAGAGTAGTAGCTTCGGCAGAACCAGGTCCTGAAGATGCCTGTTTTGTGGAAAAAGATGCTTTAGAAGGGATCAGGCTTCAAGCTGTGGAGAATATCAATAAATACCAGGCTGAAACAGTCAAATGGCGAGATAGAAAGGTCCGGCTAAAAAATATTGAGCCGGGACACTTGGTGCTTCGGAGAGTGGCCAACCCAGACACAGTGGGCAAGTTACAGTTGAAATGGGAAGGACCTTTCTTAGTAGTATCTTCGTCAAGGCCTGGTGCGTACAGATTGAAGGACATGGACGGCAACGAAATTCCAAGATCTTGGAATGCGGATGAGCTTCGGCGATATTATGTATAACTTGATGTAACTTTTTATGTTTTTTCTTTTCTTTTTCATGGCACCCTTTTCCTTTCTAAAGGGGGAGAAAGGTTTTTAATGGGGCCATCATATGTAATTTCCTTTTTAGTTTTATAAGAGCAAAATCCCCCAAAGAATGTAAATGTAAAAGCTGAGAACGCACCATCGAGTGCCGAAACTGAAAAAGCGAAGAAGCTCCAAAGACGTTCCTAAGGGAATGCAGAGCTTACAGCGAAAAGTCAACGCTGATTCCGCCGAAAGTAAAAGGCGAAGAAGCTCCAAAGACGTTCCTAAGGGAATGCAGAGCTTACAGCGAAAAGTCAACGCTGATTCCGCCGAAAGTAAAAGGCGAAGAAGCTCCAAAGACGTTCCTAAGGGAATGCAGAGCTTACAGCGAAAAGTCAACGCTGATACCGCCGAAAGTAAAAGGCGAAGAAGCTCCAAAGTCGTTCCTAAGGGAATGCAGAGCTAATGTGTGATTGTTTTTAAGAAAATAATGGCTGAGGTTATGGCTTCGGATATGTGTCTGGACATTCATTTGCACATCACATCATAGCATTTGCATTCATAAACATTCATTCATGGCATAAGTGGTTGTTTCGGCAAAAAAGAAGAGGCGGTCTTTTATGCTTCGTTGTGTATAAAAAAGAATGGTTTCGGCAAAAAAGAAGAGGCGGTCTTTTATGCTTCGTTGTGTATAAAAAAGAACGGTTTCGGCAAAAAAGAAGAGGCGGTCTTTTATGCTTCGTTGTGTACGAAAAGAAGGGAAGGTGTTTTTTCGCCTTCGGCTCAAAAAATTGATTTCGTCCACATCAAAGCACCTCAATGGAAGGGTAAGGATATATTACAAGGTATGAACAAAGTTCATTAAGAACAGATAAGTTGTATTTACAAAAGTTGTTACAAAAGTCTCTTAAGTTTTTCTAGTCTACTCCTACTAATCTTCGTCAGGCTTCAGTTTCGGCGGCATATTCTTTAAGTATCAGTTTCAGCTTCGTCATCCTACATGAATCAAGGTATTGCGAGTAAAAATCAAGTGTGAAGAAGAAGGTAAGCACAAGGTATGATTTCTTACTGGTTCAAGATGACTTCGAGCTTCGTCTCCAGCCTTCTCTCGCCCGCCTTTTGTCCATATCATTTTTATAAATCTGTTTGAAATGCTTCGGGCGAGGTCAGGAATATCGTCTAGAATTGATGGAGACAGAGTGAAATTTGGCCTGTTAACGATTTTTCCATGATCACAGCCGGCCTTCAGGAACGCTGCAGCTGTGCCCCGAGAAGCTACCCAGGCACAGAAGTCACCATGCCCGGCTATAACTTCGTCCAGCTCATCAATTTCAGCTTCAATATGTTCGAAGGCTCTTGGCAAATTTTCAACTGCAGGGGTGAACTTTCCACTGCTGGCTCCAACTGAGTAAAAGATCTTCTTTAATTGTTGAATACAGTTGTTACTAAATTTCAAGCACTTGTCTTGAAGGCTTGTTAATGACTTCTTCAAGTCTGAGTTGGTTTGGACTTCGGCTTCAAGTTTCGAATTAAGCTCTAGCTTCTCTTGTTCAAATTGTTTTGATTGGCAGAGAAGCTTCGAATTCAATTCTGCTACTTTAGCTTCAGTTTCTGCCAGCAAGCCTTCAGTTGTTTGGAGTTCGAAGTCTTTCTTTTCAATAATAGCTGATTGCTCTTTTATTTTGCTCTCCAAATTTTCAATTATAGCTTCGTGTTTTTTATCCTCTAGATCTTGCTGCATCTTCAAAGCTTTGCTTAGTAGCATGCTCTGCACATAAACAACCTTCGTTAGGAATATTTCCATTTTAAAAAAAAAACAATAGAAGTCAGAGAAAAGTTGTTTACCTTGAAATTGGAATAAAATAAGCTACCGACGATATGTTGTCGTCGATAGCGGCTAATATCTGTTTCTAGCTTCGGAAAACCGATACTCTTTGAAAGAGTACCGATCACCTTAGCTCCAATTTGATCTCGGATGCAGCCTAATTCTTCATCGTCAACACCTCCGAAAAGAAGAGCTCCTGGCTTATATCCGCAAGAATTGGCATAGTCTTTAAGCTCTTCTATTTCGGCCTTCGACAGTTTTTGCCCAACTAAATTTTGAAATATGTAAGCTTCGTCTTCCGAAGTGTCTTCGGCTATTTCCTTTCCCTTTCCAGGCACTGTGGCCATGGTTTCTTCAGCAGCGGTGGCAGCTTCTTCTGCGGCCATGTCTAGCAAAATTTTGTCGATGTCTTCAATTGTAGTTTCCAAGTTCAAACCTTCGGCTGAAGCGGCTTCGGTAGCCGCGACCTCCGAAGGTGCGACTTCGACATTTGTTGTATCCTCAACAGCTGGCGTTTTCCGAATTGACGCCCTCGGTGGCGTCTTGTCAATAACTTCAGTCACTGCAATAATTCTTTGCCTCTTTGTTTTGGTTATCTTCGTTTTTTCCGGCTCCTCCACCTTTTGAAAAAGCTTCGTCAGTTGAGGCCCTAATGGACTTAGCTTCGCGGGCAGGGGTTCAGTCATTACCTTTAAGATTTCCTCCACGTCGCTGGTAGAAGGTGGTGCAGGAGTCCCCTCTTCATCGGATAATTTTCGCTTTGGAGTTGATATTTTTCTCTTCTTGGGAATTTTCTTCTCTTTTGGTGGTTTTTCCTCATCCTTGTTCAAAGTTTCGGCCACTCTTTTTCTTTTTTGGCCCTCAGCACCCTTGTTCAGCCGTTCATAGTCAGGGTACTCGAAACCCAGGGCATCAAGCACTCGGTTCAGCCTTCGCTTCGGACGGGTGCCGAAGGCCGCGGTCATCAGTTGATCTTCTTTTTTGGAATAATTCCCAAGAATTTCATTGCACATTACCTCAACTGTGTCCAGCCACTCTTGGCAAGGTTTTTTAAAGTATTTCTTGAATTTGAAATGGTAAGGAAGCCGGACAAGTTCTCCCTTCTTCTTCTCCCCCTCTAGCTTTGGCATTTCCCATTCTTTTAGAGTAGGGAAAATCCTGAACGCCAAGAACTCTTGAACCAGATCCCTGTACCGATATGCTCTGAAATAATTTCAAACTCACCCAGTGCCGCCCAGGTGGGACCTTCTAATGTCATGTGGCATCGCGGCCTTGTTTCTCCGAAGATTAATTCAAGTGGGCTTTGTACCAACTTTTCTTCGTCTTCGTCAACCTTCACATAAAACCACTCAGACTTCCAGCCTGCCGGCCATTTGCTTCGGTAGCTAATAACAGGAAACTTTGTTGTTTTCCGGTAGGCAAAATTGTAGCAACCAAAGTTATCATGTAATCCATCTTTTCTGGCCTTCGTTTGGTAATGTAACTCATGAACTCGACAAAAACTGTCGGCAAACGGCTCCACTGCCTGGCTTCGGAGGGCCCAGATATAGACATTAAGCCTAACGATAGCGTTAGGAGTCAATTGATGAAAGTAAATACCAAACTTCTTCAATACATTTGCAATAATTCCATGAAGGGGGAATCTCAGCCCAGCCTTTAAAAAGCTCTTGAAAATGACTATCTCGTCCTTCTCTGGCTTCGGGGTAGTTTCTTCTCCCCCGAAGCGAAGTAGTTTCTTCTGATTTTCACTGAAATAACCTGATTTTACCATCTTGGCGAGATCAGCCTTTGAGATGGTCGACTTTCCGAAGTCTAAGTGGCTGGGTTTGCTGGGCATGGCAATGCGATAGTCATCTTCGGGATCAGTTTCTTCAATGTTCTCTTCTTCTCCTTCGGCAGTTGTCGGGTCTGCTTCAGCAGCGGGCATTTCTTCCGCAGTTACCAGTCCGGATCGTTGCATTGCTTCGGAGATAGGAACAGTCTCTGAACCTTCAGCTTCGTCTCCTTCACGCTCAACCCTGGCAGTGGATCGCACTCTGGCCATTTGATTCTGAGTTTGGGGAAATTGAATACTTTTTTCTTTTTCTTTTTCTCCCGAAGCCTTTCTTTCTGACGAAGTAGACTTCGAGATAGACCTTCGTTCGATTCTGAGAATCAAGCTTCGGCTACAGTTAAAAATTTTGGCAGCAAAACAGTGCAAATAGCAATGAATGCTGTGGTAACTTCACACCTACTCGTCTGTTTATATAGTGCTGCAGGTAAGAAGGCGAAGCGCCAGGATTTTTACACCAGGCGGGCAGTCACTTGCACTCGCTGCGCGGTGGACCGCAAAGATCAAACAGTAACTCTGCAAGGTGGGCCTGGCACGCGCTCGGAAACTGGATCGTTTCTCGGCAACGAGCTCAGGGAAGGTGTTTTTGGACCTTCGGCTTCCCGAAGCTTGAGAGGCTTTTTTCACGGATCAAGCTCGTTACGAAAAACGATCTAGCACCGCGAAAGGGGCTACTGTTGGGGCCATGTTTCGTTGCGCCGAAGGTCTTACGGGAAGAAGCAGCTTCGGCTGAAGTTGTCCCCAGGAGATGACCGAAGGTTCCTTTTCATGAAGCTTCGGCATTACAAACCGACATAGAAATAGAATGACCTTTTAATCCATAAAGGTCTGAGTCAATGATTGTAAACTTTCATGAGGGGCATAATTGTAATTCGTCACAAGCTATGTCCTGTGTCTATAAATAGATGAACAGTACCCCCGTACTGTTCACGCTGACTTGTATTCACTCGCGTGTTACGCTTGGACTTTTGCCTTCTGTCAAGCCGAAGGTAAAAATGTAATTCAATATTGTTCAAGTGCATTCATGGCTATATGATTAAAGGATATTAATGATAACATATGATTATTCATGTTATTTCTCATGTCTCATATGCTTCTCCTTTCATTGAGATATATCGTAATGTTGAAGGTACGTCCTTCATGACCTTCGTCTGAAGATCATTATATCCTAAGGGAGATAATGCTCTGAAGGACGAAGGGCATTAATCATTAACCTTTTTGTGTTGCCTTGTTCTTAATTCATAGCACTTGAGAACAAGTCCCCAACAGTTTTCCTTCAGTGTTATGCTTTAGCTAAGTAAAGCATAGATCTTGTGATAAATTATTATTTCGTGATGTTTGCGTTAGGTTCGAGAAGCGTAATTATTGCGCTTAGTCGTACGTCGGTAACTAGTGTTTCCGTATAAAATTATACAACACCACGCCGCTAGGTGTTTAATTCGCTATCGCGTAATACTTTTTAGGTTTAAAATATTCTCGTCTATATGCATTCATGTGCATAATGCATTTCATTCAGGTACGTTAATTAATCGCACGATGCGGAAGACGAACCAAGTCGACCTCAAGCGCGGGCTACTCCACATGGTGAAGCTGAAGGACGAACGCAAGGATGGATGACCTGACAAGTGCCAAGACAAAGAATGATCGTCAAGTGATCATCGCCTAACCAACACTAACCTAGTGTTACTCAGGCAAGCCCCGGTGTATTTGCCACCTCCTTGTGATTTAAAAATCTTTATCACTTGCTTGTTGCATTAGGTGATAGGAGTTGATTGATAAAACAATTCATGCATTACCTTCCTTGAATTTGATTACCTTCCTTGATCACCTGTTTTACAAAAGATTTTGATGCTTAGCCTTGCTTTAGAAAAACAAATGTTTTGTTTTTACAAAAGATGATATGGCAAAAGTGGGTGGGATGTTTTTGAAAACAAAACATGATGATGGATCCATCATGGCCATGATGGGTTCAACATCGGAAAAGATGTACCTCTGCCAGGTACCAAACCTTGGGTTGAAATGATTAAGCTGAGACCGGGCGGGTGACTTGCACGCGAAGAGAGTCTCGGTGTAATGTCTCTGTCTGAGTCAATTAAGGACCGTGTCGATGTAGGCTTGATGACCGAGGACCCTTTAACTGGTCACATGCCTCATCATGGGTAAGCCTTGCCTCAGGCAGACTAAGGCCATAATAAGATAACACGCAATGGGCGTGGAGCGGTGGCGAGAGTAGCGTGTACCCTCCGTGGCAAGAGGCTGGACGGTGGTGTATCTGTGCTCTCGGTTGACGTGAACCTGATCTGGTCTTAAGAACCCCGGTGGCGGGTTGACATATGCAAGGGTTAAGTGCTACATATGTCGTGTGATCGGAGATCCTCAGCTGAGTATAATCGATTCGGATCGCCGTACCTTCGCGGTTATGAAGACTTGGTCACTGCCCTATACGTAGAATTCCAGTAAAGATGAAGGGCTTGTTAAGAAATTGGCTAGTGCAGGTCAAGTGTTTGCACTAGAGTAGAAATAACTCTAGATGCAGGTAATTTTACCTAACCTGACAATAAAACTGGATTTTTAAGGATCCACTTTTAGTAAGCATTTCTGCAAAACAGAGTCTTTGATCATTGAGAAACCTTCCCTTGACTCCCTTATAACCAGCATATCCTTGAGAGTCTTTTCTTTAGTCGGGTAAGCCTTGCTGAGTAATTCCGTACTCAGGGTTTTATTCCCTATTGTTTTTTAGGTTCTAACCTTGTGCTGCTGTGATGGTGTTAAGTGCCGGTGGGCTCAGCCTTCTTATATAAGTATACCCCGTCTTTATCTTCTTACTGAGGATGGTCACTTGAGCTAGCATATATTTCAAACTTATACTTTTGTAATCACTCCGATAAAATAATATAAAATTTTTGAAACTTGTAAAATTTGGTAATAGTCTTTCCGCTGCAAAAATATTGGTGTGTGTGATTTGTGATACTTAATCCCGCGGTTCTGGTTGAAAGTGGTTTATCCGATGTCCTTGGGGCAATCGAACAGATCCTGTTGAGTTATCTGGTGCACATGCATGGCCGTCTGAGGTCTTTGGGACAAGGACAGGTGCATGTGGGCCCAATAACTAGGAGGTTCTGCCACAGCTGGTATCGGAGAGAGATTAAGTATATACGGTCACATACGTATTTTCAAAACAAAAGTTTTGATTTCGAAAAACCTATTTTCAACTAAACACATTGTTTGGCTTTGAAAAACAGTCTTGAAAAACTATAATGCTAGCGACATCCTTTGTTAAGCCCTAAACTAAGGACTATCAGGTGGCTTAGTTGAAAACCACTAACCCACAACCGGGTGGATATTGCATACATGTGTATTGTTATTTTGAGGCCATTCAGTTCTGAATGGATCGATGCTCAAGGTAAGGTGAGATGTGAGAGCATGGCCGAACAATCGTCGGTCTAGGGGAGAGCATAAAAAGCGCTTGATTATATACATGTTACACATATGTATATATGAAAGCTGCGTTGTGGAGTATTTACTTTTCTAGGAATTCAGTACCCCATGGATGTGTATGGGTATACAGACATGGGAGTACTAAGAAGTGTAATGTACTTGTAACGACGCACCTACGCTAAGGTAAGAAGGTAAGTTACCATAATGAGTTGCCCTATGGTTAAAGTGTGGCAACGACGCCTATGCGTGGCTCAGCGCTTAATGATGAGCTGGCCTCCATATAGCAATATATGGAGTATAAACTGTGATAAACTGTCATGTGTGAACTGCATCATTGAGAAATTGGGATGTAATGAAATTTCCTGCAGGTACACTAACCTCGAAAACGTATGTGTAGTTGACGACTAGCAAAATACCGTGAGAGCTCTACGTATGCCACCGATATAGAACACTATTGCCACATTATGTTGGCAAAATCTGTGAGGACGCATAGGACGAGCATGCATCCTGATTGTTGCATCATGTTTGTCATCTATACACCCAAAATGCTTCTCTCATCCTTATTCCAGTAACTAGTGATTGTAGATAATGTGGTGTAATGTTGTATTCTGAACTTCGATGAAATAGCTGCCCTCCATTCTTTAGGTAACCTATTTAGTTGTTATATATGTGTTTGCTTTAGTGCTTGATGCACTGATAAAAGGTTAGTAATTTGTTTGCTTAAACCCAAAATTAGGCCATGTTCTTATTTAGTGAACCATGACCCAAAGTTGATTTTTTCTGTTATCACTCCATGACAAAACACATAAAAATAAATGCCTAAATTTCTTTGTTGGACCTAAAGTGTACCTGGACCTGAAACAAGAATCTTGAGTCATGTCTCCATCCTAAACCATATCCTTATTCAGTTGGTGCAAGCTGATGTACCTTATTCAGTTCGCCTGTTCTTAAGGATCACCATGTTGCTTTATCAACCTAACCCAGAAAAGATCTGTCCAAGTATTTTCTTGAATTTGATGCCTTTGGTTTCCCTATATCTATCAAAGGCATACCAACTTAATTTGATGATTGTTTTCCCTCCGTATCTAATCAAATACTAATCCTTGACCTTGTAATCTCTATGATGGGCATAGAAATATGCTTGGGGCTGAATTAACAGTCTCCCATCATACTCCCTTCATCAACCAGTTTAGGTTATGGCCATGCCTTGTTCATTTCCTCGAGCCATGATCTATTTGGCTCTCTACTTGTAACCCTTCTTACAGGTGGAGTCTCTTTTCTATATTGTCATCCTGGCTTAGTCTATTTGTGCTGCGCGAGATTTCTTATTGGTTATGTCTGGTATTGGCGTTATGACTAAAATTGATGATACCGTGACGAAACCGGGGGCCTTCGGTGTGTGCGCACACACAGTTGTGCTGCTCGGCACACACTAGTATCACCATTAGTAGTCATAATCCATTATTAGACCATATCAATATGTTATCTTTGCGCAAATTGTTCTTACCACGTGAGATTCATTATTGGTGCCAGTTTTGTAATGGTGTCATGGTTAAGGACTTATGGTACCATGGCGAAACTGAGAGCCTCCTGTGAATGTGCACACAGGATTTTGCTGCTTGGCGCATGCTGGTACCGAGGTCGCTGGTCATGATCCATTGTTGAACTACACTGATGTGTGATTTTCCGTGGACTCCTCCCTTGAAACAATTTCTGTGTTGTTTGCTAAAACAATCAAACAACCTATGCCATCATTGTTGGATCAAAAGGGGCATACCACTTTCATGTATGGTCTCTATCCTTTTGATCTTGGTAGTAACTACTTATACAAGTTCCCTTTACATCCTTTCTATAAAGGTGAAGCCTTGGAGCTTTTTAGTGTTGGAAAACAGCTGATTAGCTCTCAGAATAGAGATTGACTTTCCCTGCTGCTACGATGCAGGAGTTTGTTCATTCGCCCCTTATTTAATCCAAGTATTCCCTAACCAAGTGGATAATTCATCTCGTATGAAGAAACGGATGAACAACATGACCAAATGGATTTCTACTTAGATGCATGATCGACTGTTAGTATGAGTGAACTCTCAACCCTTGGCTTACCGATGGTACTGAGAGGACTTGCTCAATGTCAAAAGTAGTTCAACAAGTTGGTTTTGACTAACTTGTAACTGCATTTGAAACAAAGGTTGAGTTTAGAGATCGTTTTATCGATTTGCCTGAACTCACTTTGGTCTAACCCACTCTAAAGAAAGTACTCACAAAAGTTAAGTTAAGTCGACCAATAACCACCTAATCATCGCTCTAGTCATGCCTCGATCGCCTCGCGTGTGTTTTTCCAGCATTGGTGATCAAGTCGAGCCGTGACTAGTGCTGGATAAAATGGACTGGTTGTAAAGTCCGTATCTACAGATCCCTCCGTGGGTGATTTTCTCGAATCTATACCATCTTTCGTGGATTTGAATTCTCGGGTTAGCCACATGTTAACCGCGACAGTATTCGACATCCACACTCGTCCCCTGTGCCATGAACTTACCGTGACCACTTATTGGTAAACCTCTTTCTGTGTGTTTTACTCAAGAGGTTGCATCTGGTTCTGCTTGGGTAAAGTCGTATATTTACCACTCGCTCAACGGACTCAGATAGTACAGTGTCATCAGAAAAAGCAAACTGCACACATGGAACCTTATGTGTTCTGATGGCAGATGTCGTCTCTATTGGTGGACATTTCTAAATTAGCCTAAGGCGATACATGCTATGTCCACTAGAGAAGCAACAGTCTGAGACACTCGCCTTTGCTTGGAACTGCCTTATAATTATCGCTGATATGAACATGGGTTACATACTTCTCTACCCTTAGAAGTCTTTCGCTCCAAATCTCGGGACGAGATTCTTTTAAGGGGGGAGGGCTGTAACACCCCAAGTGTTTATATTCCGCTCGACAACGAGTACGGATTTAAGCACGCGATATCAGTGGATAAACCGGATGCTGAATTTTAAATATCTTCGTCCATCATGATTTTAATATCGTATCTATTTTATTTGTCGTGAGTGCGACATCGCTTTTATTTTCATCCATCCGGGCTCTTCCAAAGTTTTCGTAATGTTCGGAACATCATGTACCGAAAATCGATGCGTCCGGTGATTATTTCAAATTCATCGCTCGCGCGAATACGAATTTAGAAGCCCAAACCACTTGGACGATTTTTATCCCAAACAAGTTAATTTGTGCTCAACGCCTAAAATGTGCGGGGCAAAATAATTCGAATCGCGCGAAATCTTGCGCAAGTTTATGATCCAATTTATCCTCCATCCCACACTGTAGAATAATCAACTCAACTGTGTTTAGATAACGGATGAATTTTTATCCGATTTCGACTAAACCAGTGTTGTTTTAATTATTGTCCAAATATTGTAGCCTGATCTAATTTGGCCCTTCAAAATCTTAATTTTTGGAACCATGGTACTTTGGCGGACGTTTTTGTGTGAGAGAAAATAACGAAAATAGGAGTGAAAATATCCTCTCTACCGCTATTCTCTCTCTTCTCTGAACTTTTTTTCTAGCCATCCTTATCTCCTACACGTCATCGTTCTCACCCTGCCCTGATCGTTCTACGGTCGCCGCTCACCGCCGGTGAAGATCCCAGCCGTCGTTCTTATCTTCCTGCGCTGCCCTCTTCCTCAGTATTAATTTCGCACGCGCCAGCTTCTTCCAGCTGCCTTCCTCTGCTTGATTTTTTTCCTCCGTCGAGCGCATCCTCATCTTCTCCGCTGCTCACTCAGTCGCCCACCTTCCTGCTCCCTCACCGTGGATCTCCCATGGCGCGAGCCATTTGCTCCTTCTAGCCGACCGAAGCTCCAAGCTCCTAGCTTTCCCGGCTTCTTCCCCGACGCGCGCGCTCAGCCCCTCCCCAGCCGCACGCACCTGAACCGCGTTCCTACTTTTCTTTCTGTTCTTCAATCCATGGTGCCCGGACAAGCTTCCCATGGCGCGCCCCTGCCCATGGCCACCGCGGCGGCTCCTCTACTCGGCCGCGCTCTCTGCTGGCTCGCGCTCTGCCGAGCTCCTCCCCGACCTCCGCCCCGCTATGGCGCTGGCCGCTGCGTCCTTGTCGGTTCTCTGCTCGGCCATGGAAATCGTGACCCCCTAGCTTCCTCTATCGTGTCCAGCCGGAGCTCCCTCCTGCTTTGCTCATCGGCCATGCGAGCTCGCCGGCGTACTCCTGCTTCAGCCTTAACGCGCGTGCCTGCCAGTGTCGTTCCCCGCCATGTCGAGCTCCCTTCCAGTCTTGTCCAGCTCGCCTAGCACGCCGTGTGGGTGGAACCTGCGTGCACGCTGTCATGGACACCATGGTCGTCTCCCTGTGCGTTGCAGCCGACGCACTAAGGAATGGGTGTGGAGTATAAAAGAAAGTGAAGCCCGAAATGGCGCTCGCCAGGTGCTCAACAAAACGCCTGAACCAGAGTTCGTCGTCGTTCCTCATCCGCGACCCCGCCAGCCACTGCATGCCATCCGCGTTCTGGGTGCACGCCGAAATCCCCGTGTTTGGGCAATGAAGAGAGAAATGAAGTGAGGTTGTGTGCGTCACTTGGTAGGTGTCCGGTGAACTAGGTGAATCGGTGATCGTCGTCATCGTTCTTGCTGATATCGAGACAAATTGTGATGTGGTAAGCCGATTCGTTACTTCCGCTATTGGTCGGATGGATTTGGTTAGACACGTTAGTTACGTCGTTTCTCTTGTCGATAGCACTGGCGCATTGTGGTGGTGTTAGATGTTTGTGAAAATAACTCTTCGCTTGTGGCATCGTATTTGTTTTGCTAGTAAAGTTTAGGTTTCGGATGATGTGAAGAGTATGTTTCTATGTTGGGTGATCGGTTAAATCACATAGAGGAATATTAATCGTTTAAATTAATAATCTTGAATAACTATTTATCGTGGTCCAAATCAGTTGGAGGTAAGCAGCATCGGTTGGTCCGCTTTAGTTAAAATCCAAAAGCTACTTAGTGGTCATCATCCATTAGTGTTTTAGGTCTTTAGATTTTAAATTGTGGACTTGTGAAAACTCTATGTGGTTTGATAAGGCTCTACTTGTTAGAATAAGTGGCATGATGCTTGATTTAGTTGATGTGCTATACATGATAATCTAGATTAGTAGTTCTAAAAGCTAATTAAAGTATTTCTATTCGTTACCTTAAACTATAGGTATCCGTGGTTGATGTGTCTAAGTATTGTTTGCCTTCAGTGTTATGCTTTAGCTAAGTAAAGCATAGATCTTGTGATAAATTATTATTTCGTGATGTTTGCGTTAGGTTCGAGAAGCGTAATTATTGCGCTTAGTCGTACGTCGGTAACTAGTGTTTCCGTATAAAATTATACAACACCACGCCGCTAGGTGTTTAATTCGCTATCGCGTAATACTTTTTAGGTATAAAATATTCCCGTCTATATGCATTCATGTGCATAATGCATTTCATTCAGGTACGTTAATTAATCGCACGATGCGGAAGACGAACCAAGTCGACCTCAAGAGCGGGCTACTCCACATGGTGAAGCTGAAGGACGAACGCAAGGATGGATGACCTGACAAGTGCCAAGACAAAGAATGATCGTCAAGTGCTCATCGCCTAACCAACACTAACCTAGTGTTACTCAGGCAGGCCCCGGTGCATTTGCCACCTCCTTGTGATTTAAATATCTTTATCACTTGCTTGTTGCATTAGGTGATAGGAGTTGATTGATAAAACAATTCCTGCATTACCTTCCTTGAATTTGATTACCTTCCTTGATCACCTGTTTTACAAAAGATTTTGATGCTTAGCCTTGCTTTAGAAAAACAAATGTTTTGTTTTTACAAAAGATGATATGGCAAAAGTGGGTGGGATGTTTTTGAAAACAAAACTTGATGATGGATCCATCATGGCCGTGATGGGTTCAACATCGGAAAAGATGTACCTTTGCCAGGTACCAAACCTTGGGTTGAAATGATTAAGCTGAGACCGGGCGGGTGACTTGCACGAGAAGAGAGTCTCGGTGTAGTGTCTTCGTCTGAGTCGATTAAGGACCGTGTCGATGTAGGCTTGATGACCGAGGACCCTTTAACTGGTCGCATGCCTCGTCATGGGTAAGCCTTGCCTCGGCAGACTAAGGCCAGAATAAGATAACACGCAATGGGCGTGGAGCGGTGGCGAGAGTAGCGTGTACCCTCCGTGGCAAGAGGCTGGACGGTGGTGTATCTATGCTCTCGGTTGACGTGAACCTGATCTGGTCTTAAAAACCCTGGTGGCGGGTTGACATATGCAAGGGTTAAGTGCTACATATGTCGTGTGATCGGAGATCCTCAGCTGAGTATAATCGATTTGGATCACCGTACCTTCGCGGTTATGAAGACTTGGTCACTGCCCTATACGTAGAATTCCAGTAAAGATGAAGGGCTTGTTAAGAAATTGGCTAGTGCAGGTCAAGTGTTTGCACTAGGGTAGAAAGAACTCTAGATGCAGGTAATTTTACCTAACCTGACAATAAAACTGGATTTTTAAGGATCCACTCTTAGTAAGCATTTCTGCAAAACAGAGTCTTTGATCATTGAGAAACCTTCCCTTGACTTTCTTATAACCAGCATACCCTTGAGAGTCTTTTCTTTAGTCGGGTAAGTCTTGCTGAGTAATTCCGTACTCAGGGTTTTATTCCCTATTGTTTTTCAGGTTCTAACCTTGTGCTGCTGTGATGGTGTTAAGTGTCGGTGGGCTCGGCCTTCTTATATAAGTATACCTTGTCTTTATCTTCTTACTGAGGATGGTCACTTGAGCTAGCATATATTTCAAACTTATACTTTTGTAATCACTCCGATAAAATAATATAAAATTTTTGTAACTTGTAAAATTTGGTAATAGTCTTTCCGCTGCAAAAATATTGGTGTGTGTGATTTGTGTTACTTAATCCCGCGGTTCTAGTTGAAAGTGGTTTATCCGATGTTCTTGGGGCAATCGGACAGATCCTGTTGAGTTATCTGGTGCACATGCAAGGCCGTCTGAGGTCTTTGGGACAAGGACAGGTGCATTTGGGCCCAATAACTTGGAGGTTCTGCCACAGGCACTAAGTACGATCTGGAAGTCCACCACCTGTTTTTGATACACATCTTAGTGCACAAATCCATATAACAAATGCTCATAAACAACGCCGCACCTACGCACAATTCCAACCCATCGCGAGGGACAACTCTCCACATCACCCACCAAACTGCAGCGGTGTTGCTTAATAATTTCATATCTTTAAAATTATGACAACAGTGATATCAAACAAAAACTTCAGAAGCATCTACATAAAATTCTCCAAAAGTTTTTTATTCAAAATATAATTAAATTCCAACATCTAGATGGCCCCAAACAGCCGACAAGGTACACCCTGCGTTCAGTTTTTTTGGACAGCAACCTAGCTGAGTTCAAAATGCGATATCTCCTAGAATATATCTCCGAATTGAACGCATAAGCACTCTATGGAAAGATATGACAAAGCTCTACATGATTTTCATAGTGATTACAGCTAATTACCCCAGCAAAATTCCTAGAAACTACTAATACTACTGTTGTTCGTCCGCCAACAAAAATCTGGACAACACCTCTACCGAATCGCCTAGGTGAATGGATAACCAAATGAATTGCAGCACAAATACAAAAATAACCAAAAGATCACCTTGATTTATTCCTTCTCTCCTTCCTTCTTCCTCCCACCAAAACTCCAATTGAAGGCTTGCACCAACACGAAGGAGATCCAAGCGGGGAGGGGCTACACCTTAGAGAGGAGGAGATGTGGGGGCGGCTAGGGTTGGGTGTGATGGGGGGTGGCTGCAAGAACTTGGGGAGGAGGAGATGGGGGCGGCCAAAAGAAATGAGGGAGGAGGAGGGGGTCAGCTAGGGTTGGGGGGAAAAGAGGGGAGGGGACTCCCATCCATCGGATCGAGATCAACGGCCCAAACTCGCTCTCACATCTAGGCTCCCGACCCCAACAGAAAAAGTCAAAAAGGTTCTACTGTTTCACTGAGGTATGCCTCCTAAAACTCCAAACCCCAATAACACAGAATACGGAAGAAAAGACAAAAATAAATTTTAACTTCTTTTCAGAAAATTGGGTATCACAGACACCCTTGGCCAAGTAATTAGGAAAGCTAGGGAGAGGTTACCTTACCCGAAAGGGGCAAGCAGGGAGGCGTCGCTGCAGAGTATAGAGAGTTTCTCGGGTCGAACTGTTGCGATGGCATTTCGAACGAGGGATTCCTATGCTTCCTTCATCCTGAAATCGTAATGGATATTCTCGAACTAGTGGAACTTTAGAAAGGCATCGTAGTGCTACCCTGCCTCGCTTCCTAGGTAGAGGTGTATGGGGTCCGATCAATGTAACACCCGGATTTTAGGGGTCCAAAACCCGGGGTTAACATAAACACCAAGTATGCTGGGACCAAGTCTCAAACATATGATGTAAAGTGGCACAGGATCGAATGTCACATCTTTAGATATAACAGGAGTTCTATACAAAATAAATGATTACATTATAAGGAGACAACGGTCCAGCAACCCAAAAAGTTGACTGGGAGACGACGACCTAGACCACTCACGAACTCATCACAGCATCCTCCATGAGCATCATCCTGCAGTACCTGGTCTTGACCTGTGGTGTATGTGAGACAGCAAGAGTGAGCTCACATACGTTCATCGCTCAACAAGTTGTGGGGAAGAATGTGTATGAACTTGCCAAAGATGGAAGCTCACGTGAAGTGTAAGGCTTACCAAAGAAGATGGTTAGAGCTGAGCATTGCTTTTAAAGTTGGTCAAAATTTTATTAGCAGTTACTAAGTATAAGTAAATACCAACCCAATTAAATAGTAGAACAAAAGTAACCACTTCACCTGCGATGCAATGCATATGACAAATTGAATTTAGTTCCATAAATTAATCATGTGAGTGTCCGAGCTGCTCATGACCGTGAGCACGGCTAGTATACCAGTTTTACACTCTGCAGAGGTTGCGCATCTTTACCCACAAGTCGTGTTACCCATCTGCCAAGGGGTCATGAATCCCATACACCTCTACCAAGGAAGTGAGGCAGGGTAGCACTACGAGGCCTTTACAAAGTTCCACTAGCTTCCGAAAACCCGCTACAGTTTATAGGAAGATCCAGTACAGGAATCCCTTGCAGGATCGCCATCGCAGCAAAATCCTCCCGAGGGCCTCCCTACACTGACCTCTCCCCTACTGCCCTTGCCCCTTTCGGGTAAGGTAGTCTTCCACTAGCTTTCCTAATTAATCAGCCAAGGGCATCCCATACTACCCTTGTGGTAGCACTGTTTTCCCGGGTGGTTCTCCATGTTCCAATTAACATAATGATCTTAACATGAACCATAAATAACAACTGACAACAAAAGTATAATCATGAATAGTGTAATCTTCATACCCAAAACCATATATAGCACTAGCAAGTACTACCCAGAAAGTTCAGTGGTAAACAAGGTATAAAGATAGACAAACTAGGGTAACCTATTGGGGTCCCATCAAAATTAACCTATGCAGATCATTATGATTAATCAGAACATGAGTGGGTAAAAAGAAGTGATCAAGGGCACAACTTGCCTGGGCCTTGAGATCCAGGTACCAGGATGATTCTTCAGATCCTCGTGACCTCACTGCTAATCGTAGCAATACAAACATACATAGTATAGGCAAATTTAACATTACACCAAACATAAGAACAAAATATACAGTAATAAGATACATATTAAAATAAGATCATGGGAAAAAGAATTATTAATTTTGGAGTTGTAGAATTCAAGTTATGATTTTCCTAAGGTTTAATGTGATTAAAATATGATTAAATGATAAATAAATTTTCTGACAGAGTTCATGTCAAAACAAAGACACTAAATGATGAAGAATATTATTACAAAATTTTAGAAACTGGAATGGTTCAATTTGGAGCTAAAATGGATTTTCTATGAATTATCTAAGTTTTAGCAATTATTTTCATATTAAAAATCTATTTAATAACTATTTTCTCTGATTTTACTATGTTCTGGACTGGGCCTCAATTACAAGAAACTGCAGGGGGCTCGGGGTAAAACCACAGAGACACAGCGCACAGTGCAAATAGGACGGCGGGTTGATTCCAGTGTTTGTCAGGGTCTTTTTAACAAAAACACATGACGAAGGGGTATCTCTAAATCTCGACCGTTGGATCAAAACAGACGGCTGAGATTAGATTATTTCCTCCCCAAACCGGTACGCAATCGCAGCCACCCGATCCCCAGCCAATGGCCAAGATTTAATGACCCGAAGCGGTATCCATATTCTAATCCGAGCCGCACACCGACAGATCGACGGTCCATAGTCACCCCGACCCAGATCAAATCCCAACCGTCAGCCACTGATCTAGCGGTCGCGACATCGTCTTCCCAAATTGCCAACAGGCACGGCGGCGCCCGTGACCACGACGGCGAGTCCGTCGCGCATGTGAATCCGACCAATCCGAGCGTCATTCCCGAATTAATTCATCCCTCGCCAAACCGATGACCCCCTGAATCTATTTCACCAACCGATTGCAGCTGCCATCGAGCACTGGCCCCTCCCCACGGCAGAGCACCAATTTGAAGCGGTGCCAACGCTGCCCGCCCGAATTCGACACCCAAACCCCATTCGAACTACCCTACATGACGCTAGAAGGAAAGGCGAACGAGATGGTTATGGTCCATACCATGAATCGATGTCTGGTTGATGGTGGCCACGGTGGAACGCGGCGGCCGCACAGCGGAGCTCCAAGCTTCGCCCCAAGCTTCCAGGGGGTTGGCGTGGAGCGGATAGGGCGAGGAGGTCTGGCTTTATACCTAGGGCAGAGTCCGAGCGAGGCGGGTCTGCGGATTTCAGGCGAGATCCCCGGCCGAGCTCAACTGCCCCGGCGAGCTCGGGTTCTGTTACAAGGGAGAGGGAAGGAGCTGACGCGTGGGTCCCGCGAGCCAGTGAGAGGTGAGGGCGAGAGTGCGGCCGACGCGCGAGGGAGGGGTGTGGCTGAGCAACGGGGCCCACAAGGCAGTGGAACAGCAGGTGCTGGCTACGTGGCGTAAGGCTGACGAGGCGGGCCCACCGGGCATCCAAAGCAAGCCACGCGCGGGGAGGACTTGGGCTGCGCGGGAGGGGAAAAGCTTAAGTGGGCCGAATGTGAGGTTGTTGGCCCAAATAAGGTTTTTATCCTTTTTCTTTTTCTTTTCTATTTCCTTTTCCCCATTTTCAAATCCAATTCAAATCCAATTTGAATTCAAGTTTGAGTTCAACTTTGTGAATAACTTGTCCTCAGTTTGAAAGGTATAATTTATTAATATAAGTGTGAAGGATATTTATTTTATTTTATGTAATATTTTTCTTAGTTCTTCCCTTCTCTTTTTATTTTCTATTTTCTATTCCAAATTCAAATTTATACTCCTATTTTGGTTTTCAGATTTTTCAAATGTATCAATTGAAATCCAAGGGTGAATATAAACCATACTTATTTTATTATTACTAGTTTAAGTTTTATTCTCCTTGTTTATTTATTTCATGGGATGTATAAATGGTTTCCTTTAAAAGAAAAATTCTTTTTCTCCCCATTTTCTTATTTCCTAATTTTCAAAACATTATGATACTTTGTTCAGATTTCTTCTACCAATTCCAAATTCAGAATTTGGGTGTTACAAATCCTACCCCCCTTAAAAATAATCTCGTCCTCGAGATTTGTAAGAAAAAAGGGTGTATGTTCATATTGATTCAACACATATGCATAAACAAAATCTCGGCATGATGCATATCTTATTAGCAAAACACAGGGTCAAATGGACCTTATTATTATTACTAAAATAGTAAAATACTACTACTGGCTAAACTAACATTTAGGTCTTACATATAGTAAAATATATATATGTATCTATATCTATGTTTATCTCTTTATTCTTGTTGCTCGTTGACTTCTTCACCGACTACTTCATCTCCGACTGGCTCTTCTTCTTGATTTTGAATTTCAAGTTCACCGGGTTCAACTTCTACTTCTGTATGATGGGCATATCCTCGGTTGATGGATAGGGGCTGACTCTTCCCTGCCGAGGCTTGTCCTTGCTTTATCGGTGCCGGTGTAGTGTAGGCAGCTCTGTTGGGACAGTAGTTGGCGTAGTGTCCCGGTTGTCCACACTTGAAGCATGTCCTGATGGCGGTTGTGTTGGGAGCAGCGGGTCCTCCTGGAGTGCTTGCTTTTGAAGGAGCAGTTGGTGCCTGTTGAGTTTGTTGTCCGGAACTGCCACTAGCTGGTGTACTTGGAGTGGTAGTATAGCGAGGACGGGAACTACTTCCAGCCTGCCCTTGGTTGACAGCCTTTCTTTTCTCTCCAAATATACTCCTCTTGTTCTCTACAGCAATAGCTTTATCAAGTAGCCTTTGGAAAGATGGGAATGTGTGCGATACCAGTTGATATTGCAAGGGTCCAATCAAACCATCCAGAAAGAGCTCCTGCTTTTGCTCATCATCCTCAACATCTCTGGGAGCATAACGAGATAACTGAATGAATTTGTCCCTATATTCACTCACGGACATACTTCCTTGCTTGAGGGATAGGAACTCCTTCCTCTTAATCTTCATGAGTCCAGCAGGAATATGGTAATTCCTGAATTGTGCGGAGAATTCTTCCCAGGTAATTGTATCGGCAGCAGCATGAGCTGCACAGTACGCATCCCACCAATCTGCAGCGGGACCAGCAAGACGACCCGAAGCATAGAGTACTTTCTCTCGGTCCGAGCACTGGGCTATGTTGAGCATCTTCTCGACGGACTTTAACCAGTCATCTGCTTGCAGTGGATCTGCGGAGTTGGAGAAGGTTGGTGGTTTGTGGCTCATGAATTCACGGTGCTTGTCCCGGGGTGGAACTGGTGGTGGAGGTGGAGGAAATGGCACTTGTTGTTGTTGCTGCTGTTGTTGAAGTTGTTGCTGCAGCTGCTGTTGTTGTACCCTCCTCTCCTGGCGTATCTCTTCCCGTTCTTGGCGCATTTCCCGACGTGCATCCTCTCTTTCCTGGTGCATTTCTTGGCGTTCTTGCCGCATTTGGGTGCGCATATCTGCCATGGTGTCCGCCATTTGCTGCATCATTCTCATTTGAGCTGCGACGAGTGGATCAACTCCGCCTTGTGGAGGATTAGGAGGATTCATTGCTGCTGACTGTGGTTGGGGTTGTTGATTAGCAGGTAAATCAATTCCACCACCCCGCCTGGTATTGACCATCTAAGTTAGAAGCATATGGTAAGATAGCTTTACAAGGGAACCATTTATTAGATAGAATGAATAAACTAATAGTTGGTTATGTACTGGAAATTTCTTTGGCAGGGCTGGGCCAGATATTCTATGTCAAGACTAGGGTAATTAGTTGTACGAGGTGATTGTCCAAAGGTAAGATAGAATATGTTAAGATGAGATAGATACGGAATACTAGTTACCTTTTTAATGGGGTTATTCTAGATTGTCTAGTTATTTTATAAATACTATCTTTTATGCCTAGATGTATATGCAGATGTAATTGTGGACATTACTCCACAACCCATCACACTCAACCAAAGATCCAAATCAAACAAGTATCATAAGAACAAACATTCAAGTTCATAGACACTTATAAAAATAGTTTTGTTTTTGTTCCTAGGATTAGGTCTCCTATTCCCAAAGGTCACTTTAAACACAGGATTTCAAAGTGTGAAATCCAAGTTTGTCTTTAGAAAGAAAAGATAAGAATAATCAGAGTAAAGCGGAAATAGATGAGAAAAGATCAAGATAAGTGTAGAAAAGAATCAGAGTAGCAAAGGTAAGTAAGTATTGGTTGTCCAGTTCTATCTAGGTTTCGTCCTACAGTCAACATTGCCTCTGATACCACTTCTGTAACACCCGGATTTTAGGGGTCCAAAACCCGGGGTTAACATAAACACCAAGTATGCTGGGACCAAGTCTCAAACATATGATGTAAAGTGGCACAGGATCGAATGTCACATCTTTAGATATAACAGGAGTTCTATACAAAATAAATGATTACATTATAAGGAGACAACGGTCCAGCAACCCAAAAAGTTGACTGGGAGACGACGACCTAGACCACTCACGAACTCATCACAGCATCCTCCATGAGCATCATCCTGCAGTACCTGGTCTTGACCTGTGGTGTATGTGAGACAGCAAGAGTGAGCTCACATACGTTCATCGCTCAACAAGTTGTGGGGAAGAATGTGTATGAACTTGCCAAAGATGGAAGCTCACGTGAAGTGTAAGGCTTACCAAAGAAGATGGTTAGAGCTGAGCATTGCTTTTAAAGTTGGTCAAAATTTTATTAGCAGTTACTAAGTATAAGTAAATACCAACCCAATTAAATAGTAGAACAAAAGTAACCACTTCACCTGCGATGCAATGCATATGACAAATTGAATTTAGTTCCATAAATTAATCATGTGAGTGTCCGAGCTGCTCATGACCGTGAGCACGGCTAGTATACCAGTTTTACACTCTGCAGAGGTTGCGCATCTTTACCCACAAGTCGTGTTACCCATCTGCCAAGGGGTCATGAATCCCATACACCTCTACCAAGGAAGTGAGGCAGGGTAGCACTACGAGGCCTTTACAAAGTTCCACTAGCTTCCGAAAACCCGCTACAGTTTATAGGAAGATCCAGTACAGGAATCCCTTGCAGGATCGCCATCGCAGCAAAATCCTCCCGAGGGCCTCCCTACACTGACCTCTCCCCTACTGCCCTTGCCCCTTTCGGGTAAGGTAGTCTTCCACTAGCTTTCCTAATTAATCAGCCAAGGGCATCCCATACTACCCTTGTGGTAGCACTGTTTTCCCGGGTGGTTCTCCATGTTCCAATTAACATAATGATCTTAACATGAACCATAAATAACAACTGACAACAAAAGTATAATCATGAATAGTGTAATCTTCATACCCAAAACCATATATAGCACTAGCAAGTACTACCCAGAAAGTTCAGTGGTAAACAAGGTATAAAGATAGACAAACTAGGGTAACCTATTGGGGTCCCATCAAAATTAACCTATGCAGATCATTATGATTAATCAGAACATGAGTGGGTAAAAAGAAGTGATCAAGGGCACAACTTGCCTGGGCCTTGAGATCCAGGTACCAGGATGATTCTTCAGATCCTCGTGACCTCACTGCTAATCGTAGCAATACAAACATACATAGTATAGGCAAATTTAACATTACACCAAACATAAGAACAAAATATACAGTAATAAGATACATATTAAAATAAGATCATGGGAAAAAGAATTATTAATTTTGGAGTTGTAGAATTCAAGTTATGATTTTCCTAAGGTTTAATGTGATTAAAATATGATTAAATGATAAATAAATTTTCTGACAGAGTTCATGTCAAAACAAAGACACTAAATGATGAAGAATATTATTACAAAATTTTAGAAACTGGAATGGTTCAATTTGGAGCTAAAATGGATTTTCTATGAATTATCTAAGTTTTAGCAATTATTTTCATATTAAAAATCTATTTAATAACTATTTTCTCTGATTTTACTATGTTCTGGACTGGGCCTCAATTACAAGAAACTGCAGGGGGCTCGGGGTAAAACCACAGAGACACAGCGCACAGTGCAAATAGGACGGCGGGTTGATTCCAGTGTTTGTCAGGGTCTTTTTAACAAAAACACATGACGAAGGGGTATCTCTAAATCTCGACCGTTGGATCAAAACAGACGGCTGAGATTAGATTATTTCCTCCCCAAACCGGTACGCAATCGCAGCCACCCGATCCCCAGCCAATGGCCAAGATTTAATGACCCGAAGCGGTATCCATATTCTAATCCGAGCCGCACACCGACAGATCGACGGTCCATAGTCACCCCGACCCAGATCAAATCCCAACCGTCAGCCACTGATCTAGCGGTCGCGACATCGTCTTCCCAAATTGCCAACAGGCACGGCGGCGCCCGTGACCACGACGGCGAGTCCGTCGCGCATGTGAATCCGACCAATCCGAGCGTCATTCCCGAATTAATTCATCCCTCGCCAAACCGATGACCCCCTGAATCTATTTCACCAACCGATTGCAGCTGCCATCGAGCACTGGCCCCTCCCCACGGCAGAGCACCAATTTGAAGCGGTGCCAACGCTGCCCGCCCGAATTCGACACCCAAACCCCATTCGAACTACCCTACATGACGCTAGAAGGAAAGGCGAACGAGATGGTTATGGTCCATACCATGAATCGATGTCTGGTTGATGGTGGCCACGGTGGAACGCGGCGGCCGCACAGCGGAGCTCCAAGCTTCGCCCCAAGCTTCCAGGGGGTTGGCGTGGAGCGGATAGGGCGAGGAGGTCTGGCTTTATACCTAGGGCAGAGTCCGAGCGAGGCGGGTCTGCGGATTTCAGGCGAGATCCCCGGCCGAGCTCAACTGCCCCGGCGAGCTCGGGTTCTGTTACAAGGGAGAGGGAAGGAGCTGACGCGTGGGTCCCGCGAGCCAGTGAGAGGTGAGGGCGAGAGTGCGGCCGACGCGCGAGGGAGGGGTGTGGCTGAGCAACGGGGCCCACAAGGCAGTGGAACAGCAGGTGCTGGCTACGCGGCGTAAGGCTGACGAGGCGGGCCCACCGGGCATCCAAAGCAAGCCACGCGCGGGGAGGACTTGGGCTGCGCGGGAGGGGAAAAGCTTAAGTGGGCCGAATGTGAGGTTGTTGGCCCAAATAAGGTTTTTATCCTTTTTCTTTTTCTTTTCTATTTCCTTTTCCCCATTTTCAAATCCAATTCAAATCCAATTTGAATTCAAGTTTGAGTTCAACTTTGTGAATAACTTGTCCTCAGTTTGAAAGGTATAATTTATTAATATAAGTGTGAAGGATATTTATTTTATTTTATGTAATATTTTTCTTAGTTCTTCCCTTCTCTTTTTATTTTCTATTTTCTATTCCAAATTCAAATTTATACTCCTATTTTGGTTTTCAGATTTTTCAAATGTATCAATTGAAATCCAAGGGTGAATATAAACCATACTTATTTTATTATTACTAGTTTAAGTTTTATTCTCCTTGTTTATTTATTTCATGGGATGTATAAATGGTTTCCTTTAAAAGAAAAATTCTTTTTCTCCCCATTTTCTTATTTCCTAATTTTCAAAACATTATGATACTTTGTTCAGATTTCTTCTACCAATTCCAAATTCAGAATTTGGGTGTTACAATCAACCATGTGGCAAATAGGTAACACGACTTGTGGATAAAGATGCACAACCTTTGCAGAGTGTAAAACTGGTATATCAGTCGTGCTCATGGTCAAGAGTGACTCAGGACTCTTGCATGATTAATTTACGGAACTAAACTTAATTTGTCATATGCATTGCATCGCGATTGTTATTATAAATTATGATATCTTATTTAATTGGGTTGGTATCTACTTATACTTAGTAACTGCTAATAAAATTTTGACCAACTCTAAAAGCAATGCTCAGCTTTAACCATCTCCTTTGGTAAGCCTTACACTTCACATGAGCCCCACTGTAAGTGAGCTCATGCACATTATTCCTCACAACTTGTTGAGCGGTGAACGTATGTGATCTCACCATTGTTGTACTCACATCCTCCCCGGGTCAAGAGCAAGTACCATAGGATCAGGCGCACGAAGGATGTTGTGATGAGTTCGTAAGTGGTCTAGACCATCGTCTCCTAGTCAACTTTGGTTGCTGGATCGTTGTCTCCATATGATGTAATTATTTATCTATTTTGTACAGAACTCCGTTATATATTAACAATGTGACATTCGTTTCTGTACCATGAGTCATCATATGTGTGAGACTTGATCCTAGCACACATTTGATTTCGCGCCCGGGTTTTGAAGCGCCCCCAATCCTCTGGGACTCAAATGTGATACAATTACTAGTCCCAGGAGGCTAGTAAACACATTTATACAACAGATGATTTCAGATCTGCTTAGACGAGACAAACCTATAAAGGTGGCGATCAACTTTAAGAGTTGGTCCACAACTCGGGACATATCATCAGAGTGGGGCTGAAGCAGGCCGATATACGCAGCGAAGCAAATCAGCGGTCCAACAGCCACAGGCAAGGTTGGGAACAGTCGTAACTCTTACTCGATCTCCTTTTTCTGAAAAAAATAAATAAGCAAGGGTGAGTACAAACGTACTCAGCAGCCCACCTTCACCCGCGGAATGGGGAAATCAGATATAATGCATGGAATATGTGGAGCTCACGATATTTGCAGAAACAGCAATATTTTATGCAGGGTTGTTTTGTAAAACATTTTGTATTTTCCAAAGCGCATCCTCTCCCAAAGGAGCAGGAAGTTTTTCAATATTAGAACAAAAATCCCCTGGACTAAACCATCCAGGTATCTCAGCAGTTTCCCACTGGTTTTCATTTTCAAAAATAGCTACTGGACTTCCCGTCCACCATAGCTCACGGCTCAACCGCCGAACCTTTTAAAAACCATTTTTCTCAAACGCACCCTTTTTTTGAAAAACAAAACATTAATTGTCATACCATACCAGACTCATCCATTCCTGTGGACACAGACTATTCGAATAGGTTTTCAAACTCTGCGCAGAGGTGTACACTTTACCCACTAGTCCGGCTCTACGATCTCATGATCAGTGAGATCCGAATCCGAATCTCTTTCTTTCCCCGCATGTCCTAACCTTAACGGTTATCCGGAAGGAGTCAGGCCACCACCATGTCCAAACCGGACAAAACTTTCCCCCTCCTTATCCTCCCGGTGCTCCCTAGCCTTCATAACCCTGGGGTTGGACCGTACGAGTTCAGATTGAGTGACTGCCCACACAGTCTCGAGTGGTTGTACTTGTCATGAGTACAGGTAGTGAAAGATGACAAACCGATCCTTATACGAGGGGACAATCCTTCTGCTCACGCCTAAACCAGCTGAGCCATCACCTTAGGCCCTCCCCTAAACCAGGGAGTCCCTGATCATCCCTACTCAAAGGTGATAAGGGTGAAAACCCTTCATCATACACATTTTGAAAAGCATTTTCCTTTGAAAAACTCACACCTTTTCTCAAATCACTTGTATCAAATATATTAAGGATTGATTGCGGCAAGCGGCTTGGGTGGCCATAATAACTTGTCTCAAAATCATATCATGCATAAAATAACAGGCTGAGGGTTGTGGTTGAAAAATCATAGGTAATTTATGCATCAAAGGGATCCAGTGAGCTTGTCGTGCTTATCCGGCGAAGGGGAAAGAGAGCTCGCGGAACTGGCTTCTGGCTCCTGGCGTAGACTTGTAGATCTGGCCTCCACGAGACGGTACGAACGCTCCGATAACTATGCAACATGAATAAGCAAACATACAAACAAGCAAGTATACCAACAAATATTTAGTATAGTGGTCAGAATAGCGATATATGGATGGGTAGAGTCTTGAGTAGAATCTGTGTCATGTGGTGTTGAGATACTGCTGGTGGTGGAGCGAAGGTGCTTACCAGGAGGGTGGACTGGAGACGAAGCGACACTATGCGTGTAGCCGGTAGAGCGGAGTAACTGAGTGAGTGGGGTGTTTGCCTTGGCTGAGGATATTGCGTGTGTGTGGAGAGGGAGAGGGTAGCTGGGTGTATTTATAGCTGGGTGTATGTGGTGTAGCTCAGTGAAGTTCACTATTGGTGAGAATAGTGACGAAAGAATCGTCTGACTTAATATGAACAGGAGAGTTATAGGCAGAATATGGGACGAGAGTATTTTGGGATTTTTCTGGAACATGAACCATGCTTAAGGGATGGCATGGTTGGATAGGGAATAGTTTGATAAGAATTTAGAAACGAGAATTATTGGAATCTGAGTTTGGAAGCCTGCTGTGGCGGAACCGCCCGAATTATTCCAGCTTAAGTGCCCAAGTTGCACCCTTAAGGGCAGCAGCACACTTAAATCGGAATAACCCGTCAGTCCCTCGGATCTAGTCCGATAAAAGCCACTTATCCAGGATCGAATACCACTAGCTCACACGAAGGTGAGGCACAGAGAAATACAATAGAACGTAATACCACAAATTCAATAAGTATCATTAGTGATTACATTATCGGAGTTTCAAAAATAATAATCATAAGTTTTAATGCAGCGGAAATAACTAACGGAGAAGAACCGAGTAACATGGCGAAGCCTGGCCACGCTACTCCTCCTGGTCCTCTCCTGCGGAAGCAGTAACCCACTCGACCATCTATCCCGGTGGCAGGGATGGAGGCCAAGTCACACCAGCAACCAAAACAAGGAGGTACCTGCAAAAAAATTGTGCCACAAGCAAGGCTGAGTATACTAATACTCAGCTAGACTTACCCGGTGTGAGGAGTCTAATCCTCTACCTCTAGACATGCAGCTGTTTGGCTGAGGGGTTTGGTTTGCCAAAAGCACTAGCTGAGTCTAAAATCAAGTTTTAGCTTTTCAAGTTTTAGTATGATCCTTTTAAACTAGATGAGTACCTAGCTACTCATACATGATATCAAACATTTTTAAGCAATCAACCTTTTTGCCAGTCAACTCATTTCCACTTATTACTCAATGTAGCAGCATGGATCAAGCAGTCTCATTAGCTGCGAGAAGCAGACGATTCGAATCGAGTTTTTAAACCTTGCAAGGTAAACCTAAACACACGACATGTAGGGGCACTCCGTCCCCACACACATCAACCGTCCCCATCGATTCCCCGTCAGCAGATCAGGGCTCACCGCCTTGGCGTACAATGCCTCACTGACCCCGACTGCCGTCGTGCAGTGACCGCACTTGTACCCACCATAACCGGAATGGGAGACCTCGTCTCAGGTCGCGTGAGGGGATATGTCCACTGCCAGGTTCACTCAGGTACTAGGCTTACCGATTTACCATATTTCTCGGCATATGTTTAGTACGTTCAAACGCTTGACTCACGGTACCACACCTTAATCCTTATTCCAATTTCCACCTCGTAGACAACAAATCCCCATGGATTGTTGTCCACAGACCAACATCATTATGATATAAAAATGGATACAACCAATTCCTGACCTCGCGCGAGTGCTAGAAAAATCACTCGACTTCTACCGAGATCCCTAATTAATAAAGCAGCTACTCGACCTAGCATACTAGTATCCATCTCAAAGGACATCCTGAGGTAATGCAACTAGGGTTTCAGGCAACTCCTACACTTAAGTGCACAATACAAGCCTACAATCATTAAGTGCAGTAAAATAATATATAGAACTGGTTATGCATAAAACCGGGGCTTGCCTTTTATTTAACACTTAGATAGTGTTTGCTGGGGGAGATACTCGCTCGGCGAGCATCCACTGGTTAAGTCCATTCTTCAGGTCGTCCACCAACTGCGTCTTGTGGTTGGCACCACATCACTGGCTCGATCATCATCTCTCGGTCCTATATGAGGTGCAAGATGCATATGTATGAATATAATGAAATAGCACAAGATATTTTAAGTACCTGCTAGCGAATTAAACACCAAGTAGCGGGACATCCCAAGCAACCACACACACTAGCGTTAGCTAACTACCTATCATCGAGCGCACAATGTTAACACCACTAAAAGACGACAAACATTTCGTATACTTACGCAACACAAATACGACCCCATAAGTACAAGCGTTTATTTAATTTGCTACGGCTTTTCATTAGTTCTTCTACTTATCACACAAAAGCATCCAACACAAGTTTAACCGATGACATAGGCATCAATGGCTATGTAAATTCTATATCACAATCAACTAAAGAAGAAACATATAAAACAAGACACACATATCATCTCTAGCTTAACCATGGCAAGTCTACATTACTTAAGAGCAAACCAAATATTTTTAGCGACAAGGGTGAACTAAACAATCAAAAGCGCACTAGCAGAATTTTTGGGCAGCAATACAGGAGTCACTTGTTTCAGTCATAACTCACAAGATATTTAACCAAAAATAGTAAACTAGGACTTTCTAGAAAGCTTGAAAAGTGCTTTACAACTTTGGTATTTTCACCTAAACAAGATTCAACACTTAGCAAGGTTAAAAGTGCTAACACAACAGATCTGTCCAGATTTGGACAGATTCAGACTTGTGACTTTAAAAATTCATAACTGAAGATTCAGGCATCCAAACAAGGTGATCCTAGACTTTATGGAAAGCTAATTAAATGTTCTACAAATTATTTATAAACATCCCTGGCTGGTTTAGCACGTATCAAAGTTAAAATATACTATGAAGGCTGTGCTGTCCAAAACTGGACAGATTCAGTCTTCACACTTCAAACACATGTAACTTAATCTTCAGACCACCAAAAAGAGTGATCTAAGACTTTTTGAAAAGCTTAGCAAAAGTACTACATAACTTTTATAATCACCAAGAAGTTATTCCAGGTTTAACTAAATCAAATATTACAGTTTTCGAAATCTGTTCTGTCAGTGGACAGAACACAGCAACTAAGTTGTAAAATTCATAACTCTTAAACCGTCAGGCCTATGGTTATGAAATTTTAACACAAGCAAGATGAAAAAAGCATCTACAACTTTCTTATAATCGACAAGGACTGATTCTAACATTACATCAGGCAAACAATGCAGTTTCTGAAATCTGTACAGAATTGGGACAGATTCAGTTACTGAATTTGTGAACAGCATAACTCCTAAACGATCAGACTTATGTCTGTCAAATTTTAACACAAGTAAGATAATAAAGTTATCTACAACTCTTCTATACGACTTTTCTACAGAAAACAAAATTTAGTTCATCAAACATATAGCGCACAGAAAACAGTACGTGCAGTCCAAACAGCAATCAATAAATTTCAGCTTCTATATAATTCAAGAATTGTCTTGCTCTAGAGACTTGAATTATTCTAACACTTTACCATTTGTTAGAGTTAAAATAATCAACTGAGGATTAACAAGTAGACTCACTAATTTTTATCCATGTCATTTTGTATTACTAGCTTAATTGCACAACCAAAACTATACATGTAGGAATTTTTTTTTCAGCTTGCAAGCACAAGAATACTTAACTCAATCATCACGCACAATCAGGGACAGTTACTACAATTTCTCATTTCCAATTTGCAATGATTTGGTTATGGAATACAACTATCACATGCTTATGTTATGTAAGTTGGTTACCATGAAAGAGACACTTTAATAATGTAAATTAACATGTGACGATAAGTTAATTCTAAACTCTTTACCTCTCGCAACACATGATCATTTTAATGTCCTCAAGGTACCACAACATCATACAAGGACATATGCATACTAGTTTCCAGTTTTTACATCTACAACTTCTTTACTAGTTATTTTCAACCACTTAGTCGGCATCGATCGAATTAACCTCTAACTCGACAATTTGGGCACCATAAATTTCAGAATTCTACCTAGACATCTAGCGTCACATAGAGAGTCTACTAATTAACTTGCAACCACTTGAAGTACTGGAAACACCTACATATAACAATTACTTAACGCAATTGAATTCCTCTATTTAACAAGAGTTGGCTAACACAGCATGAAAAACATAGTAATTCATACACAAGTTCATATTTTTCTCAATCATAACACCATGAGACCAACAAAACTAGTTTCACCATTTTAGACATCTTAACTTAAAATATAGGTAAAAGTAATTCGATTAGTTTTCTTAACTACTTTTCTATATCAGGTCACTTAGCTCCCAATTAATTATCACACCATATTTCCTTTGACGCAATAGGCAGAGCACGACTACTTGTTTCTAACAATCTTTGGGTATCAACAATTAATTGCCTATGGTATTTATCCGACTCGAAAACATAGAGAAGGCGACGACTACTACGGCATGTCGTCACCTCATCTTAATCGCATAATCCACTTTAGCTTTACTGATCGAGTCTGCCGACTAACCGTTTAAAATAGTAAAACCTATCCTTCGCATCAAACAACACATCGCACATCTTCCTATCGAAACGTAAAAACATCCGAGTTCTTTTCTACTTCATTTTCTTCTCTACACGCTTCCATTCATACAAATGTATTTTCACACACATAATCATACATGCACATCATCGACCAAAACATAATTTAGACTACTACAAATCGCGCACATCAAATAACCTCTTGCTCTCCAATCGCAAACGCGATCCTACCAATGCGCATAACCGAAACATTTTACATACATCCATTCAAAATAATTAATCCAGTCGATTGAGAGCGACATGCATCGGCTCACCATAAACAAACCCAAACGGCGTTTGCAAGAACAACGGTGATTCCGATTTGTGCATCGCTCCGAACATCCGACGAGCATTGAACGACTTGCCTTCTCCTAAACACGGGGTTTCTCTCCTCCACAAACAAAACAAAAACAGCACATATACACAATTAATCACTGGAGAACAAAGCCGACGTGGAATCAATAAGGATTGTCGTCGTCTCACCGAGGGTGAACGACGTCGATGTTGGGGCTGCGCAGATCCGGCGAAGTGAGGCGCATAGACGGTCGAACTGCGCAGAGCGATGACGCGGCATGGAGCTGTCCCAAACACCAACACGACGATGTGGGTCGGGACTGCGCAGATCGAACGAAACACGCGATGCGGAGGGGATCCGGGGCTGCTGTTTTGTGGGGGAAGAGAGGAGGTTGTTGCTGCTGCATCCATGGACAGGGAGCCGAGCGCCATGGGGCATTTGGGGACGCTGCACCGGAAGGACCGAGCTGGGACATGGCGCCATGGCTGGAGCTTCGGTGCGCCGGGGAGGAAAGGCGCCTTGCTGTAGCCGTGGGGAAGAAGGGCTCGCGCCCAGGGAGGCCCTGCTCATGCGCGTGTGCTGCTGCAGGGGCGTCGAGCACAGGGGACAAAGGGAGGCGCTGGAGGGAAGGGACGCCATGGGCAAGGAGAGGGAGGGAGCTCCATGCGTGCTGGGAGAATGGCGCCTGCTCTCCCTGCTGGGTTCCGAGGGGAGTAATGAACCGGCCATGGTGCAGAGGGGGAGGAGGGGATGTCGACCCCCATGGCTGGTGGCGAGAGGAATGGAAGCTAGGGTGGCTGGCTTGAGGAAAGGGGAGGAGACGCCATGGGAGGCCCTCCACTGGTGTGCGTGAGGAGCAGGAAGAAGGATGGCGTGGGGAGAAGAAGTGGAGATGGCTGGGAGAAAAAAAAATGGCGGCTAGGGGGGTAGATGGAAATTTTCCAATTTGCAAGGGAGAGGGCTCCTATTTATAGACATGGGCTAGGGTTAGGGTTTTTTAGTGGGCCAAATGGGCTAGAATGGGCTTGGCCCAAAACATGTAATCGGGCTGCACTAAATTTATTTTCTGGAATAAAAATGCTCCCGCAGAATTCGTCGCTATGGAAAAACAGAGCGAAAAAGATTTCGGAAGATCGGGCGACTAACTCGACTGAGAGTTTTATTTGACTTCGCTCGGCAACAAATCCCTACGCATTATTCGAAAATAAATTGTCTCGGAATACGACCAGCTTTCCGATTTTTAGTCAGAGAAGGCGAATCGTGATATTTTAAAATCGCTGTCGATACAGGGTTTCGAGTTCGGTTCGGACATGAGATATTTGGCCGAGTCGAGTAAGAATTAATTAGAGGACGACATCTCGAGTATTCCGTCTGAGAGTGCGGACTCGGATTAAAATAGTCGGACATCGATCGGGATTCGAGGAATTAGACTCGGGCTCAGGTCAAATAACAGCCGTCGAGAGTTTGATTAAATGAGCTTCAGATGAGATTTGTAATTCGAGATTGATTATCGAGTTTGCATTCGTTCCGAGAAATAAAAGTTTTAACACGCTCCGAAATTGGTTGTTTCTCGCGATCGATTAACTCTGAATTCGGTGAACTTCCGAGAGAAAGCTTGATAAACAGAGATAGGCACGATCGAGAAATAGAAATTTTTACTGAGCATCCTAGATTTGGATAAATCTTCTGACATAATACGAAATTGACACCTGGGGTGTCACACCTGGTTCGAAGGAATCTCAAGTTAAGCGTGCTCAACTTGGAGAAACCTAGGATGGGTGACCAGATTGGAAGTTCCCTACTGGAATGAAAATCACAGTCACCGGAGTTTGTATAACTGGAATATGGGTCTGGCTGGTTTTAGGTGGACTGGACAGCATGATGGATGAGTAGTTGAAATTTGGGGTGATCGGATGATCGATGAATAGTAACGGTGAATAGTAACGGTAAAAAGTAACGGTAAAAAGTAACGGTAAATAGTAACGGTAAAAAGTAACGGTAAAAAGTAACGGTAAATAGTAACGGTAAAAAGTAACGGTAAAAAGTAACGGTAAAAAGTAATGGTAAACGGTAAAAAGTAACGGTAAAAAGTAACGGTAAAAAGTAACGGTAAATAGTAACGGTAAAAAGTAACGGTAAAAAGTAACGGTAAGTAGTAATGGTAAAAAGTAACGGTAAAAAGTAACGGTAAAAAGTAATGGTAAACGGTAAAAAGTAACGGTAAACAGTGACGGTAAATAGTGATGGTAAATAGTGACGATGAACGAACGATGAACGATGAATAGGAACTATGAACGAACGATGAACGATCGAATGATCGAACGAACGAACGATCAGAATTTTGGCAGCATAACGGCAGGAAAAGGATTATCTGGAAGAACGATGAATAGGGACTATGAACGAACGATGAACGATGAATAGGAACTATGAACGAACGATGAACGATTGAATGATCGAACGAACGAACGATCGGAATTTCGGCAGCATAACGGTAGGAAAAAGATTATTTGGACGAACGAACGGACGAACGATCGAACGATCAGACGAACGGACGAACGAACCATGAACGATCGGACGAACGATCGAACGATCGGACGAACGAATGAACAAACTAAGAACAGGGGGACGAACGATCGAAGAACGACCGAACGATCCTTGTGCTAGTGTGTGCTTGTGTGGGAGGTGGAGTGGGAGTGGGAGTGTGGGTGTGGGGGGGGAGGGAGTTGCCATGAAATGGCTTGGGGTGGGATGAGAGGAGGCCCTTGCCCCTCTATTTATAGCCATGGTGGGGGATTAGGGGGAGGGATGAGAGGATTAGTGGGAGGATGAGAGGATTAGTGGGAGATTAGCATGGATTTGTCTTATATGAGTGTAATTAGCTTGTAGAGCTCACCGTATGACACCGGAGGCATACGTATACGTATGAGCATGAGGAAAGTTATGGAGAAAATATTTGTAGGGACTTGAAAAATGATTCTGAAGGTATTTCTCAGGAAGAAAATACTTGGACATATATCGGTGGAATATTTGGGCAGTATTTCTGAAAGAGTTTGAGGGTGATCACTGGGGAAATACTTGTAGGATATTTTGAGGAGATTTTAGAGAGAATATAGACCACTATAATTTTATTTGTTGATATCAACTCGCAAACAAACATTTTGAAATGAAATTTGAAATTCATTTTGAATTTAGAGCGAGTTTGAGAAAATTTCAGGATTTCAATTTTTGGGATGCTACAAATCTACCCCACTTAAAAGGAATCTCGTCCTCGAGATTCGGCTTAGAAGGGTTATGGGTATAGCTTTACTTCAGCTACATATCTTCACTTTGCAGACTCTTCGAGGAGATGGAACTTCAACAAAATCTGGCCTTGAGGAGCATCTGGTTGCCGATTGCAAACGCTGATTCTGGCTACTCAAAGATCATCTTCAGGCTTCTGGCTTGCACTTGGCAGCTAGCTTATTGATGGAGCATCGATGCCAACACACAAACCTTTCTCTTGCAAACTTCCACATGGATTCCTTCCTTGATTGGTCTTCTGGTGCTTCATCAACAGAACTTGGGTGACCACTTCTCATCCAGAAACTCATAAGCTTCGATGATCTGGTCCTCCACAAGCTTGCTACAGGCCTTCTTATTTTTCTCCATAGGAACCTTACTGGAACACTACCCCACTTAAAAAGAATGAGGGTAGGACTTTTGAATCTTGGGGATTTTAACTTCTTGAAGTACCACATAACAAGGGTGTTACGGGTCCTTCTGCTACTGTTGCTGCTTGACCAGGCTACGGAGTGATGACTGACACAGGGTTGATTCTGGGAGAACCTTCTTCTCATCTTCTCTTCACTATCTTCTTTTCACTGACCCTTTCTTTCTCTTTGCTCTTCCCACTGGAGGATTCTATCAAAGAGTATTACCATCATACAGAGGAGGAAACCAAAGACTATGAACCATGTACAACAGTCTTCAACCCAAGAATCACCAAGCATTGTGATCTCAGGGGAGAGGGAGTGCAAAATGGAGTTTCTTGCGATTTGGCAGAGGGTATTTTATCTGGTGTGTGCTTTGCTTGGGATGGGAGTTGAGGGAGCTGGTGGGGGGTTTTATAGGCGAGTGGGGGTGCTCGGTTGTGGAGTGGTGGTGATGGAGCAGATGACACAAGGCAACAAGTGCGATGGAGGGGGGGATGGTGTTGTTGGCGGTAATGGTGGTGGGTGCGCTGCAAAGGGGGCGTGGGGCGATGGTGCGCTGCAAAGGGGGTGTGGGGTGGCGGTAGTGCGCATGGAGGCGGGCACGTGTGCGGGGGGCACGGGTGAGTGGTGGGGTCAATGACCTTGATATTTGTGGTCTCTGGTTCCAAGAATCTTTGCCTCTCTGTATGGTAATAACTCCTTTTGTCCTCTTTTTCTGTTTACTTTGACTCAGGGGCAGTGCTTTGATTCTCACGGTCGGTCCTTTTGACTGAGCGGCTGGACAGGTTGCTTCTGTAGCTTGTTCCAGGCTTCAAGGGTAAGCTTCTTGGTATCTTCTTGGGTAAGGTGCTTTTCTCTTGAGATGGGTTAAGATGAGAATGGAAGCATAAGGTGAGAATTAGCTCTAATTTGTGATCTATGTTTTTAGAGAAAACCTTTTTAAGAAAAACGAAAAGAAAACACACAAGCTCAGCAATGATAAGCACAAACAAATCAAATGTTTTGAATAAGGGAAGAATAGAGTTTTTCCAAATCACGAACTGCTTGGATTCGGGGGCTAAGCATAACTACTATTGCTCGGCTCCTGAACTGAGAACTATGCTGAAATGCGACTTATGAGCACTAACGTTAAAGCATCACATATGCACTCAAAAGGGGAGAAAACATCAAGCGAAATTCATTTTGAAATGCCCTAGGGGGTCACACAAATAGAGTTTTTCAAAACACGAGTCTACACGATTACCTCTCATACATGCAGGGCTCTAGCCAAAGTGAAGAAAAACTTCACTACCCAACGCATGCAGAGGACTGGGCATACTAACTTCAGACCAGGCAACTTCTCTTCTGGCAAGGCTTGCACACAACTTCAATCTGAGACATCTCCTGGATGGGTTAAGAGGGAGCTGATGTTGATGACTTCTTCTGGCAGCGACTGAGATGGCAGGACAGGGTTGAACTCTTCTTCAAGCGGGACTGGCTCTTGTAGCTCTTTAGAGGGCAGCGGTGCTAGTGGGGTGCTTGCAGCTTCTTCTTTGATCTCACGGGATGGTGCTGGAATCTTCTTCATGGTGAGGGGCTCAAACAACTCTGGCGGGGGATCTTGGGAGGACTCGGGGTGCTCTTGCTTACTCATAGCCTGAGGGAAGACTGGAATTCCTTCCAAGACTATGGCTCCTTCCGGTAGTTCCCAAGCCTTCTTCTCTCCTCTGATAGAGACCGGGTGACCTTCAAGAATCTGGGGGTCTTCAGCTCTGATGGGTTGAACAGGGTTGGATGAAGTGGGCTTTTGGATCCGCAGGGCTCTACGTTGGTTATGGGTTACCAAGTAGGCCTCCATCAACTTCTGGATGTGCTCATCCTTGGCTTGCTTCAGGGCTTCAACAGCAATGGCTTCACGACTTTCCAAGGCAGATACACGGGCTTGAGCTGTGGTGAGATCCACATGGAGCTTACGGTTGAGCTTCTCTGCATCTTCTTCTCGGGCAATCATCTGACGGTGGTGCCGAGCCAAGAAATTATACTGTGCATCCAGGGTGAGCAGGTATGCAGTGAGGTACACGACTGTGGGGTCGTTCTCAAGCAGCTGCTGACCTTCCAATGCACGCATCCTGGTCATCCAAACGGGACGGTTTCTCTGAAAGGGCGGAAAGAATCTGAGCGGGGTGTCAGCCACTTCTTCTTCATAAATCTGACACAGGGCCCTCAATGCCTTGCAAGCGACGACTTGGCAGGTGTCTTTGAATCTGTGCCCAGCAGCAGTGACACTCCATTCCACATGGTGCGGACTGGATCCAATGTATACAGTCACGACACACTTCTCCGTGCCATGCTCGACGAATTCACGACCATCATACTCTGGCTGGCTCCTAATTCTGAGACGGACTGTGCATGCTTTCAACAACTTGGGGAAACCATCTTCATTCTGGCAAAAGCTGGTTTGGCAGCGAACCTCCATCTGACTTCTGAGAGAAGGAAAGGGGGAAAGCATTTTTGAAATGAAGGGATGAGAGCAAGAATTTTTTTTAAGAAAATAGTTTGGACTCAAAAACTTTTGGATCAGGCTAAGGGTTACGTCCTGCGGCCAACCTAACAGCTCCGATACCACCTGAAGCGCCTCCAATCCTCTAGGACTCAAATGTGATACAATTACTAGTCCCACGAGGCTAGTAAACACATTTATACAACAGATGATTTCAGATCTGCTTAGACGAGACAAACCTATAAAGGTGGCGATCAACTTTAAGAGTTGGTCCACAACTCGGGACATATCATCAGAGTGGGGCTGAAGCAGCCCGATATACGCAGCGAAGCAAATCAGCGGTCCAACAGCCACAGGCAAGGTTGGGAACAGTCGTAACTCTTACTCGATCTCCTTTTTCTGAAAAAAATAAATAAGCAAGGGTGAGTACAAACGTACTCAGCAGCCCATCTTCACCCGCGGAATGGGGAAATCAGATATAATGCATGGAATATGTGGAGCTCAGGATATTTGCAGAAACAGCAATATTTTATGCAGGGTTGTTTTGTAAAACATTTTGTATTTTCCAAAGCGCATCCTCTCCCAAAGGAGCAGGAAGTTTTTCAATATTAGAACAAAAATCCCCTGGACTAAACCATCCAGGTATCTCAGCAGTTTCCCACTGGTTTTCATTTTCAAAAATAGCTACTGGACTTCCCGTCCACCATAGCTCACGGCTCAACCGCCGAACCTTTTAAAAACCATTTTTCTCAAACGCACCCTTTTTTTGAAAAACAAAACATTAATTGCCATACCATACCAGACTCATCCATTCCTGTGGACACAGACTATTCGAATAGGTTTTCAAACTCTGCGCAGAGGTGTACACTTTACCCACTAGTCCGGCTCTGCGATCTCATGATCAGTGAGATCCGAATCCGAATCTCTTTCTTTCCCCGCACGTCCTAACCTTAACGGTTATCCGGAAGGAGTCAGGCCACCACCATGTCCAAACCGGACAAAACTTTCCCCCTCCTTATCCTCCCGGTGCTCCCCAGCCTTCATAACCCTAGGGTTGGACCGTACGAGTTCAGATTGAGTGACTGCCCACACAGTCTCGAGTGGTTGTACTTGTCATGAGTTCAGGTAGTGAAAGATGACAAACCGGTCCTTATACGAGGGGACAATCCTTCTGCTCACGCCTAAACCAGCTGAGCCATCACCTTAGGCCCTCCCCTAAACCAGGGAGTCCCTGATCATCCCTACTCAAAGGTGATAAGGGTGAAAACCCTTCATCATACACATTTTGAAAAGCATTTTCCTTTGAAAAACTCACACCTTTTCTCAAATCATTTGTATCAAATATATTAAGGATTGATTGCGGCAAGCGGCTTGGGTGGCCATAATAACTTGTCTCAAAATCATATCATGCATAAAATAACAGGCTGAGGGTTGTGGTTGAAAAATCATAGGTAATTTATGCATCAAAGGGATCCAGTGAGCTTGCCGTGCTTATCCGGCGAAGGGGAAAGAGAGCTCGCGGAACTGGCTTCTGGCTCCTGGCGTAGACTTGTAGATCTGGCCTCCACAAGACGGTACGAACGCTCCGATAACTATGCAACATGAATAAGCAAACATACAAACAAGCAAGTATACCAACAAATATTTAGTATAGTGGTCAGAATAGCGATATATGGATGGGTAGAGTCTTGAGTAGAATCTGTGTCATGTGGTGTTGAGATACTGCTGGTGGTGGAGCGAAGGTGCTTACCAGGAGGGTGGACTGGAGACGAAGCGACACTATGCGTGTAGCCGGTAGAGCGGAGTAACTGAGTGAGTGGGGTGTTTGCCTTGGCTGAGGATGTTGCGTGTGTGTGGAGAGGGAGAGGGTAGCTGGGTGTATTTATAGCTGGGTGTATGTGGTGTAGCTCAGTGAAGTTCACTATTGGTGAGAATAGTGACGAAAGAATCGTCTGACTTAATATGAACAGGAGAGTTATAGGCAGAATATGGGACGAGAGTATTTTGGGATTTTTCTGGAACATGAACCATGCTTAAGGGATGGCATGGTTGGATAGGGAATAGTTTGATAAGAATTTAGAAACGAGAATTATTGGAATCTGAGTTTGGAAGCCTGGTTCGAAGGAATCTCAAGTTAAGCATGCTCAACTTGGAGAAACCTAGGATGGGTGACCAGATTGGAAGTTCCCTACTGGAATGAAAATCACAGTCACCGGAGTTTGTATAACTGGAATATGGGTCTGGCTGGTCTTAGGTGGACTGGACAGCATGATGGATGAGTAGTTGAAATTTGGGGTGATCGGATGATCGATGAATAGTAACGGTGAATAGTAACGGTAAAAAGTAACGGTAAAAAGTAACGGTAAATAGTAACGGTAAAAAGTAACGGTAAAAAGTAACGGTAAATAGTAACGGTAAAAAGTAACGGTAAAAAGTAACGGTAAACGGTAAAAAGTAACGGTAAAAAGTAATGGTAAACGGTAAAAAGTAACGGTAAAAAGTAACAGTAAACGGTAAAAAGTAACGGTAAAAAGTAACGGTAAATAGTAACGGTAAAAAGTAACGGTAAAAAGTAACGGTAAGTAGTAACGGTAAAAAGTAACGGTAAACGGTAAAAAGTAACGGTAAAAAGTAACGGTAAAAAGTAATGGTAAACGGTAAAAAGTAACGGTAAACAGTGACGGTAAATAGTGATGGTAAATAGTGACGATGAACGAACGATGAACGATGAATAGGAACTATGAACGAACGATGAACGATCGAATGATCGAACGAACGAACGATCAGAATTTTGGCAGCATAACGGCAGGAAAAGGATTATCTGGAAGAACGATGAATAGGGACTATGAACGAACGATGAACGATGAATAGGAACTATGAACGAACGATGAACGATCGAACGATCGAACGAACGAACGATCGGAATTTCGGCAGCATAACGGTAGGAAAAAGATTATTTGGACGAACGAACGGACGAACGATCGAACGATCAGACGAACGGACGAACGAACCATGAACGATCGGACGAACGATCGAACGATCGGACGAACGAATGAACAAACTAAGAACAGGGGGACGAACAATCGAAGAACGACCGAACGATCCTTGTGCTAGTGTGTGCTTGTGTGGGAGGTGGAGTGGGAGTGGGAGTGTGGGTGTGGGGGGGAGGGAGTTGCCATGAAATGGCTTGGGGTGGGATGAGAGGAGGCCCTTGCCCCTCTATTTATAGCCATGGTGGGGCGATTAGGGGGAGGGATGAGAGGATTAGTGGGAGGATCAGAGGATTAGTGGGAGATTAGCATGGATTTGTCTTATATGAGTGTAATTAGCTTGTAGAGCTCACCGTATGACACCGGAGGCATACATGTACGTATGAGCATGAGGAAAGTTATGGAGAAAATATTTGTAGGGACTTGAAAAATGATTCTGAAGGTATTTCTCAGGAAGAAAATACTTGGACATATATCGGTGGAATATTTGGGCAGTATTTCTGAAAGAGTTTGAGGGTGATCACTAGGGAAATACTTGTAGAATATTTTGAGGAGATTTTAGAGAGAATATAGACCACTATAATTTTATTTGTTGATATCAACTCGCAAACAAACATTTTGAAATGAAATTTGAAATTCATTTTGAATTTAGAGCGAGTTTGAGAAAATTTCAGGATTTGAATTTTTGGGATGCTACAGGTTTGGACCCCTCAAATCCGGGTGTGACAGTTGTCGTGGTGGCTCACGCTTGGGCTTCGACCTTCGAGTCTTCTAGTCTCTATTCGGTCATGTGTCTTGGTCACACCCGGATTTAAGGGACAAAGCCGGGTGCATCTTATACATACGCCAAATAAGCCAACATATATAATAACAGAGTGTATAGAGACAAATGTCACATTAACATCAGAGTACTTATTACATAGCGGAAGTCTTACAAAATAAAAGGTAAATATAAAACGAACTAAGGATCATCCTTGGTGCCATAAAGTCAACTAGGAGACGCCACCTAGATTAAATCGAACTCCTCGATGCGTGGCTCCTCATGAACCACCTGATCTTGACCTATGGGGGTGTGAGACAGCAAGGGTGAGCTCACACATGATCATAGCTCAACAAGTTATGGGGAATAATATGGCATGAACTCACCAAAGGTGGGAGTTCATGTGATGTGTAAGGCTGATCAACAATAGGGGTTAAAGCTGAGCATTGCTTTTAATAAGTTGGTCAAATTTTATTAGCACTTACTAAATTAAGTAAATACCAAACCATAATAAATTATAGAACAAAATTAATAATAAATCCCATGCAATGCATATGACAAATTGAGTTTAAGTTTCATAATTTAATCATGCGAGAGTCCTGAGCTGCTCTTGACCGTGAGCTTGGCTAGTATACCAGTTTTACACTCTGCAGAGGTTGTACTTTATACCCACAAGTTGTGTTTCCCATGTCGCCAGGGTTTGCAAGGCCCTTAGACACTACCGAGCTGAATGGCTAGGGATCCACTACGAGGCCTTTACAAAGTTTCACTAGCTTCTGAAAACCCGCTATAGTTTATGGGAAGAGCACTTGCAAGAATCCCCCGTCTAACCGCCATCGCTGCAAAATCAACCCGAGAACCTCCTTGCATGCAACTCCCCTACTGCCCTTGCCCCTTTCGGGTAAGGTAGTCTTCCACTAGCTTTCCTAATTAGTTAGCCAAGGGGTCCCATTCCTCCATTGTGGTGGCACGTGTTTCTCAAGTTAAGTTCCATGTTCCAATTAAAAAATAATGATCTTGACATGAACATAAATAAAATAACAAAATAATTGGAACATGGATATAATGAAATATTAACCCAAAACCATGTAAAGCAGTAGCATAACTACCCAAATGATTGAGGGGTCAACAAGGTAAAAAGGATAAACAGACTAGGGTGACCTACCTATGCATTGATAGTGATAATAAAGAACATTATTGGGTAATAAAAGTGGTCAAGGGCACAACTTGCCTGGCACTTGAGATTCCAGTTACCAGGGTTTCTTCTTCAGATCCTCGTGACCGCACTGCTAGTCATAGCAATACAAACAGACATGGTATAGACAAAATTAACATCACACCAAACATAAGATCATACTGCATAATAATGATCTACGCGTTGCTACGAGATCGTGGGAACGAGAACCACTAAAATTGGAGTTACGGTTAAGGAGTTATGATTTTATAGAGGATTTATGTGATTAAAATGTTAAACTATATTATAAATTGGTTAGTATAAATTATATGAGAGGTTATTCTATAAATAATTATCTCAACTTTAATCTAAGTTATAAATTGACCATCAATTTATATTTTGGTAGATTATAATGATAAGCAGATTAACAAGACTAACCCACATAAGTTGAATAAAGATCTAATTGTAAAAGAATGAGACATGGTATAATAAATGTTGTTATTGCATAGTAATTATTTGTACGAGACTAACGCAACTTGAATGGATCAAATCAGAGTTATGGATTTTAGGTTATGAATTTCTAGAGATTCTATATGTTTTGTACAAGATTAAATAGGATATAAATTTTATTGTGACTTTCATGTCAAAACAGTGGTACTAAATGATAAACAATAATATTACAAAATTATAGGAACTGGAATGGACTAAAAAGGAGTTAGTATGAATTTTCTATGAATTAAATAGGTTTCCGGAATTAATTATATACTAAAAATAAATTTCTATATTTATTTATTTATTTTCCCTGCTCTCTGGACTTGGTGCCCGAATAAGTGAAAACTCAGAGACCTCGGCGCAAAGATCCCCAAGGCACAGACTCCTCAGTTTCAGGATCGCTGGTTAATTCTAACTAAACTCAGGGGCTCTTTAACAAAAGTTCCGGACGAAGGGGTACTATGTGATATGAGTCGTCCGATCAATAATCTACGCGCCAGATTAGAGCAGCGCCCACAGAACCAGGATGACCCTGGATCATCTAGATCCAACGGTGAAGAGCAATCTGGCAACGTACCAATACTGCACTCAATCTACGCCGTCCGATCCTGGACAAACGGTCAAAAGACCTTCACCCCCAAAACACCCCGTCCCTGATTCCTCCAGCTCGGCGGTGCGCACCGCCCACGGCGGAGGACGCCAGTGAGCCCCCAATCCGGTGCCTACACAGATCTATGCGTCGATGGATGAGTGCTAATCAAAATTGAAGGTGCGGAGGACATGGCCATGGGCATCTTATCGGTAATGATGTTGCAGAGAAGTCGGGCTACGACGCGAGCAGGTTCTACGGTGGGGTAGCAGGTAGGGTGAGGAATTCCGGTGGCCACAAGGTCCCTCGCCGCCCACCGACGCCGCGGTTACTTCCGCCACGCACTGGTGATGCCTCCCGACCTCCACAATCGACCGGAGAGTGGCGACAGGGTGTGATTTGGCTAGGCACACGGTGGCTAAGCACCGGGCGGCGCTAACTTCTCCTATTCGCGCAGCGGTGGTATGCCCTAGTCGTCCAGGTGGTCATATAAGGTCGTAGGGGCACGGTGTGACACTCCTTATGCCCAGGTTAAGGCTTCAGAATCGTGGTAGGGCCGTTGCCGCGAGTCCCGCGCCATGAGCCGGAGATCCGGAGAGTGCGGGCTATTTATTGGGGAAGGATCTGACGCGTGGACCCTATTTGACAGCGACAGCCAGCCACGACACACGCGAGAGCGGGGGACTGACCAGAGGGCCCCACTGGTCAGTGCATAGAGGCACACGCGAGCCAGTACTGCGCGTCATGTGAGTATGCCACGCGGGGCCGAGCTGTCGGCACCGGGCGCCGATGGGCTAGTTGCGCTGGGTCTGGTGGGCCACTTTAGTTTGGGCCCAACCGAGTTCTTTCCCCTTTTCTTTTATCTTTTCTGTTTTTTTCTTCATTTTGAATTTCAAATTCAACAATTCAATTTAAATCCAATTTTGTGACATATTTGTACTCAGACTAAATGTTCCACTTGATCATGCCAAAATATGAAGCATTTGTTTATTTATAAATTTATTTTGTATTGTATGATATTTCTTTCTTCCCTCTATTCCTATTTTCATTCTCTTGGTTTTCAAATATAAATTTCAATTTTGTTATGAGTCTCACCATGGATCAAAATGTACCAAACTCAAATATTAGTGTAAAGAAATATATTCTTATTTATATATTTCATTTTACCTCATTTGTTTAGTATTTTCTTCTCTTTTCCCAAACTCTAAAACTGTACCTTTGAGTTAAATCCCAATTCTCATTTTCTTTTGATTTACGAATTTAAAATCTAAATCCAAGATAAAATTTAGGAATTCAAATTTTTAACACATACTCAAAATCAATCATGAAGCAATAGATATATATTTATTTTAATTAATTTATTTATTTGATAAATGTTTGAAATATGAAAAATACTCATATTGTTTTCTTTCTTTTTAGAAAAATAGTACTTTGAATGTGGGATAAGAAGTAGAAGTTACCTCAAAATTAAATATTCATGTAAACAAATGCTTATGGTGCATCATTTAATGACTAGGTGAGTGCCCGTGCGTTGCAACGGAATCAATATGAATACAATGATATACAATGTCTCACAATCTAGCATAAGTAGGAATAATCGTATAAAGCAGCTGCGGCCATTAAACAAAGATGGGATGGATAATAATACATGTTGCAAAGACCATCCCTTTCATCAGTTCTAGGCTATCAGGCTTGTCAATGCGCTTCCTCGGTCCATGCGTTAATCCTGCAAAAGTAGAAGTCCACTTATTCATAGCTCATGAGAGATGAACTGAATGGAATCGCTGGTAAGGAATACAAGATATCTGGGGATCACCTTTCATCGAATGCTTAAACCAGATCTTCAACTCAGTTTTAAATTCGGGTTGATTATGATCTCGTTATGCTACTTATATTATATGAATTATGCATATGCTAGCTGCTCACTGAGCAATGTCACACGCCTAAGAACCCCCACCATAACAGCATGCCTGGAAAGCAACACCTCTGATTAGAATTTGTACTCTGAACAAGAACTTTTGGGTAGAAATAGAATCGTATAGAGTATAACATTGTTGTTATGTAGATGTCCGAGCTTCCTTAGCTCGCAATAACAATGACATCCCTCATCAAGGGCTGATACTCATTAGGTATTTCAGCCCTCGCTTGCACATGCAGTTCTCTAACAGAGGATCTGAGAGGAGGGCCACTGGGGTCAGGGACATGCCACACCTACATGGTTGCCCCTTAATTCTGAAATGGTGAGCACCTTAGAAGTTAGAAGATTAGATTCACAAACTCAGTACGCATGGATTATGCGCCAATGAACAAGATCCATTTACCCACATGCAATTCTCAACGCAAATGTCATTTCAGTGATGTTATTTAATTAAAAATTTTACATCATAATACAATTATCACAATGATGTCAAGAATTGCTAAGAATCTATAATTGATTAGGATTGTAAATGTTGGCCCAGCTCCTGGTAATGCAGTGTAAATTTTGTCATCACAGCTGTTGGGGGCCTTCGTCCTCCGAAGGTCCTCAAAAACATGATTTGACAATGTTTTCCAAGTGGATTATATGAACAGGTATTTTCGGATTCAGAATTATGGATATGGAGCATGACCAGGACGAAGCCTGAACCAGACGAAGGTCGAGGGCAGCCGAAGCTGTGCGCAGGGAAGCTTCGGCGCGATGGCATAAAGGGGAACCGACTTAAAGATGAAAAGACTTCGGGGGCCTCGACAAATTTCCATAAACCGTTAACAAATGTAATGGACATGGATGTAATTTTACGTGGGCTGCGTCCCGCGTCTATAAATAGATGAACAGTACTCCCGTACTGTTCACGCTGACTTGGCATTGGCTTTTGTGTTACGTTTGTACTTCTACCTTCTCTCAAGACCGGAGGTACATTTGTAATTTGAAATCATTTCTATTTATCCATGTTAATAAAATAGAAGTGATCCTATGTTGATATATTTCACGCTTTATATGAATCCTTCGGCATTATTTATTATATTTACGAAGGTATGTCACTTGTGACCTTCGTCCTAAAACATTATTTCCCGAAGGGGCGTAATGTTTTCGAAGGACGAAGGACCTCAATGTTTAACATCTTCTATGTTGCCTTGTTCTTAACTCGAAGCATTTGAGAACAAGTCCCCAACATTGGCGCCCACCTCCGGTGAACTCACTTCCACTTCGAGTTTTTGTGAACACCTTCGGAAGCTATAGACCTTCGCTATGGCGCCGAAGAAAGCTTCAGCGACTGGGGCAGGAGCACTACAACCGCTGGACCACAACCAGGAGACCGTCTCTCTTCGGGAGGCCCGAAGCCAGAAGAGAAAAGCCGTCAGCCCGACGCTTGAGGAAGAAGAGCTAGACCAAGAAATCAGAGAGATGGAGATGCTACATCAACAAGTGCAGAGGAAGAAGGAGAAGATGGCCCGCCTAGCTGAGTTGCAAAGGCAAATAGACGAAGCCTCTGAGGAAGTTCGCCATCTCACTCACGATGAGCAGAACAGAAGGCCTCATCAGAAAGACCTTCATCAGGAGGGCTTCGTCAACGAAGATGACTGGTATGATAATTTCCATCAGGGAAATTTTGTTTTCGATGATGCTTCTCCTCTGTCTGCTGAGCTGCAGGCTACACCTTGGCCTCCATCCTATAAGCCACCCCAGCTTCCCATGTTTGACGGCCACTCCGACCCGAAGCAATTCTTGATGAGCTACGAAGCAACAGTGTCTTCGTACGGGGGCAATGCTGCAGTCATGGCGAAGTCTTTCGTTATGGCCGTTAGGAATGTTGCTCAGACTTGGTATTCCTCTCTTCGGCCAGGAACAATCACTTCATGGCAGAAGCTGAAGGATATGTTACTGACCAGCTTTCAAGGATTTCAAACGAAGCCGGTCACAGCTCAAGCCCTCTTCCAGTGTATTCAGGATCACGAAGAATACCTTCAGGCGTATGTCCGAAGGTTCTTACGATTGAGGGCGCAGGCACCAACGGTGCCCAATGAAATCGTTATCGAAGCCATGATCAAGGGGCTTCGTCCTGGACCTGCAGCTCAATACTTTGCTCGGAAGCCTCCTCAGACCCTGGAGAAATTGCTCCAAAAGATGGATGAGTACATTCGTGCTGACAATGACTTTCGCCAAAGAAGGGAGGAGGCCTTCAGATTTTCTGAAATGACCAGGGGCTTCGGAGGAAGATATTACCCGAGGCATGTCCGTTCCATCCACAACACTCAGAATGATGATAAGGGGAGTCAGCAAAACAGGCCGCAGTGCTCCTCACAGGCTTCGGGGCAACAACAAACCTCCTTCCGGCCACCAGCTCCAAGAGGCAGAGGCGCCAGGGGCTTCGGCGGAAGATTCGGAGATCAGCCAAGGAGACTGTTTTGCTTGTTCTGTGGAGAAGGCAAGGGCCATACCACTAGGACGTGCCACGTTACAATCCAGAAGCAAAAGGAAATAGCCGAAGCTGCATCTCAACAAGCTCAGCCGAAGCAGGTCATGCATACTGCTTCGTATCATCCGCCTTATATCCCACAATACATAGACAACCACCCTGCAGCTTCTGTAGCTTCGGCAAGTCAACCTCAAGCTTCCTGGCAGCAGCCTCCGCCTCCACCTCCATTGCAGCAAGCTCAACAGCCAGAAGGGAGTCAATACGCCCCACATCAGAGGGACTTCAGGGAACAGTCCGAAGCTCGCACAGTCAATAGCACTGTGCCAGAGTCGAAGCACATTTATTGACATATCCTACCTTTGACAGCAGTCTTTTCTATTCAGTTTTATTTTCTGTGAGGAAAAAAACATTGATAGTTTTCATGTAATAATTTCGTTGTTTCCTACGAGGAAAATCTATTTGCTCCACAAGCCTAAGTTGCTGAAGCCTAAAACTTTTTCCGTTACCAAGGAGGACCTTCGGATCAAAAATCCTTCGGAGTAGCAGAAAGTCGTTCTAAGGAACGCAGAGTAAGTTTATGAAGTCACAAAAAGCCGTTCCAAAGGGAGCGCAGTGTAAGTTTTCTGCTCAGAAGTCGTTCCTAAAGGAATGCAGAGCCTACAGCGAAAAGTCAACGCTGATACCGCCTAAGTAAAAGGCGAAGAAGCTCCTAAGGGAGGCTTACAGCGAAAAGTCAACGCTGAAACCATCTAAGTAAAAGACGAAGAAGCTCCAAAGACGTTCCTAAGGGAATGCAGAGCTTACGAATATATTTTATGTGTATCTTCGGAACAAATGACACATGCATAACATAACATCATCACATCATTTTGCATAGCATAAGCATCATACATCATATTGCATTTGGCAAGAGAAGGGGATACTCTCAACCTTCGAAAGGATGCTTTGAGAAAGTGACATCAAAATTGTATAGCTTCGGAATACACTTTTGAAGAATATTTTTACGAAACGTGGGCGAATTTTATCAGATCAATATCAAAGTTGTATAGCTTCGGAATATAGCTTCGGAGAATGTTTTCACGAAGCATGGATATCATTCAGAGTAATTTTAACGAAGAATGTCTTCTTCACGAAGCATGAAAAGAAGGGAAGGTGTTTTTTCGCCGAAGGCTAAAAAATGGTACGTATTTAAAGTTTCATGCATCGTAAAGAATTCAATAATGAAAAGAGACTTGTATATTACATTCAAATGTACAAAGTGCTGCATAGATTACACTTTAAATGTTTTTTCCAAAATAGCATCTAATCTTCTCTTAATACTGCTTCGGCGGCTTCATTCAGAAGTTGGTCAACAACCTTGTCCATGATAGTTTCGGCCATCTGTTTAATTTCTTCATCCCCTTTTGTGTGGGGGTCGGCAGTTGGTTCAACAGTTTCTGAGCGAAGAGAGCACTTCTTCATTACTTTTACAAAATCGCGAGCAAAGTTTAAAATGAAAATTACAACGCAACAAGAACGACTAATTGGTACCTAATTGTCTTTCGGGCTCCGTACTCCTTTCGGCAGCTTCTGCTACTTTTCTAGCATCATGAACGCCTTTCTCGCTTCTTTGGATGATCTCTTGCGCCATTCCTCGGCCGCCGTCGTTCCAGATATCAGTAAAAAATTTGCCACCAACCACGCTTGCTTCGGCCGAGGGGTCCTTGATATCTTCGGAAGATAAGGTAGCTTCGGACTGAGCTAACAATTTTATATGCCCGCAACCTTTCTTCTCTAAGACAGAAGCAATTCCTCTGGCGCCCGAAAAAGCGCATATGTCGCCACGACTATTCAGAATCTCTTCGAAGGCCTCTGCTTCGTGGCTAATCCATTCCAGCGGATCTTCGGGATTGCCTCGAGAAAAATTCTCTTCGCTGGAAAAGGCGCCGACGCTAGCAAAGCTGGTTTTAATTTTATTCACGCATTCTATAGATTTAACATAGCATTTCCCCTGAAATGTGCGAAGCTCTTTAACTCTTGATTCCAATTTGCTGACCATAAAATCACTAAGTTCTCGTTTCGTTTCCTCAAGCGCGCGCTCCTCTTTAGCTCTAGCCAGCTGTTTATGAAGATCTTTAATCTCGCGTTTTTGAGCTTCGGTTTGGGCCTTTGAAGCAGCTTCGTCTTTTTTCACTTTATCTACCAGTGTAAGCAGAATTTTATCTTTTTCCAAAGCTTCGTTTCTCAGTTTGATAACTTCGGAGCGTAAATTATTAAACGCAATTTCATAACTTTCATCTTCGGCGCTCTTTTGCGCTCTTAGCGCGTTGCTTAGGATCAGGCCCTATACGAAAAAGAATTCATATAAGAAAAAAGGAATGAGTTGCGTAAAAAATAATAATAAGGGGGTTTTTTCAAGCGTTTAATTCCCGCACCTTCAGGCTGTTGTACGCAAGACTGTCTGCGAGATCTTCTTTCGTCATGGCGCTTAATCCAGATTCAAGCTTCGGGAAACCAATACTCCTGGCCATCTCTCGGCAGACAGATAGCTCTTTGTTGTCAGGCAGGCAGTATAAGAAATCATCTTCATTTGTCCCATTGAATATTACTGCCCCCTTTGGATATTTTAGCTCCTTTGCATAATGGTTAGCTTCATAACTTTCTTCTTTAGATAGTTTTTTCCCCGAAGCATGTCGTATGATGTAATCACACATGCTGGCAGGCGCTTCGGGGATGGCAGTGTCAGTTTCTTCAACTAAAATTGGTTCTGGTATTTTTATTGCTTCGGCTTCCAAAGTTTGCTCCTTGAAGGGCTCTGAAGGCCCAGCCTCAGCTTCAGCTTGTTGCGTCGGAGCTTCAGAAGAAGCTTCAGCAGTTTCAACACTCTTTTTTGGAGTTGTGCTTGAAGACTTAATTGTCTCCAAGACATCTAGTACATTTACCATTCTCTTCCTTTTTGGGGTCACCATTGTACCCTTTTGGATTTTTGCTGCTTCGACATTTGCTACAGGACTCAAAATTACTGATGCTTTTTCCTTAGTCGGATTTTTCGTTTCTTCCATTTTTTCTATGGATGGCGCTTCGGCCATCTCTGCAATTTCTGGCAGCAAGGTTGGCTGTTCAGCTTCGGCGGCCGAAGAAGTTTCTCCGGTAAACTCAGGCACCGAAGCTGGTTCAATATGGCGTGGTCGGTGTGTGAGGACCTTTAACCTTTTTCCTTTCGGTTCTGGCTCACTAGGAGCAGTTGCAGCTTCTTCTTTGTCAGAGGTTATGTTTTTCCTTTTTTGCCTTCGGATGGGATAACAATAATCAGGGTAGAAGAACCCGACTGCATCAAACACTCGGTTGAGTCTCTTCTTTTTTCGGCCTCCGAAGGCTGCTGATAGTGCAGTATTTTCAGCCTTCGAATATGCCCCAAGTAATTCATCACTTAATGTTTCAATGCTTTTCAGCCAATCATCATCAGGTTCAACAAATTTATCTGCATATTTGAATGTATACTTTAATCTGACTAGTCCGCCTTCGTCGGACTCTTTGATGGTTTCCTTCGGCATTTCCCACTTTTCTGCAAGTGGCCATACCCTGAAGGCAATGTGTTCTTGGACCAAGTCCCTTGTCCCAATAAACGAGCAGACTACCCCGAAGGCTCTTTGGCATTCTTCGGCGGCTTCGTCCATTTCGACCTTCGGCCTTCGAAGACCGAAGCGTTGCCAGATTGGGTGCATAATGATACTCTTCACATTCTCTTGAGCTTTTAGATCATTCTTTACATAAAACCATTCAGTCATCCAGGCTCCGGGCCACCTCTTCCGAAAGGTCGGCACAGGGCAGCTTGACCCGGAGCGGGCGCCGAAGCTGTAGCACCCAAAGTTGTTGTGGTACTGCTCCTTTCCCCAGGGCTTCGTCTCGTATAATAACTCATGAATATTGTAGAAGCTTTTAGCGTTCGGTTCCAAACCTTGGCTCCTCGCAGCCCAGACAAACACTCCCATTCTTATGATGGCTTCGGGAGTGATTTGATGCAGATGGACTTGAAATGTCTTTAGTACCTCAACAACAAAGTTGCTCAGGGGGAATCGAAGCCCAGCCTTGAGGAAGCTTCGGAAAATCACAACTTCATCTTCTTCGGGGGTGGGAGAAGTTTTTTCCCCGGCATCAGCTCTCACAATAGATATGTCTCGGAAATATCGCCCCCTCATATTATCAATGTGACTCTGCTTGATGGTCGTTTTCCCAAAAACTGTGTGGCTTGGTCGCCACGGTCGATCTTCGGCCTCTTCCCCACCACTTTCCACATCATAGCTGTCGCTGTCATCAGTATCCTCGGACAAACCTTCGAGAATCTTCTTCGTGATTTTCTCTGTATTGGTCTCCGCCATCGCTATCAGGAACCCCAGATTTTTCTCCTCCTCGAGACTCAGCTTCGTCTCAGCAGGGATCTTCAGCTTCGTCTCAGCAGGGATCTTCTTGCCTTCAGACATCTTCGGAGCGCTAAAAAATTGTTCCCGAGGTCGAAGCTTCGAAATCAAAAAGACCAGCAAATCTTAACGAACAAGAGCTAAAAATTTTAGTGGGCCGAAGCAAAAGGCAAGTGAGCGTACCAAATGAGTTCGCGATGTGATCTTATTTATACGCCTAGGGCGTTGAAAATTGAAAGGCCCCGCTTGTCAGTGAATGTTGCTATTCTAGCAAAGGGAAGGTGTTTTTTCGGACCTTCGGCTCAAGGCCTTCGTCCATATCGCAATCTGAATTTACTATTTACAAATTAATATTGCGAGGGGCTACTGTTGGGGGCCTTCGTCCTCCGAAGGTCCTCAAAAACATGATTTGACAATGTTTTCCAAGTGGATTATATGAACAGGTATTTTCGGATTCAGAATTATGGATATGGAGCATGACCAGGACGAAGCCTGAACCAGACGAAGGTCGAGGGCAGCCGAAGCTGTGCGCAGGGAAGCTTCGGCGCGATGGCATAAAGGGGAACCGACTTAAAGATGAAAAGACTTCGGGGGCCTCGACAAATTTCCATAAACCGTTAACAAATGTAATGGACATGGATGTAATTTTACGTGGGCTGCGTCCCGCGTCTATAAATAGATGAACAGTACTCCCGTACTGTTCACGCTGACTTGGCATTGGCTTTTGCGTTACGTTTGTACTTCTACCTTCTCTCAAGACCGGAGGTACATTTGTAATTTGAAATCATTTCTATTTATCCATGTTAATAAAATAGAAGTGATCCTATGTTGATATATTTCACGCTTTATATGAATCCTTCGGCATTATTTATTATATTTACGAAGGTATGTCACTTGTGACCTTCGTCCTAAAACATTATTTCCCGAAGGGGCGTAATGTTTTCGAAGGACGAAGGACCTCAATGTTTAACATCTTCTATGTTGCCTTGTTCTTAACTCGAAGCATTTGAGAACAAGTCCCCAACAACAGCATTGTCAAAACAAGGAGAAATGGATCGAGGGTCTAGCATAACTCCAGCAAATGGCTACACATTTTTAACAAATAATCAAACATAAGTTTGCATTGAACACTGAGTGAAGCAAAAGAGCATTGCTGAAATACCAGCAATCTACATGGCCTTAAGGAGTAGTAGAGATATGCAATAGCAGTGCTCCTGTTTGATTTTTTTCTTTAAAAAATAAAGAGAGAACTCATGCACAAGTTATGACAATTGTTTTGTAAAGCGTAAACTGATACGATATTATCATCCTATTTATATCTATAAGCCTGCCTATGATGGAGCCACTTCTTATAATAGGCTGGATATTAGTTTTGAATTTTTTTTATTCCATATTAATTCTGAACAGATCAAGCACATCCATATACCAGCAATCTCATTACATAACAGTATTTTTCCTTGTACAAACTTCACTTAAGATTTGAAGTTCAGTTTTGCTGATGAGGGAATACAACACCAATGATTCTCTACGATGTATTAGTCATCGATAATACTTTTTTTCTTTTACATATCATTGGTGATCAATTAATCATCCCAGAACAATGACTATCAAAGTGACAGCGTACACCTGATACTGGCAGAACTATTTCAAGCGATGTTTCAACATTAGAGCTACTCTAACGTCGTCATACAAAGTGTTTAAGAGTATGAAACTAAGAACATACATCCTATTACAATGTATGCTCAAACCATCGGCTTGATGGGAGAGCTATATGAATGCTGTGTTAGCCTGACCAACAGATATGGATCTGTGTACCTACAATCGTTGTTGCTCTAAGGAAAATACTATGGATAGAATAGAACAAGCTAGAAATAAACATCTAAGACAAGCCCATGCAAGCAAAAATATCAATCATCATCAATACATATCCACGGGGTTAGCGGCTAAATTTTTTGAGCAGCAAACTATCATCAACGGGTAGTAATAAAAAAATCAGCAATCTCGCACACATCAGGGATGCTGGATACATGCATGATTGGAGGGGAGCCTTACTCGGGAAGGAGGCGAACCGCGAGTAGCATGTCGGAGGCAACGAGCGCCTGGACTGCCTTAGGGAGGTCCGCGTATCCAAGGCGCAGCAGCGCTGCAAGCTCGCCGTAGGCCGTGGGATAGTCCTAGGGTCGCGACTGATATGAATTGGGCCCACAAGCTCAAACAAAATTCCTCCCATCGAAGTTGCTGTGAAATTCTAAGAAACAGTACAACACCTGCACATGCACGGATAGAAAATAAGCACTGGTTTTATGTCAGGATACATATAAAAGACAAGAAACTAAAGTCACCTCAAGACATCCGGTGAAAGAGTTGTTAAATATAAGAAGACAGAAACCCTACATGAGGCCACAATTGCTTATCCTTCCAAACTGCAATTGCTTGTCCAGGAGTGCACATAAAGCCTACATGAGGGCGCAGTTAGTGTGCTAACATGAAAATACTGATGGCATGAAGGTGAGGATGGGGATTAGGGTGGTCATACCTGGTGGAGTGGAGTCTAGTTTTATTAAAAACCTTTAAGTCATATACAAGGTTCGAATGTGGTTCTGAGTAACAGATATCAATTATTACTGTAAGAAATGTTTGAACTTTGAAGGTCATATAAAATAATCTCCACTAAGGCACTAACATATTCACATGACCTTGCCAAGATTGGGATCCGAGTTACCTCAATATCAGCTAAACTGGAATTTTCATCCAAGGTTGCTTTGAAGAAGTAAACTGTGATAAAAATCTACAAAGGATATTTTATTTAAGAAATGGAAATGGACAAAACGTATACAAATGTAAATACCATGTGTAATCTCAACAAGTTAGCACATCCCCTTTCAGCAAAACAATACAGACCATGGATTCTTCCTAGAGAGAGGTTAAAGAATAGAACAGTGGACTCACACTCATTTAGTATAGTATGTGAAATACTATCAGTCTAATAGAAGAAAAGTTCACAGCTGATGCTCCATATTCTTTTAGAGTGCAAGCATAAAAGGATCCATATTTATCTTGGGTTTATGGAGATAGCCAAATGCCATGTGCATTTCTACCTATTAGAATTAACTAATGAGTTATTATGCTGAATCTTGACAAACCCATAACATGTTGATAATCACATGTTTAAATGAGGATAAGAGCCATCACTCCATGGCTGATATGGTTCACATATTAGATATTAAACCGATAAAAACAAATATTACACTTTATCTTAGCCAAAAAAATATAGTCCGCTCGTCGCCGCCGCTACCGAGCGACCTGATGATGGGTGCCCTGACCTCCAGGACCAACTGGGAGATTGCGATGAGGGACTGGCGTGCCGCTTCCATCTATGTGAACTCTGTCAGTGCTGCTGCGGCTGCAGGTGAGACCATCGATTGAGTGATGCAGTTCACGTTCAAGGTCAAAGAGGGAGGCATGTCAGAGTCGTAGCTAAACATGGACACATGGTGCAGTGCAGTGCAAGTCGAGTGAATACTTGAATAGAAAGGAAATATATTGGTACAAGCCAAAGGCCTCTCACACATTTTTCAGCATGGATTGGAGTATGCAGTGCTCATATCAAGTGGCAAAGTTTCAGACTGAAATCTGATAAGTAACTAAGTATAAGAGTCGTCCAGTTTAAGTGGTACGACTAAATTTGAGCACACTTTGTTTAGGTGGGGCCATTCAAAGGCAGTTTAAGACTTTAAGTGACACATACATACAGTTAAGCTTAAGAAGACCAACACTACATAACACGTCAAAAAATATTCTTTTCCCCTGGATATGGTGTAGAGATATCAACTGTTGTCCAATATGGAACTATGGAAGTGGATAACAAATAGGGTAGCACAACATCAATCAAAATACTGTAACCTCCTAGCCAAAATAAAAGGAGGCTAGCATAAATTTTGTAGTTCCGCATCGCGATATACACATACATGATTGATGAGTTGCATTTAGGAAAAAAGACATTGTGTCCTAGAGAAGTTCTCGCGGAACAACACAGTTCAACCACTATTCAAAGATCCAAAGAAGCTAACCATGTAGTAAACTACGAGGTGCAAACCTCGCAGCACAATATCACACGGCTGCTGCTACCAATGCTAAAAACACAGATAGAGATGGTGGGATGGACAGCGCTTACCGTTACCAAAGACGGAGCCGAGCAACTGGAGAAGACAAGGAGAAACATAAGGAACTTTTAGGTAGCTGCTATCTGATCAGTACCCTTAATCCTTCATTCCTTCCACTTGGCTGAGTATAGGAATTCCACATTAATCTCCTTATCCTCTATCAGGTCAACCTTTGATCATATACCTATACAGGCTGAGTAGGAAGCGAATTAAACCCTACGAGAAGGTCCTAGTTCATGTTTAAATGAGTAACATGTGGTTTTGATAGTAAGAGCACGTCTCTGTGAATACCAGACAACCGCCAGTGATCCTGATCTTCAAGATAAGAGCCATCACTCCATCTCATAACTTGAACAGCAAGAACATTTTCCTTGTCCAAAACACAAGGATGGCAACAATTGGTAATTTCAAACTCAGTAGGAAGCCTGCTTTCCTGGCTGCATTGATACATTAAGTATCTCTCAATCAAATAAACAATTCATTACAAATCTAAAATTACTAAAATAGAAATAGATAGAGCACCATAAGAACTATTGTCTCCAAAGTGTCCTAAAAAGGAAAAAAGGGAAAAAGCGGGTAGCCAGTGGCCCGACACTCCTAATCACAACCAAAATATATAAGCTATCATATTTTGGGGTGCAATTAAAAAAACTATGTTCCTATAGAAAGCAAAAATATCTACATCTAAGCAAAACAATTCACAACAGTAAAACATGATTTATAAGGTTGGGGATTGGAAGAACTTCACTTCTTGCAAATAGAGAGCAGAAGATACTCAATGGAAAATGCTAAAACTATGTATGCATGTAAACTTTTTGGATACCACACGACAAACAATTTGTGGTTGCAGATTATCGTGTACGATAAAATGCATTCATATGCAAAAATGTCCATTGGTGGATAGTCATTGACCAAGTTGCATAGATCCTGCATCTTGTGGGAATATGACTTCCTACAAACAATAAATAAATAGAGTAAATATCCATCACAAAGAAAAGATGTTCAATACTAAGAAGAATTATTGGACTCACGGCTCCTTTAGTAATTTGGGCTAAATGCTTCACGGACTACAAAATAATTGCTGAAATCTGTAACACCCTGAATTTGGGGGTATAAAATTTCTTTTCTGATATCCACCAAATTCAGGTGTTACCTTCCTCATTCCTTGCTTTTCTTCCTTTTTTATAAATAATGGAGAACTATTTTGTTTTATATATCTATAAGCCTAGTAAAATAAAACCCTAAAAAGAGTTCTTGATTGCTGCATAACATGTCGAGACATTTTTTGAATTGTTATGTTTGTGCATCAATTCAAACTCATTAAATAGATTTGAATCTTTGATTCAAAAACTATATTTAGAAAAGAAAAAGAATAAAAAGGAAGAGAAAGAAATAACAAAAAAGAGGAAAAACACCCCAACCCCCTTGCGGCCCAGCCCATCCTGCGCTCCCCTCCCTCGGCCCACCTGGCCACCTGGCGCGTGGCCCATCCCCTCCAAACCCTAGCGCGCTGCCTGCGCGCGCTCCCAGCCGCAGGCGCCGCTCGCTCAGCCGCCAGGGCGCTAACCCCCCCCCCCCCCCCACGTCCCCCACTCCTCCCCTAGGCAACCGCCATCTCCCCTTCTCTTCTCCCAGCCGCCAAGCTTCCTCCTCACGCACGCCCCTCCCCGTCTTCAACCTCCAGCAATCCAGCGGCGTGGGCGTGGCGGCCGCCGGCGTGGCCCAGCCAGCCACCCCTGCCCCAATGCTCGCGGCGCTCCGGCCCCCCGGCGTGGGCGCGTGGCCCCCCCCGGCACGCGGCGTAGCCCCGTGCGGCGCGGTGGTCCCCAGGCGGCAGGTGGGCTCGGCCCTCCAGCAGCGCGAATGCGGCCCCAGCGCGCGTGGGCGCGGCGCGGGAGGCCCCGACGCGCAGGCTCGCCCCCCCCCCCCCGGCGGCTCGTGGCCAGCCTGCGCGGCCAGCCCGGCGTCCCCCTGCGGTGCGGCCAGGAGGGCACAGCACGCGACCAGCGCAGCCCACGGCACGGCCAGCGTGGCCAGCGCGTGGCGCGCAGCCGGCGCGGTTCACGGCCAGCCAGCCCTGCGGCCCGGCACACCCTCGCACGGCCCAGCCGCGGCCTCCCCGGCCGGTTCTCCCTTGGTGCACAGTGTGGCCGAGCCCCCCTTGTGCGCGGCGTGGCCTACGTGACCACGGCTCGCCCAGGAGCGGCCCTGGCATGGCTCGCGATGCCCTCGCTCGGCCAGCGCGGCTCGAGTAGCCCCGGCGCAGCTGCTCGCGCCCTTGCGCGTCGCGCAGGACTGGTTCGTGGGTGAGATGGATTGTGGCCACATGAGACCCCATCGTATCGAATCGTGAACGAGTACGTATTCAATGTGTATGCATAACAGATACATCTGATCTTGTTTTAATTGTGATAACCTCGTAATAATGTCGAATGTACGTTAGTAATAGTATTTTGTCGCATCACAGGTTTTGGCTAACTAATGTATTGATTGCTTGTCTAATGGTTAATAAAATGGCATTCTAATTTAGTAGGAATGCGGTATTGATTAGCGATTCTAGCATATCGTCACGTTGTTAGCGTGAGTCGCTGTTCACGCACTTTAATAAAATCGTTTTGTCACCTCGTTAATGTTAAATAAGTGATTTCCTATTTATTTGTCGGTCATTCAATTAACAACTCAATCGAATGAAATTTATAATGTTAATTATGCGGTTGTCACGCGCCTTTCGTGTGTGTCGCGCGTGTTGCTCGCGCTATTTCACTCGTGTCGTTCGCGAGTGTCGCGCGTGCTGTCCGCACGCGTTGTCGCTCGACGTTCGCGCGTATCGCATGTTATCCGCGCGTGAGATTAAGCCGTTTGCTTATAATCACTCATGGCAATTAATTAACTATTTAATCATCCACTATTAAACTAGTAAGTTAGTCATAACTATACAATAGTTTTAATCTACATTTGATGTCAATTAATGTGATTGCGTTGAATTAAATGTTCTAACTAATACTTTTTAGCGTAAACATTATCACCTCTCGACCATAGCTTCGACCGTCGCGTTCCTTATCCCCGCGTGACCGTAGAAGCGCTCTCTTATTATTATAATGCTTGTTTTGATAATATTTATCTTGTATGGTGTAATGTTCTTATGCAAGTATATGTTTGCTTGTGTCTATTCGTATTCGTTGCGCGTCGCGAATAGATCGTGAGTTGTTTCCGAGCTTCGAGGAATCGACAGTCAAGCTTTGGCGACCAAGTGACCAAACTCTTCGGATTCTACAAAGTCGAAGAACCTGAGCATCTGTTTGGTGAAGGCAAGTGTCCTCTGACCCATTATGTCCCATTTACTTTATAATTCACTGTCCCGCATACTATGAACAACATAAGGATTGACTAGCTTTCTATTTACCTTGTCCTTGATTACCTTTTGGGTTACTATGGTTAGATTCATGCTATTGCTTTACTCTAATCAATGAACATGATGTGAACACTTATGATACGATATTGTCATTATGATTATGATGTCGGACTGGTGATACTTTAGGGGACTCGAGCTATTTCTCGAGTGCCTCTCCGTAAGGACTGATTCGTTGAATGACCGCCCGGGAAAACAGTGCAACCATGAGGGTGGAATGGGACGTCCTTAGCTGAGTAATTAGAGGAACTGAGGTGTAGTTCGCTTCGCCGTCGTGCCGTTAATGGGGCTCGGTGTATGCGGCTCGCTCTACCAAGGTTGGTTCGCCCCTTGGGGAGGAGTGTGGTGCATTTAGGAAACCTAACGGGCAGCTACAGCCCCAGGGAATCTTTGTAAAGGCTACGTAGTGAGACCCTGCCTATTCACCTTAGTAGTGTTTAAGGGTTTGATCGGCCCGAGGCAAGAGGGAATCACGACTTGTGGATAAAGTGCGCAACCTCTGCAGAGTGTTATAAAACTGATATATCAGCCGTGCTCACGGTTATGAGCGACCAAGGGAGCTCCATTGATTAGAGACACATTGATCAGAGATGTTTGGTTTACAGGTGATGATGAGGATGATGGTTTTGATTATGATTATGGTAATGGTTTCTGGTATTCTTTCCGTTTGGAAAGGATACTTTTGGGTTAACAGCTTGGTTAAATGTTAAAACCTGGCTCTCTACCAGTAATAATTACCTGATCAACTAAAAGCAACTGTTTGACCTTAACCCCACATAAAGCTAGTCCACTACAGCCAAATGGGATATTTGCTGAGTATGTTGATGTGTACTCACCGTTGCTTTCACAAAACACCAGGTTGTCTTGGATGCAACCTATGCTCAGGTGAAGAAGAAGAAGGTGTCGAGGCGGATCTCCAGGAGTTCCAAGACTTCGACGAGTTTGAGGATTAGGCTAGCGACCTCCCCCAGTCAGCTGCCTGTGGTGGGTTGTTTACGTTGGCTACGTTTCTAATATGTGTACTTTGATTTATATTATGTAAATGGCTCTAGTCTGTAATATTATTACTTACTCTTTATTGTTATTCGAAGCATTGTGCTATGATGAGTCATTTATGTAATCGCTATGTACGTGAATTTCTGATCCTGGCACGTACATGGTTCGCATTCGGTTTACCTTCCAAAACCGGGTGTGACAAAATCTCTTCGTCTCTGGAGAAACCAGAAACAACAAATAAAATTTTATCACCAAGTTACAATGCATATGATTCAACATGATTAAATAAAGTGTATACGTATAAAAAATAATACCCCTCAATCAAACAATTCAATAGAAGAGCATACAGATTATGTTGCACAACTGTTTCCACAGCAGCACCATCTTTAGCCTGGTCAAGAAGATGGAGTCGATGGAGGAGCACCTAGGCTCGCTTGCCTCCTTGTCGGCGTGGAGCCAGACATCTCCAAGGATAAAAATTGTTGTCTGACATCTTTTTTCTGCTCGTGATGCAACAACAATTCAAACCAAATTACACTGCTCCTTTTGTTTTGGCATGGAAGGAACCTAATGAATTTAAGGTATCACTCGATTCATTATGCCTCTATTTCTCTGACAAAATGGACACTACAAAGATCTGAAAGCAGATCATTCATGGTTCACCTAGATCTGAAAGCAGATTAATCACATTATATGGGAGCTGGAGAAATATGAGAAAACCTCAGTGCTAGTTATGGTCAAACCTCAGATCAAGCTAATGGCATATCAAGCATGGTTTCTCAAGGCTTCCACCTAAAAGGAGGTTGCAAATGGCCATTACAAAGCCAACAATTAAATTTATAGATCATACTCTACCTATTAAACCTTCACAACCAAATTAGATGAACCTCATTAGGACAATTCAATGTCAATAGGAACCTAAGGAGTACCTGATGCTCTCTGTTTGCACTATCGTACTGAACTTATATTCGGATTTGTAAAGCATTCTTCCTTAAACACACTAAAGAGAATAAGTTAGATGTGGATAAAATCACTATCATGTAGTGTACAGTTAAATCAAAATTCATCAAATTAATAAACAAATTACTTATGTTAAAATAGCACTGAAGTGAATCAACAGAGTTAGAGCAATTTTAAGGCAAATATAGAAGCAATGTGAGATTCCAAGAGTCCGAAGTTTAGGATAAATTCGATGGTTAAACACTGAGGTAATTCAAATTTCGTTGGCAGGGTAATTCATCAAATTAACAAACAAATTACTTCAGTTAAAAAGACACTGAAGTGAATGAACAGAGTCAGAGCAACTTTGACGTAGGTGGTGCAGAAGCAATGCGAGATTCAGAGTAGTGTCTAAGGATCAGGATGAACTTAGGGGGCAAAACAGTGAGATACTTCAAATTTCATTGACAGTGAGAATCTGGCGCGGATTCAGAATCGCATAAGAACACTGGGAATGAATCAAATCGAAGAAGAGGCACGCATTGTTGTCCCTCCTCTGCGCAGATCTAGGAGAGCTCCTCCCGATCCAAGCCGTCGGCCCCGTCACGACCCCCGCTACAACAACAGCTAGGGACAGCACATACCATAAGCTACAACAACAGCTAGGGACAGCACATACCGGGGCAGGGGCATGGCAGGGGCTGGGAGCCTACGGGCATGGGCGAGATCCGCATCCATCCGCGCGAGAGCGAGATCCGCGGGCAAGGCGAGGGCAGGGCGCGACGGAGATCTGTGGGCACGGCGAGGTCAGGGCGCGACGGGGTCTGGGAGCCTGCGGGCATGGGCGAGATCCGCGTGCCTACACGGTGCTAGCGACGTGGGCGTGTGAGAGGGACAAAGGCGAGGGCACCGCGGAGGTGTGGAGGTGGGGTTGGTGCAGAACTGCGGTGGGCGCGGCGGCGGGATGAGCGACCATCGCGTGGAGAGCGGGCGTGGTTTGGGGGCTAGGGTATCGCGGGGTGGAGGCAGGCGGGGGCTTGGCAGAACCATTGGGTTGTGGACGCCTACACTAAGGCCTTAAGGAGTAGTAGAGATATGCATAGTTATTTAGTTGGATAGAAACCTTTTCTATTGCTTCTCTTCTAAAATAATTCTTGGTTTTAAAAAAATTTAGTCCTCAATTTTTAACACTCAAGTATAATTTGAGATATCTGAATTTACTATTTGATCTCTTCATATATTTATTTTATTATTTATATTTTTTTTTCTTATACAAATTTTGGGATGTTACAGTCTTGAGTCTTCTTGGGTCCTCCATCCTTGCGGCCGAACTCCTCCTTTTATAGGACAGGCGGGGGTCAGCCACCGGTAGCTTTCCTCGAGAAGGAGCTATTGTGCAGGGTAAAACTGAGTGTTTTACCCTGGTGATGCTGCGTTGTCCGTATGCGTCTTAGTCGTCTAGTCATCTCTAATCGGGCTCATTTATGACGGGCGACGTGGGATGCGAAGATTCCTAGCACCATCATTCTCGTCCTGGCATCGTGTCGACCCTTGGCTGTCGTAGCTTGGGTCTCGGCACGGCTCGTCGCATTGTGGAGTCTATAGGCGACCAACGCGCTCAAGCCTATGCTTGATAGGCCATGAGTGGGCAGCATGCCTAGGAGCTCGTATGTCATGAGTGGAAGGTGGACCAACTCGTCCTCTATGGCTCAACGCCAGGCACAGTTAAGGCGACGTGGTGGGTCAGTCATAGTTAGGCATTGAATCCACTCGAGTGGCTTCCCATCGATGTGCCCAACCCCCTTACGACTCTGTCATGCGCGACCCTTGGCTCTTTACCTCGGTTTTATTCGGTGGTGGATCCTTCCAGGGTGAACATTTCCTTCATTTTTCTGCTCGTTTCTCTCGAGGGGATAGTATCTCCCTTAGGGGCTTTCCCCAGGTAGTGTCGTTGCTCTCGTCGTCGTCCTCTGCGCCTGAGTTCGGAAAGCAGGTAGGATTCACAAGACTCGTCATTGGCCTTCCATAGACCAGACGGGTGCTATAAATAGAAGGTCTCTCTATTTTTTCTTCAATCGGCTTCGTCCGGCTTCTTTTTGTTTCAGACATTCTGTTGGAAGGTTGCTCTGTACAAACCCTTGGGACCCCTCGGCTATCCATGGATCGTGGCAAGTGGCCTGCCTCAGAGTGTCCTCATCAGGGCCGGTCCAAGCGACATCCAACATGGGAAAGGTAGGTGGTCTCTTGGGGTTTCTATAATCCTTCCCATTTTGTGCTTTTCTGAGGATTAGGGTTTAGGGTTTATGGTTTAGGCTTTAGGGTTTTAGGGTTTAGGGTTTCTATAATCCTTCCCATTTCGTGCTTTTTTAGGGATGGACGGTGTCCTCCCGTGTTGTTTGTCGATCGACATGCTTCAGGGCACATCTTGGTCGTCCAATCATCTTTGATCGGGCTCATTTATGACGGGCGGCATGGGCGGCGAAGAGTCCTAGCACGGTGTCGACCCCTGGCTACCATAGCCTGGGCCTTGACACGGCTCGTCGCATTGCAGAGGCTGTAGGTGGCTATCACGCTCAGGCCTAGGCTTGATAGGCCATGACTGGGCCACAAGCCTAGGAGCCCGTACATTATGAGTGGAAGGTGGACCGACTCGTACTTTGTGGCTCGACTCCAGACACAGTTAATGCGACACGTCAGGTTAGTTCCTGTCAGGCATGGAATCCACTCGAGTGGCTTCCCCTCGATGCGCTCGACCCCCTTGCGGCTCTGTCATGCCTGACCCTTGGCTCGGTGTCTCGGATTTACCAGGGGCGGATCCTTCTAGGGTGAACTTTTCCTTTGTTTTTCTACTGACTAGTGGGCCCTAGGGGCTTGGGGATCGTTTCCCCAACAAGATTATACTAATGCCTTTTCATGATACAATCCTTTATTGTAAGCTGGCAAGAAGTGACCTTCACTATTAATGATGATTGAATGACTGAGATGTACATAACCCTGTAAATCGAAAATATGTTATTCAGTATGGTCTTCATGCGGACAGCTATGGACTCAGGTCCAATGTTGGTTTCCAAGGATACCTTCTTCAGGTGCGAGAATGTCGAGGAGCTTTCAAGGTTTCTCAAAAGGTGCGAGGATGTCGAGGAGCTTTCAAGGTTACTCAATTGTCATCCTGAATTCCTGATACTGTTGAACATGCCATCCTTTACAAATGGGGCTGGTGTAAATGAGTATTTTGTGTCCATATTTGGTATCTGACTCCCAATCTCCCATAGTCCCGTATAGTGCTAGAAATTGGGTTGGGCCAGGCCCTGTCCGACTTAGGCCCATCGTGCTTCACACCAAATGGCTTCGAGTCAAGAAGACCTAAAAAAACTTTTAGGTTGTGTCGTGTCATCCCAAAGTACATCGTGTCTTTGTTGGGCCATATCAGCCCAAGCTCGACCCATATATTTGAAACACATAAAATCCAAATATTACAACCACATAAAGTCCATAATTTACTAAATTAAAGATATTAAACAATGCGAGCATTATTTGACTACGTAAAGTTCAAATATTACAACCACATAAAATCTATAACATACTAAATTAAAGAAATTAAACAATATGAGCTTTATTAGGTCGTGTTAGATCAAGCCCAACCCATACGTACCAATTGTACTGGGTCCGACGGGTAATTTAAGATTCAATATAGTCTTATTTTTTAAACCGTGTTAGAGCATCTCCAACAATGTCTCAAACTAGTGCCTCAAATTGAAATATAGGGCTCTATACAAGAAAAACCACTCCAACAGTGCCTCAATTCAACAAATTTTGTCAAAAAACTATATGGCACCTTCTCAAGTGCCTCAAATATACTACACCGTAGTGGGCTGCCCTATAATCTAGATTTAGGGCTTTACTGTTGGAACGAAGTGTTTTGTTGGTGCCCTAAATTCTATAAAATTTATTTATTTTTAAATTATAAGGTATTTTTATAGTTCATATTGTTGGAGATGCTCTTAGTTCGATCTAAATTATTTTGTGTCGATGCCCTGCTTTATGCTCTTGTTTTTATTGTTGGGTCGCTTGTGCTGGATTGAAAAGCTGGCCCATATTCCAGCACTAGTCCTGTACTCCCGTGCGCTACTGCGCTCGGCGCTGCCCCCGTCCGCCCGCAGTCCGTCCCCGCTCGCCGCCCATGCGCTCGCCGGCCGCCCCTCGGCGCTCCCCCATCTCCTCCCGCTCCGCCCCTGCCCTCCGTCTGGTAGTCCGTCGCCGCTCCTCCCGCACGCCAGCACGACCTAGTAGACGGCTCGAAGCGAAGACGGTCCCATTTCCAGTCTCCGTGATCAGTAAGTGCCCCCCACGGCCCCACCTTCTCCAGTCTCTGTGATCTGGGCGAGCTGCCGGCGCCTGGAGCCCAGAAAGAACAGAAAGTGTCCGAATTCATGGGGAGAAATCGAACCGAGGCTGCGGTGCAATCCAAGCTGTGCCCATTTATCTTATCCGGGTTCAATTGGCAATCTTACGATGACGCTATTAGTGGTAGCTGACATCAATCTTATGACCAGCCTTTTTAGGACCCAGTAGAAGTGCATACCTGTTATTTGTTCATCACTCGACGCAAACTGTACTTAAAACTTACTTCTACCATTGAACAGTTTGTGCTGCTCTTGTCTTTACATATCGGCTGATGGATTTATGGTGCAAAACTTGTATGATAGCTGTTGTTATAGTTTGGCTTTGGCACAGATGTTAACAGACGGTATTCTTCTTTTACTGAACGGAAGCGTTTGACGGAATGGTTCACTGAAATCCCATAATGTCTTGTGTCCCATTCTTTCTTCAGACATAGAATTGCTCGTGGTGCTTCTGGAGGAATACAATTGGTCTTTATTATTCTGGAGGAATATAGTAATCTTGCTTTGTTCTAAGCCTCCAATCCATTTTCCATGAATATCCCACCTCTCAAAAAAAGTTATATTTATGTTAGTACTCTGAAATTGTTGTAAACCAGTAAACCACAGCGGTGTTTCTTTTTTCCATTTGATTGCCGTTTTGTTGTTGTTGCTGGCTGATAGTTAATTTGGTGGTGTAGGGTGTGTTGGTTGTTGTGTTGCTTATGGCATGCATTTTAATACTTATATTACAGCAGCAGTAGTGAACGAGTATTTTTTAAGCTGTAATTGTATCCATGAACTTTTAACTTAGTTTAATTTTCTTTTAAACAGAGATGGATTTAGAGGTACCCGAGGGTTCAGGTACTAATGCCACCTCGGATGACCAATCGGTGCAAACGCTGCCTAGAAGGGCAAAGCTTTTGGAGTATTTTCAACCGGAGTTAGTTGAGGTCAATGGCGTGATGAAGGCTATTTGCAAATATTGTGGGGCGATGTTGAGGAGTTCATGCGCAAATAGCCTTAGAAACCACGTTGCAGATACATGTCCTAAAATTTCAGTTGAGGACCGCAAGCAATTCATTGCTTCAATGGAAAAAGGACCAGCGGAAGGTTCATTTGTGTTTGACTCTCAAAAGGCTCGTGAGTGTATGGTTAAGTGGTGCATCAGTGCCGAGGTCGCATTCAACAAGTTTGACGATCCTTTCTTTGCCCAGTGGATGGAGTCAATGCAGCCATCATTCAGCGGTGTTGGGCGTCAAACAATGCGAAATGATTGTATTACCAGATTCAAGATGATGAGGCAAGAGCTAAGAAATGAGCTACAAAGTCTTAACTCTCGGATTTGCTTGACATCTGATCTTTGGACCTCAAATCAGAAGTTGGGTTATCTTTGCTTGACAGCCCACTACATTAATGCAGACTTTATCTTGAAAAAAAAGGTTATTGCGTTCAAAGATTTGAAATATCCACATACAGGCCTAGCAATCAAAGAAGGAATTACAGAGTGTCTCAAAGAGTGGGGGATAAAAGAGAAGATGTTTACTATCACATTAGATAATGTTTCTAACAATCTGTCAGTGCGTGACCTTCTTCTAGAAAGTGGGCGTTCGAACATGTTATTTGGAGGCGAGCATCTTCATGTCCAATGTTGTGCACACATATTGATTCTCTTAGTTCAAGATGGAATGGCAATTGCTCATGGAGCAATATATAAGATTCGTGAGCTGGTCAGACATATAAATTCCTCAGCCTCCCGCATACAAGCTTTTAATGGGATTGCTGAGAGGTCTGGATTGCCTTCAAAGGATAGATTAATTCTTGACGTTCCAAACCGTTGGAATTCGACACACGACATGATTATGGAGGCCATTGAGTACAAGGTTGTCTTGAAAAGATATGCTGAAGAACAACTTCAGCCTTCACCAGATGATGAAGAGTGGACAAATTCTGAGGCAATTGGAGAGTTTCTTGAGGCATTTAAGAAAGCTACAAAAGCATTCTCGACACATAGAAGTCCAACATCTCATTTGTTTTTACATAATGTGCTATGTATCCATCGAACTCTGAGAAATACAAATTGGCAAATCAATTGTGTGCTTAAGGATTTGGCACGGGCGATGGATGCTAAGTTCGATAAATACTGGGAGAAGGGCAAGTATAACATGACACTTGTCATAGCCACCATACTTGATCCATCAAAGAAGATGGATTTTTTGGACTTCTTTTATGAGAAGATGTCTCAATATTTTGTTGACATCCAGATAAACGTGGTCTTGGTTAAACAAGGTCTCACCAAATTATTTGAAAAATATGCAACACTTGTTCAAATAGATAATAAAAGTTCACCTTTTATTGATATAAGGACTAGTAATTTAGGCTCAGCAGTTCTTGGAAAAAGAAGGTTGGATGAAGAATTTGCTCAATGGTCCCAAATAAGAGGAAGACGTTTTCCAAAGTCTGAGCTTGACACATACTTAGAGGAAGAACTTGTGAGAATAGATGAAAGATTTGAAATTCTGAATTGGTGGAGGACAAATGCAAACAAATACCCGGTGCTTTCAGCTATGGCGCGTGATTTTTTAGCAATACCTTTGAGCACTGTTCCTTCGGAGTTTGCGTTCAGCGCTGGTGGTCGTATTCTTGCTGATAATCGAAGCACAATGACACCAGAAACACTTGAATGCTTTGTATGCTGTAAGGATTGGTTGTATGAATACCCAAATATTCAAGGTACTTAATAAGTTTAACAAGTATATAGTATGTCTGGACTGAACACATTCTTATTTCTTTTTCCTAAATTTTACAGCTTAGTTGATCTGACTTCCTTCAAACATGTTCAACAGTACGGCATTCAAGGTACAATGAAACTTCATTTGATGCCCAATCAAACTTCATTGTTTGTGTGAATTGTGTCGGCCTGCTACTGCTACCTCACAAATTCATTTCCTCCTCTTCCACCCCAAACAAACTATCACTAGGCCCAAGGGCGAGGAGATAATTAGGAAACATTATCAGCTAAAACTGTAACTTTAACATCTGAATTTGCCACTTTTCCATCACTAGGAAACTGCTTCCTGCGAATCCTTTCTCAAGTGTGCCTGCTCCAAAAGCGACAGTCCGCTGTCGACAATTGATTTATAGAGCTTATTTGTTGTATTCTTCCCTTAGTATGCGTCTTCATTTGGTATCTTTTCTGTCCCATTGCTGTTGTAGTATACGTACTTCTGAAAAGCAATAGTTTTTTTCTTTCCTTTGGCTAGTTAGGGTCCTTCTATTATATCCTGAAAGCACCAATTGCTGCTACTCTTTCCACTAGTTTTTCTAATGTCTTGCAGGTTCATGTGATGATCCATAATTATGGATTGATGTGTCGACAGATTACATCTTTCTACCTTTGTTGGAAGTAATACTTAATTTTCAACACAATGCAGAGCTCATCTCGTGCATAGAAAAGAAAGCTATAAAGCTCAAAAGCTGTACAAAAGGAAATAGAAAATATAAAATATGGATGGGAGGTGCAAGGATACTGCATTGGGTTCTAAACTACTCGAGCATACGAGATACACCTTGCTTGTTGGATATTGCCTTCACTTGCAAACTACTTTTTCTATGTATCTGTTCTTTTGTTAATACCTAATGTACACCGCTATGCTTTCAACTGATGCTAGCTGACTAGCTTGCTTGCTGGGCTCTCTATGGTGAAACATGTGTCATCAGGTTTCTCGAGTGGCTACGGTTACTCGAAACATGCGTTGACAAGGAGTGAGAGTGCATAAATATACAAGTGCCTGTGTTGATACTATAAATTGCATAAAGAAACTTATACATTTCATGCTTATGTAATTTTTATAGTTCCATATCCTTTATCTGTATATTCTTTTCATCTAATAATAGCAATACTTGCATAGTTGCATATAGATAACATCAGGTGCTGTTTTTTTTCATGTGGTACTTTTCTTTTTCCTTCCAGGGAGATTTATGCATCATTTGGCGGGCTCCTGTAGCTGCTTAGAGATGACCCTTCCACTGCTGCTAGCTTCAAGCTTGATCAGAGGCTCTTTCTACTGATACGCAAGGTGTAAAACTGCCGTGTTATATGGTAGATTGATGTGTGTACTGTTTTCTTTATGTGTAAAACTGACTGCTTGATCAGGGGTGAGTATTGTTTTCTTTATCACTCTGGATTCATGGTAATGAGTTCCTATTTCAGTATTTCTTGCCAAAAAGATTGTTGTGCATTAAGGATATTTGACAGATGTTCTTTGTTATTTTTCTCAAGACCTGAAAGATTATCAACCAAATCTGCCACTGTATGCAGTTCTCTGTTATTGTATGTCACAGAAGCTACATGTAAATTTCCCACTCCCTGATGTGAGACAACAAGCTGAACCCATGGGTTTTCAATGGGTTTCCACCCGTTTACGAATTGATTTAGGGTTAACAAAAATATTGGATGGGTTGGGTTTGGATTTTTCGTTATGTTTTTTGGTGGGTGTGGGATTGGTGTCAAGGTTCCTAGACGAGGATATGGGTTGGATGCGATTTGAGATTTTTTTTGCCATTAGCAGGCCTACCATCCTTCCATCCTAAGTACATGATTCAAATCCTAAATGGCTGTCTACTGAATTTAGGTCGTGTTTGTTTCACGACTGGTATTGAAAATCTGATATTTAAAATACGTTAAGGATCCAAACACAGCTTATTCTGTGTCTCGGATTCTGTGCAGGCCAAATAAAATCCAAGAATCAAGATTGCGATGGATTTCCTCGGGTAACATGCTGGCTGTGGATTATAAAATCTGGTGAAAACCAAACGCGGCCTTAGATTGAGCACAGGTTGTCAATCAGGATCAGGTTTGCTGAAATCTGGCTTACATAATTTGTCCTTCTGTAAATATGTCCGTGCCTAGATCATTTCCCCCTCTGTCTGTCGGCAGATGGCAGTGGCATGCTGATGGAAAATGCAGTGCCTTCAAGGGTGTGGTCCAAATCTGTATTGCTTTATTTGCAAAATCTGCTATCTGCATCCAGCTGATGAAACGCACATGCAGACACAAAGTAAGTGATGAGACACGCGGGCTTTTCCTTGTCCATCCCATGTATCCTGAATCCCTGATGCAGCGGTAGTCGTCCAAGTCCAACTGTAGCACATGTCCCGAGCGCGTGAATTTTTTTTTAGAGAACAGGAGGGGGACCTACTGAAAATTTTATTTAAACTAAAAAGAAAACAAAGTTTAGAACAAACAAAAAGATGAATTACAGGAGGTTAGAGAGAGTTTCTACTGCCATTGCTTTTCTACTGTCATTGTTGAAGCCATGCTGGGATGGTAGAATCGAATCTACCCAGAGCTCTATAAATGACTAGGAGCAATTCTTATGTAAACTTATGCTTACATTGCTGCACCGTTGGATCTTTGTTCTGAAAAAGCCAAGCATTACGGCACTTCCAAATGCTCCAGGTTATGAGAATAATAATCTCCATAGAGAATGGAACATTGAGTTGCTGTTTTAGATTTGTCGCAGCCTCCTCTGACTAGCAATTCTAGGGGGAATCAAACCGATTGAATTCCAGCAGGCCTTCGCGAAGTTGCACCTGAGGAAGAGATGATAAAGGGTTTCCTCCTTCTACCAGATGCAGTTCTCGCAGGTGTAAGACTCAAGAGTCATGTTCTTCCTCTTTAGCATATTCTTTGTGTTGAGCCTGTTTTTTAGCCATAGCCAAAAAAAGACTTTATGTTTTGGTTGACATTTGTTTTTCCACAGCAATCTGTAAATCTGATGAACTTGAGTCTGACCCATAAAATGCCTGTAAGTCCTTTTTGTAGAGAAAATTTTAGATCCCCAAATGAGCTTCCAAGTGTCCTTTGCGTTGGTCACCGTGATTTGTCCCCAAGCCTCGTTTAATTCAAGATACTGTTCGTAGGCTTGCACAGACAGAGGAAGCTGAAAAATCTCAAAAAGATGAACATTTTGCTTAGCTTCTTTGATAGTGAGTTTGCTGTTGCAGGCAAATGAAAATAATTCTGGGTACTGCTGAGCCGGGATGTCCTTGTTCCACAGATCTTTCCAGAAAAGAATAGTTCTCCCATTGCCAATGGTTGGGGCTGCCAATCCCTTGAAATCTTGGACTAGACTAAGCAGACTTTTCCACCAAAAGGAACCAATATTTGAACAACCAGAAAGTCTGTCTGTCCTGTAGTAGTTGTTCCAAACAAGGTTAACCCAAGGTAAGTCATGATTATTGAAGAATTTGTGCACAAATTTCAAAAGCAAGGGCTTGTTGTGCATCTCCAATCTGACCACTGCAAGGCCCCCATTGCTCTTTGGCTGAGTAATCATGCTCCAAGCAGCCAGAGCTGATCTGTTTGAGTTCACATCGTTTCCTCTCCAGAGACAATGCCTCCGGAAGGCATCAATCATTTTGACTGTGGCGGCAGGAATTTTCAGAGTGCACATCAGGAAAGTCGGGAAAGCAGAGAAAACAGAGTTAACTAACTCCAATCTTCCGGCCTGGTAGAGGATAGCAGAAGTACAGGACAGTCTCCTTTCAATCCTTTGAATAAGCGGTAAAAAGTGGTAAATTCTAGGTTTTGACAGGCCTAGAGGGACACCAAGGTAAGTGAAAGGCATAGATCCTGTCTGACTGTCTCCAACCGTGCTGGGCAAACATTGATTGGGTACATACTTGATTTATTATAATTCACTTTGAGCCCCGTCGAGGTAGCAAAAGAGTTTAGAACTGCTCTGAGGAAAAAAAGTTGCCTGGGGCAAGCTTCCAAAATCAATAATGTGTCATCAGCATATTGGTCGGGGACCGTAATTAGGGGTACCCCCAAGACTCCTAATCTCAGCTGGTAACCCCATCAGCACAAAGCTGCAAAGGCCTGATGGGCGCAATTCCGGTTAAGGCTCCGTTCACTCAAGGGACACGATCTCGTCTCGTCCGAGCCTAGCCTCGGGCAGGAACGGAAGACCAAGGCAGATTCACGCCTCGCCCGAGGGTCTCCTCAAGCAACGGGCACACCTTTGACTCGCCCGAGGCCCAGCTCGGGTAGGCTTCATGGAGAAGCAACCTTGGCCAGATCGCCTCGCCAGCCGACCGGATCGCAGGAGCATTCAATGCAAGGATCGCCTGACACCTTATCCTGACGCGCGCTTTCCAGTCGACAAGGCCGAAGTGACCGCAGTCACTTCGCCCCTCCACTGACTGACCTGACAGGAAAACAGCGCCGCCTGCGCTGCTCCGACTGCTGTGCCACCCGCCAGGGTGAGGCTGACAGCAACCAAGTCCAGCCTCGGGCGCCATAGGAATCTCCGCCTCGCCCGACCCCAGGGCTCGGACTCGACCTCGCCTCGGACGACGATCTCCGCCTCGCCCGACCCCAGGGCTCGGACTCGACCTCGCCTCGGACGACGATCTCCGCCTCGCCCGACCCCAGGGCTCGGACTCGACCTCGTCTCGGACGACGATCTCCGCCTCGCCCGACCCTAGGGCTCGGACTCAGCCTCTATTCCGGAAGACAGTCTCCGCCTCGCCCGACCCCAGGGCTCGGACTCAGCCTCGACCTCGGAGGAGTCACCACCTCGCTCGGGCCGACCACGCCACAAGGGGAGGCCATTATTACCCTACCTCTAGCTAGCCCAGGCTACGGGGAACAAGACCGGCGTCTCATCTGGCTCGCCCCGGTAAAACAAGTAATGATGGCACCACGCGTGCTCCATGACAACGGTGGTTCTCAGCCCCCTACGGAAGCAAGGATACGTCAGCAAGGATCCGACAGCCCTGACAGCTGTGCTTCTACAGGGCTCAAGCGCTCCTCCGACGGCCACGACGCCACATGAACAGGGCTCCAACACCTCTCCGACAGCCACGTCGGCACGTACATAGGGCTCTAGCTCCTCTCTGCTAGACACGTTAGCACACTGCTACACCCCCCCGTTGTACACCTGGATCCTCTCCTTACATCTATAAAAGGAAGGTCCAGGGCTCTCATACGAAAGAGGTGGCCACGCGGGAGAACGGGCAGCCTAACGCCCCCCTCTCTCTCTCTCCCTCGCGAACGCTTGTAACCCCCTACTACAAGCGCATCCGCCCTGGGCGCAGGACAACACGAGGCCGCGGGTTTCCCCTTACTGTTTTCCCCCCTTGTGTCTCTGTCTCGCACCGACCCATCTGGGCTGGGACACGCAACGACAATTTACTCGTCGGTCCAGGGACCCCCCGGGGTCGAAACGCTGACAGTTGGCGCGCCAGGTAGGGGCCTGCTGCGTGTTGACGAACAGCTTCCCGTCAAGCTCCAGATGGGGAGTCTCCAGCAACCTCTCCAACCCGGGACGAAGCTCCGTTTCGGGGGCCTCGAGTTCATGTCCCTCGACGGCAGCTACGACATGATACTCCTTCCTCCGCCGTGCGACAACGACAATGGCGGCCGTCAGCCCGCCCGCCGGCGGCAGAATCGACAACGTCTTCCCCGCGTGGCGGAAGAACAGCATCCGAGGCTGTCCCGTCACCTTCCCCGTCGACGGGGAAGGAAGCGGGGCAATCATGGCCAAGTAGGAGGCGGCGCCTCGTCGGCTGTCGAGCGAGTCGACGACGCTGGCGCCCCAGCGGGGGACACGTCGGGCGTTGACCTCGCGTTTGAGACGAAGACGAGCGTCGTTTCCCCGCAACACGCCAACCCCAAGCATACGACGGGCGACGCCAGCACGCTCGCGAAGGACTTGCTGGGCGTTAGCCTTGTACCTAAGATAACAGTGCAGTCTGTCCCCGACGCGACTTCGTCACCGTCCGTCGATCAAGAGGTACCGTCCGTTTTCCATCGTGTGCCTTTTAGATTCAGCTTCGACCCACCAAGCGACCCCGCTTCGGTGGACGCTTTCATAAAGGCATATCCAAACCTCCCGGGGTACCATATGCGGTCAACCTGGGACAGATTGATGGCCGTCTCGACCTACGGGCCCCCGGGTTCCGAGGAAGACGACGAGCCCGACTCTGGTTGGGATTTCTCCGGGCTTGGTAACTCTAGTGCCATACGGGACTTCATGACCGCATGTGACTACTGCCTCTCCGATTGCTCCGATGATAGCCACAGCCTCAGCGACGAGGACTGTGGCCCAAGTCACGAATGTTTCCACGTCGATCTAGAGGGTCTCGACGAAGGCAACCACCTTGGTATGCCGAAGGACGGCGATCCCTCTAGGCCTGCGCCTCGCGTTGACATCCTTCGGGAGCTAGCCGTGGTCCCAGTCCCTGCGGGGGGTCAGGACACACAGCTCGAGCAAATCCGCGAGATGCAGGCCAGGCTGGACGAGGAAGCAGGACTACTTGTGCAGCTCCGGCAGAACATCGGGCAGGAGCGGGCAGGCCGAGCACCGGCCAGAGAAGTGTGTCATCTGGCCCAGGACGTCCAGCGCTGCATCGCCGATGATGCTAGGGCAAGGCTGCCCCCGGCTTCCAGTGGGGTCGGCCAGAACCTGGCTGCAGCAGCAATGCTACTCCGCGCGATGCCGGAACCATCCACCACCGAGGGGCGGCGTATCCAGGGAGAACTCAAGAATCTCCTGGAGGATGCCGCGGTCCGACGGTCCGAAAGCTCTGCCTCCCGAAGGCAGGGATACCCCCCGGAGCATCGCGCCGCGACTTCCCGATTCATGCGGGAGGCCTCGGTCCACACCGGGCGCACGCGGGACACAGCGCCTGCGGCCCCGGGCCGCCTCGGCAACGAGCACCATCGCCGCGACCGTCGAGCCCACCTCGACGAGAGGGTGCGCCGAGGCTACCACCCCCCGCGTGGGAGACGCCATGACAGCGGGGAGGATCGGAGCCCTTCGCCCGAACCACCCGGTCTGCAAGCTTTCAGCCGAGCCATACGATGGGCGCCGTTCCCGACCCGGTTCTGGGCCCCGACTACCATCACCAAGTACTCGGGGGAGACGAGGCCTGAACTGTGGCTCGCGGACTACCGGCTAGCCTGCCAGCTGGGTGGAACGGACGATGACAACCTCATCATCCGCAACCTCCCCCTGTTCCTCTCCGACGCCGCCCGAGCCTGGCTGGAGCATCTGCCTCCTGCGCAGATCTCCAACTGGGACGACCTGGTCAAAGCCTTCGCCGGCAACTTTCAGGGCACATATGTGCGCCCTGTGAACTCTTGGGATCTCCAAAGCTGCCGCCAGCAGCCGGGAGAATCCCTGCGGGACTACATCCGGCGATTTTCGAAGCAGCGCACCGAGCTGCCCAATATCACCGACTCCGATGTCATCGGCGCGTTCCTCACCGGCACCACTTGCCGCAACCTGGTGAGCAAGCTGGGTCACAAGACTCCCACCAGGGCAAGCGAGCTGATGGACATCGCCACCAAGTTCGCCTCTGGCCAGGAGGCGGTCGAGGCCATCTTCCTGAAGGACAAGCAGCCTCAGGGGCGCCAGCCGGATGACGCCCCCGAAGCGTCCGCTCAGCGCGGCACGAGGAAGAAGGGCAAGAAGAAGTCGCAAGCGAAACGCGACGCCACCGACGCAGACCTTGTCGCCGCCGCTGAGCACAAGAGCCCTCGGAAACCTCCCGGAGGCGCCAACTTGTTCGACAAGATGCTCAAGGAGACGTGCCCCTATCATCAGGGTCCCGTCAAGCACACCCTTGAGGAGTGCGTCATGCTTCGGCGCTACTTCCATAAGGCCGGGCCACCGGCGGAAGGTGGCAAGGCCCCCGACAACGACAAGAGGGAAGCTCACAAGGCAGAGGAGTTCCCCGAGGTCCATGACTGCTTCATGATCTACGGTGGGCGGGTGGTGAACGCCTCGGCTCGGCACCGCAAGCAAGAGCGGCGGGAGGTCTGCTCGGTAAAGGTGGCGGCGCCAGTCTATCTAGACTGGTCCGACAAGCCCATCACCTTCAACCAAGACGACCACCCCGATCGCGTGCCGAGCCCAGGGAAGTACCCGCTCGGTGTTGATCCCGTCATTGACAACGTCAGGCTTACCAAGGTCCTCATCGACGGAGGCAGCAGCCTCAACATCATCTACGCCGACACCCTCGGGCTCCTGCAGATCGATCTGTCCTCGATCCGGGCCGGTGCGGCGCCCTTTCACGGGATCATTCCTAGGAAGCGCGTCCAGCCCCTTAGACAACTCGATCTGCCCGTCTGCTTCGGAACTCCCTCCAAACTTCCGAAAGGAAACCCTCACGTTCAAGGTGGTCGGGTTCCGAGGAACCTACCACGCAGTGCTAGGGAGACCATGTTACGCCAAGTTCATGGCCATCCGCAACTACACCTACCTCAAGCTCAAGATGTCGGGCTCCAACGGGGTCATCACCGTCGGCCCCACGTACCGACACACGTACGAATGCGACGTGGAGTGCGTGGAGTACGCCGAGGCCCTCGCCGAATCCGAGACCCTCATCGCCGACATGGAAAACCTCTCCAAGGAGGTTCCAGATGCGAAGCGCCACGCCGGCAATTTCGAACCAGCAGAGGCGGTTAAGTTCGTCCCTCTCGACCCCAGCAACGACGCCTCCAAGCAGATCCGGATCAGCTCCGAGCTCGACCCCAAATAGGAAGCAGTGCTCGTCGACTTTCTCCGCGCGAACGCCGAGGTTTTTGCGTGGAGTCCCTCGGACATGCCTGACATACCGAGGGAAGTCGCCGAGCACTCACTGGATATCTGAGCTGGTGCCCGACCCGTGAAGCAGCCTCTGCGTCGATTCGACAAAGAAAAGCGCAGAGCCATAAGCGAGGAGATCCACAAGCTGATGGCTGCAGGGTTCATCAAAGAGGTATTCCATCCCGAATGGCTAGCCAACCCTGTGCTTGTGAAAAAGAAAGGTGGGAAATGGCGGATGTGTGTAGACTACATTGGTCTAAACAAAGCATGTCCGAAGGTTCCCTACCCTCTGCCTCGTATCGATCAAATCGTGGATTCCACTGCTGGGTGCAAAACACTGTCGTTCCTCGATGCCTACTCAGGGTATCACCAAATCAGGATGAAAGAGTTCGACCAGCTCACGACTTCTTTCATAACACCTTTTGGCAGGTACTGTTACGTTACTATGTCATTCGGTTTGAGGAACGCGGGTGCGACATACCAAAGGTGCATGAACCACGTGTTCGGTGAGCACATTGGTCGAACGGTCGAGGCCTACGTCGATGACATCGTAGTCAAGGCGAGGAAAGCCTCCGACCTCCTCTCTGACCTTGAAACGACATTCAAGTGTCTCAAAGCGAAAGGCGTAAAACTCAATCCCGAGAAGTGTGTCTTCGAAGTCCCCCGAGGCATGCTCCTGGGTTTCATCGTCTCCGAGCGGGGCATCGAGGCCAACCTGGAGAAAATCGCGGCCATCATCAACATGGGGCCTATCAAGGACTTGAAAGGAGTACAGAGGGTCATGGGATGCCTTGCGGCTCTAAGCCGCTTCATCTCACGCCTCGGCGAAAGAGGCCTGCCCCTGTATCGCCTCTTAAGGAAGACCGAGCGCTTTACTTGGACCCCCGAGGCCGAGGAAGCCCTCGGGAACTTGAAGGCGCACCTTACAAGCGCGCCCATCCTGGTGCCCCCCGCTGCCGGAGAAGCCCTCTTGATCTACGTCGCCGCTACCACTCAGGTGGTCAGCGCCGCGATCGTGGTCGAGAGACGAGAAGAAGGGCACGCACTGCCCGTCCAGAGGCCGATTTACTTCATCAGTGAGGTACTGTCCGAGACCAAGATCCGCTACCCACAAATTCAGAAGCTGCTGTATGCGGTAATTCTGACACGACGAAAGTTGCGACACTACTTCGAGTCTCATCCGGTGACTGTGGTGTCATCCTTCCCCCTGGGGGAGATCATCCAGTGCCGAGAGGCCTCGGGTAGGGTTGCAAAGTGGGCGGTGGAGATCATGGGCGAGACAATCTCGTTCGCCCCTCGGAAGGCCATCAAGTCCCAAGTCTTGGCGGACTTTGTGGCTGAATGGGTCGACACCCAGCTTCCAACAGCTCCGATCCAACCAGAACTCTGGACTATGTTTTTCGACGGGTCACTGATGAAAACAGGAGCGGGCGCGGGCCTGCTCTTCATCTCACCCCTCGGGAAGCACCTCCGCTACGTGTTGCGCCTCCATTTCCAAGCATCCAACAACGTGGTCGAGTATGAGGCTCTGGTTAACGGGTTGCGCATCGCCATCGAGCTAGGGGTCCGACGCCTCGACGCTCGCGGTGACTCACAGCTTGTCATCGACCAAGTCATGAAGAACTCCCACTGCCGCGACCCGAAGATGGAAGCTTACTGCGATGAGGTTCGGCGCCTGGAGGACAAGTTCTACGGGCTCGAGCTCAACCACGTCGCTCGACGATACAACGAGACTGCAGACGAGCTGGCTAAGATAGCCTCGGGGCGGACAACGGTTCCTCCGGACGTCTTCTCCCGAGACCTACATCAACCCTCTGTCAAGACCAACGACACGCCCGAACCCGAGAAGGCCTTAGCTCTGCCCAAGGCGCCCTCGGCCCAGCCCGAGGCGCCCTCGGCCCAGCCCGAGGCAGCCTCGGCCTCGCCCGAGGCACCCTCGACCCCCGAGGGTGAGGCACTGCGCGTCGAGGAAGAGCGGAATGGGGTCACGCCTGAAAGGGAATTAGGCTTACACCTATTTCCTAAACTAATTTTGGTGGTTGAATTGTCCAACACAAATAATTGGACTAACTAGTTTGCCCAAGTCTATAAGTTATACAAGTACCAAAGGTTCACAATAAGCCAATAAAAAGACCAAGAAAAGGGTTCAACAAAAAGAGCAAAGGGACAACTGAAGGCACCCTGGTCTGGGGCACCGGACTGTCCGGTGCGCCACCGGACATGTCCGGTGCACCAGGATTCTCCACGCGCTGAACTCCTCGCCTTCGGGAAAACGCAGAGTCGCTCCGCTATAATTCACCAGACTGTCCGGTGTACACCGGACAGTGTCCAGTGCTCCAGGGATGAAGCGACTCTGAACTCGCCAGCTTCGGGAATTCGCAACGGCTCTCCGCTATAATTCACCGGACATGTCCGGTGTACACCGGACTGTCCGGTGTATCTGCAGAGCAACGGCTACTTCGGCGCCAACGGTCACCTGCAGGCGCACTGCAGGCGCATTTAATGCGCGCCAGAGTGCGCAGAAGTCAGGCACGCGCGAACAGGCGCACCGGACACTCTACAGTTCATGTCCGGTGCGCCACTGGACATCAAGGCGGGCCCAGCGTCAGAGCTCCAACGGTCGGAACCCTAACGTTCGGGTGACGTGGCTGGCGCACCGGACATGTCCGGTGTGCACCGGACTGTCCGGTGCACCATGCGACAGACAGCCTCCACCCAAACGACTAGTTTGGTGGTTGGGGCTATAAATACCCCCAACCACCCCACATTCAAGTCATCCAAGTTTTCCACTTTTCAACCACTTACAAGAGCCAGGCATTCAATTCTAGACACACTCAAGTGATCAAATCCTCTCCAATTCCACACAAGGCTTTAGTGATTAGCGAGAGAGATTTGCCGTGTTCTTTTGAGCTCTTGCGCTTGGATTGCTTCTTTTCTTTCTCACTTATTCTTGTGATCAAAGCTCACTTGTAATCGAGGCAAGAGACACCAATTGTGTGGTGGTCCTTGCGGGGAAGCTTTGTTCCCGGTTTGATTTAAGAAGAGAAGCTCACTCGGTCCGAGGGACCGTTTGAGAGAGGGTAAGGGTTCAAAAAGACCCGGCCTTTGTGGCCTCCTCAACGGGGAGTAGGTTTGCAAGAACTGAACCTCGGTAAAACAAATCCGCGTGTCACTCTTCATTCGTTTGCGATTTGTTTTTGCGCCCTCTCTCTCGGACTCATTATTATTTCTAACGCTAACCCGGCTTGTAGTTGTGATTAATTTTGTAAATTTCAGTTTCGCCCTATTCACCCTCCCCCCTCTAGGCGACTTTCAATTGGTATCAGAGCCCGGTGCTTCATTAGAGCCTAACTGCTCGAAGTGATGTCGGGAGATCACACCAAAAGGGAGATGGAGACCGGCGACAAGCCCACTACGAGTCACGGGAGCACTTCATCGGAAGAGTCTCGCACCAAGAGGAAGGAGAAGAAGAAGAGCTCCTCCAACAAAGGGAAGGGGAAGGAGAAGAAATCCTCTTCCCACAAGTCGCATCGGAGAGGCGACAAGCACAAGAGGATGAGGAAAGTGGTCTACTACGAGACCGACACTTCATCAACGTCGACCTCCGACTCCGACGCACCGTCCGTAACTTCTAAGCGCCAAGAGCGCAAGAAGTATAGTAAGATCCCCCTACGCTACCCCCACACTTCAAAACGTACACCTTTACTCTCCGTTCCATTAGGCAAACCACCGGTTTTTGACGGTGAAGATTATAATATGTGGAGTGACAAAATGAGGCATCATCTAACCTCACTCCACACAAGCATATGGAATGTTGTTGAGTTTGGTGTACAGGTACCATCCGTAGGGGATGAAGACTACGACTCGGACGAGGTGTCCCAAATCCACCACTTTAACTCCCAAGCAACCACTATACTCCTCGCCTCTCTAAGTCGAGAGGAGTATAACAAGGTGCAAGGGTTAAAAAGTGCGAAGGAGATTTGGGACGTACTCAAAACCGCACACGAAGGAGACGAGGTGACAAAGATCACCAAGCGGGAAACGATCGAGGGGGAGCTCGGTCGCTTCATGCTTCACCAAGGGGAGGATCCACAAGCTATATACAACCGATTAAAGACCTTGGTGAACCAAGTGCGCAACCTCGGGAGCGAAAAATGGGATGACCATGAGATGGTCAAGGTTATTCTTAGATCCCTCGTATTTCTTAACCCTACACAAGTTCAATTAATTCGAGGTGATCCTAGATATAAGCTAATGTCTCCCGAGGAGGTTATAGGAAAATTTGTGAGCTTTGAGCTAATGATTAAAGGCTCAAAGAAAATCATCGAGCAAGGCACCTCCTCCACGCCCGAGGCACAACCCGTCGCATTCAAGGCGACTGAAGAAAAGAAGGAGGAGGCTACTCCAAGTCGAACACCCATCGACGCCTCCAAGCTCGACAACGAGGAGATGGCGCTCATTATCAAGAGCTTTCGCCAAATCCTCAAGCAAAGGAGGGGGAAAGACTACAAACCCCGCTCCAAGAAAGTGTGCTACAAATGTGGTAAGCCCGGTCATTTTATTGCTAAATATCCATTATCTAGTGATAGTGACAAGGGCGACGACAAGAAGGGGAGAAGAAAGGAGAAGAAGAGACATTACAAGAAGAAGGGCGGCGATGCCCACGTGTGCCGCGAGTGGGACTCCGACGAGAGCTCCACCGACTCCTCCTCCGACGAGGACGCCGCTAACATCGCCGTCACCAAGGGTCTCCTCTTCCCCAACGTCGGCCACAAATGCCTCATGGCCAAGGACGGCAAAAAGAAGAAGGTTAAATCCAAATCCTCCACTAAATATGAGTCCTCTAGTGATGATAATGCTAGTGATGAGGAAGATAATTTGCGTACCCTTTTTGCCAACCTAAACATGCAACAAAAGGAAAAATTAAATGAACTAATTAGTGCCATCCATGAGAAGGATGAACTCTTGGACTCTCAAGAGGACTTCCTAATCAAGGAAAATAAAAAGCATGTTAAGGTTAAAAATGCTTACGCTCTAGAAGTTGAAAAATGTGAAAAATTGTCTAGTGAGCTAAGCACTTGCCATGAGACCATTGACAACCTTAGAAATGAGAATGCTAATTTGTTAGCTAAGGTTGATTCACATGTTTGTAATGTTTCAACTCCCAATCCTAGAGATGATAATGTTGATTTACTTGCTAAGATTGATGAGTTGAATGTTTCTCTTGCTAGCCTTAGAAATGAGAATGAGAAATTGATTGCTAAGGCTAAAGATTTTGATGTTTGCAATGTTACAATTTCCGATCTTAGAGATAAGAATGATATATTACGTGCTAAGATTGTTGAACTTAATTCTTGCAAACCCTCTACATCTACCATTGAGCATGTCACTATTTGCACTAGATGTAGAGATATTGATATTGATGCTATTCATGATCACATGGCTTTAATTAAACAACAAAATGATCATATAGCAATATTAGATGCTAAAATTGTCGAGCATAACTTAGAAAATGAAAAATTTAAATTTGCTAGAAGTATGCTCTATAATGGGAGACGCCCTGGCATCAAGGATGGCATTGGCTTCCAAAGGGGAGACAATGTCAAACTTAATGCCCCTCCTAAAAATTTGTCTAACTTTGTTAAGGGCAAGGCTCCCATGCCTCAGGATAACGAGGGTTACATTTTGTACCCTGCCGGTTATCCCGAGAGCAAAATTAGGAGAATTCATTCTAGGAAGTATCACTCTAGCCCTAACCATGCTTTTATGTATAAGGGTGAGACATCTAGCTCTAGGCAACCAACTCGTGCTAAGTTGCCTAGAAAGAAAACTTCTAGTGCATCAAATGATCATAGCATTTCATTTAAAACTTTTGATGCATCTTATGTTTTGACTAACAAATCCGGCAAGGTAGTTGCCAAGTTTGTTGGGGGCAATCACAAGGGCTCTAAGACTTGTGTTTGGGTATCCAAAGTTCTTGTTTCTAATGCCAAAAGACCCAAAACCGTTTGGGTACCTAAAGTCAAGAATTAAACTTGTTTTGTAGGTTTATGCATCCGGGGGCTCAAGTTGGATCATCGACAACGGGTGCACAAACCACATGACAGGGGAGAAGAAGATGTTCTCCTCCTACGAGAAAAACCAAGATCCCCAACGAGCTATCACATTCGGGGATGGAAACCAAGGTTTGGTCAAAGGTTTGGGTAAAATAGCTATATCTCCTAACCATTCCATTTCCAATGTTTTTCTTGTAGATTCTTTAGATTACAATTTGCTTTCCGTTTCGCAATTATGTCAAATGGGCTACAACTGTCTATTTACTGATGTAGGTGTCACTGTCTTTAGAAGAAGTGATGATTCAATAGCATTTAAGGGAGTGTTAGAGGGTCAGCTATACTTGGTAGATTTTGATAGAGCTGAACTGGACACTTGCTTAATTGCTAAGACTAACATGGGTTGGCTCTGGCACCGCCGACTAGCCCATGTTGAAATGAAGAATCTTCACAAGCTTCTAAAGGGAGAACACATTTTAGGACTAACAAATGTTCATTTTGAGAAAGATAGGACTTGTAGCGCATGCCAAGCCGGAAAGCAAGTTGGCACTCATCATCCACACAAGAACATCATGACTACTGACAGGCCACTGGAGCTCCTACACATGGATCTATTCGGCCTGATCGCTTACATAAGCATCGGCGGGAGTAAGTACTGTCTAGTTATTGTGGATGATTATTCTCGCTTCACTTGGGTGTTCTTTTTGCAGGAAAAATCCCATACCCAAGAGACCTTAAAGGGATTCTTGAGACGGTCTCAAAATGAGTTCGGCTTAAGGATCAAGAAAATTAGAAGCGACAATGGGACGGAGTTCAAGAACTCTCAAATTGAAGGCTTCCTTAAGGAGGAGGGCATCAAGCATGAGTTCTCTTCTCCCTACACCCCACAACAAAATGGTGTAGTGGAGAGGAAGAATCGAACTCTATTGGACATGGCAAGAACCATGCTTGATGAGTACAAGACGCCGGATCGGTTTTGGGCCGAGGCGGTTAACACCGCTTGCTACGCCATCAACCGGTTATATCTACACCGAATCCTCAAGAAGACATCCTATGAACTCCTAACCGGTAAAAAGCCCAATATTTCATATTTTAGAGTTTTTGGTAGCAAATGCTTTATTCTTGTTAAAAGAGGTAGAAAATCTAAATTTGCTCCTAAAACTGTAGAAGGCTTTTTACTAGGATATGACTCAAACACAAGGACATATAGAGTCTTTAACAAGTCCTCAGGACTAGTTGAAGTTTCTTGTGACGTTGTGTTTGATGAGACTAACGGCTCTCAAGTAGAGCAAGTTGATCTTGATGAGATAGGTGAAGAACAGGCTCCGTGCATCGCGCTAAGGAACATGTCCATTGGGGATGTGTGCCCTAAGGAATCCGAAGAGCCTCCACATGCACAAGATCAACCATCCTCCTCCACACAAGCATCTCCACCAACCCAAAATGAGGACGAGGCTCAAGTTGATAAAGAGGAAGAACAAAATGATGAGCCACCTCAAGATGACGGCAATGATCAAGGGGGAGATGCAAACGATCAAGACAAGGAGGATGAAGAACCAAGACCGCCACACCCAAGAGTCCACCAAGCAATCCAACGAGATCACCCCGTCGACACCATCCTCGGCGACATTCATAAGGGGGTAACTACTCGATCTCGTGTTGCACATTTTTGTGAGCATTACTCTTTTGTTTCCTCTATTGAGCCACATAGGGTAAGCACTTCAAGATTCGGATTGGGTGATGGCGATGCAAGAGGAACTCAACAATTTCACTAGGAATGAGGTATGGCATTTAGTTCCACGTCCTAACCAAAATGTTGTAGGAACCAAGTGGGTCTTCCGCAACAAACAAGATGAGCATAGTGTGGTGACAAGGAACAAAGCCCAACTTGTGGCCAAGGGATACTCCCAAGTCGAAGGTTTGGATTTCGGTGAAACCTATGCACCCGTAGCTAGGCTTGAGTCAATTCGCCTATTATTAGCCTATGCTACTTACCATGGCTTCAAGCTTTATCAAATGGACGTAAAGAGTGCCTTACTCAATGGACCAATCAAGGAAGAGGTCTATGTTGAGCAACCTCCCGGCTTTGAAGACAGTGAGTACCCTAACCATGTTTATAGGCTCTCTAAGGCGCTTTATGGGCTCAAGCAAGCCCCAAGAGCATGGTATGAATGCCTAAGAGATTTCCTTATAGCTAATGGCTTCAAAGTCGGCAAGGTCGATCCTACTTTATTCACTAAAACTCTTGACAATGATTTGTTTGTATACCAAATTTATGTTGATGATATTATATTTGGGTCTACTAACGAATCTACATGTGAAGAATTTAGTAGGATCATGACACAAAAATTCGAGATGTCTATGATGGGGGAGTTGAAGTATTTCTTAGGATTTCAAGTGAAGCAACTCCAAGAGGGCACCTTCATTAGCCAAACGAAGTATACTCAAGACATTCCAACCAAGTTTGGAATGAAGGATGCTAAGCCCATCAAGACACCCATGGGAACCAATGGGCATCTCGACCTCGACACGGGAGGTAAATCCGTCGATCAAAAGGTATACCGGTCGATGATAGGTTCATTACTCTATTTATGTGCATCTCGACCGGACATTATGCTTTCCGTATGCATGTGTGCAAGATTCCAAGCCGACCCTAAGGAATCACACCTTACGGTCGTCAAACGAATCTTGAGATATTTGACTTATACTCCTAAGTTTGGGCTTTGGTACCCTCGGGGATCCACATTTGATTTGATTGGTTATTCGGATGCCGATTGGGTGGGGTGTAAGATTAATAGAAAGAGCACATCGGGGACTTGCCAGTTCTTAGGAAGGTCCTTGGTGTCTTGGGCTTCAAAGAAGCAAAATTCGGTCGCTCTTTCTACCGCTGAAGCCGAGTATATTGCCGCAGGACATTGTTGCGCACAATTGCTTTGGATGAGGCAAACCCTGTGGGACTATGGTTACAAATTAACCAAAGTTCCTCTTCTATGTGATAATGAGAGTGCAATTTGCATGGCGGATAATCCCGTTGAGCATAGCCGCACTAAACACATAGCCATTCGGTATCATTTTCTTAGGGATCACCAACAAAAGGGGGATATCGAGATTGCATATATTAATACTAAAGATCAATTAGCCGATATCTTTACCAAGCCACTAGATGAACAAACTTTTACCAAACTTAGGCATGAGCTCAATATTCTTGATTCTAGGAATTTCTTTTGCTAATTTGCACACATTGCTCATAAGTATACCTTTGATCATGTCTCTTTTATATATGCTATGACTAATGTGTTTTCAAGTATATTTCAAACCAAGTCATAGGTATATTGAAAGGGAATTGGAGTCTTCGGCAAAGACAAAGGCTTCCACTCCACTCTACTACTCATCCTTCGCCGTCGCTCCGCATCACTCTCCGTCTTTGGTATAATCTTCACTCATACGTTTTATTTTCCAAAGGTGAGATAGTAGTTAGATAAGGGCTTATATCTCACTCAAAGTATCCGTTTTTGGCGATTCATGCCAAAGGGGGAGAAAGTATGAGCCCAAAGCAAAAGGACCGCACCACCACCCTAATTTTAAAAATGATTTTCAATTAGTAAATTTCAAATTAATATCTTATTGTGTTCAAAAAGGGGAGCAAGTAGTATTTTCAAAAATTGATATCTTAAAACCCTCTTGAACACTAAGAGGAGAATTTATTAAGGGGGAGTTTTGTTTTAGTCAAAGGAAAAGCAAGGGAACAAAATTTCAAATCTTAAAAATGCTTCGCAAAATCTTATTCACTTGCCTTTGACTATTTGCAAAAAGACTTTGAAAAGGATTTACAAAAAGAATTTGCAAAAAAAACAAAACATGTGGTGCAAGCGTGGTCCAAAATGTTAAAAATAAAGAAACAATCCATGCATATCTAGTAAGTGATATTTATTGGCTCAAATTCTAGGTAACCTTTGCACTTACATTTTGCAAACTAATTCAATTCTGCACTTCTACATTTGCTTTGGTTTGTGTTGGCATCAATCACCAAAAAGGGGGAGATTGAAAGGGAATTAGGCTTACACCTATTTCCTAAACTAATTTTGGTGGTTGAATTGTCCAACACAAATAATTGGACTAACTAGTTTGCCCAAGTCTATAAGTTATACAGGTACCAAAGGTTCACAATAACCCAATAAAAAGACCAAGAAAAGGGTTCAACAAAAAGAGCAAAGGGACAACCGAAGGCACCCTGGTCTGGGGCACCGGACTGTCTGGTGCGCCACCGGACATGTCCGGTGCACCAGGATTCTCCACGCGCTGAACTCCTCGCCTTCGGGAAAACGCAGAGTCGCTCCGCTATAATTCACCGGACTGTCCGGTGTACACCGGACAGTGTCCGGTGCTCCAGGGATGAAGCGACTCTGAACTCGCCAGCTTCGGGAATTCGCAACGGCTCTCCGCTATAAATCACCGGACATGTCCGGTGTACACCGGACTGTCCGGTGTATCTGCAGAGCAACGGCTACTTCGGCGCCAACGGTCATCTGCAGGCGCACTGCAAGCGCATTTAATGCGCGCCAGAGCGCGCAGAAGTCAGGCACGCGCGAACAGGCACACCGGACACTCTACAGTTCATGTCCGGTGCGCCACCGGACATCAAGGCGGGCCCAGCGTCAGAGCTCCAACGGTCGGAACCCAAACGTTCGGGTGACATGGCTCACGCACCGGACATGTCCGGTGTGCACCGGACTGTCCGGTGCACCATGCGACAGACAGCCTCCACCCAAACGGCTAGTTTGGTGGTTGGGGCTATAAATACCCCCAACCACCCCACATTCAAGTCATCCAAGTTTTCCACTTTTCAACCACTTATAAGAGCTAGATATTCAATTCTAGACACACTCAAGTGATCAAATCCTCTCCAATTCCACACAAGGCTTTAGTGATTAGCGAGAGAGATTTGCCGTGTTCTTTTGAGCTCTTGCGCTTGGATTGCTTCTTTTCTTTCTCACTTATTCTTGTGATCAAAGCTATCTTGTAATCGAGGCAAGAGACACCAATTGTGTGGTGGTCCTTGCGGGGAAGCTTTGTTCCCGGTTTGATTTGAGAAGAGAAGCTCACTCGGTCCGAGGGACCGTTTGAGAGAGGGTAAGGGTTGAAAGAGACCCGGCCTTTGTGGCCTCCTCAACGGGGAGTAGGTTTGTAAGAACCGAACCTCAGTAAAACAAATCCGCGTGTCACTCTTCATTCGTTTGCGATTTGTTTTTGCGCCCTCTCTCTCGGACTCATTATTATTTCTAACGCTAACCCGGCTTGTAGTTGTGATTAATTTTGTAAATTTCAGTTTCGCCCTATTCACCCCCTCTAGGCGACTTTCAACGCCTAATAGAAACTGGTAGACCCCATACCTGCAATATCTCCACCGAGGAGAGCTACCCCTCAACAGAGCCGAAGCTCGGCGATTGGCGCGGCGCGCCAAGTCATTCGTCTTGCTGGGTGACGAAAAGGAGCTCTACCACCGTAGCCCCTCAGGCATCCTCCAACGATGCATATTCATCGCCGAAGGTCAAGAGTTATTGCAAGAAATACACTCGGGGGCTTGCGGTCACCACGCAGCACCTCGGGCCCTCGTGGAAAACGCCTTTTAACAGGGTTTCTATTGCCCGCTCAAGCTCTACAAACAATACCAGTCACCTGGCCGTTTGCTGTGTGGGGTCTGGACCTCGTCGGTCCCTTGCAGAAGGCACCCGGGGGCTTCACGCACCTGCTGGTCGCCATCGACAAATTCTCTAAGTAGATCGAGGTCCGACCCCTAAACAGCATCAGGTCCGAACAGACGGTGGCGTTCTTCACCAGCATCATCCATCGCTTCGGGGTCCCGAACTCCATCATCACCGACAACGACACCCAGTTCACTGGCAGAAAGTTCCTGGACTTCTATGAGGACCACCACATCCGGGTGGACTGGGCCACCGTAGCTCACCCCATGACGAATGGGCAGGTAGAGCGTGCCAACAGCATGATTCTACAGGGGCTCAAGCTGAGGATCTACAACGACCTCAACAAGTTCGGCAGGCGGTGGATGAAGGAACTCCCCTCGGTGGTCTGGAGTCCGAGGACGACGCCAAGCCGAGCCACGAGCTTCACGCCGTTTTTTCTAGTCTATGGGGCCGAGACTATCTTGCCCACAGACTTAGAACACGGCTCCCCGAGGACGAGGGCATAAGACGCCCGAAGCAACCAGACAAACCGAGAAGACTCACTTGACCAACTGGAAGAGGCTCAGGACATGGCCTTACTACACTCGGCGCGGTATCAGCAGTCCCTGCGACGCTACCACGCCCGAGGGGTTCGGTCCCGAGACCTCCAGGTGGGCGACCTGGTGCTTCGGCTACGACAAGACGCCCGAGGGCGCCACAAGCTCACGCCTCCCTAGGAAGGGCCGTTCATCATCGCCAAGATTCTGAAGCCCGGAACATACAAGCTGGCCAACAGTCAAGGCGAGGTCTACAGCAACGCTTGGAACATCCGATAGCTACGTCGTTTCTACCCTTAAGATGTTTTCAAGTCGTTCATGTACCTCGTTTACATACGCAAGCAAAGTCTAACCTTCAACGAAGGGTCAGCCTTGCCTCGGCAAAGCCTGACCCTCCCTCGGGGGCTAGAAGGGGGGAACCCCCTCTGCGTCAAAATTTTCCTCGGAAAAAATCTTTCTGCCAGAACATCTTTCATGCTTTTCGACTACTTCGATAGTGGAGTCCTGAAAACGACGGAGTACACGTAAGCAGGCAAGGCCGACCGAGCCGAGGGACTCCTATGCCTACGGGATATAGATACCTCACTCATCACCTTCTGCGATAAGTAACTCATGCTCGAATAAGGGATTTCGCTGACCGAACAAGTCTTAACGCTCGAAAACTTTTTCTGTCGAAACGATTTTTCGTGCCATCTCGACTATATCGATAACAGAATCTTACGGACAAGTAAGAGTACACGTAAGCAGGCAAGGCCGACCGAGCCGAGGGACTCCTACGCCTCTGGGATACGGATACCTCACTCATCACCTTCTGCGATAAGTAACTCACGCTCGGATAAACGATTCTGTTACCGACGAACAAGTCCTGATACTCAAAACAAGGGGAAAAGAAATGCAGCTTTACAACACGACGATGGTATGTTTTGGCCTCGGCGGCCGCAAAAAAACATACGCACGCTATAGACAACTGTTCCTGCAGGTTCAGACGTCAGCAGGGGGAGCAGCAGCGCCCTCGGCATCGACTCCACCTTCGGCGGAATCTGACCCAGCCTTGGACAGCAACATGGTCGGAGGATCTCCACCTCGAAGGAAGATGTCAGCACCGCGCCTGGGCCATCGCCGCCAGGGTCTCCTCTAGGAACCCGGCCCAAGCAGACGGTCGGACCGGCCGCTCCGTAGCCTCAGCCAGCTGTCCCCCGAGGACACCAGCTTGGCTCATGGCCTCGGCAGCCCAACTCCAGGGTTGGTCCCGCCAGCGGACGACCTGGCCAGGTCCTAGCCGCCACTGCGACGCCTCGTCGGCCTAGGAAGTCCCCTACTCCTGGGCCGACGAAGTTTCTTCTCCAGCCAACTCCGCCTCTATCCATGCTGACACCGCTGCCTCCGGCTTCGGCTCATCGCAGAGCAGCCGAGGGTTTCTTCACTAAGCAAGAGAAGCCTCGAGCGGCAAGGCCGACCGAGCTGAGGGACTCCTACGCCTCCGGGATACGGATACCTCACTCGTCACCTTCCGCACAAGGCAACTCACGCTTGGTTAAGCGGTCCAGCTAGCCGACAGGCGAGTTCTGGTGCGCGAAATGGAGAAGAAACACGGCTTTACGCCCAAATACACAAATGTTCAGGCCCCGACAGTCGCAATGAACATACGCCAGCACTCAAGGTGCCATTACAAACGGGACTCCGGTTCCGTTCCCGCGGGTGCGAACAAACTCCATACCAGGAGGCCCGTGGGACGACGAACTCCAAGCGGCTCACCGCCGCCCGCTCCGACAACAGCGACAACGACCTCCGCTCCGGGCGGCCAAACAGCAGCAGCTATGACCTCAGGGCAGACGCTGCTGCGACAAGGTCCTCACCCACATCTCCACTTGAGGGGCGAGGACAAGCTATCAAGGCCACAGAGCTGGAGGCCTGGAGCGCAGATGGCGCCGACGACCCCGTTGGCGACGAGGACTTCTCCTGCTGCTGCCACCACCTCAGCACCGACGGCGGCGTCCACCTGTCCGCCAACACCGCACCAGTGGGCGCCGGTTGCCCCAAAGTTCACCGGCAGGTCCTCGCTCCCGTCCTTGCCACGAGAACGATAATGGGACCGTCCCAGAACACGAGTACCGCCCTCACGGCGTACGACGTGTTGTGAGACCCCCCCGGTGCGGCTGGCCACCGTCGCCCGGACAGAGGACGGAGTGCTGCACCCTGGCCGGGCAGCAGCAGTTCGCCTCCCCCTGTATGGCTAGAGGACGCCTCCTCCGCAGAGCTGGAGGATGGTTTCCACCCCCAGAAGCTGGAGGAAGAAGCGGGACGCCAGCCCACGCCAAGGTAGGGCTCCGGCTCAGCTCGCCCTCCGCCGCAGCAAGGATGACGAAGATCCTTGAAGCTGAGGGTGGGGCAGAGGCCGCAGCCCGGCTTTCTTCTCCCCACCATCGAACTGGTGGTCACCGTCTTGGGTGACCATCGGCGAGGGGATGCAGCCGGGCTGCCTGACGAAAATCCTTGAAGCCGAGCGATGGCTGAAAGGTACCAACCTCCACGAGGTTGCGCTCCTTCCAACAACAGCAAGAGCAAGACAACGCGGGTGCTCCCCATCCGGGGGCTCAGAAGGCGGAAGGATGCGACGCATGAGGAAAGTGCGAAGGCATGGCTACCACCTAGGAGGTCGATCCCTTTTTAAAGGCGACTCTCCCCACTTGCGTCCTCAAGCTGTCGCGGACTAAGTCTTCACCAACACGCTTCAAGGTCCTCCCCCTACGACACGGGGGCTGGGCCCCACGCGTCACGCAAGCTGCCCCAGGACAGAAGAAGTCAAACCGCCGCGCGCGGAGCGTGTAACCGCCCAGCGGTTACAAGCATTCCTCCGTCTTCGCCCAAACCAGCGGGTGAAAGGGCGGACCACCATGCAGGCGGCATGCAACTGCACCAAGGGGGCGCACCCTTTCGACTTCGACGCATCCAGCATGGAGGCCCAGGCCCACACGTCATGTAACCGGCGCGCCTGTTACTACGTGCAAAAAACTGCAGCGCCACTTGCGCCAGCGCCGCGCCTTCTCGACTACGGAACCGGTGCCGTGACTCGAGGCAACCCTGCGCACGGCCCAGCAGTGCCAACCAGGCACACCGGTCATGGGTCAGTCAGCCGCGGGAGAAGGCGCGACGGTCAACATGGCCAAAAGTGGGCCGGCAGTAATGGCGGTGGCAGGCGGACGGAAGCAGCAGTCAAATCGTCTACAGGCTCACGTCCCTCCTGGAACAGCGAGAGAGCTCTCTCCCACGGCGTGAGGACGACGCGCACGTGTTCCGTTCCTCGAACGGCCCGCACAACAGCTGCCCCGCGAATCACTCGTCCCGTCGCATTAACTCTGCGGCAGGACAGGCGACACCTTTGGCAGGCGAAGCGGGCGACGCTTCACCTCCGCCATAATGACCGCGTCAAAAAAGGTGTGCCACGTCGTTCAATTTCGTATCCTTTTCCTCTTCCCCTTTCTCTCTCTTGCTACAGGGACCGGGAAAGGGGATACTCCGAAAGGGATCCTTCTCCGCGAAGGAAGCGGGCCCCGAGCCCCCCTACTGATCAGAGGTTCAAAGGCTGGCCCCTCGGAAGGGTTCGACAGCCGCCTCAGAGCACTCGGGCTCCGCGCCCACTACTGGTCAGAGGTTCGAAGGCTGGCCCCTCAGAAGGGTTCGACAGCCGCCTCAGGCCACTCGGGCTTCGCGCCCACTACTGGTCAGAGGTTCGAAGGCTGGCCCCTCGGAAGGGTTCGACAGCCGCCTCAGGCCACTCAGGCTCCGCGCCCACTACTGATCAGGGGTTCGTAGGCTGGCCCCCGACGGGTTCGACAGTCGCCCCAGAGCACACAGAGTGAGGGATGACTCTGGGTACGTTCGATACATAACCAAGGCTCGGGCTACGCTCCCGATGTACCGTAGGACATTTTTGAGACCAGCAGGAACGATTCTGTAACAGAATCCCATCAGAGGGAGGCATCGAGCCCTCGGACCCTATCGAACGGGACCGGGTCCGGCAAATCACCTGCAGGTACTTTTGGAGCGCGCCTCTGGGCCACTAGCCGACCCTTATCGAATGGGGCACTGGCGTCCACTCAGATCACCCGTTAGCAACTCACTGGAAACTCCATGTTCGGCGCCCACCAAGGGCAACATGGCGCTTTCCCCCCACTCCTCCTTGCGGTAAGGCGACGCAGGGGCGTATGAAAAAAGCCGAGTCTGCCCTTGACCGTCCTCTCGCCCTGTGCAGAGGCTCGGGGGGCTGCTCTCGCAAACCCGGCTCTGGCCAAACCGTTGACGGCGTCAACATACCAGCTCGAGAACTCGAAACCTGACTATGCACCCGGGCAACGACCATTTCGCATGAGGGAACAACCAGACTGGCCGAGCCATCACGAAAGGCATTAAGACCTCGAAGGAGTCAAACCACTCCTCTGAGACCTCGGGGGCTACACCCGGCGGGTGCGCTCGCGCGCACCCACCGGAACAAAATGCAACCGAGAAAGGCCGGTCCCCTTACAAAAAAGTGCGACAAAGCCTCCAAGCGAGTACCCACACTCCCTTCGAGGCTCGGGGGCTACTGTCGGGGACCGTAATTAGGGGTACCCCCAAGGCTCCTAATCTCAGCTGGTAACCCCCATCAGCACAAAGCTGCAAAGGCCTGATGGGCGCAATTCCGGTTAAGGCTCCGTCCACTCAAGGGACACGATCTCGCCTCGCCCGAGCCCAGCCTCGGGCAGGAACGGAAGACCAAGACAGATTCACGCCTCGCCCGAGGGTCTCCTCAAGCAACGGGCGCACCTTCGACTCGCCCGAGGCCCAGCTCGGGTAGGCTTCACGGAGAAGCAACCTTGGCCAGATCGCCTCGCCAGCCGACCGGATTGCAGGAGCATTCAATGCAAGGATCGCCTGACACCTTATCCTGACGCGCGCTTTCCAGTCGACAAGGCCGAAGTGACCGCAGTCACTTCGCCCCTCCACTGACTGACCTGACAGGAAAACAGCGCCGCCTACGCTGCTCTGACTGCTGTGCCACCCGCCAGGGTGAGGCTGACAGCAACCAAGTCCAGCCTCGGGCGCCATAGGAATCTCCGCCTCGCCCGACCCCAGGGCTCGGACTCGACCTCGCCTCAGACGACGATCTCTGCCTCGCCCGACCCCAGGGCTCGGACTCGACCTTGCCTCGGACGATGATCTCCGCCTCGCCCACCCCAGGGCTCGGACTCGACCTCGTCTCGGACGACGATCTTCGCCTCGCCCGACCCCCGGGCTCGGACTCAACCTCTATTCCGGAAGACGGTCTTCGCCTCGCCCGACCCCTGGGCTCGGACTCAGCCTCGACCTCGGAGGAGTCACCACCTCGCTCGGGCCGACCACGCCACAAGGGGAGGCCATCATTACCTTACCCCTAGCTAGCCCAGGCTACGAGGAACAAGACCGGCGTCCTATCTGGCTCGCCCCGGTAAAACAAGTAATGATGGCACCCCGCGTGCTTCATGACAACGGTGGTTCTCAGCCCCCTACGGAAGCAAGGATACGTCAGCAAGGATCCGACAGCCCCGACAACTGTGCTTCTACAGGGCTCAAGCGCTCCTCCAACGGCCACAACGCCACATGAACAGGGCTCCAATACCTCTCCGACAGCCACGTCGGCACGTATATAGGGCTCTAGCTCCTCTCTGCTAGACACGTTAGCACACTGCTACACCCCCCATTGTACACCTGGACCCTCTCCTTACGTCTATAAAAGGAAGGTCCAGGGCTCTCATACGAAAAAGGTGGCCGCGCGGGAGAACGGGCAGCCTAACGCCCCCTGTCTCTCTCTCTCTCCCTCGCGAACGCTTGTAACCCCCTACTGCAAGCGCATCCGCCCTGGGCGCAGGACAACACGAGGCCGCGGGTTTCCCCTTACTGTTTTCCCCCCTTGTGTCTCCGTCTCGCGCCGACCCATCTGGGCTGGGACACGCAGCGACAATTTACTCGTCGGTCCAGGGACCCCCGGGGTCGAAACGCCGACAATATTGAACAATCGGGAAATCTTGACCACGGTTCACGGCGCGTGAATTCTTCATGCGAGTTGTTTGGACTTCTGCAGCTGCAATCCGTAGAGATAAAAATACTATAGAAACAGCAGAAGCCGGTACGAAAAAGATTGTTGAATTTTATATAAGTTACTTCAGCTTTCAGCTGTAATCCGTAGAGAAAAAACACGGTACAAATAGTAAAAGTCAGTCGGGGATACTTTTCTTTGGAAGCGTCTGGAAATAAACTTCTCTAGAAGAACAGGGGCATAAAGCACTGTTTACTTCACCTTTCAGCTGTAGTACTGAATTACTGCAGAATGTGGAAACGTTCATAAAGATTTGGTTGGGTCAATCTACAGCTGTTGGTAGGACAAAACAAGAAAAACAGATTACAAGCAAGCTTTAGGAGAAATAGGACATAAGTAGCTCGGTAGGGACCTGACATCAAGGGCAGCAAGTACATTTTCTGCGACGTCTTGAAACAGCGTGTGATACAGTATATTCATTCAGGAATACGACAGTGGCATTGCAGTTGCAGGTGTACGGGGCTACAGGCACAGACCTCGTCCCGGTCCGCGGGCTGGGGCATTTGATCGGGATAAAATTGCCCTTCATGATCAGGCTTAAATCCACCAACTTCTGCTTTTTACAGTATTTATCTCTATAGAGCAGTCCGAAAGGGTTTTAATCTAGCCGCAGCGAACACGCTATAATCCGCGGAATGGCAGCTGCGAGAGGTAGAAGACGAAACTGTTCAGACAAAGAAAGACACAAGATGAATTCAGATTCAAAATAAAGGGCAGAAAAATAATCATAGTGTCAGTATTCACTCCAATTTAATACGCCCACTTGCCGGCTAGAGCTCTCATACTGCGATAGCAATCGTTAATATTACAGGTGAAGTTTGAAACAATAAACACCGAAAAGCATAACCAGCGATAATTTACGAATTCGGCTGTTGAAAAGAATAATGCCTAAACAAAATTACTGCTTGGTAACAAAACTACAAGCCCCGAAACCGGGTGGCATGTAAGTATTAGTGGTAATAGGCTTTAGATTTTACAATATAAAATTTAGATTGAATCAGATTAGATTATATTCCTATTTTTTAACTAAAATTAATAAAAACTATAACTTACTATAGAAAAAATTTAGATGGTGATTCACTTCACCGGAGCTGGAGCTAGAGCCAGCTCATCAGAGAGAACTGTGGCTGGCATCTTCTCTTGGATGAAAGCAGTGGCCTAGATTGTCAGGCTGTTAGGTATTGAGGTAACTAACCTATTCGTAAAAATAATTTCCACCAATATGGAACAAAAATCCCATCATGGTAAAAGACTAAAAGTGAACCGCGTCCCTAGGATCCATCTTGCTCACCCATTTCTTCCACAGTCGAAACACTCCCCGCCTTCCCCCATTTTTCAACGGTTGGTAGACTGTAAATAAAAAGCATAAGCTAATGACCCCTCAACAAGCTATATATTTAAAAAAATCCTGGAGCCGAACCAAATCTCTCTCCTCCCAAGCCGGTGTGCTGCCCCAGCAGCAGCTATTCGAGCTCAACCATCCAAAACTCCCAGGGCGCTAGCTCTTCGTTGATAAAAACACCCCTGCTTCCCTTCCTGCTTGCACACCACATCTCAATCTTTGTTGCGAGCTCCCGATCCGTGGTACTTCCGGCATCGCGAACTGAAGTTTACCACCGATCCGTTGGCTCCTTGGCATTCCTTTTCCTCCAGCAGCGGCAAAGCCTCCATCTTTTTGCCAACCGACTTGAGGAATGGGGTGCATGACGCTGCTTGGAGTAGACGCAAGCTTTATGGAAGGTCAGATTCTTGTTTTTCATTAATCCATTGATGTATGGAGCTGGTCGGCTGTTGAATCGGTCCCTGTTTCTGTTTCTTTTTCGTTCATAATTTTTTAAAATACTTCATCTGGTTATTAGATGCGTATCGTTTCTATTTATATAGCTTCCAATTGGTTACATGCATGCAGTTTGATTTGAATCCATCGGTTCTCGATACGCATCCTTGTTTCTGTTTCTTGTTCTTAGTTTCGTTCACAGATTTTTTTTTTAGAAAAAACCCGGGCCTTTTCGTTTTACTTTATTTGATTAGATGCGTATTGCTTTTTTCATGTGGGTATATGTATGTTTTTTTATTTGAATGAATCGATTTCGATTGACATGGATCTCAATAGACCTCGTAGTTCATCCTCTCTTCTTTTCTCTCGAAGGATAAGTTACATACACAATCCAATCTCCATTACGATATTTGGTCCTTAACTACCCAGATTTCTGAGCATACTCGTGATTCTGCTTCTGCAGATTTCTAGTACTTCATTCCCAACAAGCAATCAGATAAAAACGAAAGGAGCAACTTCAACAGAACCTGCGGCTCCAGTGATTGGACCGACCGATATTTGCAAACTGCTGAAATTGAATCCATGGGTAGAGGAAGAGGAAGAGGGAAGAAGCTAACCACTGTCAGGAGCCACGAAGATAAAGGTAGCAGCGGCGAAGAAGTTGTGCCTGCAAAAAAGAGGAGGGGAAGGCCCCAAAAGCGCTTCGCCAGTAAGATCGATCAGGCAGTCGATGTTGAAAATTTTGTAGAAAAGGTGGACGGCGACCAAGAAGCTGACGATGGCAAGCTGAAGAACAGCGCCGCAGCTGGCGGTAACAAGAGAGGCAGACCGTTGAAAGAGGGCTCCAATATTGTCGTAGAAGATAACAACTCTATTGTCCGATCGAGCAGTGATGAATCAACAAGGACCAACGGGTTCAGGCAGATCGGGAGCCGGCGGAAAAACAAGCCCCGGCGAGCAGCAGAGGCAGGACTAGAATGCAAGTGAAGCATCCCTGCGAGTTTCAGTGCAAGGCAGCATCCAATTTTTTTTTTTGCAATATCGTCATGTCTAGTAGCTCCCAGAACCGGTGCTGAAAAGCGAAATGTAAACTAGCATGGTCTGATTGCATGCCTCAGTTTTTTTTCCCTTGGCCCCAAGTGTATGAACTAATGGTACACCTACTTGTTCAGCTGCTCTAGGCCTGATTCTATTTGGAGCTTGTTGTGGCAAAGATTTCATCTCAGTTTACAAAGGCTGGTGATGCTAGAAGGTGTTCCTGCCATTTTGAGTGATCTGGTCTTCTCCTTTGGTCTTACTGCAACTATTCGTTTATTTGTACTTTACTAAGTTCTGGAAATGAAAAGGAACATAAGTGCTGACTTGAGGATCTGTTATCTGCTGTTCTTAGGTCGCTAAACTAATATCTAAACGTATATAGTTTGCTTGGCTAATCTGGTTACTTGGTCTAGGAATATCTTGTATGGATAAGGATTTACATTTACCATATCTGAGTACATTTAGCTCAACTTGGATTGGACTCAGATTTCACCATTTGTATTCATGAATGCGAAAATAACCTTTAGGATCCGTTTGTTTTATTGGAATTAAATTTTATTCGAATAATCATAATTTAGACACAAACTAATTAAGTTAATATATTTGTATATGTAATATATTTGATTATTATCCTAAATCATATGAAAGAGATAATTATACACTGCATTTATGCTATAGAAAAATAAGTAGAAAAGTATGCTACAAGTTGTATATTAAAAAAGTAGCATGTAAATATGTAGAATTAATTTTCATCTTGCACCCCATTAATTTGAGATATGCTTAAATTGTCTCCATCAACGTCCCCTATATCTATCCTCTATATATCTGTAATTTACAGTCTCCTCTAAAAATTTCCATCCTCTATATATCCTTCCTCTTCAACAATGTTCTCTAAATTACGTCATCTTTACGCAAATACCTATATTAGAGACATTTTTTATTTTTAAATTTTTGTACATACGTATTTATCATGCTCTCAAATGTATTGTACATATTATAGTTTTGCTAAACTGGTTGTTTAAAGTATTAAAATGGATAGGGGGCCGTGAGAAACTCTATATACAGATGATCCAACAACGTCCTCTAAATTTAGATAACTATTTATAGGACGTTGCTGTAGAGAATAGAGGACCGTTCGATCCTCTATATTTAGGGTAGAGGAGCCTTTACAGGCTCTATTGGAGAGAGCCTTATATATAAACTTGGAAAGTCGTGGAATATCACATTTTAAAAAAATAGGTAACTCCATTCCAATTCTTTAAAATAAAGAAAATAAGGATTTAAGGTTTAGGTTTTAGAGTTTAGGTTACACCGTTCGATTTGAATTCGATGGTTATTTCAGGCTTTGTAAGAATGGAAGGCATCAGTGTTCAATGGAATTTGATCCTTCTTTCTTTTCAGGAAACTGAATTTGATCAGGCATCAGTGTTCAATGGAATTTGGTCCTTCGTTCTCTTCAGGAAACTAAATTTGATCTTTCGTTATTTGAATTAAAACGCAAGAACAAAATGTACCGTGATCCTGACACCCGGAGTGGAATGGAATGGCAATGGCACTGCCATAGGACTCGATGCGAACCCGACACGGGACAAGGTCGGCAGAGGGCTTTTTGGCAAAAAGCTGCGGCACTTTGCGACCCACACCCACCGCCGGTGGTGGCCTGCCGCGGTGCCGCCTGCCTCTGCCGCCGCGGCCCGCGCTGCCGGCACATGGGGTCTCGCGCGACGGACGCGCTCGCTGGGTGCATGGGTCACCACTCACCACTGGGCTTCTTAACCTATGAGCTCGCTCGAATCGATAGCTAGTTCGCCTTGACTTATAATTTTGTCACGAGCTGAATTAACATTTTAACTCGATTCATTAATAAGGCAGCTCGACACGAGCTTAAGTCAGCTTGTTAGCTCGAATGAGCTAGTATTTAAGCAAAATAAAGTTTATAGTTGTATTGAATGAATTAATAAGTATGAATTATGTTAATTTATTGTTTAAATGATGTGATATATGAAATTATGTGTATTATTAGTATTTTCTAGAGTTAAATTAGTATGGAATGAACTAGTAATTGATTATATTGTTGTATATATACATGTATAGTATTTTTTGTTGTGTCTCGCGAGCTAAACGAGCCAGCTCAGGCTCGCAAACGAGCCGAGCTGGTTCTCTGACTTGATTGCTTAACGAGTCGAGCTGAGCCAGTTCGTTATCTTAATGAACCAACTCAAGCTCGGTCATGCCGAGTTGAACTGACTCGATATCCACCTCTAGTCACGACCACGGTTTACAAAACCGTGGCAAAACCGTTATCCACCGGTAACGGTTTACCACACGGTAAACTAGTGAAAACCGATCGGTTTGACCAGTCCAAATCAGTTTGAATTCGAATCGGTTTATCGGCGAAAAAACGGTGAAAACCTCTCTAAACCGTTGTTTTACCACGAAACGAACCGTTTTTTTGCTGTTTTTATAGGAAAATTGGAAAATTTCGATAGGATTTATCTGTAATTCGCTCAATTCACATTGCACATTAAATATTAATTGATCATTTACCAAAACAACATACAATATATATATATATGCAATCATAAACTTCAGTTCTCATGCAACAAACAACCAGCGAACTTCGCAATACTCAAATACAAGTTTTTTACAACTCTTCAACAAGGCAACGACACATAGATCGACTTATTTCACAATACTCACATGTTCAGCTCGAGTCATAGTGATAGTACTCAATCATGTTGTAAGGATCGTGATATTGTTCCAATCTGTCTTAGCGATAGTGATAGTGTCGGCGTTTCGACCTCGGGGGGTCCCTGGACCGACGAGTAAATTGTCGCTGCGTGTCCCAGCCCAGATGGGTCGGCGCGAGACGGAGACATAAGGGGGAAAAACAATGAGGGGAAACCCGCGGCCTCGTGTTGTCCTGCGCCCAGGGCGGATGCGCTTGCAGTAGGGGGTTACAAGCGTTCACGAGGGAGAGAGAGAGAGAGGAGGCGTTAGGCTGCCTGTTCTCCTGCGCGGCCACCTTTTTCGTATGAGAGCCCTGGACCTTCCTTTTATAGGCGTAAGGAGAGGGTCCAGGTGTACAACGAGGGTGTAGCAGTGTGCTAACGTGTCTAGCAGAGAGGAGCTAGAGCCCTATATACGTGCCGACGTGGTTGTCGGAGAGGTGTTAGAGCCCTGTTCATGTGGCGTCGTGGCCGTCGGAGGAGCGCTTAAGCCCTGTAGAAGCACAGCTGTCGGGGCTGTCGGATCCTTGCTGACGTATCCTTGCTTCCGTAGGGGCTGAGAACCACTGTTGTCATGGAGCACGCGGGGTACCATCATTACTTGTTTTACCGGGGCGAGCCAGATAGGACACCGGTCTTGTTCCCCGTAGCCTGGGCTAGCTAGGGGTAGGGTAATGATGGCCTCCCCTTGTGGCGTGGTCGGCCCGAGCGAGGTGGTGACTCCTCCGAGGTCGAGGTCGAGTCCGAGCCCTGGGGTCGGGCGAGGCGGAGACCTTCTTCCGGAGTCGAGGTCGAGTCCGAGCCCTGGGGTCGGGCGAGGCGGAGACCGTCTTCCGGAGTTGAGGCTGAGTCCGAGCCCTGGGGTCGGGCGAGGCGGAGACTGTCTTCCGGAGTCGAGGTCGAGTCCGAGCCCTGGGGTCGGGCGAGGCGGAGACCGTCTTCTGGAGTTGAGGCTGAGTCCGAGCCTGGGGGTCGGGCGAGGCGGAGATCGTCGTCCGAGGCTAGGTCGAGTCCGAGCCCTGGGGTCGGGCGAGGCGGAGATTCCTATGGCGCCCGAGGCTGGACTTGGTTGCTGTCAGCCTCACCCTGGCGGGTGGCACAACAGTCAGAGCAGCGCAGGCGGCGTTGTTTTCCTGTCAGGTCAGTCAGTGGAGGGGCGAAGTGACTGCGGTCGCTTCAGCCTTGTCGACTGGAAAGCGCGCGTCAGGATAAGATGTCAGGCGATCCTTGCATTGAATGCTCCTGCGATCCGGTCGGCTTGGCGAGGCGATCTGGCCAAGGTTGCTTCTTCGTGAAGCCTGCCCGAGCTGGGCCTCGGGCGAGTCGAAGGTGCGCCCGTTGCTTGAGGAGACCCTCGGGCGAGGCGTGAATCTGCCTTGGTCTGTCGTTCCTGCCCGAGGCTGGGCTCGGGCGAGGCGAGATCGTGTCCCTTGAGTGGACGGAGCCTTAACCGGAATTGCGCCCATCAGGCCTTTGCAGCTTTGTGCTGATGGGGGTTACCAGCTGAGATTAGGAGCCTTGGGGGTACCCCTAATTATGGTCCCCGACAGTAGCCCCTGAGCCTCAAAGGGAGTGTGGGTACTCGCTTGGAGGCTTTGTCGCACTTTTTTGCAAGGGGACCGGCCTTTCTCGGTTGCGTTTTGTTCCGGTGGGTGCGCGCGAGCGCACCCGCCGGGTGTAGCCCCCGAGGCCTCGGAGGAGTGGTTTGACTCCTTCGAGGTCTTAATGCCTTTCGTGATGGCTCGGCCGGTCTGGTTGTTCCCTCATGCGAACTGGTCGTTGCCCGGGTGCATAGTCAGGTTTCGGGTTCTCGAGCTGGTATGTTGACGCTGTCAACGGTTTGGCCGGAGCCGGGTTTGCGAGAGTAGCCCCCGAGCCTCTGCATAGGGCGAGAGGACGGTCAAGGGCAGACTCGGCTTTTTTCATACGCCCCTGCGTCGCCTTTCCGCAAGGAGGAGGGGGGAGAGCGCCATGTTGCCCTCAGAGGGCGCCGAACATGGTGTCTCCAATGAGTTGCTAACGGGTGATTGTGAATCATCTAGGCCCCTTTGGTGATGTTTTGGTAATTAATGACAACTGCTTGTGGACTAATGATTCTTGGAGAAATAAGAATGCAGGGTTGGACCACATAAAACAGCAAATGTTGGAGAATCATAAGCATTGGTTGTGGATCAAATGAAGGCAAAGGTATAATATAGGTTTTGTTTTTGCCGGTCTTGAGGAGTTTAGAGAAGATACCTGACCGGATTAGTAGGCTAGATAGTCGTACTATTAAGAGGGGTCAATGTCTTTGATCTGTGTAAAGCTTAGTGCCTCATAGAGCATCAAGTAGTTGCATTTGCATGAGGACTAACAACGCTTCAAATTTCGTGAGTTAAAAGTTCTTTCAAAAACAAGTTTGAAAATTGCAAAGTCTTGGATGCGCGGACCGTCCGGGCCTTGAGGGCGGACCGTCCGCGATCCACCAGAGGGGTCCGAAGTCTGACCACTTCGGCAGCCGCATTGTTCCATTGCACTACGGACCGTCCGGGTATTAGGGCCGGACCGTCCGCAGTCCTGACCAGAGAAGGCTGGTTTCGGGTCAGTCCCTGAATTATAGTGCGGACCGTCCGGCCGTGAAGGGCGGACAGTCCGCAGGTGTTAAAATGTTTTTGGTCAGGGACTGTGTGATTTCTTGGTTTTGTACTACGGACTATCCGGGGGGGCAAGTCCGGACAGTACTGTATCCAGGTCTCGGACCGTCCGGCTTTGTAGGTGGACGGTCCGCCTGTGTTAACTGTTTTTGTACTGAGGTCCAGGTGCTTCAAGTTACCAGGTCGCGGACGGTCCGGCTATGGTGGGCGGACTGTCCGGACCTACCTTTTCTGACACCTCTGGCAGATTTCAAACGGAATTTATAGCCGTTATATGTACGGCGGACCGTCCGGCCCTAGGGCGCGGACCGTCCGCGTGTGCGCAGAACTGCTGCCTTTTGCACATAACGGTTGGATTTTGTTGGAGTGCTATAAATAGAAGGGTAGCTCGTGTGAGAGAGCTCTCTTGGCCATTCCTTGCACACATTGAGCTCATTTGTGATCCTCCAACTCACTCTCTCACACTCTTTGCTTGAGATTGCTTTCTAGTGAGAGATTGAGGGTTCCTAGTGCATTGCATCATTTGGTAATTCTTGAGGCACTAGGTGGTACACCGAGCAAGCGTCATTGGCTTGTTACTCTTGGAGGTTGCCGCCTCCTAGACGGCTCGGTTGACTGTCTCCGTCGAGCTCTCCAAGAAGATTGTGGAGAAGCCGCGATGTTGATTGTGAGGGGTTCGCGCCTACCTCGCCGGAGCGGCAAAGGTGACATTAGTGGAATCGAGGTATTGAGTGATTTCTTGTCCACTTGTCTCAAAGATCAAGCCGTGACTTGATAGAGGAGCAAGTGAGAGCTTGAAGTCCACCTCAACGTGGATTAGGGGTGATCGGCAAATCACCGATACCACGGGATAAATTTCGGTGTCTCTACCTTCTTGCATTACTTATTGCCTTGCAAGTAATTAGTGTTTTGCATATTGTTCCTCAAGTATTCAATCACTGTAGTTGTTTCTCATACATTGTTTACTTATTGTCACTAGAGAATTTATTCCTCTTGTTATATTGATTAAATTTACCTAGTGTTTTTGATTTTAGTCAAAACCGCCTATTCACCCCCCTCTAGCCGGTGTCCTAGATCCTACAAGTGGTATCGGAGCCGAGGACTCCATTGTTTGTGGATCTAATCATCCCGGAGTGGGACAAAATGGCTAGTAACAACAATGTGCACATTGGGAAGCCACCGCATTTTGATGGAAATAATTATGACTATTGGAAAATAAGAATGTCAATGCATCTTAGAGCAATGGGTGGAAAAATTTGGCCAATTGTCAGGGATGGATTTGTTGTGTTGAAAGAAGATGAACCATCCGTTAGTGATAATGAGAATATCCTCACAAATGATCAAGCCATGAATGTCTTTTATGATGCTCTTGATATAAATGAGTTCAATCGTATCAAGAATCTCACAACCGCTCATGAGATTTGGACTAAGGTAATGGAAATTCATGAAGGAACTACAATTGTGAAGAGTTGAAAGGGAAATATGCCCTTGGGCCATTTCTAAGTATTTTGGTGATTTAGTGTCCAACATAAGTGCATAAGTGTAAAATGGTGGACAAAGTACGAATCAAGGATAAAGGTATGTTTCTCAGACTTAGTACACTATTTTAGAGACTAATGTATTGTGTCTAAGTGCTGGAAACAGGAAAAATCCAATTGGAAATGTCTTGGCTCGAGCAGCCAAGAATCTGCTCAGTCTGGGAGCACCGGACTGTGCGGTGGTGCACCGGACAATGTCCGGTGCGCCAGGCTGGCTCGAGCAAAGTGGCTGCTCTCGGGACTTCGACGGCGGTGTACGGCTATAATTCACCGGACTGTCCGGTGGTGCACCGGACTGTCCGGTGGGCCGTTCACAGGCGAACTCGTCGCTCTCGGGAATTCATCGGCGACGTACGGCTATAATTCACCGGACTGTCCGGTGAGCCAACGGTCGACAGGGCCAACGGTCGACCGTGCGATCTGCGCGGGACACGTGGCCGAGCCAACGGCTAGTAGGAGGCACCGGACTGTCCAGTGTGCACCGGACATGTCCGGTGCGCCAACGGCTCTCAGGCTGCCAACGGTCGACTGCGCCATTTTTGGAAGGAAATCGGGCACCGGACAGTGTCCGGTGTGCACCGGACTGTCTGGTGCCCCAGTCGACAAGAGGCAAGATCAGCCTTCCTAGATTGCTCTCAACAGCTCCTAGCTGCCTTGGGGCTATAAAAGGGACCCCTAGGCGCATGGAGGAGCACACCAAGCATTCCTACAACATTCCTAAGCACCAAGACATCGATTCCGCGCCGTTGATTCTTTGCGATAGCAATTAGAGCTCTAGTTGAGTGGTGAACTCATTGAGTTGTGTTGTGAGCTCTCGTTGCGATTTGTGTGCGTGGTGTTGCTGTGATTTCTTGTCTTGAGTGCGTTGCTAATCCCTCCCTTGCTCTGTGCTTCTTTGTGAACTTCAAGTGTAAGGGCGAGAGGCTCCAAGTTGTGGAGATTCCTCGCAAACGGGATTGAGAAAAAGCAAGCAAAACACCATGGTATTCAAGTGGGTCTTTGGACCGCTTGAGAGGGGTTGATTGCAACCCTCGTCCGTTGGGACGCCACAACGTGGAGTAGGCAAGCGTTGGTCTTGGCCGAACCACAGGATAACCACCGTGCCATCTCTGTGATTGATTTCTTGTGGTTATTGTGTTTTGACTCCTCTCTAGCCACTTGGCAATTATTGTGCTAACACTTAACCAAGTTTTTGTGGCTTAAGTTTTAAGTTTTACAGGATCACCTATTCACCCCCCCTCTAGGTGCTCTCAATTGGTATCAGAGCCGTTCTCTTTACAAAGGGACTAACCGCCCGAAGAGATGGATCCTAAGGGGAAGGGTAACGTGATCAACGATAAAGAGAAGGAATCCTTCGTCAACGAGCCGAAGGACGACAAGCCTACCGACTCCGGCTCGGGCCATAGACGGAAAGAAGGGAAGAAGAAGAAGACGAGACGCATCAAGGAGATCGTCTACTACGATGACAGCGATGAGTCTACTTCTTCCCAAAAGGACGACGACCACAACGACTACGAGAGAAGGAAACCGGTCAATTCAAACTTTTCTTTTGATTACTCTCGTATTCCTCAAAGTACAAATGCTCATTTATTATCTATTCCACTTGGTAAACCTCCTCATTTTGATGGAGAGGACTATGGATTTTGGAGTCACAAAATGTGTAGTCACTTGTTCTCTCTCCATCCTAGTATATGGGAGATTGTAGAGAGTGGAATGCACTTTGATAGTACGGATAGTCCCATGTTCATTAATGAGCAAATTCATAAGAATGCATAAGCTACTACTGTTCTTCTAGCTTCATTGTGCAGGGATGAATACCACAAAGTGAGCGGCTTGGATAACGCCAAGCAAATATGGGACACCCTCAAGATTTCTCATGAGGGGAACGACGTCACCTTGCTCACCAAGATGGAGTTGGTGGAAGGCGAGCTTGGACGATTCGCGATGATAAGGGGCGAGGAGCCGACACAAACATACAACCGGCTCAAGACCCTTATCAACAAAATAAGGAGCTACGGAAGCACGCGATGGACGGACCACGACGTCGTCCGACTGATGCTAAGGTCCTTTACCATTCTTGATCCTCATTTGGTGAATAATATTCGTGAGAATCTCAGGTACACCAAAATGTCGCCCGAAGAAGTCCTTGGAAAATTCGTAAGCGGGCGAATGATGATCAAGGAGGCGAGGTATGTGGACGACGCTCTAAACGGTCCAATCAATGAGCCTCAACCTGTTGCTCTCAAGGCAACAAGGAGCAAGGAGGCGTTACCCAGCAAGGTAGCACAAATTGAGGCGGTCGGACTTAATGATGAAGAGATGGCTCTCATCATCAAAAGATTCAAGACGGCGCTAAAGAGTCGCAAGGGGCAGCCAAGCAAGACCAAGACAAAGGGGAAGCGATCATGCTTCAAATGTGGTAAGCTTGGTCATTTTATTGCTAACTGTCCCGACAATGATAGTGATCAGGATCAAGGGAACAAGAGGGAGAAGAAGAAGAAATATAAGAAGGCAAAGGGCGAGGCACATCTTGGCAAGGAGTGGGATTCGGATTGCTCCTTGTCCGACTCCGACAATGAAGGACTCGCCGCCACCGCCTTCAACAAGTCATCCCTCTTCCCCAACGAGCGTCACACATGCCTTATGGCAAGGGAGAAGAAGGTATGTACTCGAAACTCTACCTATGCTTCTTCAAGTGAGGACGAATCTAGTGATGAGGATGAAATAGATTATTCATGTTTATTTAAGGGTCTAGATAGAACCAAGGTAGATAAAATTAATGAATTGATTGATGCCTTGAATGATAAGAATAGGCTTTTAGAAAAACAAGAGGACTTGTTGTATGAAGAACATGACAAATTCGTAGAAGCTCAAAAATCTCATGCCTTAGAAGTTAAGAGAAATGAAATGCTTTCTTGTGAATTATCTTCTTGCCATGAGACAATTTCTAGCTTAAGTAGCATTAATAATGATTTGAATGCTAAGTTAGAAATAGCTAGTAAATCAACAACTTGTGTAGAAAATGTTGTTTGCAATAGATGTAAAGATTTTGATATTGATGCTTGTAGTGAACACATAGCTTCTATTGCAAAGTTAAATGAGGAAATGGCTAGTCTTAATGCCCAACTTAAGGCTAGCAAAAGTGATTTTGAAAAACTAAAATTTGCTAGGGATGCCTACACGATTGGTAGACACCCCTCAATTAAGGATGGGCTTGGCTTCAAGAGGGAAGCCAAGAACTTAACAAGCCATAAGGCTCCCATCTCCGCCAAGGAGAAAGGGGAGGCCCCTATGGCATGTAGTACTAAAAAGAACCATGCTTTTATGTACAATGATAGAAGACAATCTCATAGGAGTTGTAATGCTTTTGATTCACATGCCTATGATTCTTATGCTATGTTTGCTCCCAGTTCTTCCTATATGCATGGTAGAGATATGCCTAGGAAGAATATTCATCATGTGCCTAGAAAGAATAGTGTTCATGTTCCTAGGAAAGTTATGGATGGACCCTCTACAATTTATCATGCTTTAAATGCTTCCTTTGCTATTTGTAGAAAGGATAGGAAGATAGTTGCTAGGAAATTAGGGGCAAAATGCAAGGGTGATAAAACTTACATTTGGGTCCCTAAGGAAATTGTGACTAACCTTGTAGGACCCAACAAGAGTTGGGTACCTAAGACCCAAGCCTAAATTTGCCTTGCAGGTTTATGCATCCGGGGGTTCAAGCTGGATTATCGACAGCGGATGCACGAACCATATGACGGGGGAAGAGAGGATGTTCTCTTCCTACGTCAAGAATAAGGATTCCCAAGATTCAATCATATTCGGTGATGGGAACCAAGGCAAGGTGAAAGGTTTAGGCAAGATTGCAATATCTAATGAGCACTCTATCTCTAATGTGTTTTTAGTTGAGTCTCTTGGATATAATTTACTATCTGTCAGTCAATTATGTAATATGGGATATAATTGTCTATTTACAAATGTAGATGTGTCTGTCTTTAGAAGATGTGATGGTTCACTAGCTTTTAAGGGTGTACTAGACGACAAACTTTATTTGGTTGATTTTGCAAAAGAGGAGGCCGGTCTAGATGCATGCTTAATTGCTAAGACTAGCATGGGCTGGCTGTGGCATCGCCGCTTAGCACATGTGGGGATGAAGAACCTTCACAAGCTTCTAAAGGGAGAACACGTGATAGGTTTGACTAACGTGCAATTCGAAAAAGATAGACCTTGTGCAGCTTGTCAAGCAGGGAAACAGGTGGGAGGCTCTCATCACACCAAAAATGTGATGACAACATCAAGACCCTTGGAGATGCTGCATATGTACCTCTTCGGACCCGTCGCCTATCTGAGCATAGGAGGAAGTAAGTATGGTCTAGTTATTGTTGATGACTTTTCCCGCTTCACTTGGGTGTTCTTTTTGCAGGATAAGTCTGAAACCCAAGGGACCCTCAAGCGCTTCCTCAGGAGAGCTCAAAATGAGTTTGAGCTCAAGGTGAAGAAGATAAGGAGCGACAACGGGTCCGAATTCAAGAATCTTCAAGTGGAGGAGTTCCTTGAGGAGGAGGGGATCAAGCACAAGTTCTCCGCTCCCTACACACCTCAGCAAAATGGTGTGGTAGAGAGGAAGAACAGGACACTCATTGATATGGCGAGGACTATGCTTGGAGAGTTCAAGACCCCCGAGCGTTTTTGGTCGGAAGCCGTGAACACGGCTTGCCACGCCATCAACAGGGTCTACCTTCACCGCCTCCTCAAGAAGACTTCATATGAGCTGCTAACCGGTAACAAACCCAATGTGTCTTATTTTCGTGTATTTGGGAGCAAGTGTTATATTCTTGTGAAGAAAGGTAGAACTTCTAAATTTGCTCCCAAAGCTGTAGAAGGGTTTTTATTAGGTTATGATTCAAATACAAAGGCGTATAGGGTCTTCAACAAATCATCGGGTTTGGTTGAAGTCTCTAGCGACTGTTGGGGTCGTGCTTCGGTGCGCCGAAGGTCTCACACGAAGAAGCAGCTTCGGCTGAAGTCGTCTCCAAGAGATGGCCGAAGGTTCCTTTTCATGGAGCTTCGGCGTTTCAAACCGACATAGAGATAGAATGACCTTTTTATACATATAGGTCTGAGTCAATGTTGTAAACTTTTGTAAGGGGCATAATTGTAATTTGTCACAGGCTGCGACCTGTGCCTATAAATAGATGAACAGTACCTCTGTACTGTTCACGCGAACCTGTTATTTGCCTTCGCATCACACTTGTACTCTCGCCTTCCTCAGGACCGAAGGTACACTTGTAATTTGAAATCATTTATATTCGTTCATGTTAGTAAAAATGGAAATGATTCTATGTTATCATTTAAATGTCTATTTTATACATCATGATTTATACGAATACTTCATCCTTCATTATTATGTTTACGAAGGTACGTCCTTCGTAACCTTCGTCCGAAGTCCCTTATATTCCGAAAGGATATAATGTGATGAAGGACGAAGGACCTTAATATTTAACATTTCCTGTGTTGCCTTGTTCTTAACTCTTAGCACTTGAGAACAAGCCCCCAACATTGGCGCCCACCTCCGGTGAACTCACTTCCACTTTTCTGAGCTGATGGCTTCGTTCAACAATCAAGCTGGAGCTGCTTCGGCTTCGAAGCTGGTGCTCCCGATAACAGGCGGTTCTTGCTCAGAGCCGGCTAACAAGAAGCAGAAGAAGGAGGCTCAGAGAAGGGTGCAGCATGTTGGAGTGCAGGGACCCTTCATCAAGTCAAAATGGTCCCACATTCCAATTACTTTCTCTCAGGAAGACCTTCAGCTTAAGGATTATCCTCACAATGATGCCATGGTTATCTCTTGCGTGATCAAAGGATTTCTGGTCCACAATGTCCTAGTTGATACAGGCAGTGCAGCTGACATTATATTTGCTAAAGCCTTCAGACAAATGCAAGAGCCTGAAGACAAGATTCATGATGCTACGCACCCCCTTTGTGGCTTCGGAGGGCGGCAGATTGTAGCACTTGGGAAGATTACCATGCCGGTAACCTTCGGATTTGTTAACAACACAAGGACTGAGCAAATTGTGTTTGATATTGTTGATATGGAGTATCCTTACAATGCTATCATCGGCCGTGGTACTCTTAATGCCTTCGAAGCAATTCTTCACCCAGCTTATCTCTGCATGAAGATACCTTCGGACCAAGGGCCTATTGCTATTCATGGAAGCCAGGAAGCTGCTAGAAGGGCCGAAGGAAGCTGGACTGACTCCAAGGCAATCCATAACATAGATGGAGCTGAAGCTTGTGAACAGTACAAATTCAGGAGGGAGAAGGCAGCTTCAGCAGATCAGCCGAAGCCCATGTTATTGTGTGAAGACATAGCAGAGCAAAAGGTGTTGTTGGGCTCGCAATTATCTGAAGACCAGGGGAAAACCTTGATAAGGTTTTTATTCAACAACAAAGATGTTTTTGCATGGTCAGCCAATGATCTCTGTGGAGTGAATCGGGATGTTATTGAACATTCGCTCAATGTTGACCCATCCTTCAGACCCCGAAAGCAGAGGCTTCGGAAAATGTCTGATGACAAGGCCGAAGGGGCTCGCAATGAAGTAAAAAGACTCCTTAGTGCAGGAGTTATCAGAGAAGTGAAGTATCCAGAGTGGTTAGCTAACACTGTTATGGTGAAGAAGGCCAATGGCAAGTGGAGAATGTGTATTGATTTCACAGATCTCAACAAGGCTTGTCCGAAGGATGAATTCCCGCTGCCAAGGATAGACTCTTTAGTTGATGTGGCAGCTTCTTCGGAGCTCATGAGTCTCCTGGACTGCTACTCAGGCTATCATCAAATCTGGATGAAGAAGGAAGATGAGCCGAAGACTAGTTTCATCACCCCAAGTGGTACATATTGCTATCTTCGGATGCCCGAGGGGCTCAAGAATGCTGGAGGGAGTTTCAGCAGAATGACTGCGAAGGTTCTCCAATCTCAGATAGGCAGAAATGTGTTGACTTATGTCGATGACATCATTGTAAAAAGCACGAAGCAAGAAAATCATATTGCTGATCTGCAGGAGACCTTCGCCAGCTTCAGACAAGCTGGTCTGAAGCTGAATCCAGAAAAATGTGTCTTCGGAGTGAAGAAGGGCAAATTTCTTGGATGCTTGGTTTCAACAAAGGGGATCGAAGCTAATCCAAATAAAATCGAAGCTATACTTCGAATGGAGCCACCAACCACAAGAAAAGGGGCCCAAAGATTGACAGGAAGGCTGGCATCTCTTAACAGATTTATATCCAGATCAGCAGAAAGAAACTTACCATTCTTCGAGGTGCTGAAGTCAGCTGAAGTCTTTCAATGGGGCCCAAGTCAACAAAAAGCCTTCGAAGAGCTGAAGCAATACTTAATAGATCTCACAACATTAACTCCACCAACGCCAGGGGCTCCTCTGTTGTTATATGTGGCAGCTTCGCACTCAGCAGTAAGTGCGGCACTTGTTCAGGAGAAGTTTGATGGACAAGTCAAGAAGCAGGTCCCAGTATATTTTGTGTCTGAGGTCCTTAGTGTCTCAAAGAAAAATTATACAGAGCTGGAGAAGGTATTGTATGCCGTTTTAATGGCATCCAGGAAGCTTCGGCACTATTTTCAGGCATTCAACATTATTGTTCCTTCTTCGCAGCCGTTGAAGGACATCATGAGAAATAGAGAAGCTACTGGGCGTATTGGAAAATGGGCTGCGGAGCTCAATGAATTTTACATTGATTATGTGCATAGATCCTCAATTCAGTCTCAAGCATTGGCAGATTTCATTGCCGACTGGACGCCAGGGGCTCAGGACGAAGAAGCGAATAAAGACGCCGAAGTATGGACGGTGTTTTGTGATGGCTCTTGGGGAACCTTCGGAGCAGGTGCAGCTGCTGTGTTGGTCTCACCGTCCAAGGTTAAAACTTGCTATGCAGCAAGACTTGACTTCAGCTGCACAAATAATATAACTGAGTACGAAGCCCTGCTCCTGGGTCTTCGGAAACTAAAGGCAATGGGGATCAGAAGGGCGATTCTTAAAACTGATTCCCAGGTTGTTTCGGGTCATATTGACAAAAGTTGCAAGGCTAAAGACCCGAAGCTTGAAAAATACCTAGACACGGTCCGAAGGATCGAAGCTTCCTTCGAAGGATTTTCTGTTAAGAATATCCCTCGAGGACAAAATGAGCATGCTGATTTGTTGGCCAAGTCTGCAGCACAGGGGCTGCCGTTACCTTCGGATGTGTTCTTCGAAACAATAAGGGCACCTTCAGTGGAGCTACTTGAAAGAGCAATCCTTAACATTTCTCCTGTTTACAGTGAAGATTGGAGAACTGAAATAATCTCTTACCTTCAGGGTAACTTTCTATCAGATGACGAAGCTTATAATAAAAGGATAGAGGCAAGAGCTCGTCCCTATGTCATGATAGAAGGGGAGTTATACAAGCATGGAGTTTGTGCCCCGCTACTCAAGTGCTTGTCTAGGGCCGAAGGTATAGAGTTGATGAAGGAAATACATGCAGGCCTGTGTGGATCCCACATCGGATCCAGGCCGTTACTTGGAAAAGTGTTCCGCCAAGGATTTTACTGGCCGAAGGCAGCTTCGGATGCAGCGGAGTTAGTTCAAAAGTGCGAAGGTTGTCAAAAATGTGCAAGAGATCAAAAGCAACCTTCGTCATTAACACAGCTGATACAACCCATCTGGCCATTGCAAAGGTGGGGCATTGACTTGTTGGGTCCATTACCACCGGCCCAAGGGAATCTAAAATATGTTATAGTAGCTGTAGAGTATTTTTCTAAGTGGATTGAGGCGAAGCCATTAGCCACAATAACTTCGGCCACTGTCCAAAAGTTTTTCTGGCAGAACATTGTCTGTCGCTTCGGAGTACCGAAGGCCATCACTGTAGATAATGGAGCGCAGTTCGACTCCGAAGTTTTCAGAAATTTCTGTGATCAAATTGGAACGAAGATCCATTTTGCATCAGTCAGGCATCCGGAGTCGAATGGGCTTGTTGAAAGGGCCAACGGCATCATAATGACAGGAATAATGAAGCTAATCTTTAACCAACCAAGGGGAAAGTGGCCAGATCAGTTGACCAAAGTGGTGTGGAGCCACAATACAACAACATCAAGGTCTACAGGCTTTACCCCATTCAAGTTATTATTCGGTGACGAAGCAATAACTCCAGAAGAAGCTAAAGCTGGATCAATAAGAGTGGTAGCTTCGGTAGAACCAGGTGCCGAAGATACTTGTCTTGTGGAAAAAGATGCCCTAGAAGGGATCAGGCTTCAGGCCGTGGAGAATATCAATAAATATCAAGCTGAAACAATCAAATGGCGAGATAGAAAGGTCCGGCTAAAAAATATTGAGCCAGGGCATTTGGTGCTTCGGAGAGTGGCCAACCCAGATACAGTGGGCAAGTTACAATTGAAATGGGAAGGGCCTTTCTTAGTAGCATCTTCGTCAAGGCCTGGTTCGTACAGACTGAAGGACATGGATGGCAATGAAATTCCAAGATCTTGGAATGCGGATGAGCTTCGGCGATTTTATGTATAACTCGATGTAATTTTGTATGTTTTTTCTTTTCTTTTTCATGGCACCCTTTTCCTTTCTAAAGGGGGAGAAAGGTTTTTAATGGGGCCATCATATGTAATTTTCCTTTTTAGTTTTATAAGAGCAAAATCCCCCAAAGAATGTAAATGTAAAAGCTGAGAGCGCACCATCGAGTGCCGAAACTGAAAAAGAGAAAAAGCTCCGAAGACGTCCCTAAGGGGATGCGGAGCTCACAGCGAAAAGTCAACGCTGATTCCGCCGAAAGTAAAAGGCGAAGAAGCTCAAAAGACGTTCCTAAGGGAATGCAGAGCTTATACCGCCTAAGTAAAAGGCGAAGAAGCTCCAAAGACGTCCCTAAGGGGATGCAGAGCTTACAGCGAAAAGTCAACGCTGATACTGCCTAAGTAAAAGGCAAAGATGCTCCAAAGTCGTTCCTAAGGGAATGCAGAGCTGATGTGTGGTTGGTTCTAAAGAAGTAATGGTTGAGAATGTGGCTTCGGACATACGCTTCGGACATTCATTCGCACATTACATTACATCATGGCATTTGCATGCATAAACATTCATTCATAGCATTTGTGTTCCTAAGTGGTTGCTTCGGCAAAAAGAAAAGCTTCGGAGAAGTGGTTTTTTATGATTTGTTATGCTATGTTGTGTACAAAAAAGAGAAGCTTCGGTAAAAAGAAGAATTGCTTTTATGCTTTGTTGTATACAAAAGAGAAAAGCTTCGTTACTCGGCAAAAAGAAGAATTGCTTTTATGCTTTGTTGTATACAAAAGAGAAAAGCTTCGTTACTCGGCAAAAAGAAGAATTGCTTTTATGCTTCGTTGTGTACGAAAAGAAGGGAAGGTGTTTTTTCGCCTTCGGCTCAAAATACTGATTTCGTCCACATCAAAGCGCCTCAATCGAAGGGTAAGAATATATTACAAGGTATGTACAAAGTTCCTTGAGAACAGTTTAAATGTATTTACAAAAGTTGTTACAAAAGTATCCTAAGTTTTTATCCTATAGTACATTTCTACTAATCTTCATTAAGCTTCAGCTTCGGCGACAGCTTCGGCGATATAACTTAAGCATCATCTTCACCTTCGTCATCCTACATAAATCAAGGAATCGTAAGTAAAAATCAAGTGCAAAGGAAAAGGTAAGTACGAAGTATCATTTCTTACTGGTTCAAGATGACTTCGTGCTTCGTCTCCAGCCTTCTCCCGCCCGCCTTTTGTCCATATCATTTTTATAAATCTATTTGAGATGCTTCGGGCGAGGTCAGGTATATCATCCAGGATTGATGGAGATAGGGTGAAGTTGGGCCTGTTGACAATCTTTCCATGCTCGCAACCGGCCCTCAGGAATGCAGCAGCGGTACCCCGAGAAGCTACCCAGGCATAGAAGTCGCCGTGCCCGGCTATAACTTCGTCAAGTTCTTCGATTTCGGCTTCGATATGATCGAAGGCCTGTGGTAAATTTTCCGCTGAAGGGTTAAATTTCCCGCTGCTGGCTCCAACAGAGTAAAATATCTTTTTTAATCGTCCAATACAATTGTTGCTAAATTTTAAGCATTTGTCTTGAAGGCTTGCTAACGATTTCTTCAACTCTGAACTGGTCTGGACTTCGGCTTTAAGTTTCGAATTAAGCTCCAGCTTCTCCTGATTGAATTGTTCTGATTGACTGATAAGCTTCGAATTCAATTCTGATACCTTAGCCTCAGTCTCTGCCAGCAGGCCTTCGGCGGATTGGAGCTCGAAGTCTTTCTTTTCAATGATAGCTGATTGTTCTTTTATCTTGCTCTCTAAATTTTCGATTATAGCTTCGTGTTTTTTGTCTTCCAAGTCTTGTTGCATCTTCAGAGCTTTGCTCAGTAGCATGCTCTGTACAGAAACAACTTACGTTAGTAGTATTTTCATTATTAACAGCAATAAAAACCAGAGAAAAGGTTGTTTACCTTGAAGTTGGAGTAAAATAAGCTGCCGACGATATGTTGTCGTCGGTAGCGGCTGATGTCTGTCTCTAGCTTCGGAAAACCGATACTCTTTGATAGAGTACCGATTACCTTAGCTCCAGCTTGGTCTCGAATGCAACCCAATTTTTCGTCATCAATGCCTCCAAATAGAAGGGCTCCTGGCTTGTAGCCGCAAGATTTGGCATAGTCCTTGAGTTCTTCTATTTCGTCCTTCGTCAGTTTCTGCCCAACTAAATTCTGGAAAGAGTAGGCTTCGTCGTCCGAAGTGTCTTCGGCTATTTCTTTTCCTTTCTCAGGCACTGTGGCCATGGTTTTTTCAGTAGTAGCACCAGCTTCTTCTGCAGCTATGTCTTCCAAAATCTTGTTAATGTCCTCAATGGTAGTTTCTAAGTTTGTATCTTCGGCTGTAGCGGCTTCGGTAGCCGCGACCTCCGAAGGTGCGCCTTCGGCGATTGCTGTACCTTCAGCAGCTGCGGTTTTCTGAATTGACGCCCTAGGCGGCGTCTTGTCGATAACTTCAGTTACCGCAATAATTCTTTGCCGCTTGGGTTTGTTTATCTTCGTTTGATCCGGCTCGTCCACCTTTTGAAAAAGCTTCGTCAGTTGGAGCCCTAATGGACTTAGCTTCATGGGCATGGGTTCAGTCATTACCTTTAAAATTTCCTCCACGTCGCTGGTAGAAGGCGGTGTGGGGGTCCCCTCTTCTTCGGGTGATTTGCGCTTCGGAGTAGATACTTTTCTTTTCTTGGGAATTTTCTTCTCCTTTGCTGGTCTTTCTTCATCCCTGATCAGAGTTTCGGCTACTCTTTTTCTTTTATGGCCCTCGGCACCCTTGTTCAACTGCTCATAGTCTGGGTACTCGAAGCCCAGGGCATCAAGCACTCGGTTCAGCCTTCGCTTCGGTCGGGCACCGAAGGCCGCTGTCATTAGTTGATCCTCTTTTTTGGAGTAGTTCCCCAGGATTTCATTGCACATCACCTCAACTGTGTCTAACCACTCTTTGCAGGGTTTTTTGAAGTACTTCTTAAACTTGAAGTGATAAGGAAGCCGGACAAGCTCCCCCTTCTTTTTCTCTCCCTCCAGCTTCGGCATTTCCCACTCTTTTAGAGTAGGGAAAACTCTGAATGCCAAGAACTCCTGAACTAGATCCCTGGTGCCAATATGTTCTGAAATAATTTCAAATTCACCCAGAGCAGCCCAGGTGGGACCTTCTAGATCGCCGATGTGGCATCGTGGCCTTGTCTCTCCGAAGATTAAATCCAGAGGGCTTTGTACCAATTTTTCTTTGTCTTCGTCAACTTTTACATAAAACCACTCAGATTTCCAGCCTGCTGGCCATTTGCTTCGGTAGCTGATGACAGGACACTTTGTTGTCTTCCGGTAGGCAAAATTATAGCAACCGAAATTATCATGTAGCCCATCTTTTCTGGCCTTTGTTTGGTAATGTAATTCGTGAACTCGGCAGAAGCTGTCGGCAAACGGTTCCACAGCTTGGCTTCGGAGGGCCCAGATATAAACATTGAGCCTAACGATGGCGTTAGGAGTCAATTGATGAAAGTAGATACCAAACCTCTTCAGTATCTCCGCAATAATATTGTGAAGAGGGAATCTAAGCCCAGCCTTTAAAAAGCTCTTGAAGATAACAATCTCATCCTTCCCTGGCTTCGGGGTGGTTTCTTCTCCCCCGAAGCGGAGTAGCTTCTTCTGATCTTCATTGAAATAACCTGCTTTCACCATCTTCGAAAGATCAGCTTTTGAAACACTAGATTTCCCAAAATCCAGGTGACTGGGCTTGCTGGGCATAGCAATGCGGTAGTCATCTTCGGGGTCAGTCCCTTCAATGTTTTCTTCTTCTTCTTCGGCAGTTGTTGGGTTTGCTTCAGCAGCAGGCATTTCTTCCGCAGTCAGTAGACCGGAACGCTGCATCGCTTCGGAGATGGGCACAGTGTCCGAACCTTCGGCTTCGTCTCCCTCACGTACAACTTTGGCAGTAGATCGCACTCTCGCCATTTGATTCTGAGTTTGGGGAAGTCAGAAACTTTTTTCCTTTTTCTTTTCTCCGAAGCTCTTCTTTCTGACGAAGCAGACGTCGAGATGGACCTTCGTTCGATTCTGAGACTCAAGCTTCGGCTATGGTGGAAAATTTTGGCAGCAAAATAGTGCAAATAGCAATGAATGCTGTGGTAACTTCACACCTACCCGTTTGTTTATATAGTGCTGCAGGTAAGAAGGCGAAGCGGCAGGATTTTTGCACCACGCGGGCAGTCACTTGTACTCGCTGTGCAGTGGACCGCAAAGGTCAAACAGTAACTCTGCAAGGTGGGCCTGGCACGCGCTCGGAAGCCGGATCGTTTCTCCGCAACGAGCTCAGGGAAGGTGTTTTTTGGACCTTCGGCTTCCCGAAGCTGAAGAGGCTTTTTTCACGGGTCAAGCTCGTTACGAAAAATGATCTAGCACCGCGAAAGGGGCTACTGTTGGGGTCGTGCTTCGGTGCGCCGAAGGTCTCACACGTAGAAGCAGCTTCGGCTGAAGTCGTCTCCAAGAGATGGCCGAAGGTTCCTTTTCATGGAGCTTCGGCGTTTCAAACCGACATAGAGATAGAATGACCTTTTTATACATATAGGTCTGAGTCAATGTTGTAAACTTTTGTAAGGGGCATAATTGTAATTTGTCACAGGCTGCGACCTGTGCCTATAAATAGATGAACAGTACCTCTGTACTGTTCACGCGAACCTGTTATTTGCCTTCGCATCACACTTGTACTCTCGCCTTCCTCAGGACCGAAGGTACACTTGTAATTTGAAATCATTTATATTCGTTCATGTTAGTAAAAATGGAAATGATTCTATGTTATCATTTAAATGTCTATTTTATACATCATGATTTATACGAATACTTCATCCTTCATTATTATGTTTACGAAGGTACGTCCTTCGTAACCTTCGTCCGAAGTCCCTTATATTCCGAAAGGATATAATGTGATGAAGGACGAAGGACCTTAATATTTAACATTTCCTGTGTTGCCTTGTTCTTAACTCTTAGCACTTGAGAACAAGCCCCCAACAGCGACGTTGTATTTGATGAGACTAATGGCTCTCCAAGAGAGCAAGTTGTTGATCTTGATGATGTAGATGAAGAAGACGTTCCAACGGCCGCGATACGCACCATGGCGATTGGAGATGTACGGCCTCAGGAACAATTGGAGCAAGATCAACCGTCTTCCTCAACTATGGTGCATCCCCCAACCCAAGATGACGAACAGGTACCTCAAGTGGAGGCGCTTGATCAAGGGGGAGCACAGGATGATCAAGTTGAAGAGGAAGAAGCACCTCAGGCACCTCCAACCCAAGTTCGAGCGACGATCCAAAGGGATCATCCCATCGACCAAATTTTGGGTGATATTAGCAAGGGAGTAACTACTCGTTCAAGATTAGTTAATTTTTGTGAACATTACTCTTTTGTCTCTTCTATTGAGCCTTTCAGGGTAGAAGAGGCCTTGCTAGATCCGGACTGGGTGTTGGCTATGCAGGAGGAACTCAACAACTTCAAGCGCAATGAAGTTTGGACACTGGTGCCTCGCCCCAAGCAAAATGTTGTGGGAACCAAGTGGGTGTTCCACAACAAACAGGACGAGCACGGGGTGGTGACAAGGAACAAGGCTCGACTTGTGGCAAAAGGTTATGCCCAAGTCGCAGGTTTGGACTTTGAGGAGACTTTTGCTCCTGTGGCTAGGCTAGAATCAATTCGTATCTTGCTAGCATATGCCGCTCATCATTCTTTCAGGTTGTACCAAATGGATGTGAAGAGCGCTTTCCTCAACGGGCCGATCAAAGAGGAGGTGTACGTGGAGCAACCCCCTGGCTTCGAGGATGAACGGTACCCCGACCACGTGTGTAAGCTCTCTAAGGCGCTCTATGGACTTAAGCAAGCCCCAAGAGCATGGTATGAATGCCTTAGAGACTTTTTAATTTCTAATGCTTTCAAGGTTGGGAAAGTCGATCCAACTCTGTTTACTAAGACTTGCGATGGTGATCTTTTTGTGTGCCAAATTTATGTCGATGACATAATATTTGGTTCTACTAATCAAAAGTCTTGTGAAGAGTTTAGCAGGGTGATGACGTAGAAATTCGAGATGTCGATGATGGGCGAGTTGAACTACTTCCTTGGGTTCCAAGTGAAGCAACTCAAGGACAGCACCTTCATCTCCCAAACAAAGTACACGCAAGATTTGTTAAAGCGGTTTGGGATGAAGGACGCCAAGCCCGCAAAGACGCCGATGGGAACTGACGGACACACCGACCTCAACAAAGGAGGTAAGTCCGTTGATCAAAAAGCATACCGGTCCATGATAGGTTCTTTGCTTTATTTATGTGCTAGTAGACCGGATATTATGCTTAGCGTATGCATGTGTGCTAGATTTCAATCCGATCCTAAGGAGTGTCACTTAGTGGCTGTGAAGCGAATTCTTCGATATTTAGTCGCTACGCCTTGCTTCGGGATCTGGTATCCAAAGGGGTCTAACTTTGACTTGATTGGGTACTCAGATTCCAACTATGCTGGATGTAAGGTCGATAGGAAGAGTACATCGGGGACGTGCCAATTCTTAGGAAGGTCCCTGGTGTCGTGGAACTCTAAGAAACAAACTTCCGTTGCCCTATCCACCGCTGAGGCCGAGTACGTTGCCACAGGACAGTGTTGCGCGCAACTACTTTGGATGAGGCAAACCCTCTGGGACTTTGGCTACAATCTGAGCAAAGTCCCACTCCTATGTGATAATGAGAGTGCTATCCGAATAGCGGAAAATCCTGTTGAGCACAGCCGCACAAAGCACATTGACATCCGGCATCACTTTTTGAGAGACCACCAGCAAAAGGGAGATATCGAAGTGTTTCATGTTAGCACCGAGAACCAGCTAGCCGATATCTTCACTAAGCCTTTAGATGAAAAGACCTTTTGCAGGCTGCAAAGTGAGCTAAATATCCTAGATTCGCGGAACTTGGATTGAATTGTAGCATACATGTGTTTATGCCTTTGATCATGTTCCTCTGCATTTTGTTGCTTACTTGTGGTGCTCAAGTTGTATAATCAATCCCCGGACCTCACAAGTCCTTGTGCAAGTGATGCACATATTTAGGGGGAGTTGTGGTACAACTTGACCCTTTGAGACTAACCGTTTGCTTGAGTTTGCTTGAATTTAGTCTCAAAGGAAGTTTGAAAGGGAAATGGTGGACTTGGACCATGAAAGACTTCCACTGCACTCCGATGAGAGGGTAACTTATTCCAAGTTCATCTCATGTACTCTTATTGCCATGTGTTCTCATTTGAAGATTTTGGTAAAGCAATGGGGTTAAAGGGCCAAGATTGATCCCGTTTTGGTGCTTGATGCCAAAGGGGGAGAAAATAAAGGCCAAAGCAATAAATGGATCAGCTACCACTTGAGAGATTTTGAAAATAGTAGAATAGAGTTTTTGGTTTGTCAAAACTCTTTTATTGTCTCTCTTGTCAAAAGTTGGCTTCTTGTGGGGAGAAGTGTTGATTATGGGAAAAAGGGGAGTTTTTGAAATCTTGAATCAATTTCTCTTGGAATGACTCTCTTTATGTCTTAACATGTGTGTTTGACTTAGAGATAGAAATTTGAGTTTGATTTGCAAAAACAAACCAAGTGGTGGCAAAGAGTGATCCATATATGTCAAATTTGAATCAAAACAATTTGAGTTCTTATTTGAATTGATTTTGTATTTGTTCTACTTGCTTTATATTGTGTTGGCATAAATCACCAAAAAGGGGGAGATTGAAAGGGAAATGTGCCCTTGGGCCATTTCTAAGTATTTTGGTGATTTAGTGTCCAACACAAGTGCATAAGTGTAAAATGGTGGACAAAGTACGAATCAAGGATAAAGGTATGTTTCTCAGAATTAGTACACTGTTTTAGAGACTAATGTATTGTGTCTAAGTGCTGGAAACAGGAAAAATCCAATTGGAAATGTCTTGGCTCGAGCAGCCAAGAATCTGCTCAGTCTGGGAGCACCGGACTGTCCGGTGGTGCACCGGACAGTGTCCGGTGCGCCAGGTTGGCTCGAGCAAAGTGGCTGCTCTCGGGACTTCGACGGCGGTGTACGGCTATAATTCACCGGACTGTCCGGTGGTGCACCGGACTGTCCGGTGGGCCGTTCACAGGCGAACTCGTCGCTCTCGGGAATTCATCGGCGACGTACGGTTATAATTCACCGGACTGTCCGGTGAGCCAACGGTCGGTAGGGCCAACGGTCGGCCGCGCGATCTACGTGGGACACGTGGCCGAGCCAACGGCTAGTAGGAGGCACCGGATTGTCCGGTGTGCACCGGACATGTCCGGTGCGCCAACGGCTCTCAGGCTGCCAACGGTCGACTGCGCCATTTTTGGAAGGAAATCGGGCACCGGACAGTGTCCGATGTGCACCGGACTGTCCGGTGCCCCAGTCGACAGAAGGCAAGATCAGCCTTCCTAGATTGCTCTCAACGGCTCCTAGCTGCCTTGGGGCTATAAAAGGGACCCCTAGGCGCATGGAGGAGCACACCAAGCATTCCTACAACATTCCTAAGCACCAAGACATCGATTCCGCGTCATTGATTCTTTGCGATAGCAATTAGAGCTCTAGTTGAGTGGTGAACTCATTGAGTTGTGTTGTGAGCTCTCGTTGCGATTTGTGTGCGTGGTGTTGCTGTGATTTCTTGTCTTGAGTGCGTTGCTAATCCCTCCCTTGCTCTGTGCTTCTTTGTGAACTTCAAGTGTAAGGGCGAGAGGCTCCAAGTTGTGGAGATTCCTCGCAAACGGGATTGAGAAAAAGCAAGCAAAACACCGTGGTATTCAAGTGGGTCTTTGGACCGCTTGAGAGGGGTTGATTGCAACCCTCGTCCGTTGGGACGCCACAACGTGGAGTAGGCAAGCGTTGGTCTTGGCCGAACCACGGGATAACCACCGTGCCATCTCTGTGATTGATTTCTTGTGGTTATTGTGTTTTGACTCCTCTCTAGCCACTTGGCAATTATTGTGCTAACACTTAACCAAGTTTTTGTGGCTTAAGTTTTAAGTTTTACAGGATCACCTATTCACCCCCCCCCTCTAGGTGCTCTCAAGAGTGCCAAACTATATGTGTGCAAAGGGAAGTTTGAGCAATTTATTATGAAAGAAGATGAGAGTGTATCCGATATGTTCAATCGGTTAAATGAGATAGTAAATGAACTCAAGGGACTTGGTTTTAATGTACCGGATGTGGACTTCACTCACAAGTTTCTTAGATCACTTCCGGAGAAATATGAGACCATTGTGACAATGCTAGTAAGGAGTGATCTATCTACAACTTCTCCAACCGAAGTATTGGGAGAAATTCTCACTCAAGACATATTTAAGAAGTCACAAGCCGATGCTTTAAGTTTGGCAAAGAAGGTGAAAAATGAATCAATTGCACTCAAAGCTAAGGCCTCAAAGGAAATTGAAAAGGAAGATAGTAATGATGAAGAAAATGAAAGTGAGAGTGATGGTGACATGGCTCTATTTGTAAGGAAATTCAACAAATTCATGAAGATGAAGAGAGGTCAACCTAGAAGAGGTCAAACATCTAGAAGAAATGCTTTCAATGATAGAAAGTGTTTTGAGTGTGGGGAACCCGGTCACATTGCCATGAATTGCCCAAGCAAGAAGAAGAAGGGCAAAGATGAAAGTGACAAGAAGAAAAAGAAATACTATAACAAGAAGAAAGATGGCAAAGCCTATTTAGTTGAATGGGACTCGGATGATAGCTCGGATGATGATGATGATGACACCTCATCCAAGCTTAATGCCGGAATTGCCATCAAGGAAGCTCCGTCACTCTTCTCATCTCCCCATTGTCTCATGGCAAAGGGAGATGCTAAGGTAAAAATCATCACCGATTTAAATGATATAAAAGATGATGATGATATTGATGATGTTGATGATGATGGCTATTCATATGATGATCTTGTTAGAATGTTAGGTGAGGCCGATGACTACATGCACAAAGAAAAAGAAAAATTTAAGACCTTGAAGGAATTATATAAAAACCTCCAAGTGTCTTTTGAGGAGCTCAAGACCTCTCACAATGACCTAAAAGAAAATTGTGAGAAGCTTGCGGATGCTCAAAAATCATCTATTGTGCATGAAGTTGAGGTGGTCACTAAGGATGTTGGAGTCACTTGTGACTTACTTGATAGTCTTACAAGTGAACCACTACCTACTAACTCTATTTGTGATAAATGCAAAATTTCTCTCAATGATAACATTGCTCTTGATGAATCAAAAATTATTGTTGAGAATGAAGTGTTAGTAGATAGAGTAAACACTCTAACTCATGACCTAGAAAAGGCATATGGTGGTAAGGCTAAATTGGATTTCATATTGGGAAGTCAACGATGCTCTCTTAACCGTGAAGGTCTTGGATATGTTCCCAAGAAAGGAAAGAATGCTTTTGTAAAGCAAAAGACATTGTTTGTGAAAGAATGTGACAAAGTGTGTTACAAATGTTACAAAAAGGGACATGTTAAGAAAAATTGTCCCATGTTCAAAAATGTATCCTCCACTTGTTTTGAGCATTGTTATGTTCTTTCTCATAATGCAAAAGGTGTTCATGCTAAATTTGTTGGTACTTCAATTGTTGGAAACAAAAAGAAAGCTATTTGGGTGCCAAAGACCTTGGTCACTAACATCCGAGGACCCAAGCAAGTTTGGGTACCTAAAAGAGATTGATTTTCCTTTGTAGGTAAATTACAAGGCGGGAGGGAATCATTGGGTGTTAGATAGTGGATGCACTCAACACATGACCGGAGATTTGAAAATGTTTACCCAAATGAGTGAGGAAGATTGCTCAAATTATGATAGTATCACATTTGGAGATAATCGCAAAGGAAAGGTTAAAGGCTTGGGTAAAATTGCTATCTCAAATGATCATTCTATATCAAATGTGCTCTTGGTTGAGTCTTTGAATTTTAATTTACTTTCCGTAGCTCAATTATGTGATTTAGGATTTTGTTGCAATTTCACGGTTGAAAATGTTATTATCTCTAGTGTTGATGGTAGCAATCTTAAGTTTAAAGGTTTTAGACATGAAAATCTTTATCTTGTTGATTTCTCATCTAATGAGGCAAAGCTCACAACTTGCCTATTCTCAAAAGCTTCACTAGGTTGGTTATGGCATAGAAGACTTGGTCATGTTGGAATGAAGCAACTCAATCGGTTAACCAAGCATGACTTAGTTCGTGGCTTAAAAGATGTGAAGTTTGAGAAGAACAAATTGTGTAGCTCTTGTCAAGCCGGGAAGCAAGTGGCAAACACTCATCCAAATAAAAGTCAAATGTCCTCTCATCGACCTTTGGAATTACTTCACATGGATTTATTTGGGCCCACATCTTTTGTAAGTATTGGTGGTAATTCTTATTGTCTTGTGATTGTGGATGACTATTCAAGATTTACTTGGGTTTATTTCCTTCGAGGCAAATCTAATGTGTTTGAAACATTCAAGTCATTTGCTATATTGGCTCAAAATCAATTTGATTTCGACATCAAAAAGTTTAGAAGTGATAATGGGTCGGAATTCAAAAATGCAAGAATTGATGAATATTGTGATGACAAGGGTATTAAACATGAATTCTCTTCCAAATATACCCCGGAACAAAACGGTATTGTTGAAAGAAAGAATAGAACTCTCATTGATATGGCTAGGTCTATGTTAGCGGAATATAGTATATCGGATTCTTATTGGGCCGAGGCAATAAATACCGCTTGTCATTCATCAAATATACTATATTGTCACAAGCTTTTGAAGAAAACTCTATATGAATTGCTCATTGGTAGAAAGCCAAATATCTCATATTTTAGGGTATTCGGTTGCAAATGTTATATTTTGAGAAAGGGAAGCCGACTTTCTAAATTTGAGAAGAAATGTGATGAGGGTTTTCTTCTTGGATATTCATCAAATAGTAAAGCTTATAGAGTCTTCAACAAAACTCATGGTATTATTGAAGAAGCATATGATGTTGAATTCGATGAAACAAATGGGTCTCAAGATGAGAGTGATAATCTCGATGATGTTGGGGGAACTCAATTGATAAATGCAATGAAAACAATGGCCATTGGTGAAATAAAACCAAAGGAAGATGATGATGAAAATAGTGTGGTTGTCATTCCTTCATCCTCAACTCTAAATGAGGAAGATCACCAAAGCCAACAACATGATGAAACCATGGATACTCATGATCAAGGTACTTCAAGACTTTCGGTTCCTCCTAATGCTTCAACTAGCAATTATCAAACGGTATCAAGAATTCATCATTCCATTGTGAAGGATCACCCGGTTGATCAAATTGTGGGTGATATTAGTAAGGGTGTTCAAACTCGCTCTCGCATAGCTTCGTTTTGTGAACATTTCTCTTTTGTATCTTGTATGGAACCTAACCGTGTAGATGAAGCTCTACTTGATGTTGATTGGGTGAATGCAATGCATGAAGAATTAAATAACTTCGCTCGAAATGAAGTTTGGGAGCTTGTTGAGAGACCAAAGAACCACAATGTTATTGGTACAAAATGGGTGTTTCGCAACAAGCACAATGAAGATGGTGTGGTAGTAAGAAACAAGGCAAGATTAGTTGCACAAGGATATACTCAAATTGAGGGATTGGATTTTGGGGAGACATTTGCTCCCGTGGCAAGATTAGAAGCAATCCGGATTCTTCTTGCTTATGCTTGTGCACATAATATCAAGCTCTACCAAATGGATGTAAAGAGTGCTTTTCTAAATGGTAAGATTAGTGAACTAGTGTATGTTGAACAACCTCCCGGTTTTGAGGACCCCAAAAGACCTAACCATGTGTTCAAGCTTTCTAAAGCTCTTTATGGGCTTAAGCAAGCTCCACGTGCGTGGTATGAAAGGCTTAGGGATTTCTTGCTTTCCAAAGACTTCAAAATTGGGAAGGTTGACACTACTCTATTCACTAAAAGAATTGGCAAAGACTTATTTGTTTGTCAAATCTATGTTGATGATATTATTTTTGGATCTACTAATGAATTATTTTGTGAGGAATTCGGAAAAATGATGTCAAAAGAATTTAAAATGTCTATGATAGGAGAATTGAGCTTCTTTCTTGGCCTTCAAATCAAACAATTGAAAGATGGAATTTTTATAAGTCAATCAAAATATTTGAAGGACATGCTCAAGAAGTTTGGTTTAGAAAATGCAAAGCCTATCAAGACTCCAATGGCAACAAATGGTCATCTAGACTTAGATGGAGGTACTATGGTTGATCAAAAACTTTATCGTTCAATAATTGGTAGTTTGCTTTATATTACCGCATCTAGGCCCAATGTTATGTTTAGTGTATGCATGTGTGCTCGATTTCAAGCTTCACCTAGGGAGATTCACTTGAAAGCCGCTAAAAGAATTCTAAGATATTTGAAGTACACTCCCAATATTGGTCTATGGTATCCCAAAGGTGCTCAATTTGAATTAATTGGATATTCAGATTCGGACTATGCGGGGTGCAAAGTTGATAGAAAAAGCACCTCCGGTTGTTGTCAATTTCTTGGTAGATCTCTTGTTTCATGGTCTTCTAAAAAACAAAATTCAGTTGCTCTCTCTACCGCCGAAGCGGAATACATATCGGCCGGAAATTGTTGTGCTCAACTATTATGGATGAAACAAACCTTATTGGATTATGGAATTATTTTCAAGAATGTGCCTCTCATGTGTGATAATGAGAGTGCGGTAAAATTGGCTACCAATCCGGTCCAACACTCAAGAACTAAGCATATTGATATACGGCATCACTTCCTAAGAGATCATGTTGGCAAGGGAGATATCTCTATTTATTCCATTGGCACGGATGATCAATTAGCAGATATTTTTACAAAGCCTTTAGATGAAACAAGATTTTGTTCTCTAAGAAGTGAAATGAATGCGATCGATCTCTCAAATGTGGCTTGAAGTTGATCACGCATGTGTCGTGTTGCATATCGGTTCTACATATGCTTTTATGCCTTTTATTTGATATTATTGATGCATTTTTCATTCTAAATTGCTCTAGATAGTTTAATGCAAAAATTTGCATAACTCAATTACATAATATGAATATGCATGCATACTAACTCTTGGATAGGTCGAAATGTCCATATATGAGCACCAAATCGGATTTGAAATTCAAAATCAGAAAGTGGACAGATATTAGAAAACTGAGTATCAGGCCGCGGACCGTCTGCCCATGGATCGCAGACCGTCCGCAGAATCAGGAACTGGACAGTCCGATCAGCAATGCAGACCGTCTGAATTCATCAGGGCGCGGACCGTCCGCCGCCCCTGCGCGGACCGTCCGCGACAGGCAGTAAAAACGGACAGAGGCCGCAGACTTGTCATTTGTGTTACTTGCTCCTTCTCTCTTGCTCTCCACTCGTCAAATAGTCTCCTTTGTCGATTGTGCACGGACATAGAAGTGACGCTGCGCACGGACAGTCCGACAGCTTGTGGCAACGTTCGATCAACATGTCTTCATCACGGTATTTCATAAATCTTGTGGATTTCATCAAATTTCTTCAAGTTTTGAGATTATTTGGGTTTCCTCTCTGATCTGAAATTAAGCAGTAGTTTTACAAATCTGATTGGTGGGATTGTTGGTATTACTCACTATGAATGCTGTGCAAAATTTTGAACTCGGTTGGATGAGTATTCACTGAAAAATCATCGATTCAATGTTGTGGCGACTAGGGTTCTCGAGAATCGCCCCTGGTCGGTCGCGGACCGTTCGCCCGGTGGGCGCGGACCGTCCGGACCTCTGGCGCGGACAGTCCGGCCCCCTAAAGCGGACCGTCCGGACCCTGGCAGAGCAATTCAGTTCTACTCATTTTTATGGTGGTGATTGGTATCAATTATTCATCTATGGCTGTCTGTCACGTTATTGTAGTGGTTTGGGTGGTCTCCGCAAGAAGCTTGCAGGTCGCTTCAAATCAAAGCGTTCTCGTGGAGATGATGCTGACTATACACCGACCACTGATTCAGAGGCCCAATCCTTAGCTGGGGGCACTGAATCTATGGATACTGAAGACTTTCCCCATGTCCATCCTGATTATCCCATTGACATCTCTGGATGGACCTATCCAAAGCGAAGGTTTTCTATGGCTGAGTACTGCTCAAGGCGGACTGTGAACCAGTACACTCTGCCATCTGACACCAATATTCAATTTTTCCACACTCAGCTGCAGTTTGATGTTTTTTGGGGCACCTTGGTGGATACAAATTTTCATAAGCATCAGGTGATTGATTGGTCCTTCTTACTAAGTCAATCAGTAATGGAGGGTCTGATCCCTAAGTTTGAAACGTGTGGACTTTATCAGTTTATGGGGCAACACACAGACTTCAATGAAATGGCTGTTAAGCAATTCCTGGCTACCTCAGAGATTGATATAGAAGAAGAATCTATCACTTGGATGACTGGCTTCAAGCGCTATTCTGCCTCTTTTGCTAACTTCGCCACTGCCAACAGTCTGGATTATGGCACCATCTCTGCTGGGTTGGATCTCTATACTGAGGATAATTTTGAGGATTTTGTGCAATTCTATGAGCCAGCCAGGCTAGGAATACCCAGGAGGTTTGGAGAGACAGCAGGACTCAGGCATCATCCTGCTGTAATCAACAAGATTGCCAGAGTCACCATTCTTCCCAAGAGTGGTGATAAGAGTAAAATACGAGATAAATTCTGGAACATTATCCAGCACATCATGAATGGTGAAGTCATGAGTATTGTTCTTTTCATGATGAGACAACTTAATGATTTGAAAATGGACAAGAATCAAAATTTAGCATATGCTCCTTACATTATGGCTCTCATCAAAGCCAAGACAAGATTTGAGGGCCCCTGCGACATTGTTCACACACCGTTCAGACCTTTTAAGAATGAGATAGGGTTTCTCACCAGGCCACTCACTCCCTTCCCAGATAATGAGGAAGACCCTGGCTATGAGGGTGGAGCAGCTCCTGATGTTGAGGGCGAGCAGATGCCTCCTCCTCCACCTCCTCCTCAGCCTCAGCAATATTGGGAGCCTGGTCCAGGCTACTTTGATCCATATTTTCACACTATGCAGCAGGGGCTTCAGACCCATATTGATACTCGCTTTGAGGGCATGATGACACATGTGGATCACCGCCTAGATGACATGCAGTCTCGCTTTGACAATAACTGGGATGCGCTCAACTCTGAATTTTCTGAGTTTCGTGATCACATTCACACTAATGTCACTGACCCTATCATGACCAGGCTGAATAATATGCAACAGAGTTTTCAAGATAACATGGGCGCTCTCTCCAGCCAGTTTGACAATCTTTCTAGAAATGACAGCATGCATGAAATCAGTCAGAGGCAGCAACAACTCCAGCAAGATTTTGGCCAGTTCTCCTCTCTTTTTGACACATTCAGCACTCACTACTACAACATGCATCCTCCACCAAGTGATCAGTGAGGCTTCTCCTTTGTGGCAATTGATGCCAAAGGGGGAGAGAAGTGATGAGAAGAGAAGTTGTCTTTGTCAGATGTCACATTCAGGGGGAGTTGTTGGTCTATGTGGACATTGAGACCGTGCATTGCATATTTACCTTTTATGTCGCATGCATTAGTTTATGTCTGTAACACCCTGAATTTGGGGGTATAAAATTTCTTTGCTCATATTCACAAATTCAGGTGTTACTTCCCTTTTCTCATCCTTCCCCATTCTTCTCTTTCTCATTTCTATAGGAGAAAAGTGGTTATTTTATTTGTAATTATAGTCTATTAGCTCAAACTCCAAGGGAGTATGAATTGTTGCATCATGTTGAACCCTAGATTTCACTTTTGTTTGGTGCATAATTCTTGGAAAGTCTAGTTTGAGTTTGTGGCTTATTTGGATTTGAATCAAATAGAATAAATAAAAAGAAAAGAGAAAACAAATACCAGAATAAAAGAAAAGGGAAAGAAGCCCAACCCTGCCCCCCTCGTCCTTTCGGCCCAGCCGGCCCAATCCCGCGCGCGCGCCTCTCCCCCCCCCTTCTCTCTCTGCCCTGGCGGGCCCGCCCGTCAGCGCGGCCGCCTTCCCCGCGCCCGCACCCGCTTCCCCTCTCTCTCTGCTCGCGGGCCCGGCCTGTCAGCCCCGTCTTCCCCGCGTAACCGCCGCCCGAGCTGCGCGCTGCCGCGGACTCCGCGCCCACGTCGCGCGTGGAGCTCGCAACCGCCCCACCCCCGGCCACTTGAGCCCAGAACCCCACTCGCCCTCTCTCCCTCCCTCATTTGCGCACCAACAGACCCCTCTCTCACATCCCCCTTGCTGCGCGCACGCCAGAGCGCCGCCGCCACGAACCATCGCCGCCCGAGCCCGTTTCCCCGTCGCCGTTGGAGCTCCGCCGTGCTCTCTGCCACGGTGAGCTTCGCCTCGACGTCCGCAACTCGGGACGCGCCCCAGTTTCCCCTCCCCCTCCCTATTTCCCTCTGCCCGCGCTCACCCGCCGTCCTCCGTGCAGCCGCGGAGGTCCGCCACCGCCGACCCGGGCCGTCGTCGCGCCATTGCCGCCACCGAGGAGCCCCCGGAGTCCGCCTTGAGGTAAGGAACCTCCCCTGCCCTCTCCCTTCCTCTCTATTGCTCTCTGCTGCGCTTAATTCCTCGTCGGAGTTGATTAACGCCACCGCCGAGTCGCTTCACCGTGAACCGCCCCCCTCCGGTGCCCCTGCCCCGACCCAGTCCCCACCGGACGATTCCTCGCGCCCTCCCCAACCTTCCCGGCCGCTCAGGTCGCCCCAAAGACCCGCAGAGCGCCCGCGCCCCTCGTCTCCGGCGAGTTCTCCGCCGCGGAGACGAGCGCCGCCACCTCTGCTAGCCGTAGGAAAGGCCAAGGCCGGCCACCCGACCCCCGCCGTTCATCCCAGATCGGGCGGCCCTGATTCAATTAGCCCGGGCCCAATCCTGGCCGTCCGCCGGAGATCCAACGGCCCAGGGTCGCTTCCCTCACACCCCGCGCCCGCTCTGCCCGCTGGCCCCGCCTGTCAGCCCGCCCGCGCCCGCTCTGCCCGCTGGCCCCGCCTGTCAGCCCGCCCGCGCCCGCTCTGCTCGCTGGCCCCGCCTGTCAGCCGCTCAGGCTGCCGCGCGCTCGCGCGCCCGCCCGCGGATCTAATCCTGTGCGTTAATCTGAGATCCGACGGCCGTAGGAGCCCGATACCCCTTCGCCCGCGCGTTTTCTTAAAGAGACCCCCGGTTTTCTGAAATTTAACCCGCCGTCCCTGGATTCTCACAGTTAGGTCCTCGGACCTTTTATTTAATTCAAAATAAGTGTTTAGGGTATATTTTTAACCCCTAAACTTGTAAAATTCATAACTTTGTCATATGAACTCCAAATTAGGTGTTTCAAATTGCAAAATGCTCATAGTATTTTTGTCTATCTATTTAAACAATGTTTCCCTGCTGTTTCCATGTCCTAATTAATAGTTGATCATTAGGATAGGATTAAGGTTATTGGAACCCTATTTGAGATAAATAGAAGATGGTAGACTTTAATAAAAGTTAGAGCACCTAAGTCTATGGACTTAAGCACCTAAGTTTAGGAACTTAAAACCATGTAATGATTTAACCCCACCACTGACTTAAACCTGATTAGTGGATAATGAATCACTTTGTATAGTCCTCTACCCTAGACCTAGGGAATACTAGAGTACCAATCCTTTTCTATTGTGAACTTGTGATCTCTCTGCTGCATATGTTTGGTATATTGCTTTTGTTTGTTACTTCCCAAGTGCATAGTGTGAATGATTACTTTACGTAGACAACGAGCAGTCTGTGTTTCCCGAGGAAGTTGCAGAGGAAGTCCCTGATCAGCAGTTTGGTGAAGGCAAGTGTCCTCTGTCCCATTATGTCCTATTCATTTATAACTTACTACCCCGCATTACTTACTTGAAACCTAAGGATTGACTAGCTTTACACTTTACTTTATCCTTGATGACCTTATGGGCTGTTATGGTTAGCACTCTGCTATTGCCTTAACTTAATCAATGAACATGATGTGACTATTTATGATACTGTTATCCTGATGATGTTGATGGTCTGGTGATACTCTAGGGGGCTCAGGCTGTTTCCTGAGTACCTCTCCGTAAGGACCTGTTCGTTGAGAGACCACCTGGGATAACAGTGCAACCATGAGGGTGAAATGGGATGCCCTTAGCTAATTAATTAGAGGAACTAGAGGTGTAGTTGCTTAGCCGTCGTGCCGTCAATGGGGTCCAGGCACAGTGCTTGCTCTGCCAAGGCTGAGTGCCGAGGTTCTTTCGTTTTGCTTTTTGTTAGTCACTCTCCTGCGGGGAGGGGTACTGTGTTTATCAAACTGGAGAAACCTAACGGGCAGCTATGATCTCTAGGGAATCTTTGTAAAAGCTACGTAGTGATACCTTACCGGACCACCTAGGTAGTGGTCAATGGGGATTAGCTCTCCCCGGGTAGAAAGGGTATCATGACTCATGGGTAAAGTGTGCGACCTCTGCAGAGGGTAGTGAAACTGATATATCAGCCGTGCTCACGGTTAAGAGCAGCCTTGGGATCCTCTTTGATTAGAGATACAGATGGTTCGAGATTCAAGGATTATGTTATGGTTTTGGTTCGACTATGATGATGTTGTTCCTCGATGAGGAAATGGTTTACGGGTTGGTTAATGCTAAAATCTGGCTTCTACTAATGATAAATACCTGACCAACTAAAAGCAACTGCTTGAGCCTAACCCCACATAAAACTAGTCCACTTCAGCCAAACGGGACATTTGCTGAGTACGTTGATGTGTACTCATCCTTGCTTTACCACAAAACACCAGGTTGTCCGCATTGTAACCACTGCTCAGGAGAAGGCGAAGCCGTGGAAGGAGACTTCCAGGAGTTCCAAGACTACGACGAGTTCTAGGTGTGGGTTGGCGGCAACCCCCAGTCAGCTGCCTGTGAAGGCCCTATCTTTACTGCGTTTCGCTAGCACTTTGATTTAACTGTTAAGTTGATGACTATGTGGATGTCTATGACTCTGGGATGTAATAAGTTAATACTCTTCTATGTTATTATTCGAGCGTTGTGCGATGATGTTCATTTATGTAATCGCTGTGTACGTGAGTTCTGATCCTGGCACGTACATAGTTCGCATTCGGTTTGCCTTCCAAAACCGGGTGTGACATAAGTGGTATCAAAGCCGTGCTGACTGTAGGACCGCTGACCTAGAGTAGCACTGGTCGTACTAAGGACTATTGACCTTCCCTCTCACCTTGACCTCTGATGTTACTTCAAAAGTCGGTCACCTCGACCAACCCTATGTTTTACTACATATATATACTATATTATACCTTGTTAAAATTTTTATCTTATTCTGTCTATGGTTTATTCACTTGTCATATTAGTTCTGCTCTTACTCTTATGCTTACGGTGTCTTTTGTAGATGGCTCGTCTTAGACACACTGCACGTAAGTCGGTGATTCCTTTCCTGCCATCTCGACTTGCGGAGCGTCCTCTGCGCCGCACCGTGTCCGGTCAGTCGAGTCACCTGGAGAGACTGCACCATCGTCTGCGTGAGGAGCAGGAACGCCGGCGCCAGCACAGAGAGCAGCAGGGCTCTTCCTCCCCACCCCAGCAAGAGGTGGAGTCCGTGAGGCCCCGTTCCTCTGTTGCCCAGCTGGAGGCGCCCCCTGCACCACCGCGGGACGCCCCGGCTGTTGGAGGAGCTACTGGAGGAGGTCCTGGAGGAGACCCCGACGATGACGACTCAGACCACAGCACGGAGTCTTATGAGCCGCAGGAGGTGGAAGGATGGGTCGCCCGACCCATCACCCGTGACGCCGCCCGCGGTTGTCACTTCCACGACGCACTCGACACCTTGCTGCGCCAGGCTTTCGACCGGCACACCTGGTCGATCGAGTATCGTTGTGTAGTCTACCAGCACAGTCGCGGGAGGTACCCGGACCGCTGGGAGGCTACCTGCCTAGTTCGCCGTCCGGAGGATGACCTCCGAGGTGCGGAGGCCGTTTCGGAGCACTATTCCATCTCCGAGAGGGACACTGCAGAGGCGGCTATGCAGGATGCAGCACGACGTGCACTCTCTCAGTACTGTTCTTTGTTCGGTGGCGTGGCCGACGGTCTTAACCTACGGTACTACCCCCGTCGCCCTACTGGCAGCACAGAGAGTGTGGTTGTCTCACCTGTTGGTGAGGCTAACCCTATGTTGAGCAGCACAGTCAACCTAGCCGCAGTGCTTAACACTGAGCTGGATCACTCTCTGGATGAGCTAAGCAGGGCTCGAACGGAGATTGTGGAGTTGCGTGCTGAGCTGGCAGAGCGCCATCACCAGGAGGGTGGTTCTCCCGCTCCTGTTGGGACTCAGCACCCATACCGCTCACCGCCACGAGGTCACCACACTTATGGTTCCCCTGCCTGTAAGACCAGGATAGATCTGGATCCTTAGATCGTTAGCGTCGGAGTTTGTAATAATTCTTAAGTCAGATGTCTCAGTCTTAGGTAGTCAGTCTAGTTTGCTTATCAGTTGCTTCCATTTAGTTTAGTTTGCTTATCAGTTGCTTTCATGCTTGTTGTGATGAACTTGTGCTGGATTCGAATCTTTGTAATGACTGTTGCCAACCTGTGGGTTTCCCCTGCAGTTTGGCCTAGCTAGTAATGTTAATGAAGTCAGTTGCTTAGTTGGGAAACCATTTACTTCCACTTTCCTTCTTATCTGAGAAGCTGTGTTGAATCATAATGAGGATCAGTGAAGCTCTTTGTTCACTCAGTGTCATGAAGAATTCTGTATTCTCTTTTATTATGCTGAAGGGTTGTAAGATCAATGCTGATGTATGAATGTCTTCCACAGATGTCTGACAACAGGCGCCGATGCAACAGGCGTGCTCAGCAAGAGCAGCATGACCAGCAGGAGGAACATCAGAGGCTGCCTCCCCCACCACCCCCGATGTCAGTGGAGCAGATGTTCTTGATGCAGACTCAGACAGTGCAGGCCATTGGGCAGACTCTGGCAGCCATGCAGCAGGCTCAACAGCAACCCCAACCCCAATTGCAAGCGCAGATGCCCCAGATGCCACGGGATAAGCATGGTGAGTTCATGAGAGGGCACCCTCCTACCTTCGCCCATTCTGCTGACCCCATGGATGCAGAAGACTGGCTGCGCGCAGTGGAAAGGGAACTGCGCACCACCCAATGTGACGACAGGGAGAAGGTTCTGTATGGTCCCCGCCAGCTAAGGGGAGCAGCCCAGTCCTGGTGGGAGTCCTACCTCGCCACCCATGCTGACCCCGAAGCCATCACCTGGGAAGAATTCAGCGAGAGTTTCCGTAGGTACCATGTGCCGGAGGGACTGATGATCGTGAAGAAGGAGGAGTTTCTGGCTCTGAAGCAGGGACCCCTGTCTGTTAGTGAATACAGAGACAAGTTTCTGCAGTTATCTCGTTATGCACCTGAGGATGTCAACACTGATGCTAAAAGGCAGTACAGGTTCATGAGGGGTTTGGTGGATCCCCTGCATTACCAGCTGATGAATCACACCTTCCCCACCTTCCAGCACCTGATCGATAGGGCAGTTATGACTGAGAAGAAGCGTAAGGATATGGAAGATCGGAAGCGCAAGATGAGTGGACCCCAGACCGGAGGCATTAGCCGTCCACGTTTCTCAGGCAGTTCATCTCAGCAAGGCAGGCCTGGTCACCCACAAGGATATCAGAATCAGAATCAGCGTCCGCATCAGCAGCAGTTTCAGAGGCAGTACCCACAGCAGCAGCAGCAGTATCGTCAGCATAGCCAGCAGGGAGGTAACCAGTATCAGAAGCAGAACAACCAGGCACCTCGCCTTCCTGCCCCAGCAGCAAATCAGAGCAACCAAGCAGCCCCAGCACAAGGAGGAGGCAGAGGATGTTTCCACTGTGGAGAACAAGGCCACTGGGCGATGCAATGCCCGAAGAAGATGGCGCAGCAGCAGACCAACCCCAATGCTCCAACAAGGCAAGGTGTACTGCAGCCGACAGCAGGCAATCGTAGCCAAGCGTACAACCGTGGAAAGGTGAACCACTTGGAGGCCGAAGCGATCCAGGATGCACCAGATGTGGCAGTAGGTATGTTCTCAGTCGAATCTCATCCCACGAAAGTGCTATTTGATACTGGTGCAACTCATTCATTTGTCACTGCAACCTGGGTAGAATTGCATAACATCTCAGTAGAGGCAATGATGCCGCCCATGAGGATTAATTCGGTTGGTGGCAAGGTGCAAACAGATAAAATATGCTCAAATATAAGGGTGGAAATAAGGGGGATAGGATTCCCCAGTGACTTAATAGTAATAGACACCCCTGGGATAGATGTCATCCTAGGGATGAATTGGTTAATGAAGTATGAAGCGAATGTTAGCTGTGACAAGAGGACCGTAACATTGAAGTCCCCGTCAGGAGAAGAGGTAGTGGCCGAGCTAAGGATGCCTAAATCAGCGGAGGGTGTCTGTCACCAGATTTCAGTTGATAGTAAAGAGCCCAACCCGCTCGAGGCTATCAAGGTTGTGTCGGACTTTCCGGACGTATTTCCCGAGGAGCTAACGGGCATGCCACCCGAGAGAAAAGTTGAATTTGCCATAGAGCTTATCCCTGGTACCGCCCCCATTTCCAAAAGAGCCTACCGAGTGTCTGGACCAGAATTGGTGGAACTCAAGAAGCAGATAGATGAGATGTTAGAGAAGGGTTACATCAGACCAAGTACCTCGCCTTGGGCCGCTCCGGTGTTGTTTGTAGAGAAGAAAGATGGTACCAAAAGGATGTGCATAGATTACAGAGCCTTGAATGAAGTCACTGTCAAGAACAAGTACCCCCTGCCAAGGATAGAAGATTTGTTCGACCAGCTCAGAGGTGCCAGCGTATTCTCGAAGATAGATCTGAGGTCAGGCTACCATCAACTCAGAATCCGACCCTCGGACATACCGAAGACAGCATTCATCACCAAGTACGGGTTATATGAATTCACAGTTATGTCCTTTGGTTTGACAAATGCGCCAGCCTTCTTTATGTACCTGATGAACAGTGTGTTCATGGATTATCTGGACAAGTTTGTGGTAGTGTTTATCGATGATATTCTCATATACTCTCAAAGTGAGGAAGATCATGTAGAGCATTTGAAAATGGTATTGCAAAGACTTCGAGAGCATCAGTTGTATGCCAAGCTGGGCAAATGCGAGTTCTGGATTCATGAAGTCTTATTTCTGGGTCACATCATAAACCAAGATGGGTTGGCAGTGGATCCAAAGAAAGTAGCAGATATCCTGAACTGGAAAGCACCAAAGGATGTTCGTGGGATCAAGAGCTTCATTGGAATGGCTGGGTATTACAGGCATTTCATCGAAGGCTTCTCAAAGATTGCTAGACCAATGACAGCGTTACTAGCGAAGAAAGTTGAGTTTAAGTGGACCCAAAAGTGTCAGGAAGCATTTGAAGAACTGAAAAATAGATTGACTACAGCTCCTGTGCTAGTCCTGCCTGATGTTCACAAGTCATTCTCAGTGTATTGCGACGCTTCTTACACCGGATTGGGGTGTGTGCTAATGCAAGAAGGAAGAGTTGTAGCATACTCATCTCGACAGTTGAAGATCCATGAGAAAAATTATCCCACACACGACCTGGAGTTGGCAGCAGTGGTTCATGCTTTAAAGACCTGGAGACATTACCTGTATGGGCAGAAGTGTGACATTTACACAGATCATAAAAGTCTGAAGTACATATTCACCCAGTCAGAGTTAAACATGAGGCAGCGAAGATGGTTGGAATTGATCAAAGACTATGAGTTGGAGATACATTACCATCCAGGCAAAGCCAATGTTGTTGCAGATGCTCTGAGCAGGAAGAGTCAAGTCAATATGTTGGCCATGTGCCCGATGCCATATGAGTTGGCCAAGGAGTTCGACAGACTGAGTCTCGGTTTCCTGAACAGTACGCAAGGAGTAACAGTGGAATTAGAGCCCACCCTAGAGCGGGAGATCAAAGAAGGGCAGAAGGATGATGAAAGCATCAACAAGATCCGGCAGCTGACCTTAGAAGGAAGAGGCAAAGACTTTCGAGAGGATGAAGAGGGGGTAATATGGTTCAAGGACCGATTGTGTGTCCCCGACCTCAAACCTATTCGGGAGCTGATCCTAAAGGAAGCTCATGAGACAGCCTACTCCATACACCCGGGAAGTGAAAAGATGTACCAGGATTTAAAAAGGAGGTTTTGGTGGTATGGCATGAAAAGAGAAATCGCAGAATATGTCGCCATCTGTGATAGCTGTCAAAGAACCAAAGCAGAGCATCAAAGGCCCGCCGGATTGTTGCAGCCATTGCGGATTCCTCAGTGGAAGTGGGATGAGATCGGGATGGATTTTATAGTTGGCCTACCTCGTACCCGGGCCGGTTATGATTCCATTTGGGTGGTTGTGGACCGCTTAACAAAGGTGGCCCATTTCATACCTGTGAAGACAACATACACCGGAGCAACGTTAGCTGAGTTATACATGTCACAGATAGTCTGCCTTCATGGTGTACCGAAGAAGATAGTGTCAGATCGAGGAACGCAGTTCACCTCTCATTTTTGGCAGCAGCTACAAGAAGCTTTGGGCACACATTTGAACTTCAGCTCGGCTTATCATCCACAGACAGACGGTCAGACTGAAAGAACTAACCAGATCCTAGAAGATATGCTGAGAGCCTGTGCGTTGCAAGACAAGTCAGGATGGGACAAAAGGTTACCTTATGCAGAATTCTCCTATAACAATAGTTACCAGGCCAGCTTGAAGATGTCGTCGTTTCAGGCACTCTATGGGCGGAGTTGTAGGACTCCGCTGCATTGGGACCAGCCTGGAGAGAGACAGGTGTTTGGCCCCGACATCCTGCTTGAAGCCGAAGAGAATATCAAAATGGTTCGGGAGAACCTGAAGATAGCCCAGTCAAGACAGCGAAGCTATGCGGACCGAAGGAGAAGAGAACTGAGTTTCGAAGTGGGGGATTACATCTATCTGAAGGTGTCACCTATCAGGGGAGTCAGGAGGTTCGGAGTTAAAGGCAAGCTAGCACCCCGGTACGTCGGACCTTATCAGATTCAAGCAAAACGTGGAGAAGTGGCTTACCAGCTCAACCTACCAGAGAGCTTGTCAGCAGTGCACAATGTGTTCCACGTGTCGCAATTGAAGAAGTGTCTGCGAGTACCAGAAGAACAGTTGCCAGTGGAGGGTTTGGAGGTCCAGGAGGATCTGACATATATAGAGAAGCCAACGCAGATTCTGGAGTTTGCAGACAGAGTCACCCGGAGGAATACCATCAGAATGTGCAAAGTCAGATGGGGTCACCACTCCGAGGAAGAAGCAACCTGGGAACGAGAAGATGATCTGAAGGCCAAATACCCTGAACTCTTTGCTGACCAACCCTGAATCTCGGGGCGAGATTCTTTTAAGGGGGATAGGTTTGTAACACCCTGAATTTGGGGGTATAAAATTTCTTTGCTCATATTCACAAATTCAGGTGTTACTTCCCTTTTCTCATCCTTCCCCAATCTTCTCTTTCTCATTTCTATAGGAGAAAAGTGGTTATTTTATTTGTAATTATAGTCTATTAGCTCAAACTCCAAGGGAGTATGAATTGTTGCATCATGTTGAACCCTAGATTTCACTTTTGTTTGGTGCATAATTCTTGGAAAGTCTAGTTTGAGTTTGTGGCTTATTTGGATTTGAATCAAATATAATAAATAAAAAGAAAAGAGAAAACAAATACCAGAATAAAAGAAAAGGGAAAGAAGCCCAACCCTGCCCCCCCCCTCGGCCTTTCGGCCCAGCCGGCCCAATCCCGCGCGCGCGCCTCTCCCCCCCCTTCTCTCTCTGCCCTGGCGGGCCCGCCCGTCAGCGCGGCCGCCTTCCCCGCGCCCGCACCCGCTTTCCCCTCTCTCTCTTCTCGTGGGCCCGGCCTGTCAGCCTCGTCTTCCCCGCGTAACCGCCGCCCGAGCTGCGCGCTGCCGCAGACTCCGCGCCCACGTCGCGCGTGGAGCTCGCAACCAACCCGCCCCCGGCCACTTGAGCCCAGAACCCCACTCGCCCTCTCTCCCTCCCTCATTTGCGCACCAACAGACCCCTCTCTCACATCCCCCTTGCTGCGCGCACGCCAGAGTGCCGCCGCCACGAACCATCGCCGCCCGAGCCCGTTTCCCCGTCGCCGTTGGAGCTCCGCCGTGCTCTCTGCCACGGTGAGCTTCGCCTCGACGTCCGCAACTCGGGACACGCCCCAGTTTCCCCTCCCCCTCCCTATTTCCCTCTGCCCGCGCTCACCCGCCGTCCTCCGTGCAGCCGCGGAGGTCCGCCACCGCCGACCCGGGCCGTCGTCGCGCCATTGCCGCCACCGAGGAGCCCCCGGAGTCCGCCTTGAGGTAAGGAACCTCCCCTGCCCTCTCCCTTCCTCTCTATTGCTCTCTGCTGCGCTTAATTCCTCGTCGGAGTTGATTAACGCCACCGCCGAGTCGCTTCGCCGTGAACCGCCCCCCTCCGGTGCCCCTGCCCTGACCCAGTCCCCACCGGACGATTCCTCGTGCCCTCCCCAACCTTCCCGGCCGCTCAGGTCGCCCCAAAGACCCGCAGAGCGCCCGCGCCCCTCGTCTCCGGCGAGTTCTCCGCCGCGGAGACGAGCGCCGCCGCCTCTGCTAGCCGTAGGAAAGGCCAAGGCCGGCCACCCGACCCCCGCCGTTCATCCCAGATCGGGCGGCCCTGATTCAATTAGCCCGGGCCCAATCCTGGCCGTCCGCCGGAGATCCAACGGCCCAGGGCCGCTTCCCTCACACCCTGCGCCCGCTCTGCCCGCTGGCCCCGCCTGTCAGCCCGCCCGCGCCCGCTCTGCCCGCTGGCCCCGCCTGTCAGCCCGCCCGCGCCCGCTCTGCTCGCTGGCCCCGCCTGTCAGCCGCTCAGGCTGCCGCGCGCTCGCGCGCCCGCCCGCGGATCTAATCCTGCGCGTTAGTCTGAGATCCGACGGCCGTAGGAGCCCGATACCCCTTCGCCCGCGCGTTTTCTTAAAGAGACCCCCGGTTTTCTGAAATTTAACCCGCCGTCCCTGGATTCTCACAGTTAGGTCCTCGGACCTTTTATTTAATTCAAAATAAGTGTTTAGGGTATATTTTTAACCCCTAAACTTGTAAAATTCATAACTTTGTCATATGAACTCCAAATTAGGTGTTTCAAATTGCAAAATGCTCATAGTATTTTTGTCTATCTATTTAAACAATGTTTCCCTGCTGTTTCCATGTCCCAATTAATAGTTGATCATTAGGATAGGATTAAGGTTATTGGAACCCTATTTGAGATAAATAGAAGATGGTAGACTTTAATAAAAGTTAGAGCACCTAAGTCTATGGACTTAAGCACCTAAGTTTAGGAACTTAAAACCATGTAATGATTTAACCCCACCACTGACTTAAACCTGATTAGTGGATAATGAATCACTTTGTATAGTCCTCTACCCTAGACCTAGGGAATACTAGAGTACCAATCCTTTTCTATTGTGAACTTGTGATCTCTCTGCTGCATATGTTTGGTATATTGCTTTTGTTTGTTACTTCCCAAGTGCATAGTGTGAATGATTACTTTACGTAGACAACGAGCAGTCTGTGTTTCCCGAGAAAGTTGCAGAGGAAGTCCCTGATCAGCAGTTTGGTGAAGGCAAGTGTCCTCTGTCCCATTATGTCCTATTCATTTATAACTTACTACCCCGCATTACTTACTTGAAACCTAAGGATTGACTAGCTTTACACTTTACTTTATCCTTGATGACCTTATGGGCTGTTATGGTTAGCACTCTGCTATTGCCTTAACTTAATCAATGAACATGATGTGACTATTTATGATACTGTTATCCTGATGATGTTGATGGTCTGGTGATACTCTAGGGGGCTCAGGCTGTTTCCTGAGTACCTCTCCGTAAGGACCTGTTCGTTGAGAGACCACCCGGGATAACAGTGCAACCATGAGGGTGAAATGGGATGCCCTTAGCTAATTAATTAGAGGAACTAGAGGTGTAGTTGCTTAGCCGTCGTGCCGTCAATGGGGTCCAGGCACAGTGCTTGATCTGCCGAGGCTGAGTGCCGAGGTTCTTTCGTTTTGCTTTTTGTTAGTCACTCTCCTGCGGGGAGGGGTACTGTGTTTATCAAACTGGAGAAACCTAACGGACAGCTATGATCTCTAGGGAATCTTTGTAAAAGCTACGTAGTGATACCTTGCCGGACCACCTAGGTAGTGGTCAATGGGGATTAGCTCTCCCCGGGTAGAAAGGGTATCATGACTCATGGGTAAAGTGTGCGACCTCTGCAGAGGGTAGTGAAACTGATATATCAGCCGTGCTCACGGTTAAGAGCAGCCTTGGGATCCTCTTTGATTAGAGATACAGATGGTTCGAGATTCAAGGATTATGTTATGGTTTTGGTTCGACTATGATGATGTTGTTCCTCGATGAGGAAATGGTTTACGGGTTGGTTAATGCTAAAATCTGGCTTCTACTAATGATAAATACCTGACCAACTAAAAGCAACTGCTTGAGCCTAACCCCACATAAAACTAGTCCACTTCAGCCAAACGGGACATTTGCTGAGTACGTTGATGTGTACTCATCCTTGCTTTACCACAAAACACCAGGTTGTCCGCATTGTAACCACTGCTCAGGAGAAGGCGAAGCCGTGGAAGGAGACTTCTAGGAGTTCCAAGACTACGACGAGTTCTAGGTGTGGGTTGGCGGCAACCCCCAGTCAGCTGCCTGTGAAGGCCCTATCTTTACTGCGTTTCGCTAGCACTTTGATTTAACTGTTAAGTTGATGACTATGTGGATGTCTATGACTCTGGGATGTAATAAGTTAATACTCTTCTATGTTATTATTCGAGTGTTGTGCGATGATGTTCATTTATGTAATCGCTGTGTACGTGAGTTCTGATCCTGGCACGTACATAGTTCGCATTCGGTTTGCCTTCCAAAACCGGGTGTGACAATGTCTTATGCATTTGGAACTGGCTTGAACTTTTAACTCTATGTCTTATGTTTGTGGACAATTATCTGTAATATTCTGTGGGTTGAACTATGTTTAATTCTGTGTGTGGTTAATCGAGGAGTAATTATAATTGCTACGCTTACTCTACATACCATCTCTTGTATGCCTCGATAACCATGATTGTAGGAAAGTCTCCATCAAAACTCCGATATATTATGTGTGTTATATCTTCGGCTTCAAATAATCCTGCACACACTTAGGGGGAGCCTTTCTTACATACTGAGTTTTTATTGGGATTTATCTATCTCTCGGACAGAACTTCAATTCAAGATAAGTCCTATGAAACTCATCTCCAAAATCTATCTTATACCTTAGGTATGAGAGAGATTTGAAAAAACTAAACTTCTCTTTAATATATTATGTAGTGTTGTCATCAATTACCAAAAAGGGGGAGATTGTGAATCATCTAGGCCCCTTTGGTGATGTTTTGGTAATTAATGACAACTGCTTGTGGACTAACGATTCTTGGAGAAACAAGAATGCAGGGTTGGACCACATAAAACAGCAAATGTTGGAGAATCATAAGCATTGGTTGTGGATCAAATGAAGGCAAAGGTATAATATAGGTTTTGTTTTTGCCGGTCTTGAGGAGTTTAGAGAAGATACCTGACCGGATTAGTAGGCTAGATAGCCGTACTATTAAGAGGGGTCAATGTCTTTGATCTGTGTAAAGCTTAGTGCCTCATAGAGCATCAAGTAGTTGCATTTGCATGAGGACTAACAGCGCTTCAAATTTCGTGAGTTAAAAGTTCTTTCAAAAACAAGTTTGAAAATTGCAAAGTCTTGGATGCGCAGACCGTCCGGGCCTTGAGGGCGGACCGTCCGCGATCCACCAGAGGGGTCCGAAGTTTGACCACTTCGGCAGCCGCATTGTTCCATTGCACTACGGACCGTCTGGGTTTTAGGGCCGGACCGTCCGCAGTCCTGACCAGAGAAGGCTGGTTTCGGGTCAGTCCTTGAATTATAGTGCGGACCGTCCGGCCGTGAAGGGCGGACAGTCCGCAGGTGTTAAAATGTTTTTGGTCAGGGACTGTGTGATTTCTTGGTTTTGTACTACGGACTGTCCGGGGGGCAAGTCCGGACAGTACTGTATCTAGGTCTCGGACCGTCCGGCTTTGTAGGCGGACGGTCCGCCTGTGTTAACTGTTTTTGTACCGAGGTCCAGGTGCTTCAAGTTACCAGGTCGCAGACGGTCCGGCTATGGTGGGCGGACTGTCCGGACCTACCTTTTCTGACACCTCTGGCAGATTTCAAACGGAATTTATAGCCGTTATATGTACGGCGGACCGTCCGGCCCTAGGGCGCGGACCGTCCGCGTGTGCGCAGAACTGCTGCCTTTTGCACATAACGGTTGGATTTTGTTGGAGTGCTATAAATAGAAGGGTAGCTCGTGTGAGAGAGCTCTCTTGGCCATTCCTTGCACACATTGAGCTCATTTGTGATCCTCCAACTCACTCTCTCACACTCTTTGCTTGAGATTGCTTTCTAGTGAGAGATTGAGGGTTCCTAGTGCATTTGCATCATTTGGTAATTCTTGAGGCACTAGGTGGTACACCGAGCAAGCGTCATTGGCTTGTTACTCTTGGAGGTTGCCACCTCCTAGACGGCTCGGGTGACTGTCTCCGTCGAGCTCTCCAAGAAGATTGTGGAGAAGCCGCGGTGTTGATTGTGAGGGGTTCGCGCCTACCTCTCCGGAGCGGCAAAGGTGACATTAGTGGAATCGAGGTATTGAGTGATTTCTTGTCCACTTGGCTCAAAGATCAAGCCGTGACTTGATAGAGGAGCAAGTGAGAGCTTGAAGTCCACCTCAACGTCGATTAGGGGTGATCGGCAAATCACCGATACCACGGGATAAATTTCGGTGTCTCTACCTTCTTGCATTACTTATTGCCTTGCAAGTAATTAGTGTTTTGCATATTGTTCCTCAAGTATTCAATCACTGTAGTTGTTTCTCATACATTGTTTACTTATTGTCACTAGAGAATTTATTCCTCTTGTTATATTGATTAAATTTACCTAGTGTTTTTGATTTTAGTCAAAACCGCCTATTCACCCCCCTCTAGCCGGTGTCCTAGATCCTACAGTGATCCGAGTGGACGCCCGTGCCTCGTTCGATAAGGGTCGGCTAGTGGCCTAGAGGCGCGCTCCAAATGTACCTGCAGGTGATTTGCCGGACCCGGTCCTGTTTGATAGGGTCCGAGGGCTCGATGCCTCCCTCTGATGGGATTCCGTTACAGAATCGTTCCTGCTGGTCTCGGAAATGTCCTAGGGTACCTCGGGAGCGTATCCCGAGCCTTGGTTATGTATCGAACGTACCCAAAGTCATCCCTCACTCTGCGTGCTCTAGGGGGACTGTCGAACCCATCGGGGGGCCAGCCTACAAACCCCTGATCAGTAGTGGGCGCGGAGCCCGAGTGGCCTGAGGCGGCTGTTGAACCATTCCGGGGGGCCAGCCTTCGAACCTCTGACCAGTAGTGGGCGCGGAGCCCGAGTGCTCTGAGGCGGCTGTCGAACCCTTCCGAGGGGCCAGCCTTCGAACATCTGATCAGTAGGGGGCTCGGGGCCCGCTTCCTTCGTGGAGAAGGATCCCTTTTGGAGTATCCCCTTTCCCGGTCCCTGTAGCAAGAGAGAGAAAGGGGAAGAGGAAAAGGATACGAAATTGAACGACGTGGCGCACCTTTTTTGACGCGGTCATTATGGCGGAGGTGAAGCGTCGCCCGCTTCGCCTGCCAAAGGTGTCGCCTGTCCTGCCGCAGAGTTAATGCGACGGGACGAGTGATTCGCGGGGCAGCCGTTGTGCATGCGTGAGCCGTTTGAGGAACGGAACACGGGCGCATCGTCTTCATGCCGTGGGAGAGAGCTCTCTCGCTGTTCCAGGAGGGGACGTGAGCCTGCAGACGATTTGACTGCTACTTCCGCCCACCTGCCACCGCCATTACTGCCGGCCCACTTTTGGCCACGTTGACCATCGCGCCTTCTCCCACGGCTGACTGACCCGTGACCGGCGTGCCTGGTAGGCACTGCTGGGACGTGCGCAGGGTTGCCTCGAGTCACGGCACCGGTTCCGTAGTCGAGAAGGCGCGGAGCTGGCGTAAGTGGCGCTGCAGTTTTTTTTGCACGTAGTAACCGGTGCGCCGGTTTCATGACGTGTGGGCCTAGGCCTCCATGCTAGATGCATCGAAGTCGAAAGGGTGCGCCCCCTTGGTGCAGTTGCATGCCGCCTGCATGGCGGTTTGCCCTTTCACCCGCTGGTTTGGGCGAAGATGGAGGAATGCTTGTAACCGCTGGGCGGTTATACGCTCCGCGCGCGGCGGTTTGGCTTCTTCTATCCTGGGGCAGCTTGCATGATGCGTGGGGCCCAGCCCCCATGTCGTAGGGGGAGGACCTTGAAGCGTGTTGGTGAAGACTTAGTCCGCGACGGCTTGAGGACGCGAGTCAGGGAGAGTCGCCTTTAAAAAGGGATCGACCTCCTGGGTGGTAGCCATGCCTTCACACTTTCCTCATGTGTCGCATCCTTCCGCCTTCTGAGCCCCCGGATGGGGAGCATCCACGTTGTCTTCGTCTTGTTGTGGAAGGAGCGCAACCTTGCGGAGGTTGGTACCTTCCAGCCGTCGCTCGGCTTCAAGGATTTTTGTCATGCAGCCCGGTTGCATCCCCTCACCGATAGTCACCCAAGACGGTGACCACCAGTTCGATGGTGGGGAGAAGCAAGCCGGGCTGCGGCCTCTGCCCCGCCCTCAGCTTCAAGGATCTTCGTCATCCTTGCTGGGGCGGAGGGTGAGCTGAGCCGGAGCTCTACCTCCCGTACGGGCCGGCGGGCCACCTCCTTCTTTAGCATTCATGGGAGAGGGCGCACTTCGACAACGCGTGGCCGAGCGGCCGCAAGCGTCGTCAGCTCCAGCACGCCTGGTTCGCTGGCTCAGCTGGCTCTAGCATGGCTTCCGGTGCCACCTTCCATCATTGGGCGGAGTGCGGCTATCTGCCCGCCGTACGGGCGGCTGTTGCGCCGCGCACACCGGGGGACCGCCCAAGACGTCGCGCGCTGCTAGGGCGGCGTTCGTGTTCTTGGGCTGTCCTGCCCTTGCTCCGGCACGACGCCTTCGCGCGGGGGTCGGTGCTTGCCTGTCCGGGAGGACTTGAGTGGGGATCTACTAGCGGACAGGTGGCCGAAGAAGTCCTCGTCGCCGATGAGATTGCCGCTGCCATCTGCGCTCCAAGCCTCCGGCTCTTTGGCTTTGATAGCTTGTCCTCGCCCCCCGAGTGGAGACATGGGCGAGGGCCTTGTCGCAGCTGCGTCCGCCCTGAGGTCATCACTGCTGCTGTTTGGCCGCCCGGAGCGGAGGTCGTTGTCGCGGGAACGGAACCGGAGTCCCGTTTGTAATGGCACCTTGAGTGCTGGCGTATGTTCATTGTGGCTGTCGGGGCCTGAACATTTGTGTATTTGGGCGTAAAGCCGTGTTTCTTCTCCATTTTGCGCACCAGAACTCGCCTGTCGGCTAGCTGGACTGCTTAACCAAGCGTGAGTTGCCTTGTGCGGAAGGTGACGAGTGAGGTATCCGTATCCCGGAGGCGTAGGAGTCCCTCGGCTCGGTCGGCCTTGCCGCTCGAGGCTCCTCTTGCTTAGCGAAGGAAACCTCGGCTGCTCTATGATGAGCCGAAGCCGGAGGCAGCGACGTCAGCATGGACAGAGGCGGAGTTGGCTGGAGAAGAAACTTCGTCGGCCCAGGAGTAGGGGACTTCCCAGGCCGACGAGGCGTCGCAGTAGTGGCTGGGACCTGGCCAGGTCGTCCGCTGGCGGGACCAACCCTGGAGTTGGGCTGCCGAGATCATGAGCCAGGCTGGTGTCCTCGGGGGACAGCTGGCTGAGGCTACGGAGCGGCCGGTCCGGCCGTCTGCTTGGGCCGGGTTCCTGGAGGAGACCCTGGCAGCAATGGCCCAGGCGCGGTGCTGACATCTTCCTTCGAGGTGGAGATCCTCCGACCATGTTGCTGTCCGAGGCCGGGTCGGATTCCGCCGAAGGTGGAGTCGATGCCGAGGGCGCTGCTACTCCCCCTGCTGACGTCTGAACCTGCAGGAACAGTTTGTTTGTAGCGTGCGTATGTTTTTTGCGGCCGCCGAGGCCAAAACATACCATCGTCGTGTTGTAAAGCTGCGTTTCTTTTCCCCTTGTTTCGAGTACCAGGACTTGTTCGTCGGTAACAGAATCGTTTATCCGAGCGTGAGTTACTTATCGCAGAAGGTGATGAGTGAGGTATCCGTATCCCGGAGGCGTAGGAGTCCCTCGGCTCGATCGACCTTGTCTTCTTACGTGTACTCTTACTCATCCGTAGGATTCTGTTATCGATATAGTCGAGACGGCACGAAAGATCGTTTTAGCAGAAGAAGTTTTCGAGCGTTAAGACTTGTTTGGACAGCGGAATCCCTTATCCGAGCGTGAGTTACTTATCACAGAAGGTGATGAGTGAGGTATCCGTATCCCGGAGGCGTAGGAGTCCCTCAGCTCGGTGGGCCTTGCCTGCTTACATGTACTCTGTCGTTTTCAGGACTCCACTATCGAAGTAGTCGAAAAGCACGAAAGATGTTCTGGCAGAAAGACTTTTTCCGAGGAAAATTTTGACGCAGAGGGGGTTCCCCCCTTCCAGCCCCCGAGGGAGGGTCGGGCTTTGCCGAGGGAAGGCTGACCCTTCCTTGAAGGTTAGACTTTGCTTGTGTATGTAAACGAGGTACATGAACGACTTGAAAACATCTTAAGGGTAGAAGCGATGTAGCTGTCGGATGTTCCAAGCGTTGCTGTAGACCTCGCCTTGACTGTTGGCCAGCTTGTATGTTCCGAGCTTCAGAATCTTGGCGATGATGAACGGACCTTCCCAGGGAGGCGTGAGCTTGTGGTGCCCTCGAGCGTCTTGTCGTAGCCGAAGCACCAAGTCGCCCACCTGGAGGTCTCGGGACCGAACCCCTCGGGCGTGGTAGCGTCGCAGGGACTGCTGATACCGCGCCGAGTGTAGTAAGGCCATGTCCCGAGCCTCTCCCAGCTGGTCTAGTGAGTCTTCTCGGTTTGTCCGGTTGCTTCGGGCATCGTATGCCCTCGTCCTCGGGGAGCCATGTTCTAAGTCTGTGGGCAAGATAGCCTCGGCCCCATAGACTAGAAAAAACGGCGTGAAGCCCGTGGCTCGGCTTGGCGTCGTCCTCAGACTCCAGACCACCGAGGAGAGTTCCTTCACCCACCGCCTGCCGAAATTGTTGAGGTCGTTGTAGATCCTCGGCTTGAGCCCCTGTAGAATCATGCCGTTGGCACGCTCTACCTGCCCATTCGTCATGGGGTGAGCTACGGTGGCCCAGTCCACCCGGATGTGGTGGTCCTCGCAAAAGTCCAGGAACTTTCTGCCAGTGAACTGGGTGCCGTTGTCGGTGATGATGGAGTTTGGGACCCCGAAGCGATGGATGATGTTGGTGAAGAACGCCATCGCCTGTTCGGACCTGATGCTGTTTAGGGGTCGGACCTCAATCCACTTGGAGAATTTGTCGATGGTTATCAGCAGGTGCGTGAAGCCCCCGGGTGCCTTCTGCAAGGGACCGACGAGGTCCAGACCCCACACAGCAAATGGCCAGGTGATGGGTATTGTTTGCAGAGCCTGAGCGGGCAGGTGGGTCTGCTTTGCGTAGAATTGACACCCTTGGCAGGTGCGTACAATCCTAGTGGCGTCGGCCATCGCGGTCGGCCAGTAGAAACCCTGTCGGAAGGCGTTTCCCACGAGGGCCCGAGGTGCTGCGTGGTGACCGCAAGCCCTCGAGTGTATTTCTTGCAATAACTCCTGACCTTCGGCGATGGATATGCATCGTTGCAGGATGCCTGAGGGGCTGCGGTGGTAGAGCTCCTTTTCGTCACCCAGCAAGACGAACGACTTGGCGCGCCGCGTCAGTCGCCGAGCTTCGGCTCTGTCGAGGGGTAGCTCTCCTCGGTGGAGATATTGCAGGTATGGGGTCTGCCAGTTTCGATTAGGCGTGACTGAAAGTCGCCTAGAGGGGGGGTGAATAGGCGGAACCTGAATATTAAAACTTTATCCCCCAACTAGATCCCTTGATTAGTGGTTAGAACAAGATATACAATTATCGGAGTATAAAAACTAAGTTCTTGCTTGAAAAGAGTATTGCTTTCAAATAATGCGGAATTGATAAGACAATACAACTAATAAGTCTATGAGCATAAAGCAAGAAGGCTTAAATGAGAAGAGCAATAAGTCAAGTTGTTTCTAGCAAAGTGTTGCTTCACTAAATGAGAATTTAACTTGAAGCAACACCAAAGGATATTAGCAAATAATAGCACAAGAAAACTTAGAGTAAGGGAAAGCAAACAAATCACAAGCAATAAACACAAGTCACACGGGTGATTTGTTTTATCGAGGTTCGGCCCTCGAAGGCCTAGTCCCCGTTGAGGAGTCCACTAAGGACGGGTCTTTTTCAACCCTTTCCCTCTCTCCACCGATCACACAAGGATCGGCGAACTCTTCTTCTTCTCAAGGATCACTCTTGATCTCGCAAGGACCACCACACACTTTGGTGTCTCTCGCTAGCTTTTACAAGCCTCCAAAACTTTGGAGGAAGTTCAATGGGAGTCAAAACTCCACGCACAAATGAACACAAAGATGTAGCACACACTATCTCTTAATGAATCTCACAAGGCACTAGGGCTAAACTCAATTGAGCAGCTCTCAATTGCTTGCTCTCTCTTTTGTGGCACTTGTGTGGGTTGTAGTGGTCTAAATCTCGTGTATAGGATGGATCAATGAATATATGTGGTTGGGAGGGCTTGAGTATGTCAACTAGATGACTTGGAATGTTGCTTGGACTCCCACACCTTGAAGTGGTCGGTTGGGGTCGTATTTATAGCCACCATCCAAAAACTAGCCGTTGATGAAATCTGCTGGCGAAAGGCGCACCGGATAGTCCGGTGCGCCACCGGACAGTGTCCAGTGCGCCGCCACGTCATCTTCCCGTTAGGGCTTGGAGCCGATCGACCGTTGGAGGCTTTGTCCTCATGTGGCACCGGACAGTCCGGTGCGACACCGGACAGTCCGGTGCCCCTCTGACCATCTGCTCTGACATCTGATTTGCACTGTTCACTTTGCAGAGTCAACCGTTGCGCGCAGATAGCCGTTGCTCCGCTGGTGCACCGGACAGTCCGGTGTGCACCGGACATGTCCAGTGAATTATAGCGGAGCGACGCCTGGGAAACCCGAAGGTGAAGAGTTGAAGTCGATCTTCCCTGGTGCACCGGACACCGTCCGGTGGCACACCGGACAGTCCGGTGCGCCAGACCAGGGAGCACTTCGGTTTCCTTTGCTCCTTTCTTCTTGAACCCTTTCTTGGTCTTTTTATTGGCTTATTGTGAACCATTGGCACCTGTAGAACTTATAGACTAGAGCAAACTAGTTAGTCCAATTATTTGTGTTGGGCAATCCAACCACCAAAATCAATTAGGAAATAGATGTAAGCCTAATTCCCTTTCAATCTTCCCCTTTTTGGTGATTGATGCCAACACAAATCAAAGCAAGTATAGAAGTGCATAATTGAACTAGTTTGCATAATTGTAAGTGCAAAGGTTACTTAGAATTGAGCCAATAACTATTACTTACTAGATATGCATGGATTGTTTCTTTATTTTTAACATTTTGATCTACGCTTGCACCACATGTTTTGTTTTTGCAAATTCTTTTTGTAAATCCCTTTTCAAAGTCCTTTTGCAAATAGTCAAAGGTAAATGAATAAGATTTTGCGAAGCATTTTCACGTTTTGAAATTTTCTCCCCTTGTTCCAAATGCTTTTCCTTTGACTAAACAAAACTCCCCCTCAAATAAATTCTCCTTTTAGTGTTCAAGAGAGTTTTAAGATATCAATTTTGAAAGGTGCTACTTTCTCCCCCTTTAGAACACAAAGAGATACCAATTTGAAATTTACCAATTGAAAATCATTAATTTTAATTAGGGGTGGTGGTGCGGTCCGTTTGCTTTGGGCTCATACTTTCTCCCCCTTTGGCATGAATCGCCAAAAACGGATACTTTGAGTGAGATATAAGCCCTTTGCTAACTATTTTCTCCCCTTTGGCAAATAAAACATATGAGTGAAGATTATACCAAAGACGAAGAAATGCTTGGAGCGACGGCGAAGGATGAGTGATAGAGTGGAGTGGAAGCCTTGTTTTCGCCGAAAACTCCAATTTCCTTTCAATATACCTATGACTTGGTTTGAAATACACTTGAAAACACATTAGTCATAGCATATATAAAAGAGACACGATTAAAAGGATATATCAATTTAAGCATGATCATAGTTCTATATAACATAGATTGCTCCCCCTAAATATGTGCATGCAGAGAAACACATATTTTGGCCTTAAATGCCAATTGCACATAATTAGGTTAATGGGAACATATCTATATCATACAGAATGAGAAGTGCATTTGTGTCATAGTATAAGTGTGATGCTCATGACAGTTTATGCACTTATCAAAGCATGTGGCAACCATTTTAAGCATTTACCCTTAAAGATTTCAAAGAGACTTAAGGACCATCCACCTTTGGAACAAAGGTAGCTTATCCTCGTTACAAGGTTAAGCTTTAAGCTCTTTGACAATAAAATCACCTCATCTAGTTTAAGCAAGGATGCATTAATGCAATTTTAAAAGGTTAAACTAGGTATGAATCAGGGATAATGCATGGACATGCTTTCTCTTCCTTTTATACAAGATTTGTAAAGAAGGAAGATTTAGGTACAAGTTTAAATGAAAGAAGATACCTTTATCCTTTTGTACCTTTACATAGAGACGCTCCCTTCATTGTGCTTGTCCTTAGTCTTAGATGCTTAAGACCTATACTCAATGACAATATATGGAAATATTTTGCACAATAGAGAGTTCTACAACTAGTGATCCTTTTCTAAGTTATTGTAAGCATATGTCAAATGGATCATAAATTGCATAGAAGTATCATGAATTCTCCTTTTAACTTAGTGCACATCAAGAGAGATATTGATTAATAGAATATACGGCACTAAGAAACATGATTGTTAATTGAAGTCATTCAATGATCAAACAAATAACAAATGTGATCAAAAGAACAACATAAGCATAAGATTATCAAATAAGCTTAAAGTAGGAGAATCCAGCAAATATGCTACTTTAGAGTGAAAGACAAGAATTTTAAAAATAGTAGCATACTTCATGAGAAACTCATTCTCATGCAAGAGACTATATGAAATTTCTAAGATAAAGTGATAGTCTCATCGTAGACAAGATGTAGATAGAGGCTCCCTCTAGAGATATGCATCAAGTATTTGAATGAATTGAATGGATGCATTTACTTTAAAGACAAATAGGGAGAAGCATTATACATCTTGATCAAGGCTCATAAATTTTGCAATAAACAACTTAAGCCTAGTGTTCACATTATGAAAGGATTTAGAATACTCACAACCACACCATTGATTGTTTTGTAGATCTTATTATCCAAGTAGGTGGTGTTGTTTTTGATGTCCTCCTCTTTCATTTGAGAGTCCTCCCTTTGTAGTTGTTTCCTTTTCCTTTCAAACTTATTGAAAATACTCAAGGAAGATGTTAATAGCACAAGGGAGTATATAATGAAGGATGATTTCTTTAGATAGGAAATAAATACAATTCATCATCCATATTTCACATATACATGAAGTAAATTCCTTAACGTTTTGATCAATCATAGGAATTTTACTTCTTCATATTGAGTTTATTAATCATTACTTGGAAGTAAATCAATATGAGAATATGTATAGCAAAGGCATGAAATAGATTCTAATGGACTAGTGCATTTATGAGAATGAGATTGAATGCACACCTAGCAAAAATTAAGTCCCAAAAAGAATCTATTTTTCACATAGGTAGAATAAGATAATTTAGAATAAATAACCATTGAGATGGAAACTATCTTAAGAAGATGAGTTCCCATACCTTTGCTTTTACCTTTCTTCCTTTGGGTGAAGAGCAACCCATGAGGCTTGTGTACTTTCTCTTTTATAGATATTCATAAGTAAGCTCAAGAGATACGTCGTTAGTAACACAAGCACTAGTTTCCATTTTTGTAATCATTTTTGACAGGGAATGAAAAACTAGATTACTAAAAGCATGGAAACTTTATAGCATGAACTAGATTATCCATAGATGATGTTATGCTCAATTTTAACTCATAAAACAAGCATAAGCAATCCTTTGAGATTATGGGAATAAATCTAATTCATGATATGGAAAGCGATAAATGTGAAAGAATCAAATCCAATTTAAGCAAGTAGAAGTACATCATAAATCATTGGAATGATTTTTATTTTCATGTTAGATCACATGCTTTTCCAAAGAGAAACCTATTCTCTATAAGTGAGACTACTTGGGTTACTTAGACAAAATCATTAGTCTCACTATTCTAGTTATAGAGAGAGTTTTCCTTTTATAAGTGTCCTAAGGATTTGAATTCCTTACATGACACCTTATTCTTTTAAGAACTTGAAATATCTCTCTATATCTAGAATCATGGCAATAATAAGATAATTAGTGTAAAACATGCCATGAGGCTTGCAATAATTTAAAGCATGTAGATTGCCATAGAATGGAAATGATGAGTATGCAATCTACCATATGAGAGGAAATTTCTTCAAAGAATGGTAATATAAATTTGAAGATATTTGAAGTGCTACACATTTCTATGTGACTACACAAGACACATAAGAGATAATGATTTAAAATACTTGCACTTAAAATCATAGAAGTTACCATCCTTTGACTTTCCTCTATGTTGTAGGTCTTGACTTTTCGGCATAGGATTAATTCTTTATTTCCTACAACATCAATATCTTCCTCAAGATGATATGAGTTTAAGACATAGTAATTTGAAAAATAACCTTGGGTCAATCACGGATATAGATCATTGAGGATTGATAGCTTGAGTTTATAAGAATTGAATGGACTCTCTCAAGCACCCTAGGTATCATATCATCTCCTTTCCCTACAAAGCTTGTCAAGTATATTTTGGTACCCATCGCTTTATGGGTCCATCACGGTTAGTCAACAAAGATCTAGAAACCCAAAAGTCCTTTGTGTTAGCACTAGGTAAACTCATTACCTTTCTAGCACAAGTTGCAATTTTGGGTTGCCTAGTTACATGAGAATTAATTGACAAGCTAGGAGTGGAATTGTTACCAATGGGACAATCCTTGCATTGATGTCCCTTCTTTCGGCATGTGTAGCATAGGCGTTTTTCAAGTTTTGAAGCTTTCTTCTTTCCTTGTTTGTTGCTTGCTACATGGTTAGTAAAAACTTTCTTTTCTAACCCTATGCCTTTTTTGTTTTAAATGGGGACAAGATCTAAGCAAGTGTCCCTTCTTGGAGCATTTAAAACAAAGTCTATCATCCTTGTTAATAATCAAGCCATTTTTAATGTAGGGACATGACCTAATCAAGTGCCCCTCTTCAAAGCATTCACTACACCTCTTAATGTGAAGTGTGGCTTGATCATTACCTTGGATGTTACCTTTTGTGGAGGCGTGGTTGAGGCTTTTGGAGGAGGTGTTGAATTTCATCTTTTGTTTCTTTCTCTTGGCAATCCTCAAATCCTTGACATTCTCTTCAAGGGATGTAGTGCATGCCACGGTTGTTCCCGTCTCAAGCTTCTTCACCATGTGATCACGGTTATCTTGAGAAGGTTGAGCAATGCACTTCCCTTTTAGTTGTGTCAAGCTCATTTTTAGCCTCTCATTTTCTTCCTTGAGCTTTTGATATGTATCATCATTTGTTCCTGCAAGTTCTAGCTCAAAAGAAGATTTGCTTGTCGACGGACAACAAGCATTAGCACATGGTAATATAGTATCAATTTGAATACATGTGCATGAGTGAGGTTGTTGGGATTTTAAGTTTTCTATCACAATCTCATGAGCAATATTTAATATGATATGATCATCCATAAGATTTTCATGAGAACATAGAAGCATATCATATTTTTCTTGAAAAGCTAGATTTTTATCTTTTAGCTTTTCTACTTGGTCCTTAAGCAAGGCATTTCTATTTACTAATTGAGCGATACAATGTAAAGCGTTATCTTGCTCAATTGAAATAGTTTCATACCTTTGGACCAAATCAACATGAGAGCACTTTAGCTCCTCATGTTCTTTAGTCAACTCGTCAAAGTGTAGCATTTTCATGGAGAGAATATCTTCTAGCCTTTGACAAGCTTCGCTTTGCTCTCTCGCTCTTTCTAGAAGTTTGAGCATGATCGCCTTATCTTCTTGGCTTAGGCGAGCGTAGAGTTGCATGAAGCTTCTTTCTTCCTCCTCATCCTCATTTGTCCTTCCGCTATTATTTTCATTAGCCACACAACATATGTGGGAATCGAAATGGGAAGACAAACCTTTTGGAGAGGTGGATTCATCGTTTGGTCTCCATCGTTCATTTTCTTCTTCTTCCTTGCAAGGGTTAGTATCACAAAGACCAAAGGAAGTAGAAGCACAAAATGAACTATCATGTTTGGACTCATCAAATTTGCTTTTAATTCTAGTCCAAATATCATGCGCATCACGAATAGATTCATTATAATTCATTATGAAGGCATGATAATCTTCTTTGCTAAGAGAATTACTTAAGATGTCATAAGCTAGGTAGTTTAAGCGAATACATCTTTGATCTTCCTCGGAAGCATTTTTCCTATCATAACTAGGAGGAATAATACTCTTGTCCAAAATTTGTTCTAATTGAGGATCTACCGTTCTAAAAGCATTTATCACCCTAGTAGACCACGAATCATAATTAGAACAATCGGGAAGTAATATTTCAAGAGTTACCTCCTTGTTCTCCTTGGACTTCTTGTTCTTTTGGGATCTTCTTCGAGCCATCACTTCGAGTTGTTAGACTCAAGATGAAGTGCCTAGCTCCGATAACAATTGAAAGTCGCCTAGAGGGGGGTGAATAGGCGGAACCTGAATATTAAAACTTTATCCCCCAACTAGATCCCTTGATTAGTGGTTAGAACAATATATACAATTATCGGAGTATAAAAACTAAGTTCTTGCTTGAAAAGAGTATTGCTTTCAAATAATGCGGAATTGATAAGACAATACAACTAATAAGTCTATGAGAATAAAGCACGAAGGCTTAAATGAGAAGAGCAATAAGTCAAGTTGTTTCTAGCAAAGTGTTGCTTCACTAAATGAGAATTTAACTTGAAGCAACACCAAAGGATATTAGCAAATAATAGCACAAGAAAACTTAGAGTAAGGGAAAGCAAACAAATCACAAGCAATAAACACAAGTGACACGGGTGATTTGTTTTACTGAGGTTCGGCCCTCGAAGGCCTAGTCCCCGTTGAGGAGTCCACTAAGGACGGGTCTTTTTCAACCCTTTCCCTCTCTCCACCGATCACACAAGGATCGGCGAGCTCTTCTTCTTCTCAAGGATCACTCTTGATCCCGCAAGGACCACCACACACTTTGGTGTCTCTCGCTAGCTTTTACAAGCCTCCAAAACTTTGGAGGAAGTTCAATGGGAGTCAAAACTCCACGCACAAATGAACACAAAGATGTAGCACACACTATCTCTCAATGAATCTCACAAGGCACTAGGGCTAAACTCAATTGAGTAGCTCTCAATTGCTTGCTCTCTCTTTTGTGGCACTTGTGTGGGTTGTAGTGGTCTAAATCTCGTGTATAGGATGGATCAATGAATATATGTGGTTGGGAGGGCTTGAGTATGTCAACTAGATGACTTGGAATGTTGCTTGGACTCCCACACCTTGAAGTGGCCGGTTGGGGTGGTATTTATAGCCACCATCCAAAAACTAGCCGTTGATGAAATCTGCTGGCGAAAGGCGCACCGGACAGTGTCCGGTGCGCCGCCACGTCATCTTCCCGTTAGGGCTCGGAGCCGGTCGACCGTTGGAGGCTTTGTCCTCATGTGGCACCGGACAGTCCGGTGCGACACCGGACAGTCCGGTGCCCCTCTGACCGTCTGCTCTGACATCTGATTTGCACTGTTCACTTTGCAGAGTCGACCGTTGCGCGCAGATAGCCATTGCTCTGCTGGTACACCGGACAGTCCGGTGTTCACCGGACATGTCCGGTGAATTATAGCGGAGCGGCGCCTGGGAAACCCGAAGGTGAAGAGTTGAAGTCGATCTTCCCTGGTGCATCGGACACTGTCCGGTGGCACACCGGACAGTCCGGTGCGCCAGACCAGGGAGCACTTTGGTTTCCTTTGCTCCTTTCTTCTTGAACCCTTTCTTGGTCTTTTTATTGGCTTATTGTGAACCATTGGCACCTGTAGAACTTATAGACTAGAGCAAACTAGTTAGTCCAATTATTTGTGTTGGGCAATTCAACCACCAAAATCAATTAGGAAATAGGTGTAAGCCTAATTCCCTTTCAGTGACCCCATTCCGCTCTTCCTCGACGTGCAGTGCCTCATCCTCGGGGGCCGAGGGTACCTCGTGCGGGGCCAAGGCTGCCTCGGGCTGAGCCGAGGGCGCCTCGGGCTGGGCCGAGGGTGCCTCGGGCAGAGCTGAGGCCTTCTCGGGCTCGGGCGTGTCGTCGGTCTTGACGGAGGGTTGATGTAGGTCTCGGGAGAAGACGTCCGGAGGAACTGTTGTCTGCCCTGAGGCTATCTTAGCCAGCTCGTCCGCAGTCTCGTTGTATCGTCGATGAGAGCACCTAGAGGGGGGGGGGGTGAATAGGTGATCCTGTGAAACTTGAAACTTAAGCCACAAAAACTTGTTAAGTGTTAGCACAATTATTGCCAAGTGGCTAAAGAGAAGTCTCAACAAAACACAATACCACAAAAGATCAAGCACAGAGGTGACACAGTGGTTTATCCCGTGGTTCGGCCAAGACCAACGCTTGCCTACTCCACATTGTGGCGTCCCAACGGACGAGGGTTGCAATCAACCCCTCTCAAGCGGTCCAAAGACCCACTTGAATACCACGGTGTTTTGTTTTGCCTTTCACTATCCCGTTTGCAAGGAATCTCCACAAATTTGGAGTCTCTTGCCCTTACAAGTATATGATCACAATTAAGTACAGAGTAAGGGAGGGAAGCAACACACACAAATCCACAGCGAAACGCGCACACACACGGCCAAGAATCGAGCTCACAAGAGTATCACAAAGTTCTCACTAGAACGGAGCTCGAAACACTTAGAATGACAAACGAATGCGCAAAGACTGAGTGTGGATGATCAAGAATGCTCAAAGGTTGCTTGTGTATCTCCTCCATGCGCCTAGGGACCCCTTTTATAGCCCCAAGGCAGCTAGGAGCCGTTGAGAGCAAATCTAGAAGGCTATCCCTGCCTTCTGTCGTCGGGGGCACCGGACAGTCCGGTGCACACCGGACACTGTCCGGTGCCCGATTTCTTTCCTTAACTGGCGCTGCCGACCGTTGCAGACCGTTGGCAGATCTGGAGCCGTTGGCGCACCGGACATGTCCGGTGCACACCGGACAGTCCGGTGACATCTTCCGACCGTTGGCTCCGCCACGTGTCCCGCGCAGATTGCGCGGCCGACCGTTGGCCCGGCCGACCGTTGGCTCACCGGACAGTCCGGTGCACACCGGACAGTCCGGTGAATTTTAGCCGTACGCCGTCGGCCAATTTCCCGAGAGCGGCCACTTCGCGCCGAGTCAGCCTGGCGCACCGGACACTGTCCGGTGCACACCGGACAGTCCGGTGCTCCAGACCGAGCTGGGTCTTGGCTGCACACAGCCAAGTCATTTTCTCCTCTTCTCTTTTCTTCTTCTTTCTGTTTCTAACACTTAGACAAGTATATTAGTATACAAAACCAATGTACTAAGGCTTAGAAACATACCTTTATCCTTGATTTGTACTTTGTCCACCATTTTACAAATAGGCACCTGTGTTGGGCACTAAATCACCAAAATATTTAGAAATGGCCCAAGGGCACATTTCCCTTTCAGTCGAGCGACGTGGTTGAGCTCGAGCCCGTAGAACTTGTCCTCCAGGCGCCGAACCTCGTCGCAGTAGGCTTCCATCTTCGGGTCGCGGCAGTGGGAGTTCTTCATGACTTGTTGATGACAAGCTGTGAGTCACCGCGAACGTCGAGGCGTCGGACCCCTAGCTCGATGGTGATGCGCAACCCGTTAACCAGAGCCTCATACTCGGCCACGTTGTTGGACGCCGGGAAATGGAGGCGCAGCACGTAGCAGAGGTGCTTCCCGAGGGGTGAGATGAAGAGCAGGCCCGCGCCCGCTCCTATTTTCATCAGCGACCCGTCGAAAAACATAGTCTAGAGTTCCAGTTGGATCGGAGCTGTTGGAAGCTGGGTGTCGACCCATTCAGCCACAAAGTCCGCCAAGACTTGGGACTTGATGGCCTTCCGAGGGGCGAACGAGATTGTCTCGCCCATGATCTCCACCGCCCACTTTGCAACCCTACCTGAGGCCTCTCGGCACTGGATGATCTCCCCCAGGGGGAAGGATGACACCACAGTCACCGGATGAGACTCGAAGTAGTGCCGCAACTTTCGTCGTGTCAGAATCACCGCGTACAGCAGCTTCTGAATTTGCGTGTAGCGGATCTTGGTCTCGGACAGTACCTCACTGATGAAGTAAACCGGCCTCTGGACGGGCAGTGTGTGCCCTTCTTCTTGTCTCTCGACCACGATCGCGGCGCTGACCACCTGAGTGGTGGCGGCGACGTAGATCAAGAGGGCTTCTCCGGTAGCGGGGGGCACCAGGATGGGCGTGCTTGTAAGGAGCGCCTTCAAGTTCCCGAGGGCTTCCTCGGCCTCGGGGGTCCAAGTAAAGTGCTCGGTCTTCCTTAAGAGGCGATACAGGGGCAGACCTCTTTCGCTGAGGCGTGAGATGAAGCGGCTCAGAGCCGCAAGGCATTCCATGACCCTCTGTACTCCTTTCAAGTCCTTGATAGGCCCCATGTTGGTGATGGCCGCGATTTTCTCCGAGTTGGCCTCGATGCCCCGCTCGGAGACGATGAACCCTAGGAGCATGCCTCGGGGGACTCCGAAGACACACTTCTCGGGATTGAGTTTTATGCCTTTCGCTTTGAGACACTTGAATGTCGTTTCAAGGTCAGAGAGGAGGTCGGAGGCTTTCCTCGTCTTGACTACGATGTCATCGACGTAGGCCTCGACCGTTCGACCAATGTGCTATCCGAACACATGGTTCATGCACCTTTGGTATGTCGCACCCGCATTCCTCAAACCGAATGACATAGTAACGTAACAGTACATGCCAAAAGGTGTGATGAAAGAAGTCGCGAGCTGGTCGGACTCTTTCATCCTGATTTGGTGATACCCTGAGTAGGCATCAAGGAACGACAGGGTTTCGCACCCAGCGGTGGAATCCACGATTTGATCGATACGAGGCAGAGGGTAGGGAACCTTCGGACATGCTTTGTTTAGACCAGTGTAGTCTACACACATCTGCCATTTCCCACCTTTCTTTTTCACAAGCACAGGGTTGGCTAGCCATTCAGGATGGAATACCTCTTTGATGAACCCAGCAGCCATCAGCTTGTGGATCTCCTCGCCTATGGCTCTGCGCTTTTCTTCGTCGAATCGACACAGAGGCTGCTTCACGGGTCGGGCTCCAGCTCGGATATCCAGTGAGTGCTCGGCGACTTCCCTCGGTATGCCAGGCATGTCCGAGGGACTCCACGCAAAAACCTCGGCGTTCGCGCGGAGAAAGTTGACGAGCACTGCTTCCTATTTGGGGTCGAGCTCGGAGCCGATCCGGATCTGCTTGGAGGCGTCGTTGCTGGGGTCGAGAGGGACGGACTTAACCGCCTCTGCTGGTTCAAAGTTGCCGGCGTGGCGCTTCGCATCTGGCACCTCCTTGGAGAGGTTTTCCATGTCGGTGATGAGGGCCTCGGATTCGACGAGGGCCTCGGCGTACTCCATGCACTCCACGTCGCATTCGTACGCGTGTCGGTACGTGGGGCCGACGGTGATGACCCCGTTGGGGCCTGGCATCTTGAGCTTGAGGTAGGTGTAGTTGGGGACGGCCATGAACTTGGCGTAACATGGTCTCCCCAGCACTGCGTGGTAGGTTCCTCGGAACCCGACCACCTCGAACGTGAGGGTTTCCTTTCGGAAGTTGGAGGGAGTCCCGAAGCAGACGGGCAGATCGAGTTGTCCAAGGGGCTAGACGCGCTTCCCAGGAATGATCCCGTGAAAGGGCGCCGCACTAGCCCAGATCGAGGACAGATCGATCTGCAAGAGCCCGAGGGTGTCGGCGTAGATGATGTTGAGGCTGCTGCCTCCGTCCATGAGGACCTTGGTAAGCCTGACGTTGCCAATGATGGGATCAACAACGAGCGGGTACTTCCCCGGGCTCGGCACGCGGTCGGGGTGGTCGTCTTGGTCGAAGGTGATGGGCTTGTCGGACCAGTCTAGATAGACTGGCGCCGCCACCTTTACCGAGCAGACCTCCCGGCGCTCTTGCTTGCGGTGCCGAGCTGAGGCATTCACCACCCGCCCACCGTAGTCATGAAGCAGTCATGGACCTCGGGGAACTCCTCTGCCTTGTGAGCTTCCCTCTTGTCGTTGTCGGGGGCCCTGCCACCTTCCGCCGGTGGCCCGGTCTTGTGGAAGTAGCGCTGAAGCATGACGCAATCCTCAAGGGTGTGCTTTACGGGACCCTGATGATAGGGGCACGACTCCTTGAGCATCTTGTCGAACAAGTTGGTGCCGCCGGGAGGTTTCCGAGGGTTCTTGTGCTCAGCGGCAGCGACAAGGTCTGCGTCGGCGGCGTCGCGTTTCGCTTGCGACTTCTTCTTGCCCTTCTTCCTCGTGCCGCGCTGAGCGGACGCTTCGGGGGTGTCATCTGGCTGGCGCCCCTGAGGCTGCTTGTCCTTCCGGAAGATGGCCTCGACCGCCTCCTGGCCAGAGGCGAACTTGGTGGCAATGTCCATCAGCTCGCTCGCCCTGGTGGGAGTCTTGCGATCCAGCTTGCTCACCAGGTTGCGGCAAGTGGTGCCGGTGAGGAACACGCCGATGACATCGGAGTCGGTGATGTTGGGCAGCTCGGTGCGCTGCTTCGAAAATCGCTGGATGTAGTCCCGCAGGGATTCTCCCGGCTGTTGGCGGCAGCTTTGGAGATCCCAAGAGTTCTCAGGGCGCACGTATGTGCCCTGGAAGTTGCCGGCGAAGGCTTTGACCAGGTCGTCCCAGTTGGAGATCTGCGCAGGAGGCAGATGCTCCAGCCAGGCTCGGGCGGCGTCGGAGAGGAACAGGGGGAGGTTGCGGATGATGAGGTTGTCATCGTCCGTTCCACCCAGCTGGCAGGCCAGCCGGTAGTCCGCGAGCCACAGTTCAGCCCTCGTCTCCCCCGAGTACTTGGTGATGGTAGTCGGGGCTCGGAACCGGGTTGGGAACGGCGCCCGTCGTATGGCCTGGCTGAAAGCTTGCGGACCGGGTGGTTTGGGCGAAGGGCTCCGATCCTCCCCGCTGTCGTAGCGTCCCCCACGCCTAGGGTGGTAGCCTCGGCGCACCCTCTCGTCGAGGTGGGCTCGACGGTCGCGGCGATGGTGCTCGTTGCCGAGGCGACCCGGGGCCGCAGGCGCTGTGTCCCGCGTGCGCCCGGTGTGGACCGAGGCCTCCCGCATGAATCGGGAAGTCACGGCGCGATGCTCTGGGGGGTATCCCTGCCTTCGGGAGGCAGAGCTTTCGGCCCGTCGGACAGCGGCATCCTCTAGGAGATTCCTGAGTTCTCCCTGGATACGCCGCCCCTCGGTGGTGGATGGTTCTGGCATCGCTCGGAGCAGTATTGCTGCTGCAGCCAGGTTCTGGCCGACCCCACTGGAAGCCGGGGGCAGCCTTGCCTTGGCATCGTCGGCGATGCGGCGCTGGACATCCTGGGCCAGATGGCACACTTCTCCGGCCGGTGCTCGGCCTGCCCGCTCCTGCCTGATGTTCTGCCGGAGCTGCACAAGTTGTCCTGCTTCCTCGTCGAGCCTGGCCTGCATCTCGCGGATTTGCTCGAGCTGTGTGTCCTGACCCTTCGCAGGGACTAGGACCACAGCTAGCTCCCGAAGGATGTCAACGCGAGGCGCAGGCCTAGAGGGATCGCCGTCCTCTGGCATACCAAGGTGGTTGCCTACGTCGGGACCCTCTAGATCGACGTGGAAACATTCGTGACTTGGGCCACAGTCCTCGTCGCCGAGGCTGTGGCTATCATCGGAGCAATCGGAGAGGCAGTAGTCACATGCGGTCATGAAGTCCCGCATCACCGCATGGCACTAGAGTTACCGAGCCCAGAGAAATCCTAACCAGAGTCGGGCTCGTCGTCTTCCTCGGAACCTGGGGGCCCGTAGGTCGAGACGACCATCAATCTGTCCTAGGTTGACCACATATGGTACCCCAGGAGGTTTGGATATGCCTTTATGAAAGCGTCCACCGAAGCGGGGTCGCTTGGTGGGTCGAAGCTGAATCTAAAAGGCACTGGATGGGAAACGGATGGTACCTCTTGATCGATGGACGGTGACGAAGTCGCGTCGGGGACGGACTGCACCGTTATCTCAGGTACAAGGCTAACGCCCAGCAAGTCCTTCGCGAGCGTGCTGGCGTCACCCGTCGTATGCTTGGGGTTGGTGTGTTGCGGGGAAGCGACGCTCGTCTTCATCTCAAACGCGAGGTCAACGCCCGACGTGTCCCCCGCTGGGGCGCCGGCGTCGCCGACTCGCTCGACAGCCGACGAGGCGCCGCCTCCTGCTTGGCCATGATTGCCCCGCCTCCTTCCCCGTCGATGGGGAGGGTGATGGGACAGACTCGGATGTTGTTCTTCCGCCACGCGGGGAAGACGTCGTCGATTCCGCCGTCGGCGGGCGGGCTAACGGCCACCATTGTCGTTGTCGCGCGGCGGAGGAAGGAGTATCATGTCGTAGCTATCGTCGAGGGACATGAACTCCAGACTCCCGAAACGAAGCTTCGTCCTGGGTTGGAGAGGTTGCTGGAGACTCCCCATCTGGAGCTTGACGGGAAGCTGTTCGTCAACACGCAGCAGGCCCCTACCTGGTGCGCCAACTGTCGGCGTTTCGACCCCGTGGGGTCCCTGGACCGATGAGTAAATTGTCGCTGCGTGTCCCAGCCCAGATGGGTCGGCGCGAGACGGAGACACAAGGGGGGAAACAGTGAGGGGAAACCCGCAGCCTCGTGTTGTCCTGCGCCCAGGGCGGATGCGCTTGCAGTAGGGGGTTACAAGCGTTCGCGAGGGAGAGAGAGAGAGAGGGGGGGCGTTAGGCTGCCCGTTCTCCCACGCGGCCACCTTTTTCGTATGAGAGCCCTGGACCTTCCTTTTATAGGCGTAAGGAGAGGGTCCAGGTGTACAACGCGGGGTGTAGCAGTGTGCTAACGTGTCTAGCAGAGAGGAGCTAGAGCCCTATGTACGTGCCGACGTGGTTGTCGAAGAGGTGTTGGAGCCCTGTTCATGTGGCGTCGTGGTCGTCGGAGGAGCGCTTGAGCCCTGTAGAAGCACAGCTGTCGGGGCTGTCGGATCCTTGCTGACGTATCCTTGCTTCCGTAGGGGGCTGAGAACCACCGTTGTCATGGAGCACATGGGGTGCCATCATTACTTGTTTTACCGGGGCGAGCCAGATGGGACGCCGGTCTTGTTCCCCGTAGCCTGGGCTAGCTAGGGGTAGGGTAATGATGGCCTCCCCTTGTGGCGTGGTCGGCCCGAGCGAGGTGGTGACTCCTCCGAGGCCGAGGTCGAGTCCGAGCCCTGGGGTCGGGCGAGGCGGAGACCTTCTTCCGGAGTCGAGGTCGAGTCTGAGCCCTGGGGTCGGGCGAGGCGGAGACCGTCTTCCGGAGTTGAGGCTGAGTCCGAGCCCTGGGGTCGGGCGAGGCGGAGACCGTCTTCCAAAGTCGAGGTCGAGTCCGAGCCCTAGGGTCGGGCGAGGCGGAGACCGTCTTCCGGAGTTGAGGCTGAGTCCGAGCCCGGGGGTCGGACGAGGCGGAGATTCCTATGGCGCCCGAGGCTGGACTTGGTTGCTGTCAGCCTCACCTTGGCGGGTGGCACAGCAGTCGGAGCAGCGCAGGCGACGCTGTTTTCCTGTCAGGTCAGTCAGTGGAGGGGCGAAGTGACTGCGGTCGCTTCAGCCTTGTCGACTGGAAAGCGCGCGTCAGGATAAGGTGTCATGTGATCCTTGCATTGAATGCTCCTGCGATCCGGTCGGCTTGGCGAGGCGATCTGGCCAAGGTTGCTTCTTCGTGAAGCCTGCCCGAGCTGGGCCTCGGGCGAGTCGAAGGTGCGCCCGTTGCTTGAGGAGACCCTCGGGCGAGACGTGAATCTGCCTTGGTCTGCCGTTCCTGCCCGAGGCTGGGCTCGGGCGAGACGAGATCGTGTCCCTTGAGTGGATAGAGCCTTAACCGGAATTGCGCCCATCAGGTCTTTGCAGCTTTTGTGCTGATGGGGGTTACCAGCTGAGATTAGGAGCCTTGGGGGTACCCCTAATTACGGTCCCCGACAGATAGGTTTATATAAAAGATATGAGATACATTAGGAGAAAAAAGGGCAAATAAATACTTATCCACAAAGCAAAAAAAACATACCGGTACGTGTGTTTGGTGTTTGTGTATTGCATGTGCACCTCATCCAGTGTTGGACTTTTCTCCTGATCAGCAAATTTTTAGGACACACAAAGAAAAAATAGAGCTAAGGGTTCTAGATTGGGTCTTGTCCAGACGGATAGTTAGAAGAACTGAAGCTACTTGATCTGTTGATTCCATCTTAGACAGAAAATAAAACCAAAATTGACCACTAAATGCCTAAATTGGACTTGAGCTATGAGTTTCATTTTCACATATAGCATATAACAATTTACATATAGCATATAACAGTAAACAAGACTAATATGGCTAAATTGACCACTAAATGCCTAAACTAGAACTCAACCTTAGCATTAAATCCGGTTTACCAGCACAAATTGGCGGTTTAGCGGTCGAAAATGACGGTTTACCGATTCAGAAAACGGTTTACCGACGGTTTTCGTTTTTTATGATTTTTTCAAATTTTTAAAATTTAGAATAAATTTTGAAAAAAACAGTGGTTAACCGAAACCGCATCCCGGTGGTTTCGGTAAACCGTCTAATTTACCGCCAATTTTATAAACCATGGTCACGACCGATAGAAGCTCCTAGGAGGGAGCCTGCTTGGAGAACAAGAAGAACAATAGAACAACATGAACCTGGCAGGGTAGGTTTCGTAATTCTAGGCTTGTTTGGATGCTGCCTGCTAGGCAATAGCCAGCTAATGCAGTGTTCCGTAATCCGGATCCTGGTTCCTGACTCAGTCCAACGAAATTGTGCATCTGGGGGGTTAGGGTTGCTTGCCAGACAGAATCCCAGTACTTGAAGAAAACAGGCTCATTGAGTTTAACTTCTGTTGTACATGGCTACATGCTGAACCCCCATCCAGATCAAAGATCTCTATATTAACGATGCCTAAGAGAGCTGCAACTTATAAATTGGAACGGAGTGAGTGATTAATTAATTAGTTGAATTTGGATGTACTTTTTTTAAAAAAAGGTTGGATGTACATCAGTACATGTGCTAGTCTGCTACGGACTCGCTAGTTCGCTACTCTGCGTCTGAATTTCTAACGTGATCCTTTTGTAAGGCCCACGTAGACAGACCAGGCTTTTCCGCAGCAGCGAAGCAGCCCACGCGCAAACCAGGCCCGGAACCCGGCACCAACGCCGCCGCGACCGGGCTCCCCACTCCTACGGCGCTGCTCCTCTTCCTGTGTCTCTCTCGTCTCCCAACGACGCGATTGGCGATTCCATTTCTACCCCGAGACCTCCAGCCGTCCGCCCCTGAACCCTCAGCCTTCTCCGCCCCGCCTCGGCACTCGGCGGCCGCCGGCACACACCGCGCAGTCTCGAGACAGGTAACCCGCTCCCCTCTCCGCTGAACTCCTCTCCCAACAAGGGGCCAGCCTCACCCCAACGCCCATCTAAGCCAAGCGCACGGTGCTGCTAGATCCCGATCTCGTTCTGCCAACCGCCGAGGGAGGGTTGCGCTCGCCGGATCCCGCCCGAGTCACGTGCGGCTTTGATTCGCTGCACCTGTCGTGCAGGAACCGGAGGAACGAGGATGGAGGAGGACTCGCCGCTGACGAAGACGATGAAGGGTGCGGTGACAGGACTCGCCGCGGGGACCATCTGGGGCACCGTCGTCGCCACCTGGTACGACGTGCCCCGTGTGGAGCGCCACGTCGCGCTCCCTGGCCTTATCCGGACGCTCAAGATGTGCGGCACCTACGGGGCCACCTTCGCCACCATCGGGGGCCTCTACATCGGCGTCGAGCAGCTCGTGCAGAGCCAGCGCAAGAAGCGCGACTTCGTCAACGGGGCCGTCGGCGCGTTCGTTGCCGGAGCCTCTGTCTGCGGCTACAGAGGTTAGAAACTCGAACCCTTTCTAACAAGGGAACAAATGCACCTGGGAAGCCTTGGCTTTAGTTTCTGGTCGCTTCTGATGCCCTAAATTTCTTACTTATTGATGATACTGGCATGCAGACATGTAGAGGTTAACTGGGAAGTGGGAATTGAGATTGTTACTCACTGCAATATATTTGACATGATGTGATGGTTTAAGTCAGCTAGGTTATGGGTGATTGTTGGGTCTAATTAGTGAAGCTTGAGCTCAAATCATAAAGGAGTAGTTCTGGGTTTTGGGATCAAATTGATGCATAGTTTAGTTGTATCTTTTTCTTAGTCACTGGAAATGTTGTTTATTCATGTCACTGAATAGGCATAACCCTTGTAGCAATTGATCCTTAAAAGAAAGCTCTTGCACCATTGTACTTGTACATTGCTTTGTAAACAGTCCCATGAACATAACGTCCATAGTTAACAGTTTTTTGATAGCTTGCACATTGTGTCTGTAGATCAGTGCACACATTGTGTCGGTAAATTGCAAAGAGAAATATGTGATTTGAAATTTATTACTGTTTGGGTGTCTGGAGCATTTTGGATTGGTTCATCCTAAATATGGATGACGGCATAGTTTGTGCTCCTATATCTAGTGACTTCTGGTGACTACACAGTAAGAGTTATTGTGTGGACAGATACGGGTCAAACAGTTGTTTCATAATATTCGCTCCATTGTCCAATTTGTGTTCCCTGGTTTAGAAACGATCGCACTGAGCATTATGTCATAGGTACTGTCATTTGGGGTAAACAAGTTTCTTCTTCAAGCATTGCAACCTATGGTTCAAACTATGCATAACAGGCCATTGAATTTGTAGAACATCTTGATATTATGAGATAGGAGTATTACCCTACATAATCTATCATACAGTGAAATGATATCGTGCTCATTTACTTAGAAACTGATTTTATATGTTATTTATTCACTCCAGTTTGCTTCTCACTGGAAACTCTAGTAATGTGAGTTACAACTTTCTTAAATGATTCTATGGGTGGAGATGATCTTGGTGTATAAAGCACTGTGTGTGGTGATAAATTAGCGTAACATCATATGTGTTGTTTGGTTCACGAAATGTAACGTAAATGGTAATGGTAATGGTTTACAATCGAGTACTGGCGGTAACAAGTTTGAATAGGCCGGTATCAATTTTTATTGTGGTATTTGATTACGGTTGAAATAAAACAAACATGATTTACCATTATCAGTTACCCATTACGTTACAAAATGTGAACCAAACGACACCTTAGTGTTTGCTTGTAACATCAGTCAAGTTTAGTTACAAATAAGGGCTAATAAGCAATGATGTGGGTGAGCATCTGCACAACATTTCATCCACCAAATAAGCAATTTAGCTTTGAACATACTCCTTCTGGTCATTAAAACATGTTTAGGACAAGATGTTGGTCAAACCTTAAAACTACAATTATAAGTAACATTCAAATTATTTAGTTTGGAAACAAGTGAGATATATTTGTAGATTTATATTGGGAAATATTTGCAAAAATCTCATAAGTTTTGATGAATTTTAAGAATACACTATAGAAGATATTAACGGCCAAAGATATGCATCAATGATCATACAAAGTCCTCCTTTGGATTGCAGGATTGGTAAAACATAGAGATAGGAAAAATGTAGGAATAGAGTTGTATGCCACTTACAATTCCATAGGAAAATTTCCAAGAGGTTGGCCTCATTTTAGAAATCCTCCAAAATCTCACTACAATGGCCCATTCTATAGGGATTTTATAGGATTTGTAAGAACTCAATCCTTTGTTCCAAAGGGTCACATAGGAAAATTTACTGTAGGATTTCAATCCTTCAAAATTCCTTCACTTTTCCTTTGTTACAAAGAAGGCCCAAATGTGTAAGTATTTTTGACCGGAAGGAGTATATGTTTCATAGAAGTATAGGCGTAGCAGTGGCAAAAACTTTCTTATTGAGTTACTAGGTCATGCCTTCGAACCTCTCCGTATTTACGGTGGAAAGGGTTGGCTTTCTTGGTTTATCCTTTTTTCTGAGCTACACATGTGGGAGCCTCTAGCACTGGGTCTCTTTTTTTAGTGACAGTAGTGTCATACTTATCGTTACTTAGGGAGGAGAGTAGGAGTGGTGTTTCGTAAAAGTTGGAATTGTGGAGGCAGACGCTGGAAGCAAAAGGTTTTAGGCTTAGTAGGTCTAAAACAGAGTATATGAAGTGTGATTTCAGTGCCATGGGGTATGAGGATGGCGATGTTAGTCTTGATGGGCAAGTGGTACCCAAGAAAGACACTTTTCGTTACTTAGGATCAATGCTTCAGAAGGAGGGAGACATCGATGAGGATGTCAGTCATAGAATTAAAGCTGGATGGTTGAAGTGGCGGTAAGCTGCGGGTGTCTTATGCGACCCCCGGGTGCCACACAAACTAAAAGGCAAATTCTACAGGACAACAATCCGGCCGGCTATGTTGTATGGAGCAGAATGTTGGCCCATTAAAAGACGACATGTCCAACAACTAAGTGTGGCAGAGATGCATATGTTGCGCTGGATATGTGGCCACACAAGGGGAGATCGAGTCCGGAATGATGATATACGAGAGAGAGTAGGAGTGGCGCCAATTGAGGAGAAGCTTATGCAACATCGTTTGAGATGGTTTGGACATATCCAACGAAGACATGAAGAGGCACCAGTGCATATTGGAATAATTAGGCGTCCCGAGAATGTGAAGAGAGGTAGAGGTCGACCAACCTTGACGTGGACAGAGGCTGTGAAGAGGGACCTGAAGGAGTGGAATATTGATAAAGAGCTCGCTGTGGATAGGAAGGGGTGGAAGTGTGCAATTCACGTGCCAGAACCCTGATTTGTAGTTTCGCTTTTCCTCCTTAATCGTTTGACCTTTTCTTGTGCTCCTTTAGATCTTGCTGGTTTTTGTGGGTTTTATCTCTTTTTATGTGTTTTTCCGTTTCGTCGTTTTTCGGTTCTCCTTTGCCTTTGTCTCCCTTTTCTTTTCTTTGGGGTTTGAGCTCTGAGGTTTTCATATGGGGTTTCATCTCTAGCCTACCCCAACGTGTTTGGGACAAAAAGACTTTGTCGTTGTTGTTGTTGTAGTGTCATACTTATGCTTTGGTTAGCCTCCTGTTTGGATTTTTTTATTGACTGCCAATTGACCTAACTATTACTAGTGCACATTTCTATTTCTTTAGGCTATATTCAGTTCTACCCCAATCCATATGGATTGAGGGGGTTTCAATCCCTAGTAAGTTAAAATCTCTCTCAATCCGTATCTATCCCCTCCAATTCATATGGATTGAAAATAACCGAACAAGCCCTTAGAAATTAGCAATCCAGTTGCGCTGTCCCATGGATTAGTATAACTCTGATCAACTGGATGACTGTTCCTTAAACAGAAGTTTGCATTCCAATGGCTGATGGATAATTTAGAAATCTAGTGCTACTTATATAATTGGTTAGTAATAATTTTCATGTGAACTTTAGTTCATTAAGATGGAATGCAACAGATTGTCAGTTGTGAACAGCACTTAGTCTGGACTGATTTATGTGCTTGTGTCTAGTATATTGGCTATCAACTTCGATTTCTGCTTAATCTGGATGCCACTTTTGCAGGAAAGAGTATTCAGTCAGCCCTCATCGGAGGCTCCTGTCTGGCTTTCACATCTGCTGTGCTGGACATTGGCGGCAATACGACCAGAGTTGACAACGGCAAAGAGTACTATGCCTACACAACTGAGAAGAAGCCTGCAAATTGATTCCAAGTCTGCACTTCTAGCAAACAATCTTGCACGCCATCAACTCAGTGAATTTGAAGCTGATGTGCAGTTTTATGTCTGTTTTGCTGATGCAATTAGTTCTTAAGCAAATCCATGGCAACTTGTTTATCGCTGATGCTTGAGGGATGGAAATGACACTCAGAATAAATCTTTGATTTGCTTTCTTGTGATCGTTGATCACATTAAACGCAGTGGCGCGATATACTGTGTAATTGTCTATTTTCCCGTGGTAAGTATTGATAGGAACGTTGACCTGATAAAATAGATAATCTAATTTTGGTTTAAAATATGGTCTCTATTTTTCTAGTTAAAATCTAATAAAAAGACTATCTTATATGCACCCATGATTTTGACTTCTATAAAGTGTTATGCCGTCTGTCCTTTATTTATCACGTTTTAGTTTAAAAATAAAGAAATAGTATCTAGTAGCATATAACTGCACTAGAAAAATAAATCTTTTTCACTAGAAAAGTATATCGTGTTATAAAAGTGGCATAATATAAATGTGGAAACTTAAAATACGTTAAAGATATAAAATCTCATTGGTACGATGGTATTTTTACTGAAACTTTCATTAAAAGTGGCATAATATAAATGTGGAAACTTAAAATACGTTAAAGATATAAAATCTCATTGGTACGATGGTATTTTTACTGAAACTTTCATGATATTGAAACTTCTGTTGATGCGTCGATATTTTTATCAATTTTTTTAAAATTTTTGTTGGAGCACTAGGCAAGGGAATGCTTATACGAGGGTCAAGCTCTCAATTAGATAAATCTGTGGATAGCCTTAGGCCTTTTTAAGCACAAGTAGTACTTTGGTTCTGCCCCCTAAATGCTCTCTTCTGTCTCAACTATCGAGTTTCTGATCGAAATGTTGGGAGGTCTCGTTCCATATCGTATACGGTGGCGATCACAAACGTGCTCTAGGTTTTCACGCATATGGCCTCTCCCATATGCTTCACATCGTCCCCACTATCGAGTTTCTAGCCAAAATATCAAGGGCTAGTTATCTCCGGTACATAACGGTGGTTAGTATGATCTTGCAAAATATGTGACTACACAGGTCACACCATAAACATGGTTAGTATGATATTGCAAGCATTAATAGAAGCTGTAACACCCCTGGTGTTACTGTCACTAAAACTTGAGCATGACATCATAAGCATTGGCATATCATGTGTTTGTCACACCTAGAGTGCATTCACTAGGCAAAAATTTCAAACAAAGTTGTATTGATGTAACATTTCATGGGTGAAACCCTAGGGTATAGTACTTAACCCTAGACTGGGCTTAAAAGAGTAAACAAAGCCTAATAAGAGAAAACTTCAAAACTCATTAGTAATGGTAATAAAATGTCACCATGAATAGACTTAAGTGGCATCCAAATCCTAGAAGTGCCAAAAACCCTAAATAGACCCCTGAAAAACCCTAGACTAAAACCCTAGGGGGTTATCTATAAAAGTGTGCACATTTTGGACCTAAGTGCAAAAATCATGGAAATAGGGTACCTCATGTCAAATGGTTCACATGTTTCAAGATTTACAAGCCAAAAGGTGTGAATTGGGCTTATTTGCAAAAAACCATTCAATTCCTTAATAAGACTAAGTCTGAATTTCAGTGAATGGGATCAACTTTGAAGCCCTGTAATTTCAAAACTATAAGGATTTTGCATAGGGTCAACACATCAAATTTGTAGAGCTATGTAAGGGGAACAACTTTGCTATAGGGATTAAGCCTTGGTCACATGAAAAATTTAGAGTAAAATGAGCCCAAAGTCGGGCTGTCAGACTGCCCTAAGTCTGAATTTAGACTAGCAGTGAGATTGGATGAACTTAGGGCTCAATTTTAAGCAAGATTCTGTGACTTTTTGTGGGTGCACAATGTAGTAAAGTTAGAGCTGGTCTATTAGGCTACAACTTTGCTGCAGAGCATTGATCTAGTTACCATACAAAATCGGGAGGAAATTCGCCCCCAAACATGGTCTGTCTGACTGACTAAAGAAGATTCTGATGGTACAGTGACCAGAAAAATCTATTGGTTTAGTGAACCGGCCGCCGGCGACCCCGCGCGTGGATTCACGCCGGTGAGGTGATTCGTGCTCACCGGCGCCCAGATAACGTTCCGCGGTGAAAAGATCTTCTCCCCCCCGGATGAGCTTAAGGCACTGTTTGTCTGGCCGCCGTGTCCGCTCTACCCCGATCGCCTTGAAGCAACCCTCACCAGAGTTAGACACCTCACGGTCTTGTGCCACGTGCCTCAGCACTTTAACCATGCCACCGTGACTCGTATTGACCTATCCAAAGATCATCGGTGAGGTTGCCACGGTTACGGCCACCAATCGTGTGCGCCAGTACCCCTCTTCCTCTCCGACTGCCAGCGCGCCAATCCAAAATTGGAGGCCACCGCTCAAGCACACTATAAATTGAGCACACCGATGGGTCCGTAGGGTAGTCAAGCACCAAGCCACCAAGCCATACCTCCAATTGTTCACCAGAGCTCGCCAATTCCAAATTTCCCCCAAATCTGCTTTGCGCCACCGTGAAAGAGACCTCGTCGTGGCTAGCTCGTCTCAGGTCCGCTCGTACCCTCTGCTCTTTCGTTTCAGTGTTTTGGTGTGTCCCTGATGCTACCCGACCCCGCCAATTGGACTAGGACCCCTTAGATCGTCGGGAGCGCGTTCGATTGTCCGTGGTACCCGCTGCCACCGTGGACAGAGCGAGTTAGAGCTCCGCTAGTGAAATTAGTTGAGGGGAAACTCTTGTTATGGCTTGATTTAGGTTCCAGCCGAAGGAGAGCACCGGTCATCGAGTGATCCGGCCGGTATGGACTCGCCGGAACTCGGTTCTCCGCCGTGCGGCGTCATGGACTGCGGGCTGTAAAGAGATGAAAGCGCGGGGGTGTTTTTGCAAGTGTCAGCGAGACAGATAAACAGTGGGAAGGATTCTTTATAGAAATTTCAAACCGCCAGGGTTCCCTGCGCAAAAATGACCGCGCGGGCGCACGCGGGCGGGCGCGTCCTCGTATTCTGTTTGAGTTGGGCCGGTTGGGTCAGTTTTGGCCCAGCACTGTTAGAAGTTTTTCTTTTCTTTTTTCCTTAAAGCTTTAGAAATCCATAAGAAATTATAGAAAAATGCTAAAAATACCAGACCAATTTTACCAGAATCCTAATTTTCTATAGTATTTAATAAAAATAGATTCAGGATTTTTAGTTGCAATAGGGAATTTTGGGATATTTAAAATAGCCAAAACCCATACTTCTGGAATTTTAGAGAATAATTAATAGTCCCAAAATTCACCAAACTTTTTAGATAAGCTTTAAATATTATTTAGAAGCCTTGGGTAAAATTTGGTATGATTTGAACCATGTTTGGTACTTAGAACCCAAAACCCTAACCTCTGCCCTATGAACTTCACTATAGACTCCAAAAACCCTAGTTTCCCAGAGAATCGTGAAGGAAAGTTATATTCAAGATATTAGATAATATACTTTTATTATCTTTGCATTCTCATGAGCATTACATGAGCATTCATGATTATATATGGCTATGTATAGAAAACGAAGAAGAGATAGAAGTTGAAGAAGCCAGGACTACACCACCACCACCTGAAGAACCTCAGGCAGGAAACTGCTTTTACTTTGATATCTGTGGAGCAGAGCCTGATTCACCTATCACACAAGGCAAGCCCCGGTGCATTTGCCACCTCCTTGTTATTTTGAAATCTTTCTCACTTACCTGATGCATTAGGTGATAGGAGTTGTGTGCAAAACCAATTGCTGCACTTCCTTCCTTAGAATTGATTACTTCTCCTTAATCCCCTGTTTTACAAAAAGATTTTTCTTATGCTTAGCTTTGCTCTAGAAAAACAAAATGTTTTGTTTTGACAAAAGATGATGCTTCAAAGTGGGTGGGATGTTTTCAAAAATAAAACTTAATGGTGGATCCATCATGGCCATGATGGGTTCAACATCGAAAAGATGTACCTCTGCCAGGTACCAAACTTTGGGTTTGAAATGATAAAGTTGAGACTGGGCGGGTGACTTGCACGAGAAAAGAGTCTCGGTGTAGTGTCTCCGTCTGAGTCGATTAAGGACCTTCTCGATGTAGACTTGCTGACCAAGAACCCTTTAACTGGTCACATGCCTCATCATGGGTAAGCTTTACCTCGGGTAGACCAATACCAGAATAAGATAACACGCAATGGGAGTGGAGAGATGGCGAGAGTAGCGTGTACCCTCCATGGCAAGAGGCTGGACGGTGGTGTATCTGTGCTCTCGGTTGGCGTGAACCTGATCTGGTCTTAAGAACCCCGGTGGCGAGTTGACATATGCAAGGGTTAAGTGCTACATATGTCGTGTGTTTGGAGATCCTCAGCTGAGTATAATCGATTCGGATCGCCGTAACTTCGTGGACATGAAGACTTGGTCACTGACTTACACGTAGCATTCCAGTGAATAAGGGTTGAAAATAAATTGGCAAGTATAGGTCAAGTGATTGAACTAGGCTAGAAAGAACTCTAGAACTAAGGTAATGACTTAACTTGCTAATAAAACTAGACTTTTAAGGATCCACTATTAGTAAGCATTTCTGCAAACAGTCTTTGATTATTGATAAGCCATACCTTGATTCCCAAAGGCTAGCATATCCTTGAGAGTCTTTTATTTGATGGGTAAGACTTGTGAAAGTACACTTCGTACTTAGGGCTTTGTCCCATGTTGTTTTAGGTGAAGAAGCAGCAAATTTTTGTTGCTTCTGTTCCAGGGTGGTGCCTAAAGAAGAAAATCAAGACTGAAGCTATGAGAGGAAGGGTCCTCCGTTAAGAAAAACATTTTACTATTTATCGGGAGGGGTTTTTGCCTCCCAGGTTATGTAATAATATTACTTCAGCACTCCTATATTTGCTCTGGTCTGTAATAATTCTACTCTTTCTTACTTTAAAATAAAGTAAGTTATTGTAACTACTTCCGCATTTTTGTACCTCCGATGTGTTGTAATGTCTACGTGACGGGTGAAACGCTCTTGGGCATGGTAAAGAATATAGATACCGAACTTGTCAAGTGATCAGGGGCACCTGCAGGGTTGTCTAAGGTCCGTTGGATAAGGACAACTCTAGGTAGGCCTAATGACTTGGGAGGTTCCGTCACAGCTGGTATCGGAGCGAAGCCCGTCTCTACAGATGTTATGAGGCATTTTCAAAAAGAATTTTCAAGGACTTATCTAGAAAATTTCTTTCCTTCTTATCTAACTACCTTCTGAAGTACTTATTTTAAAGACCAGATAGTAGAGTGCAATGTATAGAAGGTTGTGAATCAACTAAGGTTGATTCTGTAATTATGCATGCATCATGCTAAAAACTATACTAATAAGATTTTCCCCCTATGGAGATATGCCGCCGCGCACAAGGAAAACTGAGCGCAAGTCTACCGGACCAATTGGCGTGCCTCGCCATCAACTAGCTCCAAGGCATGAGGATAGTAGTAGTGGTAGCAATGATCCTATCGGAGATCTGGAAGCTCAGGTAGAACAACTTCGAACGGAGCTCCATCATAGGAACGATGTATGGGTCGAGGTTGGTCAGCGAATAAACGAGTTAAGAACTGACATCCGACATCTGCAAGACCAACTTGCTGAACGAGATTTAGCACTCGACTGGGCTGTTAACTCCCGTTCACTTGCTTGGGCCAAGGAAACCAAAGCTCGAGCCCATGTGGAGGAGCTTAGCACAGCCGTGGACAACTTGCAGGTGTACTGTAATACACTACATGAGGAATTTCATGTATTGTATTCATGACTGCACCCTGGCGTACCTGTAGATCCTGTCGAAATGGGAGCCGGACCTTCTGGAATAGCGAGGGAAGCCCTTGGTGGGGAACTGGACCTTTTCAGGCCCCCTCCTTCAATGAATTTGGTTGATGAATGGTCCCCTACACCCGACAGTGAAGCTACCAAAAGTGATAAGAAGCCAGAGTAATGTAGTTTAGATATGATAATGTATAATAGGTAATGTGGTCCTGTTGTAAATTCGAGTCTGTATCATTACCCTTTTAAAGTAATGTAAAATGGATGGTGTGCTTTGGTATATTTATTTTCCAAATGTTCTTTGCCTCAGATGTCGTCCAGGACTCGTGGACAGGATGGTGCGGGAACCTCCCGTGGGAGCGAAACTACTCCTAATCCACCACCAGTACCCCCAACCTTGGCTGAGGCTATCGCTGCCTTAGTTAATGCAACAGCCGATAACACCCGCTTTCTTCGGGAAATGGCGGGACAACAAATGCAACAGCAAGGCGGGCGAGCCTATCCGCAAGGACCCCGTGAAACTTCATATGTGGAATTCTTAGAAACGCGTCCCCCGCTGTTTGTCAAGGCTGAAGATCCCCTTGAAGCGGACGAGTGGATTCGGGTTATCGAGCAGAAGTTTGGGCTCCTCCGATGCACAGAGACTCAGAAGCCCTTATTTACGGCGCAGCAATTGCGAGGCCCTGCCAGCACCTGGTGGGGAATTTATGTGGCTATTCAGCCGGCTAGCCATCAAGTTACCTAGGACGAATTTAAACTGGCATTTCGGGAGCACTACATTCCAAAAGGGGTGCTCCATATGAAACAAGAAGAATTTATAAAGCTCAAACAAGGTGGAGATACTGTCACACAATATCTCAACAAGTTCAACCATTTGTCCCAGTATGCTATTGATCAGGTCAACACTGACCTGAAGAAGAAAAATTGTTTTATGAGGGGCCTTAATGACCGACTGCAGCGGAAAATGGCCACCTGCCTCGACCTCTCTTACAGCAGGGCTATCAGTATGGCACTGGCAGTCGAAGCCAAATATGCAGGCCCAGGAAAGTCAAAGGGCTATGGAGGTGACAGGTCCAATCAGGGGCTTGAGAAGAGACAAAGGTTGGTGATCCGACCTTTTAATCCAAACCGTTCTTCACCATGTCCACCCTCCTACCCCTTTAAACAACCTGTCTTTATCCGTCCTGCCACTGCCCCCACCTCAACAAATCAGCCGAGTGCCCCTGGTACTCATTTCCCTGCACTCCTGAGTTCATCTTCTGGTTGCTTTAATTGTTGGAAGTCCGGACATTTTATCAAGGACTGCCCATATCCCAAACAGAACAGATCAAATAATCAGCAGAGTTTAGGGAGTTCCGCCCAAGGCAAGGGAAACCCGGCGAATAATACAGTGGGCAAAAATATGAAGAAAACTGGGCGAATTTATTATACGCAAGTGGCCACGACACCGGAAGGAGAACCGGTCATGATGGGTACGTTTCTAGTGGCTAATCACCCTGCAGTTATTCTTTTTGATTCTGGTGCTTTGCATACATTTATAAGCAAGAAGTTTGTGGAGCAACATTGCATTCCATATAATGAATCAAGGGAAGGGTTTATAATTCATTCTGAGAGCACCTAGAGGGGGGGGGATGAATAGGTGATCCTGTAAAAACTTAAAACTTAAAGCCACAAACTTGATTAAGTGTTAGAACAATAAAGCCAAGTGGCTAGAGAGGAGTTCTTGCTAAACACGATAACCACAAAGAAATCAACACAGAGAGGCACAGTGGTTTATCCCGTGGTTCGGCCAAGTCCAACACTTGCCTACTCCATGTTGTGGCATCCCAACGGACGAGGGTTGCACTCAACCCCTCTCAAGTGATCCAATGATCAACTTGAATACCACGGTGTTTTGCTTTCGTTTACTATCTCCCGTTTGCGAGGAATCTCCACAACTTGGAGTCTCTCGCCCTTACAAATGATGATCACAAAGAAACACGGAAGTAAGGGAGGGAGAGCAACGCACACAAGACACAAAATCAGAGCACAAACACGCACACAAGTCACAACTTGAGCTCGCAACACAACTCGAAGAGTTCTCTACTCAAATGGAGCTCTAGTTGCTATCACAAAGAATCAAATGCGCGGAAATGGAGTCTTGGTGCTTAGAGTTGATCAAAGAATGCTTGGTGTACTCCTCCATGCGCCTAGGGGTCCCTTTTATAGCCCCAAGGCAGCTAGGAGCCGTTGGAAGCAATCCAGGAAGGCAATTCTTGCCTTCTGTCGGGTGGCGCACCGGACAGTCCGGTGCACCACCGGACATCCCCTGTTCACTGTCCGGTGCGGATTGCTTTCCTAAATTGGAGCAGCCGACTGTTGAAGATTTGGAGCCGTTGGCGCACCGGACACTGTCCGGTGCACACTGGACAGTCCGGTGCCCCATCCAACCGTTGGCTCGGCCACGCGTCACGCGCGGATTGCGCGGCCGACCATTGGCGCAGTCAACCGTTGGCTCATCGGACAGTCCGGTGCACCACCGGACAGTCCGGTGATTTTTAGTCGTATGCTGTTGACTGTTTCTCGAGAGCGGCGACTTCGCCACAGACGACTCACCGGACAGTCCGATGCACCACCGGACAGTCCGACGATTTATAGTCGTACGCCACCGTCGAGACCCGAGAGTAGGCTGTTCATCGGGACTGGACCTGGCACACCGGACACTGTCCGGTGAACCACCGGACAGTCCGGTGCACCCAGACCGAGCAGCCTTTTGGCTGAACACAGCCAACTTATCTCCACAGTGATTTCTCCTGTTTCTAGCACTTAGACACAATACATTAGTCTTCAAAACAATGTACTAAGTCTAGAAACATACCTTTAATCTTGATTTGCACTTCTTGAGTCTTTGGCACAAATATCACTCAAGGCATTTTTGTGTGAAGCACTTAATCACCAAAATCTTATAGAAATGGCCCAAGGGCACATTTCCCCTTCACATTCGCCTGGGGGACAAATATTCACTAAAGAAGTGGTTTTCCATGTGCCCGTAACATTGGCTGAACGGGACTTTCCTACAAACATGATTGTTCTAAAAGGCCAGGATATAGATGTAATTCTGGGCATGAATTGGTTAGCCCAACACAAAGCTATCCTCAAACTGATCTGAGAACCATCAGGCTGAGCTATGGCCAAAAAGAGGTTCTCTTGTCCATTCCCGTAGCTACTGCAGCTAAACCATTTGGCAGAGTATATAAAGCCATCATACCGGAGATCCAAGATATTCTGGTAGTGTGTGAATTTCTGGACGTCTTTCCGGAAGATTTGCCTGGATTGCCTCTAGAAAGAGATGTAGAATTTGTGATTGAGTTGAAGCCCGGTACGGCTCCTATTTCTAGAAGATCGTACCGAATGCCTCCGAATGAGTTGGCAGAACTCAAGACCCAATTACAAGATCTATTAGAAAAGGGATTCATCCGACCAAGCTCATCACCTTAGGGTTGTCCAGCCATCTTTGTCAAGAAGAAGGACCAAACACTTCGGATGTGCGTGGATTATAGACCCCTTAATGAGGTCACAATCAAGAATAAGTACCCTCTTCCCGGATTGACATCCTATTTGACCAGCTTACCGGAGCTCGGGTATTTTCCAAGATTGACCTCAGGTCGGGTTACCATCAGATCCGTATCCGACCCGAAGATATACCCAAGACCGCATTCACTACACGGTATGGATTATTTGAATATCTGGTTATGTCTTTCGGACTAACAAATGCTCCTGCCCACTTCACATATCTTATGAACTCGGTATTCATGCTCGAGTTGGATAAATTCGTGGTGGTGTTCATTGATGATATCTTGATATATTCCAAGAATGAAGAGGAGCATGCTCGGCATTTACGGATCGTGTTAACGCGCTTAAGGGAGCATCAACTATATGCTAAATTCAGTAAATGCGCATTTTGGCTGGAGGAGATCCAATTTTTGGGACACGTGTTGTCTACTAACGGGATTGCGGTGGATCCCAGCGAAGTCAAGGATATTCTGGAGTGGAAACCTCCAACCACTGTACATCAAGTCTGAAGTTTTCTTGGACTGGCTGGTTATTACCATCGATTTATTCCAGATTTTTCCAAGCTTGTGAAACCAATCACAAGTTTATTGAAGAATGATACTAAATTTAATTGGTCTTCAAGATGTAATGCCTTTGAGCAGCTAAAAGTATTTGAAAGGGAAATAGGCTTTAAACCTTTTCCTAAATGTTTTTGGTGGTTGAAATGCCCAACACAAATAATTGGACTAACTAGTTTGCTCTAGAGTATATGTTCTACAGGTGCCAAAGGTTCAACTCAAACCAATCCAAAGATTAAAAAGGGTTCAAAAGAAAGGAGCAAAGGAAACTAAAGTGCTTCCTGGTCTGGCGCACCGGACTGTGTCCGGTGCACCAGGGAGGATCAACCTCAAACTCTTCAGCTTCGCGTTTCTCCAGCGCACTCCGCTATAATTCACCGGTCTGTCCGGTGTGCCACCGGACTGTCCGGTGCGCCAGCGGAGCAACGGTTATCTGCACACAACGGTCGACTGTGACAGTGAACAGTGTAGCACAGCAAACGCGACAGAAGTCAGAGCAGATGGTCAGAGGGGCACCGGACTGTCCGGTGTGGCACCGGACTTTCCGGTGCCGCATGAGGAGAAAGCCTCCAATGGTCGACCAGCTCCAAGCCCTAACAACAGAATGACGTGGCGGCGCACCGGACACTGTCCGGTGGCGCACCGAACTGTTCGGTGCGCCCATCGCCAGCAGCCTTCTCCAACGGCTACAATTTGGATGGTGGCTATAAATACCACCCCAACCGGCCACTTCAAGTGGAGGGAGCCCAAGCAACATTCCAAGTCATATAGTTGACATATTCAAGCCCTCCCAACCACCTCTATTCATTGATCCATCCTATACACAAGATTTAGACCACTACAACCAACACAAGTGCCACAAAAGAAAGAGCAAGCAAAAGAGAGCTTCTCGTGTGAGTTTAGCAATAGTGCCTTGAGAGAATCATTGAGAGAAAGTGTGTGCTACATCTTGTGATCATTCGCGCGTGGAGTTTTGACTCCCATTGAACTTCCTCCAAAGTTTTGGAGGCTTGTAAAGCTAGCAAGAGACACCAAAGAGTGTGGTGATCCTTGCGGGATCTTAAGTGATCCTTGAGAAGAAGAAGAGCTCACCGGTCTTGGTGATCGGTGGAGAGAGGGAAAGGGTTGAAAGAGACCCGTCCTTAGTGGACTCCTCAACGGGGACTAGGCCTTCGAGGGCTGAACCTTGGTAAAACAAATCCCCGTGTCTCTTATGTTCATTACTTGTGATTTGTTTGTTTTCTCTCACTCTAAGTTTTCTTGCACTATTCTTTGCTAATATTATTTGGTGTTGCTTCAAGTTAAATTCTCATTTAGTAAAGCAACACCTTGCAAGAAAGAACTTGTGTTATTGCTCTTCTTATCTAAGCCCTCTTGCTTTATTCTCATAGACCTATTAGCTGTATTGGTTTATCAATTCCGCATTATCTGAAAGCAATACTCTTTACAAGCAAAGGACTTAGTTTTTATACTCCGTTAATTGTGCATCTTGTTCTAACCACTAATCAAGGGATCTAGCTTGGATTTAGAATTATAATTTTCAGGTTTCGCCTATCCACCCCCCTCTAGGCGACTTTCAATTGGTATCGGAGCTAGGCACTTCGTATTGAGTCTAACAACTCGAAGTGATGGCTCGAGGAAGATCCCAAAAGAACAAGAAGACAACTCTGAAGGAGGTAACTCTTGAAATATTGCTTTCGGATTGTTCTAATTATGTTTCATGGTCTACTAGTGTGATAAAGGCTTTTAGAACCGTAGATCCACGATTAGAACAAATCTTATACAAGAGTATTATACCCCCTAGTTATGATAAGAAAAATACTTCTGAAGAAGATCAAGGATATATACGCTTAAACTATCTAGCTTTTGACATCTTAGTTAATTCTCTTAGCAAGGAAGATTATCATGCCTTCATAATGAATTATTATGAAAATATTCCTGATGCGCATGATATTTGGACTAGAATTAAAAGTAAATTTGATGAGTCCAAACATGTTAGTTCATTTGTTGCTTCTACTTCCTTTAGTCTTTGTGATACTAACACTTGCAAGGAAGAAGAAAAAATGAACGATGGAGACCAAACGATGAATCCACCTCTCCAAAAGGTGTGTCTTCCCATTTCAATTCCCACATATGTTGTGTGGCTAATGAAAATGATAGTGGAAGCACAAATGAGGATGAGGAGGATGAAAGAAGCTTCATGCAACTCTACGCTCGTCTAAGCCAAGAAGATAAGGCGGTCATGCTCAAACTTCTAAAAAGAGCTAGAGAGCAAAGCGAAGCTCATCAAATGCTAGAAGATATTCTCTCCATAAAAATGCTAAGATTTGATGAGTTGACTAAAGAACATGAGGAGCTAAAGTGCTCTCATGTTGATTTGGTCCAAAGGTATGAAACTATTTCAATTGAGAAAGATAACTCTTTATATTGTATCGCTCAATTAGTAAATAAGAATACATTGCTTAAGGACCAAGTAGAAAAGCTAAAAATTGAAAATCTAGCTTTTCAAGAAAAACATGATATGCTTCTATATTCTCATGAAAATCTTATGGATGATCATATCATGTCAAACGTTACTCATGAGGTTGTGATAGAAAACTTAAAATCCCAACAACCTCACTCATGCACATGTATTCAAATTGAAACTATATTACCATGTGCTAATGCTTATTGTCCGTCGACAAGCAAATCTTCCTTTGAGCTAGAATTTGCAGGAACAAAAGATGATACATATCAAAAGCTCAAAGAAGAAAATGAGAGGCTAAAGATGAGCTTGACACAACTAAAAGGGAAGTGCATTGCTCAACCTTCTCAAGATAACCGTGATCACATGGTGAAGAAGCTTGAGATGAGAACAATCGTGGCATGCACTAAATCCCTTGAAGAAAATGTCAAGGACTTGAGGATTGCCAGGAGTAAAGAACAAAAGAACAAAATCAATACCTCTACCAAAAGCCTCAACCGTGCCTCCATGCAAGATAACATCCAAGGTAATGATCAAGCCACACTTCACACTAAGAGAAGTAAGAAGTGTAGTGAATGCTTTAAAAAGGGACACTCGATTAGGTCATGTCCCTATATTAAAAATGACTTTATTATTAACAAGGATGATAAACTTTGTTTTAAATGCTCAAAGAAGGGACACTTAATTAAATCTTGTCCAAATTTAAAACAAAAAGGCATAGTATTAGAAAAGAAAATATTAACTAACCATGTAGCAAGCAAGAAACAAGGAAAGAAGAAATCTTCAAGACTTGAAGATCGCCTTTGCTACATATGCCGAAAGAAGGGACATCAATGCAAGGATTGTCCCATTGGTAACTACCCCACCTCTAGCTTGTCAATTATTTCTCATGTAACTAGGCAACCCAAAATTACAACTTATGCTAGAAAGGTAATGAGTTTACCAAGTGCTAACACAAAGGACTTTTGGGTTCCTAGATCTTTGTTGACTAACCTTGATGGACCCATCAAGCGATGGGTACCAAAATATGCTTGACAAGCTTTGCAGGAGAAGGAGATGATATGAAGCTTTGGGGTGCTTGAGAGAGTCAATTCAATTTTTATTAACTCAAGCTATCAATCTTCAATGATCTATATATCCAAGATTGACCCAAAGTTATTTCAAATTATTATGTCTAAAAATCATATCATCTCGGGGAAGATATTGATGTTGTAGGAAATAAAGAATTATCCTGTGCGGAAAGATCAAGACCTATAACATGGAGGAAAGCCAAAGGATGGTAACACTTATGTTTTAAGTGCACGTACCTTAAATTACCATTTCTCATGTGTCTTGTGTAGTCACATAGAAAAAGAAGCACTTCAAATGTCTTAAAATTATGTCACCATTCTTTGAAGAAATTCCTCTCATATGGTAGATTGCATCATTTCTATTCTATGGCAATCTACATGCTTTAAAATATCGTAAGTATCTCATGGCATGTTTTACGCTAATTATCTTATTATTGCCATGATTCTAGATATAGAGAGATATTCCAAGTTCTTAAAAGAATAAGGTGTCATGTAAGGAATTCAAATCCTTAGGACACTTATAAAAGGAAAATTCTCTCTATAACTAGAATAGTGAGACTAATGCTTTTATCTAAGTAACCCAAGTAGTCTCACTTGTAGAGAATAAGTTTCTCTTTGGAAGTGCGTAATCTAACATAAAAATAAAAATCAATCCAATGACTTATGTTGTTATGCTTCTTGCTTAAATTGGAAATGATTCTTCTACATTCATCGCTCTCCATGTTATGAATTGGATTTGTTCCCATTATCTTAAGGAATTAATTACGCTTGTTTTACAAGCATATATCATGGAATAATCTAGTTCATATTATAAAGTTTCCATGCTCTAGTAATCCACTTTTCATTCCTTGTCAAAAATGATTACAAAAAGGGAAACTAGTGCTTGTGTTACTAACAACGTATCTCTTGAGCTTACTTATGAAAATCTACAAAAGAGAAAGTGCATGTTTAAGTCACAAGGCTCTAGGGTTACTCTTCACCCAAAGGAAGAAAGGTAAAAGCAAAGGTATGGGAACTCTTTTTATCAATGGTTATTTACTCTAAATTATCATATTCTACCTATATGAAGAATAGATTCTTTGTTGGACTTAAATCAGCTAGATGTGCTTTCAATCTCGTTCTCATAAATGCACTGGTCCATTAGAATCTATTTCATGTCTTTGCTATACCTGTTCTTATATTGATATGCTTCCAAGTAATATTATTAAAATTCAATATGAATAAGTAAATTTCCTATGATTGATCAAAATGTTTAAAAGGTGCATATTCCTTTTTCCTAATGATGTGCACTAATGTTAAGGAGTTTACTTTATGTCTATGTGACTTATGGATGATGAATTGTTTATATTTCTTATCTAACAAAATCATCCTTCATCATATACTCCCTTGTGCTATTAACATCTCTCTTGAGTATTTTCATTAAGTTTGGAAGGAAAAAGAGACAACTACAAAAGGAGGAGGGCATCAAGAACAAATAACACCTACTTGGACACTAAGTTCTTCAAAACAAATCAATGGTGTGGTTGTAAGCATTCTAAATCTTTTTCATTATGAGAATACCAGGCTTAAGTTGTTTATTGAAAATTTGTAAGCCTTGATCAAGATGTATAATGCTTCTCCATAATTGTCTTTAAAAGTGAGTGCATCTATCCAATTCATTCAAATATTTGATGCATATGTTTAGGGGGAGCCTATTTCTATATCTTGATTATATTGAGACTATCACTTTATCTTAATAATATCATATAGTCTCATGCATGAGAATAAGTTTCTCATGAAGCATGCTACTACAAATCAATCTAACCTATAGAGTAATCAAACAATGTAACTTTGACTACTAGAGTAGCATATTTACTGGATTCTCCTATTTTTATCTAATGCATATGTTGTTCTTTTGATCACATCTGTTATTTGTTTGATCATTGAATAACTTCAATTAACACTTATGTTTCTTAGTGCCGTATATACTATCAATCGATATCTCTCCTGATATGCACTAAGTTAAAAGGAGAATTCATGATACATTTATGCAATTTGTGATCCATTTGATATATGCTAAAAATGACTTGGAGAAGGATCACTAGTTGTAGAACTCTCTCTTGTGCAAAATATTTCTATAAATTGTCTTGAATATAGGTCTTAAGAAACTAAGACTAAGGACAAAGCACAGTGAAGAGAGCGTCTCTATGTGAAGGTACAAAAGGGTTAAACTACTTCCTCTCATTTACACATGTACCTAGATCTTCCTTTTCTCTACTTTCTTTGCATATCTTGTATAAAAGGAAGAGAAAGTATGTCCATGCATTATCCCTGCTTCATACCTAGTTTAACCTCTCAAAAATTTCATTCCTGCATTAATGCATCTTTGTTAAAACTAGGTGAAGTAATTTTATTGTTAAAGAGCTTAAAGCTTAACCTTGTAACGAGGATAAGCTACCTTTGTTCCAAAGGTGGATGGTCCTTAAGCCTCTTTGAAATCCTTAAGGGAAAATGCTTAAGATGTTTATAACATGCTTTCATAAGTGCATAAAACTATCATGAGCGTCACACGTATACTATGACACGATGCACTTCACATTCTGTATGATATAGATATGTTCTCATTAACCTAATTATGTGCAATTGACATTTAAGGCCAAAATATGTGTTCTTCTCCATGCACATATTTAGGGGAAGCAATCTATGTTATATAGAACTATGATTATGCTTAATTGATATATCTTTTGATCATATCTCTTTATGTCTATGACTAATGTGCTTTCAAGTGATCTCTATGCTAAGTCGTAGATTGAAAGGGAAATGGAGTCTTTGGCAAAGACAAGGCTTCCACTCATTCTTATCGGTATTATCTATCCTTCGCCATCACTCCACATAGTACTCTCAATTGGTATAATCTTCATTCTTATTACTCATACCAATGGGGAGAAAGTTAATGGGCTCATATTTTACTCAAAGTATCCATTTTTGGCGATTAATGCCAAAGGGGGAGAAAGTATTAGCCCAAATCAAAAGGACCGCACCACCATGCCAAATTTCAAAAATTTTCGAAGTTTAAGTTTTTAAATGTTTTTCAATTAGTATCTTTGAAATTAGTATTCATCTAAGAAATTCTATCTCAATTAGTAAAACCCTCTTGAACACTAAGAGGAGAATTTCATTAAGGGGGAGTTTTGTTTAGTCAAAGGAAAAGCATTTGAAACAGGGGGAGATAATTTCAAATCTTGAAAATGCTTCTTTCAATCTTATTCTTATACCTTTGACTATTTGCAAAAGGATTTTGAAAAGAATTTCCAAAGGATTTGCAAAAACAAAACATGTGGTGCAAATGTGGTCCAAAATAAAAGAAAATATCCATGCATATCTAGTAGAAGAAAAAGATTGGTTTAATTCCAAGCAACCTTTGCACTACCTTATGCAAACTAGTTCAATTATTCACTTATATATTTGCTTTGGTTTGTGTTGGCATCAATCACCAAAAAGGGGGAGATTGAAAGGGAAATATGCTTTAAACCTTTTCCTAAATGTTTTTGGTGGTTGAAATGCCCAACACAAATAATTGGACTAACTAGTTTGCTCTAGAGTATATGTTCTACAGGTGCCAAAGGTTCAACTCAAACCAATCCAAAGATTAAAAAGGGTTCAAAAGAAAGGAGCAAAGGAAACCGAAGTGCTTCCTGGTCTGGCGCACCGAACTGTCCGGTGTGCCACCGGACAGTGTCCAGTGCACCAGAGAGGATCAACCTCAAACTCTTCAGCTTCGGGTTTCTCCAGCGCACTCCGCTATAATTCACCGAACTGTCCAGTGTGCCACCGAACTGTACGATGCGCCAGCGGAGCAACGGTTATCTGCGCACGACGGTCGACTCTGACAGTGAACAGTGCAGCACAGCAAACGCGGCAGAAGTCAGAGCAGATGGTCAGAGGGGCACCGGACTGTCCGGTGCGGCACCAGACTGTCCGGTGCCGCATGAGGACAAAGCCTCCAACGGTCGACCAGCTCCAAGCCCTAACAATAGAATGACGTGGCGGCGCACCGCACACTGTCCGGTGGCGCACCGGACTGTCCGGTGCACCCATCGCCAGCAGCCTTCTCCAATGGCTACAATTTGGATGGTGGCTATAAATACCACTCCAACCGGCCACTTCAAGGGGAGGGAGCCCAAGCAACATTCTAAGTCATATAGTTGACATATTCAAGCCCTCCCAACCACCTCTATTCATTGATCCATCCTATACACAAGATTTAGACCACTACAACCAACACAAGTGCCACAAAAGAGAGAGCAAGCAAAAGAGAGCTTCTCGTGTGAGTTTAGCAATAGTGCCTTGAGAGAATCATTGAGAGAAAGTGTGTGCTACATCTTGTGATCATTTGCGCGTGGAGTTTTGACTCCCATTGAACTTCCTCCAAAGTTTTGGAGGCTTGTAAAGCTAGCAAGAGACACCAAAGAGTGTGGTGATCCTTGAGAAGAAGAAGAGTTCGCCGGTCTTGGTGATCGGTGGAGAGAGGGAAAGGGTTGAAAGAGACCCGTCCTTAGTGGACTCCTCAATGGGGACTAGGCCTTCGAGGGCCGAACCTCGGTAAAACAAATCCCCATGTCTCTTGTGTTCATTACTTGTGATTTATTTGTTTTCCCTCACTCTAAGTTTTCTTGCACTATTCTTTGCTTATATTATTTGGTGTTTCTTCAAGTTAAATTCTCATTTAGTGAAGCAACACCTTGCAAGAAAGAACTTGTGTTATTGCTCTTCTTATCTAAGCCCTCTTGCTTTATTCTCATAGACCTATTAGCTGTATTGGTTTATCAATTCCGCATTATTTGAAAGCAATACTCTTTACAAGCAAAGGACTTAGTTTTTATACTCCGTTAATTATGCATCTTGTTCTAACCACTAATCAAGGGATCTAGTTTGGATTTAGAATTATAATTTTCAGGTTTCGCCTATCCACCCCCCCTCTAGGCGACTTTCAGTATTATTGACCACTGCTCTGGTATTAGTTCAACCGAACATTGAAAAGCCCTTTGATGTATATTGTGACGCATCAGGCAGTGGTCTAGGTTATGTTCTAATGCAAGAGGGCCGAGTGATAGCCTATGTTTCAAGGCAGTTGCGCTGGCATGAGGAGCATTATCCAACTCATGACCTGGAATTAGCTGTTGTGGTTCATGCCTTGAAAATATGGTGTCATTATCTGCTAGGGAATATCTGTCATATTTATACGGATCATAAAAGTTTAAAGTACATCTTTACCTAGTCAGAGTTGAATATGAGGCAGAGGAGATGGCTTGAGCTGATTAAAGATTATGAATTGGAAATTCATTATCGCCTAGGCAAGGCTAATGTAGTGGCAGATGCGTTAAGTCGCAAGGCTTTCTGTCATTGTCTTACAATGAAGACTTCTGACATTACGTTATGCCAAGAAATAGAGAAGTTGAACCTGGGAATGATTCAACATGGAACTTCAAATCACTTGAAGCTTGAGTCGATTCTTCTGCAAAGGATAATTGATGCCCAAAGAAATGATGAGGATATGAAACACATTCATGAGAAAATAGAAGCCGGTAAAGCCAACTGCTTCAGAAGAGATGATCAAGGTGTTGTATGGTTTAACAACCGCATAGTTGTGCCCAAGAATGATGAGATCCGCCAGCAAATTTTAGATGAAGCACATCTTAGTCGCTATTATATTTATCCCTAAAGCACTAAGATGTATCATGATCTAAAATAGCATTATTGGTGGACAAAGATGAAGATTGAAATTGCACGCTATGTGGTGAGATGTGACACTTACAGACGTGTCAAGCCACTGCTGGTCCATTGCAATCGTTATCTATCCCAACTTGGAAATGGGAGGACATAAGCATGGACTTTATTGTGGGATTGTCCAGAACAGCAAAAGGGTATGATTCTATTTGGGTTATAGTTGATCGACTTACCAAGATAGCCCATTTTCTGCCAGTCAAAACAGATCATCCGGTTGCTGTCTATGCCCAATTATATATTGCTCGTATTCTTAGTCTGCATGGGGTTCCAAAGACCATAGTGTTGGATCGTGGACCGCAATTTGTAGCCAAGTTTTGGGAAGCACTTCATAAATCCCTGGGTACCAAGTTGCTTCATAGTTCAGCCTACCATCCCCAAACCAGTGGGCAGACTGAGAGGGTAAATCAGATACTTGAAGATATGTTGCGAGCATGTGTTTTGGAATTCCCACAAAAATGGGATGACTGTTTACCATTAGCGGAGTTCTCATACAATAATAGCTATCAAGAGAGCATCAAAATGGCACCCTTTGAAGCTTTGTATGGGCGACGGTGTCGTACTCCGTTAAACTGGTCTGAACCAGGTGAAAGATGTTTCTTCAGGACTGATATGGTAAAAGAAACAGAAGAAAGGTTCGACAAATAATTCATAATTTGAAAGAAGCCCAAGCTCGACAGAAGAGTTATGCAGACAAGCGACGTCAACCTTGTACTTTCAAGTTGAAGTTATGTCTACCTGAAAGTCTCACTAATGAAGGGTGTCGGCGTTCCGAGACCGGGGGGTCCCTGAGCCGACGAGTGAATGTCGCCGCGTGCCCCAGCCCAGATGGGTCGAGCGCGAGGGCGAGCGCGAAGAGGGGAGAGCGAGGCGGCCGGAGACCGGCGTGAGAGAGGTGGGAATCCCGCGGTCTTCGTGTTCGTCCCGTGCCCAGGTCGGGTGCGCTTGCAGTAGGGGGTTACAAGCGTCCACGCGGGAGAGGGAGCGAGCGGCTCCGAGCGAGCGCGTGTCTCGTCCTCGTCCCCGCGCGGCCAACCCTCTCTAAGAGGGCCCTGGTCCTCCCTTTTATAGGCGTAAGGAGAGGATCCAGATGTACAATGGGGGGTGTAGCAGAGTGCTACGTGTCTAGCGGAGGTGAGCTAGCGCCCTAGGTACATGCCATTGTGGCAGCCGGAGAGATCTTGGCACCTAGCTGGTGTGATGTCGTGGCCGTCGGAGGAGCGATGGAGCTTGGCGGAGGGACAGCTGTCGGAGCGGTTGAGTCCTTGCTGACGTCCTCTTGCTTCCGTAAGGGGGCTGAGAGCCGCCGTCGTCACAGAGCATGCGGGGCGCCATCATTGCCTATCTGGCAGAGCGAGCCAAATGGGACACCGGTCTTGTTCCCTGCGGCCCGAGTCAGCTCGGGGTAGGGTGATGATGGCGCCTCCTGTTGACGTGGCTGGTCTGCGCCCTAGGTTGGGCGATGTGGAAGCTCCTCCGAAGCCGAGGTCGAGTCCGAGCCCCCGGGTCGGGCGAGGCGGAGATTGCCGGCTGGTGCCGGGGCAGAGTCCGAGCCCTGGGGTCGGGCGAAGCGGAGTTCATCGTCTTCTGAGGCCGAGCCCAAGTCCGAGCCCTGGGTCGGGCGAGGCGGAGATCGTCGTCTTCTGGGGCCGAGCCCAAGTCCGAGCCCTGGGTCGGGCGAGGCGGAGATCGTCGTCTTCTAGGACTTAGCCCGAGTCCGAGCCCTGGGTCGGGCGAAGTTCGCCGTCTTCCGGGACTTAGCCCGAGTCCGAGCCCTGGGTCGGGCGGAGCGGAGTTCGCCTTCTTCCGGGACTTAGCCCGAGTCCGAGCCCTGGGTCGGGCGGAGTTCGCCGTCTTCCGGGACTTAGCCCGAGTCCGAGCCCTGGGTCGGGCGGAGTTCGCCGTCTTCCGGGACTTAGCCCGAGTCCAAGCCCTGGGTCGGGCGGAGCGGAGTTCGCCGTCTTCCGGGACTTAGCCCGAGTCCGAGCCCTGGGTCGGGCGAAGCAGAGCTTCCTATGGTGCCTTCGGCAGGGCCTGACTGCCTGTCAGTCTTACTCTGTCAAGTGGCACTGCAGTCGGAGTGGCGCAGGCGGCGCTGTCCTTCTGTCAGGCCGGTCAGTGGAGCGGCGAAGTGACGGCGGTCACTTCGGCTCTGCCGGCTGGGGGGCGCGCGTCAGGATAAGGGTGTCAGGCCACCTTTGCATTAAATGCTCCTGCGACTTGGTCGGCCGGTGCGGCGATTTGGTCAGGGTTGCTTCTTAGCGAAGGCAGGGCCTCGGGCGAGCCGGGAATATGTTCGCCGCTGAAGGGGGGCCTCGGGCGAGACGGAAATCCTCCGGGGTCGGCTGCCCTTGTCCGAGGCTAGGCTCGGGCGAGGCGTGATCGTGTCCCTCGAATGGACTGATCCCTAACTTAATCGCACCCATCAGGCCTTTGCAGCTTTGTGCTGATGGGGGTTACCAGCTGAGAATTAGGAGCCTTGAGGGTACCCCTAATTATGGTCCCCGACAGTAGCCCCCGAGCCTCGAAGGGAGTGTTTGCACTCGCTTGGAGGCTTTCGTCGCACTTTTTTGCAAGGGGACCAGCCTTTCTCGGTTGCGTTTTGTTCCGGTGGGTGCGCGCGAGCGCACCCGCCGGGTGTAGCCCCCGAGGCCTCGGAGGAGTGGTTTCACTCCTTCGAGGTCTTAATGCCTCGCGTAATGCTTCGGCTGGTCTGGTCGTTCCCTCATGCGAGCTGGCCGTAGCCCGGGTGTACGGTCGGGTCCCAAGTTCTCGGGCTGGTATGTTGACGCTGTCAATGGTTCGGCCGGAGCCAGGTTTGCGAGATGAAAGGGAATTAGGCTTACACCTAGTCCCTAAATAATTTTGGTGGTTGAATTGCCCAACACAAATATTGGACTAACTAGTTTGCTCTAGTGTATAAGTTATACAGGTGCAAAAGGTTCACACTTAGCCAATAAAATGACCATGTGTTGGGTTCAACAAAAGGGCAAAGGAGCAACCAAAGGCTCCTCTGGTCTGGCGCACCGGACTGTCCGGTGTGCCACCGGACACTGTCCGGTGCACCAGAGGACTTCAGCTCAAAGCCATCGCCCTCGGGAAATTTCCAGAGCCAGCGCTCTAAAATTCACCGGACTGTCCGGTGTACACCGGACAGTGTCTGGTGCTCATTTGAGACGCGGCTCAGGAACTCGCCAGTCTCGGGAATTCGCAAAGGCTGCTCCGCTATAATTCACCGGACATGTCCGGTGTACACCGGACTGTCCGGTGCAACCTCGGGGCAACGGCTACTTCGCGCCAACGGTCACCTGCAGGCGCATTTAATGCGCGCCAGAAGCGCGCAGTCGTCAGGCACGCGGGAGCAGGCGCACCGGACACTCTACAGTGCATGTCCGGTGCGCCACCGGACATCGAGGCGGGCCCAGAGGCAGAGCTCCAACGGTTGACCCAACGGCTATTTGGTGACGTGGCTGTCGCACCGGACATGTCCGGTGTGCACCGGACTGTCCGGTGCACCATACGACAGACAACCTCCACCAACGGTCAAGTTTGGTGGTTGGGGCTATAAATACCCCCAACCACCCCACATTCAAGGCATCCAAGTTTTCCAGCTTCCAACCACTATACAAGAGCTAGCATTCATTGCAAAGCACACCAAAAAAGGTCAAATCCTCTCCCAACTCCACACAAAGCCCTAGTAACTAGAGAGAGTGATTTGTAGTGTTCATTTGAGCTCTTGCGCTTGGATTGCTTCTTTTTCTTTGGGATTCTTTCTTGTGATCAAACACTCACTTGTAATTGAGGCAAGAGACACCAATTGTGTGGTGGTCCTTGCGGGAAGTTTGATTCCCAAGTGATTTGAGAAAGAGAAGCTCACTCGGTCCGAGGGACCGTTTGAGAGAGGGAAGGGTTGAAAGAGACCCGGCCTTTGTGGCCTCCTCAATGGGGAGTAGGTTTGAGAGAACCGAACCTCGGTAAAACAAATCCGCGTGTCTCACTTCATTATTCGCTTGCGATTTGTTTTGCGCCCTCTCTCGCGGACTCTATTATATTTCTAACGCTAACCCGGCTTGTAGTTGTGATTATTTTTGAGATTTTCAGTTTCGCCCTATTCACCCCCCTCTAGGCGACTTTCAATTGGTATCAGAGCCCGGTGCTTCATTAGAGCCTAACCGCTCGAAGTGATGTCGGGAGATCACACCAAGAGGGAGATGGAGACCGGCGACAAGCCCACTACAAGCCAAGGGAGCACTTCATCGGAAGAGTCCCGCACCAAGAGGAGGGAGAAGAAGAAGGACTCCTTCAAACGGAAGGAGAAAAGATCTTCCTCTTCTCACCACAAAGAGAAGAAGGAAAAATCTTCTTCTCACAAGTCGCATCGGAAAGGCGACAAGCACAAGAGGATGAGGAAGGTGGTCTACTACGAGACCGACACTTCATCAACATCCACCTCCGACTCCGATGCACCGTCCGTAACTTCTAAGCGCCAAGAGCGCAAGAAGTTTAGTAAGATCCCCTTACACTATCCCCGTACATCTAGACATACTCCATTACTTTCCGTTCCATTAGGCAAACCGCCAACTTTTGATGGCGAAGATTATGCTAGGTGGAGTGATTTAATGAAATTTCATCTAACCTCACTCCACAAAAGTATATGGAATGTTGTTGAGTTTGGAGCACAGGTACCATCAATAGGGGATGAGGATTATGATACGGACGAAGTGGCCCAAATCGAGCACTTCAACTCCCAAGCCACAACAATTCTCCTCGCCTCTCTAAGCAAGGAGGAATACAACAAAGTGCAAGGGTTGAAGAATGCAAAGGAGATTTGGGACCTACTCAAGACGGCACACGAGGGTGATGAACTCACCAAGATCACCAAGCGGGAAACGATCGAGGGGGAGCTCGGTCGCTTTCGTCTTCGCCAAGGGGAGGAGCCACAAGATATGTACAACCGGCTCAAAACCTTGGTGAACCAAGTGCGCAACCTCGGGAGCAAAAAGTGGGACGACCACGAGGTGGTTAAGGTTATTTTAAGAGCTCTTATTTTCCTTAACCCTACTCAAGTTCAATTAATTCGTGGTAATCCTAGATATCCACTAATGACCCCCGAGGAAGTTATCGGGAATTTTGTGAGCTTTGAATGCATGATTAAGGGCTCAAAGAAGATCAACGAGCTTGACGAACCTTCCACATCCGAGGCGCAACCGGTGGCCTTCAAGGCAACGGAGGAGAAGAAGGAGGAGTCTACACCAAGTAGACAACCAATTGACGCCTCCAAGCTCGACAATGAGGAGATGGCTTTAATCATCAAAAGCTTTCGACAAATCCTCAAGCAACGGAGGGGGAAGGACTACAAACCCCGCTCCAAGAAAGTATGCTACAAATGTGGTAAGCCCGGTCATTTTATTGCAAAATGTCCTATGTCTAGTGACAGTGACAGGGGCGACGACAAGAAGGGAAAGAGGAGAGAAAAGAAGAAGTACTACAAGAAGAAGGGCGGCGATGCCCATGTTTGCCGGGAATGGGACTCCGACGAGAGCTCCACCGAGTCCTCCTCCGACGAGGACGCCGCCAACATCGCCGTCACCAAGGGACTCCTCTTCCCCAACGTCGGCCACAAGTGCCTCATGGCAAAGGACGGCAAAAGGAAGAAGGTTAAATCTAACTCCTCCACTAAATATGAATCTTCTAGTGATGATAATGCTAGTGGTGAGGAAGATAATTTGCGTATCCTTTTTGCCAACCTTAACATGGAACAAAAAGAAAAATTAAATGAGCTAATTAGTGCCATCCATGAAAAGGACGATCTCTTGGACTCCCAAGAGGACTTCCTAATCAAGGAAAATAAGAAACATGTTAAGGTTAAAAATGCTTATGCTCTAGAGGTAGAAAAATGTAACAAATTATCTAGTGAGCTAAGCACATGCCATGACACTATTGACAACCTTAGAAATGAAAATGCTAATTTAATTGCTAAGGTTGATTCTCATGTTCGTATTGATTCAACTTCCTATCCTAGAAATGATAATTTGCTTGCTAGGATTGATGAGTTGAATGATTCTATTGCTAGCCTTAGAAATGAGAATGAGAAATTAATTGCTAAGGCTAAAGAATTAGATGTTTGCAATGTTACAATTTCCGACCTTAGAACTAAGAATGATATGTTGCATGCTAAGGTTGTTGAATTAAAATCTTGCAAACCATCTACATCTACCGTTGAGCACACTTCTATTTGCACTAGATGTAGAGATATTGATGTTAATGCTATTCATGATCACATGTCTTTAATTAAACAACAAAATGATCATATAGCAAAACTAAATGCTAAAATTGCCGAGCATAACTTGGAAAATGAAAAGTTTAAATTTGCTAGAAGTATGCTCTATAATGGGAGACGCCCTGGCATCAAGGATGGCATTGGCTTCCAAAGGGGAGACAATGTCAAACTTAATGCCCCTCCTAAGAACTTGTCTAACTTTGTTAAGGGCAAGGCTCCCATGCCTCAGGATAACGAGGGTTACATTTTGTACCCTGCCGGTTATCCCGAGAGCAAAATCAAGAAAATTCATTCTAGGAAGTCTCACTCTGGCCCTAACCATGCTTTTATGTATAAGGGTGAGACATCTAGTTCTAGGCAACCAACCCGTGCTAAGTTGCCTAGAAAGAAAATTCCTAATGCATCAAATGATCATGCTATTTCATTCAAAACTTTTGATGCATCATATGTTTTAACTAACAAATCCGGCAAGGTAGTTGCCAAGATTGTTGGGGGCAAACACAAGGGATCAAAGACTTGTGTTTGGGTACCCAAAGCTCTTGTTTCTAATGCTAAAGGACCCAAAACCGTTTGGGTACCTAAAGTCAAGAACTAAAATTGTTTTGTAGGATTATGCATCCGGGGGTTCAAGTTGGATACTCGACAGCGGGTGCACAAACCACATGACAGGGGAGAAAAAGATGTTCTCCTCATATGAGAAAAACCAAGATCCCCAACGAGCTATCACATTCGGGGATGGAAATCAAGGTTTGGTCAAAGGATTGGGTAAAATTGCTATATCACCTGACCATACTATTTCCAATGTTTTCCTTGTAGATTCTTTAGATTACAATTTGCTTTCCGTATCCCAATTATGTCAAATGGGCTACAACTGTCTATTTACTGATATAGGTGTTACTGTCTTTAGAAGAAGTGATGATTCAATAGCATTTAAGGGAGTGTTAGAGGGTCAGCTATACTTGGTAGATTTTGATAGAGCTGAACTCGACACTTGCTTGGTTGCTAAGACTAACTTGGGTTGGCTCTGGCACCGCCGACTAGCCCATGTTGGAATGAAGAATCTTCACAAGCTTCTAAAGGGAGAACATATTTTAGGACTAACCAATGTTCATTTTGAGAAAGATAGGATTTGTAGCGCATGCCAAGCCGGGAAGCAAGTTGGCACTCATCATCCACACAAGAACATCATGACTAGTGACAGGCCACTGGAGCTCCTACACATGGACCTATTCGGCCCGATCGCTTACATAAGCATCGGCGGGAGTAAGTACTGTCTAGTTATTGTGGATGATTATTCTCGCTTCACTTGGGTGTTCTTTTTGCAGGACAAATCTCATACCCAAGAGACCTTAAAGGGATTCTTGAGACGGGCTCAAAATGAGTTCGGCTTAAGGATCAAGAAAATTAGAAGCGACAATGGGACGGAGTTCAAGAACTCTCAAATTGAAAGCTTCCTTGAGGAGGAGGGCATCAAGCATGAGTTCTCTTCTTCCTACACTCCACAACAAAATGGTGTAGTGGAGAGGAAGAATCGAACTCTATTGGACATGGCAAGAACCATGCTTGATGAGTACAAGACACCGGATCGGTTTTGGGCCGAAGCGGTCAACACCGCTTGCTACGCCATCAACCGGTTATATCTTCACCGAATCCTCAAGAAGACATCCTATGAACTCCTAACCGGTAAAAAGCCAAATATTTCATATTTTAGAGTTTTTGGTAGCAAATGTTTTATACTTGTTAAAAGAGGTAGAAAATCTAAATTTGCTCCTAAAACTGTAGAAGGCTTTTTACTAGGATATGACTCAAACACAAGGGCATATAGAGTCTTTAACAAGTCCTCAGGACTTGTTGAAGTTTCTTGTGACGTTGTGTTTGATGAGACTAACGGCTCTCAAGTAGAGCAAGTTGATCTTGATGAGATAGGTGAAGAACAGGCTCCATGCATAGCGCTAAGGAACATGTCCATTGGGGATGTGTGTCCTAAGGAATCCGAAGAGCCTCCACATGCACAAGATCAACCATCCTCCTCAACGCAAGCATCTCCGCCAACCCAAAATGAGGACGAGGCTCAAGTTGATGAAGGAGAAAATCAAAGAGATGAGCCCCCTCAAGATGACGGCAACGATCAAGGGGGAGATGCAAATGATGAAGACAAGAAGGATGAACAACCAAGGCCGCCACACCCAAGAGTCCACCAAGCAATACAACGAGATCACCCCGTCGACACCATCCTCGGCGACATTCATAAGGGGGTAACTACTCGATCTCGCGTTGCACATTTTTGTGAACATTACTCTTTTGTTTCCTCTATTGAGCCACACAGGGTAGAGGAAGCACTTCAAGATTCGGATTGGGTGATGGCGATGCAAGAGGAGCTCAACAATTTCACAAGGAATGAGGTATGGCATTTAGTTCCACGTCCTAATCAAAATGTTGTAGGAACCAAGTGGGTCTTCCGCAACAAGCAAGACGAGCATGGTGTGGTGACAAGGAACAAAGCTCGACTCGTGGCCAAGGGGTATTCACAAGTCGAAGGTTTGGATTTTGGTGAAACCTATGCACCCGTAGCTAGGCTTGAGTCAATTCGCATATTATTGGCCTATGCTACTTACCATGGCTTCAAGCTTTATCAAATGGACGTGAAGAGTGCCTTCCTCAATGGACCAATCAAGGAGGAGGTCTATGTTGAGCAACCTCCCGGCTTTGAAGACAGTGAGTACCCTAACCATGTTTATAGGCTCTCTAAGGCGCTTTATGGGCTCAAGCAAGCCCCAAGAGCATGGTATGAATGCCTTAGAGATTTCCTTATTGCAAATGGATTCAAAGTCGGCAAAGCCGATCCTACTTTATTCACCAAAACACTTGATAATGATTTGTTTGTATGCCAAATTTATGTTGATGATATTATATTTGGGTCTACTAACAAATCTACATGTGAAGAATTTAGTAGGATCATGACACAGAAATTCGAGATGTCTATGATGGGGGAGTTGAAGTATTTTCTAGGATTTCAAGTCAAACAACTCCAAGAGGGCACATTCATTTGCCAAACAAAGTATACTCAAGACATTCTAAGCAAGTTTGGAATGAAGGATGCCAAGCCCATCAAGACTCCCATGGGAACAAATGGACATCTCGACCTCGACACGGGAGGTAAGTCCGTGGATCAAAAGGTATACCGGTCGATGATTGGTTCTTTGCTTTATTTATGTGCATCTCGACCGGACATTATGCTTTCCGTATGCATGTGTGCAAGATTCCAAGCCGACCCTAAGGAATCACACCTTACGGCCGTAAAACGAATCTTGAGATATTTGGCTTATACTCCTAAGTTTGGGCTTTGGTACCCTCGGGGATCCACTTTTGATTTAATTGGTTATTCGGATGCCGATTGGGCAGGGTGTAAGATTAATAGGAAGAGCACATCGGGGACTTGCCAGTTCTTGGGAAGATCCTTGGTGTCATGGGCTTCAAAGAAGCAAAATTCGGTCGCTCTTTCTACCGCCGAAGCCGAGTATATTGCCGCAGGCCATTGTTGCGCGCAATTGCTTTGGATGAGGCAAACCCTGCGGGACTACGGTTACAAATTAACCAAAGTTCCTCTTCTATGTGATAATGAGAGTGCAATCCGCATGGCGGATAATCCCGTTGAGCATAGCCGCACTAAACACATAGCCATTCGGTATCATTTTCTTCGGGATCACCAACAAAAGGGGGATATCGAGATTTCATACATTAACACTAAAGATCAATTAGCCGATATCTTTACCAAGCCACTTGATGAACAATCTTTTACCAGACTTAGGCATGAGCTTAATATTCTTGATTCTAGGAATTTCTTTTGCTAAACTTGCACACATAGCTCATAAGAATACCTTTGATCACGTCTCTTTTATATGCTATGACTAATGTGTTTTCAAGTGTATTCCAAACCAAGTCATAGGTATATTGAAAGGGAATTGGAGTCTTCGGCGAAGACAAAGGCTTCCACTCCGCTCTACTACTCATCCTTCGCCGTCGCTCCGCATCACTCTCCAACGTTGGTATAATCTTCACTCATTTATTTTATGACCAAAGGAGGAGAAAGTACTTCTAAGGGCTTATGTCTCACTCAAAGTATCCGTTTTTGGCGATTCATGCCAAAGGGGGAGAAAGTATGAGCCCAAAGCAAAAGGACCGCACCATACCACCCTAATTTTAAAACTAATGTTTGTCAATCGGATGAAAAATTTCAAAATTGGTATCTCTTTGTGCTAAGGGGGAGCAAGTAGTATTTTCAAAATTGATGTCTTAAAACCCTCTTGAACACTAAGAGGAGACTTTATTTGAGGGGGAGTTTTGTTTGGTCAAAGGAAAAGCATTTGGAACAAAGGAAGAAAATTTCAAAACTTGAAAATGCTTTGCAAAATCTTATTCATTTACCTTTGACTATCTTGCAAAAGGACTTTGAAAAGAATTTACAAAAGAGTTTGCAAAAACAAAACTTGTGGTGCAAATATGGTCCAATATGTCAAAAACAAAGAAAACAATCCATGCGCATCATGTAAGTATTTATATTGGCTCAATTCCAAGCAACCTTTGCACTTACATTATGCAAACTAGTTCAATTATGCACTTCTATATTTGCTTTGGTTTGTGTTGGCATCAATCACCAAAAAGGGGGAGATTGAAAGGGAATTAGGCTTACACCTAGTCCCTAAATAATTTTGGTGGTTGAATTGCCCAACACAAATATTGGACTAACTAGTTTGCTCTAGTGTATAAGTTATATAGGTGCAAAAGGTTCACACTTAGCCAATAAAATGACCATGTGTTGGGTTCAACAAAAGGGCAAAGGAGCAACCAAAGGCTCCTCTGGTCTGGCGCACCGGACTGTCCGGTGTGCCACCGGACAGTGTCCGGTGCACCAGAGGACTTCAGCTCAAAGCCATCGCCCTCGGGAAATTTCCAGAGCCAGCGCTCTAAAATTCACCGGACTATCTGGTGTACACCGGACAGTGTCCGGTGCTCATTTGAGACGCGGCTCAGGAACTCGCCAGTCTCGGGAATTCACAAAGGTTGCTCCGCTATAATTCACCGGACATGTCCGGTGCAACCTCGGGGCAACGGCTACTTCGCGCCAACGGTCACCTGCAGGCGCATTTAATGCGCGCCAGAAGCGCGCAGTCGTCAGGCACGCGGGAGCAGGCGCACCGGACACTCTACAGTGCATGTCCGGTGCGCCACCGGACATCGAGGCGGGCCCAGAGGCAGAGCTCCAACGGTTGACCCAACGGCTATTTGGTGACGTGGCTGTCGCACCGAACATGTCCGGTGTGCACCGGACTGTCCGGTGCACCATACGACAGACAACCTCCACCAACGGTCAAGTTTGGTGGTTGGGGCTATAAATACCCCCAACCACCCCACATTCAAGGCATCCAAGTTTTCCAGCTTCCAACCACTATACAAGAGCTAGCATTCATTGCAAAGCACACCAAAAAAGGTCAAATCCTCTCCCAACTCCACACAAAGCCCTAGTAACTAGAGAGAGTGATTTGTAGTGTTCATTTGAGCTCTTGCGCTTGGATCGCTTCTTTTTCTTTGGGATTCTTTCTTGTGATCAAACACTCACTTGTAATTGAGGCAAGAGACACCAATTGTGTGGTGGTCCTTGCGGGAAGTTTGATTCCCAAGTGATTTGAGAAAGAGAAGCTCACTCGGTCCGAGGGACCGTTTGAGAGAGGGAAGGGTTGAAAGAGACCCGGCCTTTGTGGCCTCCTCAACGGGGAGTAGGTTTGAGAGAACCGAACCTCGGTAAAACAAATCCGCGTGTCTCACTTCATTAATCGCTTGCGATTTGTTTTGCGCCCTCTCTCGCGGACTCTATTATATTTCTAACGCTAACCCGGCTTGTAGTTGTGATTATTTTTGAGATTTTCAGTTTCGCCCTATTCACCCCCCCTCTAGGCGACTTTCACGAGAGCAGCCCCCGAGCCTCTGCACAGGGCGAGAGGGCGATCAGGGACAGGCTCGGCTTTTTTACATACGCCCCTGCGTCGCCTTTCCGCAAGGAGGAGGGGGGGAAAGCGCCATGTTGCCCTCGATGAGCATCGAACATGGTGTCTCCGTTGAGCTGCAAGCGGGTGATCCGAGTGGACGTCCGTGCCCTGTTCGTTAGGGGCTGGCTAGGGGCCCAGAGGCACGCCCAAAAGTACCTGCGGGTGATCTGCCAGACCCGATCCCCTGGCGACGGGGTCCGAGGGCTCGATGCCTCCCTCTGATGGGATTCTGTTACAAGATCGTTCCCGCTGGTCTCGGAAATGTCCTAGGGTACCTCAGGAGCGCAGCCCGAGCCTTGGTTATGTATCGAACGTACCCATGGTCATCCCTCGCTCGGCGTCTGAGGCGGCTGTGAACCCTTCGGGGGCCAGCCTTCGAACCCCTAATCAGTATTGGGCGCGGAGCCCGAGTAGCCTGAGGCGGCCGTTGAACCCTTTCGAGGGGCCGGCCTTCGAACCTCTGACCAGTAGTGGGTGTAGGGCCCACGCGATCTGAGGCGGCTGTTGAACCCTTCTGGGGGGCCAGCCTTCGAACCTCTGATCAGTAGGGGGGCTCGGAGCCTGGTTCCTTCTCAGGGAAGGATCCTTTTCAGGGTATCCCCCTTTCCCGGTCCCTGTTGCAAGAGAGAGAAAGAGGAAAAACAGAAAAGGATACGAAATCGAACGACGCGGCGTACCTTTTTTGGACGCGGTCGAAGGCGAAGCGTCGCCCGCTTCTTCTGCCAGAGGCGCCGCGTGTCTCGCCGCGGAGTTAATGCGACGGGGCGAGTGGTTGGAGGGGTGACCGTTGCGCGTGCGTGTGCCGTTCGAGGGACGGCTGTTTCGCTTCGCGTTTTTGAATCCCACGTCCGGTCCGGGCGGAACGTTTGAACCGGTCGCGCCTTGGTCTTCATATACTCGGGAGAGGGTCTGGCGATGGTTCTTTGCTCCGCTTCCTGTCTCCCTCTTAGGTTTTTCGCAGCCTGAGAGACTTAGCCAGAGAAAAGGAAACCGCCCTCCCTGTCCTTTGCGCCGCCACCCCTTCCGCTCGGCGATGGCTGACCGGGTGACCATCATCTCGCCGCGCGACCCATGGCCTTTCTCCACGGTGACGGCGAGTGATCTGGAGGATCTCGTTGGCAAGGGTTTACTTCGCCCTCTCACCGATGAGCAGCGACCGGAATGGATTCCCCCCGTGGGCGGAGCCGCTCCATCCCCACCGCCGGGGTACATCGTGAGCTTCGTCTCCTTCCACGAGCGGGGCTTTGGTGTGCCGGTGAGCCGCTTCATGCGGGCGATCCTGCACCACTACGGGGTGGAGTTGCACAACCTCAGCCCCAACTCCATCTCGCAGGCCGCCATCTTCGTAGCGGTGTGCGAGGGGTACTTGGGGATTGCCCCCCATTGGGATCTGTGGACCCATCTCTTTTTCGCGGAGCTTTTTGCCTCGCCGACGAGGGAGAGGAAGGTCCGCGCAGCGGTGCGGGCCGGCGGCTGCACCCTCCTGCTGAGGCAGTCGCGGGCGTCGCTGTATATTCCCGCCATCCTCGCGTCCTCGAACAAGGGGTGGCAGCGCCGGTGGTTCTACCTCCGGAATGACGGCGAGTTGCTCCCGTCGTTCTCTCAGCGAGTAGTCACCGCCGCCGCTGATGCTTGGCGCCACGGGACCCCTCACGAAAGACAGAAGAACCTCGAACCCCTCCTCAAGGCCTTAGAGGTGTTGCGCAAGGGGGGACTCACCGCTGCCGGGGTGATTGCCGCCATCCACCGCCGAAGGGTGCTTCCCTTGGCGGAGCGACGGCTGCCGCTTTGGGAAATGACACCGGAGGCGGACTTGGAGGGCTCGTGGATGTCCTCTGATCCTCTTCCCCTCGACGTCCTCCACGGGCGGGTGTCTGTTGCGTTGGGGAAGCCGGACCCCAGCGCCTTCTCCCAGCCTTTGATGCACCCTGACCAAGGGTGCGTGACTTTGGTGAGTGTCCACTTCTTTCTTCTAGCGTCGGATTGCCCCTGGTTTCTAAGGTCGGGATTTCCACCCGTCTTCAGGAGGTAGGGTGGCACAAGTCTTCCCTGCCACGGGTCCCGCAAGATGCGGCGGACCGAGCAGCGCGGCGGGTCACCGCGGAGGAGAAGAAGAAAAAGAAGGACGCGGAGAAGGCCCGGGCCCGCGAGCGGAGGCGGGCTCAGGACACCTTGGAAAAGCTTCATCGCCGACAGGAGAGGGAGGGGCTCCCGAGGGAGCCGTCGCCGGAAACGCCCGACGACGATGACGATGATGAAGATGATGATGAGGAAGACGACATGGCTGCCCACCTTGGCCTCAGCCCCGACTTGGGGTTAGGCCAGGAGCCATCAATCTAGCCCCCGAGCGGGTTGATGCTGTCAGTCCTCGGAGTCGGGACGCCGGGGTCCCGGCCCGAGGAGCGGGGGCAATCCGAGAGGGTACTTGACCCCTCGGCTGGAGGAGCTGAGGTGACCCCGGGGAGCCAGGCCGGGGCATCTGCTCCCCGAGAGCCGCCGCCCACGCCGGCAGCGCAGGGGAGCGGCCCCCAGGTCGTCGTGGCAGTGCCTGAGCAGCCCGCCTCCCAGGCGTCCAGGGCGCCCAAAGCAAGGGTGATGCCGAAGCTGCCGGCGAAGCGGACCTCGACGGCGTCGCCGGGGGTCGAGATCCGAGAGACCTCCCCCCAGGCAAGGTTGATCATGGCCCGGAGCGGGTGAGTATCCTGAAATGTCTTCGTCCTGGCTTTTCATTCGTATGTCCCGGCCGTGATTTTTCTCTTTTCCTCAGCAAGCGAAGCCATGGGCTGACTGACCTGGCGCCCCGGAAGGCCCTTAAGACGACACCGGCTTGCGTGGCCAGCGCCGCTCCGGGCCTTGCCGTTCAGGTGACCTTCTCGCAAGGCGCTCCACAGCAGGGGGCCCAGGCGGCACCAGTCGCCGTGGAGCGGGTTCCCGAGGCTGGTGCTTCTGCTGGGGCGGCCATCGTGATGGGGGTGGCGGCTGACGTGGACGTGGCCCTGGGCTCACCGGACGTGCCGGCGATGCCGGCACCTGTCGCTACTGAAGTCGCCGCCGTCCCAGTCGGGGAGCGACCGGCTGCTGCCGATGTCGAGACGGCTGAGGCGTCGGCGCTCGGTGCCTCGGAAGAGGGGGCGTGGAGGCGCGATCCGTCCCGCCGGGCGGCAGCCTCGTTGCTGTGCGGCGGAGCTCCGAGGGCCGGCGCCAGTTGCTCCGGTTCCGGACCCGTGAGGCCTCGGATCCCGGCTTCGTTCTCGACGATGAGCGGGAGGACCAGTCCTGGGACGAGCTCCGCGAGTGTGCCGAAGCAACGGTGGGGTCGCTCCGGTCGTCGCTGGAGGTTTTCTGCAGGAACGTCCCCAAAATCCTCCAGGTAACGGTTTCAGGCATACCTTTTCTCTTTCGTGACCAAGGCGTCTTTCATGACGCCCCGTTTCCTTCCCTCAGGATCTGACGGATCGGAGCGCCGCCAAGTCGTCGTTCATCCACCGCGAGGTCGACGTCAGGGGCTCGCTGCGATCCCTGAGGACCTCGCTTGCCAGGGCTACTGCGCGCCTCTCTCAGCAGGGCGCCGAGGTGGCGGACCTTCGGTTGCTCTGCACCGATCTAAGAGCCGAGGCGGCAGCGGCGCGCACGGAGGCAGCCGCGGCGCGTGCAGAAGCGCAACGACAGCAGTCGGAGTTCGACCGGGTCGTCAAGGAGCGGGACCAATCTCGGGGCCAGGCTGCCGAGGCCGAAAGCCGGGCCGAAACCCTTGCGACCGACCTAGCCGTAGCCCAGGTCGCAGCCTCGGAGCAGCGTGCACGAACCGGAGGTACGCCTTGGCCATCTTCGGTTTTCGTTTCTGCTTGTTTCCTCTGCTTGTGTTTGAGATCCTTCCTTTGGCTGTTCGCAGAGCTCGAGTCCGCCCTCGATGAGTCCGCCAAGGCGCTTGCCGAGGCGCTTGCCGGGGCGGCCGAGCAGAGGGAAACCGACCACGCGGCCATGTCCGAGGCCGTCTTGGACGTTTACCGGGTCCTTGGCTCCGGCGACGTCCCCTCAGGAAGCTCCCCTCGAAGTCGCCTTCAAGTCTTGGGCGATCATGTGCGCGGCAGACTCCGCGAGGCGTTACACCACGGCGTCAGGCGGGCCTTCGCCGTACTCGCTTCGCACTACGTTGTAGACCTGGAGCGGGTTAGCGAGGGGTATTGCCTTCCCGACGAAGATGAAGCCGCCCTGGCAGAAGTCCAGAGGCTCGATGCGGCCGCCACGGGTCCGAGCGCAGTGCTGGCGGCCACCTTTGAGGCAGAGATCCTCCCACCTGCGCCGTCGCCGGAAGCCGGGATGGACTTTGCCGATGGTGGGGATGAAGCCGAAGGTGCGGCTCCTTCCTAAGGCGACGCCTAACTCTGTTGGATCAGTTTCTGTCGGATGCACGTGTGTCCTTCTGCGGCGCTGAGGCCTGAACACTTTGTTACCGTTGCATGAAGTCGTACTCCTTTCCTTTTTGCGTGTCCGGTTTCGCCTGTTTAGTAACAGGGTGGTTTCCCCAAGTAGGGGTCACTTTTCGCGGCGGGTGACGAGTGAGGTGTTCCTAACCCGGAGGCGTAGGAGTCCCTCGGCTCAGTCGGCCTTGCCACTTACATGCACCCGCGTTCGCTCCTTGGGGCCTTGCTTCCGACATAGCCGGGGGGAACGCAAAAGCTTTTTTGATTGAAAATCTTGGACGCAAAGAGGTCCCTCAATCTTGACGCGGAGGGGTTCCCCCCCTTTTAGCCCCCGAGGGAGGGTCGGGCTTTGCCGAGGCGAGGCCGACCCTTCCTTGATGACTAAACTTTGCGTGGGTGCGAGGTATATGATCAACTTTGAAAACATCTTAAGGGTAGAAGCGACGTAGCTGTTGGATGTTCCAGGCGTTGCCGTAGATCTCGCCCTGACTGTTGGCCAGCTTGTATGTTCTAGGCTTCAGAACCTTGGCGACGACGAATGGCCCCTCCCAGGGAGACGTGAGCTTGTGCCGCCCTTGGGCGTCTTGTCGCAGCCGAAGCACCAGGTCGCCCACCTGGAGGTCTCGGGACCGGACCCCTCGGGCGTGGTAGTGTCGCAGGGACTACTGGTACCGCGCCGAGTGTAGCAAGGCCTGGTCTCGAGCCTCCTCCAGCTGGTCCAGCGAGTTTTCTCGGCTGACTTGGTTGCTTTGGTCGGTGTAGGCCCTCGTCCTCGGGGAACCGTATTCTAAGTCTATGGGCAAGATGGCTTCGGCCCCATAGACTAGAAAGAACAGCGTGAAGCCCGTGGCCCGGCTCGGCGTTGTCCTCAGACTCCAGACCACCGAGGGGAGTTCCTTCATCCATCGCTTGCCGAACTTGTTGAGGTCGTTGTAGATCCGAGGCTTGAGCCCTTGTAGAATCATGTCGTTGGCACGCTCCACCTGCCCATTCGTCATGGGATGAGCCACGGCGGCCCAGTCCACCCGGATGTGGTGATCCTCGCAGAAGTCCAGGAACTTTCTGCCGGTGAACTGGGTGCCGTTGTCGGTGATGATGGAGTTCAGGACCCTGAAGCGATGGATGATGTTGGTGAAGAACGCCACCGCCTGCTCGGACCTGATGCTGTTCAGGGGTCGGACCTCGATCCACTTGGAGAATTTGTCGATGGCGACCAGCAGGTGCGTGTAGCCCCCGGGTGCCTTCTGCAAGGGGCCGACGAGGTCCAGACCCCACACCGCAAAAGGCCAGGTGATGGGTATCGTCTGCAGAGCCTGAGCGGGCAGGTGGGTCTGCCTCGCGTAGAATTGACACCCTTCGCAGGTGCGGACGATTCTGGTAGCGTCGGCCACCGCCGTCGGCCAGTAGAAGCCTTGCCGGAAAGCGTTTCCGACAAGGGCTCGAGGCGCTGCATGATGGCCGCAAGCCCTCGAGTGTATCTCTCGCAGGAGTTCCTGACCTTCGGCGATGGAGATGCATCGCTGGAGGATGCCGGAGGGGCTGCGGTGGTAGAGCTCCTTCTCATCACCTAGCAAGACGAACGACTTGGCGCGCCGCGCCACCCGCCGAGCCTCGGCTCGGTCGAGGGGTAGCTCTCCTCGGTGGAGATATTGCAGGTACGGGGTCTGCCAGTTTCGATTAGGCGCGACCCTGCTTCGCTCCTCCTCGACGCGCAGTGCCTCACCCTCGGGGGCCGAGGGTACCTCGGACTGAACCGAGGGCGCCTCAGGCCGAGCTGAGGGTGCCTCGGGATGAGCCGAGGGTGCCTCGGACTGAGCCGAGGGCGCCTCGGGTTGAGCCGTGGGTGCCTCGGACTGGGCCGAGGGTACCTCGGGCTCGGACGTGTCGTCGATCTTGACGGAGGGTTGATGCAGGTCTCGGGAGAAGACGTCCGGGGGAACCGTCGTTCGCCCCGAGGTTATTTTAGCCAGCTCGTCTGCAGTCTCGTTGTAGCACCGAGCGATGTGGTTGAGCTCAAGCCCGTAGAACTTGTCTTCCAGGTGCCGAACCTCATCGCAGTAGGCCTCCATCTTCGGGTCGCGGCAATGGGAGTTCTTCATGACTTGGTCGATGACGAGCTGCGAGTTACCACGAGCGTCGAGGCGTCGGACCCCTAGCTCGATGGCGATCCGCAACCCGTTGACCAGAGCCTCATATTCGACCACATTGTTGGACGCCGGGAAGTGGAGGCGTAGCACATAGCGTAGATGCTTTCCGAGGGGTGAGATGAAGAGTAGGCCTGCGCCGGCTCCTGTCTTCATCAGCGACCCGTCGAAAAACATGGTCCAGAGCTCCGGTTGGATCGGAGCTGTCGGTAGCTGGGTGTCGACCCATTCAGCCACGAAGTCCGCCAAGACCTGGGACTTAATGGCCTTCCGGGGAGCGAACGAGATTGTCTCGCCCATGATCTCCACCGCCCACTTTGCAATCCTACCCGAGGCCTCTCGGCACTGGATGATCTCTCCCAGGGGGAAGGATGACACCACAGTTACCGGATGAGACTCGAAGTAGTGTCGCAGCTTCCGTCGCGTTAGGATCACCGCGTACAGCAGCTTCTGAACTTGTGGGTAGCGGATCTTGGTTTCGGACAGTACCTCGCTGATGAAGTAGACTGGCCTTTGAACGGGCAAGTATGCCCCTCTTCTTGCCTCTCGACCACAATCGCGGCGCTAACCACCTGAGTGGTCGCGGCGACGTAGACCAGGAGGGCTTCTCCGGCAGCTGGGGGCACCAAGATAGGCGCCTTTGTGAGGAGCGCCTTCAGGTTCCCGAGGGCTTCCTCGGCCTCAGGGGTCCAAGTGAAGCACTCGGCCTTCCTTAAGAGGCGGTACAGAGGTAGACCTCTCTCGCCGAGGCGTGAGATGAAGCGGCTCAGAGCCGCGAGGCATCCCATGACCCTCTGTACGCCTTTCAAGTCCTTGATGGGCCCCATGCTGGTAATGGCTGCGATCTTCTTCGGGTTGGCTTCGATGCCCCGCTCGGAGACGATGAACCCCAAGAGCATGCCTCGGGGCACCCCGAAGACACACTTTTCGGGATTGAGCTTGACGCCTTTCGCCTTGAGACATCGGAATGTCGCTCCAAGGTCGGAAAGGAGGTCGGAGGCTTTCCTCGTCTTGACTACGATGTCATCGACGTAGGCCTCGACCGTGCGGCTAATGTGTTCGCCGAACACATGGTTCATGCACCGCTAGTACGTCGTGCCCGCATTCCTCAAGCCGAACGGCATGGTGACATAGCAGTACATGCCGAAGGGTGTGATGAATGAAGTCGCGAGCTGGTCGGACTCTTTCATCCTGATTTGATGATACCCTGAGTAGGCATCGAGGAAAGACAGGGTTTCGCACCCAGCAGTGGAATCCACGATTTGGTCGATGCGAGGCAGAGGGTAGGGAACCTTCGGACATGCTTTGTTGAGACTAGTGTAGTCTACACACATCCGCCATTTCCCCCCTTTCTTTCTCATAAGCACAGGGTTGGCAAGCCATTCGGGATGGAATACCTCTGATGAACCCTGCCGCCATTAGCTTATGGATCTCCTCGCCTATGGCTCTACGCTTCTCCTCGTCGAATCGGCGCAGCGGCTGCTTGACGGGCCGGGCTCTGGCCCGGATGTCCAGCGAGTGCTCGGCGACATCCCTCGGTATGCTGGGCATGTCCGAGGGACTCCACGCGAAGACGTCGGCGTTCGCGCGGAGAAAGTCGACGAGCACTACTTCCTATTTGGGATCGAATCCGGAGCCGATCCAGATCTGCTTGGAGGTGTCGCCGCTGGGGTCGAGGGGGACGGACTTAACCGTCTCCGCTGGCTCAAAGTTGTCGGCGTGACGCTTCACGTCTGGCACCTCCTTAGAGAGGCTCTCCAGGTCGGCGATGAGGGCCTCGGACTCGGCGAGGGCCTCGGCGTACTCCACGCACTCCACGTCGCATTCGAACGCGTGTTTGTACGTAGGGCCGACAGTGATGACCCCGTTGGGGCCCGGCATCTTGAGCTTCAGGTAGGTGTAGTTGGGGACGGCCATGAACTTCGCGTAGCATGGCCTCCCCAGCACCGCGTGGTAGGTTCCTCGGAACCCGACCACCTCGAACGTCAGGGTCTCCCTTCGGAAGTTGGAGGGTGTTCCAAAGCAGACGGGAAGGTCGAGCTATCCGAGGGGTTGGACGCGCTTCCCGGGGATGATCCCATGGAAGGGCGCAGCACCTGCCCGTACAGAGGACAGATCGACACGCAGGAGCCCGAGGGTGTCGGCGTAGATGATATTGAGGTTGCTGCCTCCGTCCATGAGGACCTTGGTGAGCCTGACGTCACCGATGATGGGGTCGACGACGAGCGGGTATTTCCCCGGGCTCGGCACATGGTCAGGGTGATCGTCTCGGTCGAAGGTGATGGGCTTGTCGGACCAGTCTAGATAGACTGGCGCCGCCACCTTCACCGAGTAGACCTCCCGGCGCTCTTGCTTGCGGTGCCGAGCCGAGGTGTTCGCCGCTTGCCCACCATAGATCATGAAGCAGTCGTGGACCTCGGGGAACTCTCCTGCCTGGTGATCTTCCTTCTTGTCGTCGTCGCGGGCCTTGCCACCCTCCGCGGGTGGCCCGGTCCTGTGGAAGTGGCGCCGAAGCATGACGCATTCCTCAAGGGTGTGCTTGACGGGTCCCTGGTGATAGGGGCACGGCTCCTTGAGCATCTTGTCGAAGAGGTTGGCACCTCCGAGGGGCATCCGAGGGTTCTTGTACTCGGCGGCGGCGACAAGGTCCGCGTCGGCGGCGTCGCGTTTCGCTTGCGACTTCTTCTTGCCCTTCTTCTTGGCGCCGCATTGAGTTGACGCCTTGGGAGTACCTTCCGATGGGCGGCCCTGGGGCTGCTTGTCCTTTCGGAAGATAGCCTCGACCGCCTCCTGGCCGGAGGCGAACTTGGTGGCGATGTCCATCAGCTCGCTCGCCCTGGTGGGGGTCTTGCGGCCCAGCTTGCTCACCAGGTCGCGGCAGGTGGTGCCAGCGAGGAACGCGCCGATGACATCCGAGTCGGTGATGTTGGGCAGCTCGGAGCGCTGCTTCGAGAATCGCCGGATGTAGTCTCGGAGAGACTCTCCCGGCTGCTGTTGGCAGCTTCGGAGGTCCCAGGAATTCCCGGGGCGCACATACGTGCCCTGGAAATTGCCGGCGAAAGCTTGGACTAGGTCGTCCCAGTTGGAGATCTGCCCCGGAGGCAGGTGCTCCAACCAGGCGCGAGCGGTGTCGGAGAGAAACAGGGGGAGGTTGCGGATGATGAGGTTGTCATCGTCCGTTCCACCCAGTTGGCAGGCCAGGCGGTAGTCCGCGAGCCATAGTTCCGGTCTCGTCTCCCTCGAGTACTTTGTGATAGTAGTCGGGGGTCGGAACTGGGTCGGGAACGGCGCCCGTCGGATGGCTCGGCTGAAGGCTTGCGGACCGGGTGGTTCGGGCGAGGGACTCCGATCCTCCCCGCCGTCGTAGCGTCCCCCACACCTGGGGTGGTAGCCTCAGCGCACCCTCTCATCGAGGTGGGCCCGACGGTCGCGGTGATGGTGCTCGTTGCCGAGGCGACCCGGGGCCGCAGGCGCGGTGTTGCGCGTGCGCCCGGTGTAGACCGAGGCTTCCCGCATGAATCGGGAAGTCGCGACATGAGGTTCCGAGGGGTGCCCCTGCCTTCGGGAGGCAGAGCTCTCGGCCCGCCGGACCGCGGCGCCTTCCAGGAGATTCCTGAGCTCTCCCTGGATTCACCGCCCCTCGGTGGTTGATGGCTCTGGCATCGCGCGAAGAAGCATTGCTGCTGCCGCCAGGTTCTGGCCGACCCCACTGGATGCGGGTAGTGGCCTGAGCCTGACATCGTCGGTGATGCGGTGCTGGAAGCCCTGGGGTAGATGACGTATTTCTCCGGCCGGAGGTTGGCCCGCCCATGCCTGCCCAACGTCCCGACGGATCGGCTCAAGCGCTCCTGCTCCCTCGTCGAGCCTGGCCTGCACCCCGCGGATTTGCTCGAGCTGTGGGTCATGACCCCCCGCCTGAACGGGGACCATAGCTAGCTCTCGTGGGATGTCAACGTGAGGCACCGGCCTAGGGAGGTCACCGTCCTCCGGCATGCCGAGATGGTTGCCTTCGGGGGGACCCCCTAGATCGACGTGGAAGCATTCGCGACTTGGGCCGCGGTCCTCGTCGCCGAGGCTACGGCTACCGTCGGAACAGTTGGAAAGGCAGTAGTCGCATGCGGTCATGAAGTCCCGCATGGCACCGGGGTTGCCAAGTCCAGAGAAATCCCAACAGATGTTGGGTTCGTCGTCTTCCTCGGACCCAGAGGGCCCGTAGGTCGAGACGTCCGTCAGCCGGTCCCAAGGTGACCGCATACGAAACCCAAGAGGGATTGGACTTGCCTCTACGAGTGCGCCCGCCAAAGCGAAGTCGCTAGGCGGGTTGAGGCTGAATCCGAAAGACGCGGGATGGGAATCGATCGGTACCTTTTGGTCGACGGGCGGCGATAAGGTCGCGTCGAGGACTGACTGCGCCGTCGTCTCAGGTACGAGGGTGACGTCCAGCAAGCTTTTCGCGAGCGTGCTGGCGTCGTCCGCTTGCTCGGGTTTGGCGTGTCGCGGGGAGACGGCGCTCGCCTTCGTCTCAAACGCGAGGTCGACGCCCGGTGCGCCCCCCGTTGGGGTGCCGGGGCCGTCGACTCGCTCGACAGCCGACGAGGCGCTGTCTCCTGCTTGGCCTTGGTTGCCCCGCCTCCTCCTCCTTCGGCGGGGGAGAGGACGGGGTGAGCTCGAAGGTTGCTCTTCCACCATGCGGGGAAGACGTCGCCGATTCCGCCGCCGGCGGGCGGGTTGTCGGCCGCCACTGTTGTTGTCACACGGCGGTGGAAGGAGTATCATGTCGTAGCTGCCGTCGAGGGACATGAACTCAAGACTCCCGAAATGGAGCATCGTCCCGGGTTGGAGAGGTTGCTGGAGACTGCCCATCTGGAGCTTGACGGGAAGCTGTTCGTCAACACGCAGCAGGCCCCTACCTAGCGTGCCAACTGTCGGCGTTCCGAGACCGGGGGGTCCCTGGGCCGACGAGTGAATGTCGCCGCGTGCCCCAGCCCAGATGGGTCGAGCGCGAGGGCGAGCGCGAAGGGGGGAGAGCGAGGCGGCCGGAGACCGGCGTGAGAGAGGTGGGAATCCCGCGGCCTTCGTGTTCGTCCCGCGCCCAGGTCGGGTGCGCTTGCAGTAGGGGGTTACAAGCGTCCACGCGGGAGAGGGAGCGAGCGGCTCCGAGCGAGCGCGTGTCTCGTCCTCGTCCCCGCGCGGCCAACCCTCTCTAAGAGGGCCCTGGTCCTCCCTTTTATAAGCGTAAGGAGAGGATCCAGGTGTACAATGGGGGGTGTAGCAGAGTGCTACGTGTCTAGCGGAGGTGAGCTAGCGCCCTAGGTACATGCCGTTGTGGCAGCCGGAGAGATCTTGGCACCCAGCTGGTGTGATGTCGTGGCCGTCGGAGGAGCGATGGAGCTTGGCGGAGGGACAGCTGTCGGAGCGGTTGAGTCCTTGCTGACGTCCTCTTGCTTCCGTAAGGGGGCTGAGAGCCGTCGTCGTCACAGAGCATGCGGGGCGCCATCATTGCCTATCTGGCGGAGCGAGCCAGATGGGACGCCGGTCTTGTTCCCTGTGGCCCGAGTCAGCTCGGGGTAGGGTGATGATGGCGCCTCCTGTTGACGTGGCTGGTCTGCGCCCTAGGTTGGGCGATGTGGAAGCTCCTCCGAAGCCGAGGTCGAGTCCGAGCCCCCGGGTCGGGCGAGGCGGAGATTGCCGGCTAGTGCCAGGGCAGAGTCCGAGCCCTGGGGTCGGGCGAAGCGGAGTTCGTCGTCTTCTGGGGCCGAGCCCAAGTCCGAGCCCTGGGTCGGGCGAGGCGGAGATCGTCGTCTTCTGGGGCCGAGCCCAAGTCCGAGCCTTGGGTCGGGCGAGGCGGAGATCGTCGTCTTCTGGGACTTAGCCCGAGTCCGAGCCCTGGGTCGGGCGAAGTTCGCCGTCTTCCGGGACTTAGCCCGAGTCCGAGCCCTGGGTCGGGCGGAGCGGAGTTCGCCTTCTTCCGGGACTTAGCCTGAGTCCGAGCCCTGGGTCGGGCAGAGTTCGCCGTCTTCTGGGACTTAGCCCGAGTCCGAGCCCTGGGTCGGGCGGAGTTCGCCGTCTTCCGGGACTTAGCCCGAGTCCGAGCCCTGGGTCGGGCGGAGCGGAGTTCGCCGTCTTCCGGGACTTAGCCCGAGTCCGAGCCCTAGGTCAGGCGAAGCGGAGCTTCCTATGGTGCCTTCGGTAGGGCCTGACTGCCTGTCAGTCTTACTCTGTCAAGTGGCACTGCAGTCGGAGTGGCGCAGGTGGCGCTGTCCTTCTGTCAGGCCGGTCAGTGGAGCGGCGAAGTGACGGCGGTCACTTCGACTCTGCCGGCTGGGGGCGCGCGTCAGGATAAGGGTGTCAGGCCACCTTTGCATTAAATGCTCCTGCGACTTGGTCGGCCGGTGCGGCGATTTGGTCAGGGTTGCTTCTTAGCGAAGGCAGGGCCTCGGGTGAGCCGGAAATATGTTCGCCGCTGACGGGGGGCCTCGGGCGAGACGGAAATCCTCCGGGGTCGGCTGCCCTTGTCCGAGGCTAGGCTCGGGCGAGGCGTGATCGTGTCCCTCGAATGGACTGATCCCTGACTTAATCGCACCCATCAGGCCTTTGCAGCTTTGTGCTGATGGGGGTTACCAGCTGAGAATTAGGAGCCTTGAGGGTACCCCTAATTATGGTCCCCGACAAAGGGTATATCACGTTTCAGGGTAAAAGGGAAGCTTGCACCCTGGTACATTGGCCCTTTTCCTATCCTTGAAAGATATGGACTAGTGGCATACCGACTCCAGTTACCTAAAACATTGTTTGTTGTGCATAATGTGTTCCACGTGTCTCAATTGAAGAAGTGTCTTCGGGTTCCCGATCGAACCATTGAAGTAACGAATGTTGCCTTAGAACCAGACTTGACATATTCCGAACATCCTATTCGAGTCTTGGATCAAAAGGACAGAATTACCCGAAGGAGAACTCTCAAGTTTTATAAGATACAGTGGAACCAACACACGAAAAATGAAGCTACTTGGGAAACTCAAGACTTTTTAGACAAGAATTTCCCAGGCTTTTTAGCTTCGTGTAAATTGTAAGATGTGTACACTTGTTGTAATAGAGGAATGAACCCCATACCACCCCTGCCTTGTACCAAAAATAAGGAAATAAAAGTATGACACATTTCCTTTCCATTACTTGCCCTAGGACTTTTAATCTCGGGACGAGATTCTTTTATGGGGGGAAGGATGTAACACCCCTGGTGTTACTGTCACTAAAACTTGAGCATGACATCATAAGCATTGGCATATCATGTGTTTGTCACACCTAGAGTACATTCACTAGGCAAAAATTTCAAACAAAGTTGTATTGATGTAACATTTCATGGGTGAAACCCTAGGGTACAATACTTAACCCTAGATTGGGCTTAAAAGAGTAAACAAAGTCTAATAAGAGAAGACTTCAAAACTCATTAGTAATGGTCATAAAATGTCGCCATGAATAGACTTAAGTGGCATCCAAACCCTAGAAGTGCCAAAAACTCTAAATAGACCCCTAAAAAACCCTGGACTAAAACCCTAGGGGTTATCTGTAAAAGTGTGCACATTTTGGACCTAAGTGCAAAAATCATGGAAATAGGGCACCTCATGTCAAATGGTTCACATATTTGAAGATTTACAAGCCAAAAGGTGTGAATTGGGCTTATTTGCAAAAAAAAACATTCAATTCTTTATAACACTAAGTCTGAATTTTAGTGAATGGGATCAACTTTGAAGCCTGTAATTTCAAAACTATAAGGATTTTGCCTAGGGTCAACACATCAAATTTGTAGAGCTATGTAAGGGAAACAACTTTGCTATAGGGATTAAGCCTTGGTCACATGAAAAATTTGGAGTAAAATGAGCCCAAAGTCGGGCTATCAGACTGTCCTAAGTCTGAATTTAGACTGGCAGTGAGATTGGATGAACTTAGGGCTCAATTTTAAGCAAGATTCTGTGACTTTTTGTGGGTGCACAATGTAGCAAAGTTAGAGCTGGTCTATTAGGCTACAACTTTGCTGCAGAGCATTGATCTAGTTACCATACAAAATCAGGAGGAAATTTGCCCCCAAACATGGTCTGTCCGACTGACTGAAGAAGATTCTGATGGTACAGTGACCAGAAAAATCTATTGGTTCAGTGAACCGGCCGCCGGCGACCCTACGCGTGGATTCACGCCAGTGAGGTGATTCGTGCTCACCGGCGCCTGGATAACATTCTGCGGTGAAAAGATCTTCTCCCCCTCGGATGAGCTTAAGGCACTGTTTGTCTGGCCGCCGTGTCCGCTCTACACCGATCACCTTGAAGCAACCCTCGCCGTAGTTAGACACCTCACGGTCTTGTGCCACGTGCCTCAACACTTTAACCATGCCACCATGACTCGTACTGACCTATCTAGAGATCACCGGGTAGGTTGCCACGGTTGCGGCCACCAATCGTGTGCGCCAGTACCCCTCTTCCTCTCCGACCGCCAGCGTGCCAATCCAAAATTGGAGGCCACCGCTCAAGCACACTATAAATTGAGCACACTGATGGGTCCGTAGGGTAGTCAAGCACCAAGCCACCAAGTCATACCTCCAATTGTTCACCAGAGCTCGCCAATTTCAAATTTCCCCCAAATCTGCTTTGCGCCACCATGAAAGAGACCTCGCCGTGGCTAGCTCGTCTCAGGTCCGCTCGTACCCTCTGCTCTTTCGTTTCAGTGTTTTGGTGTGTCCCTAATGCTCCCCGACCCTGCCAATTGGACTAGGACCCCTTAGATCACCGGGAACGCGTTCAATTGTCCATGGTACCCGCTGCCACCGTGGACAGAGCGAGTTAGAGCTTCGCTAGTGAAATTAGTTGAGGGGAAACTCTTGTTATGGCTTGAATTAGGTTCTAGCCGAAGGAGAGCACCTGTCATCGAGTGATCCGGCCGGTATGAGCTCGCCGAAACTCGGTTCTCCGCCGTGCGGCATCATGGACTGCGGGCTGTAAAGAGATGAAAGCGCGGGGATGTTTTTGCAAGTGTCAGCGAGGCAGATGAACAATGGGAAGGATTCTTTATAGAAATTTCAAACCGCAAGGTTCCCTGCGCAAAAATGACCGCGCGGGCGCGCGGGGGGGGGGGCGTCCCCGTATTCTGTTTGAGTTGGGCCGGTTGGGTCAGTTTTGGCCCAGCACTGTTAGAAGTTTTTCTTTTTTTCCTGAGAAGCTTTAGAAATCCATAAGAAATTATAGAAAAATGCTAAAAATACCAGACCAATTTTACCAGAATCCTAATTTTCTATAGTATTTAATAAAAATAGATTCAGGATTTTTAGTTCCAATAGGGAATTTTGGGATATTTAAAATAGCCAAAACCCATACTTCTAGAATTTTAGAGAATAATTAATAGTTCCAAAATTCACCAAACTTTTTAGATAAGCTTTAAATATTATTTAGAAGCCTTGGATAAAATTTGGTATGATTTGAACCATGTTTGGTGCTTAGAACCCAAAACCCTAACCCCTGCCCTATGAACTTCACTATAGACTCCAAAAACCCTAGTTTCCCAGAGAACCGTGAAGGAAAGTTATATTCAAGACATTAGATAATATACTTTTATTATCTTTGCATTCTCATGAGCATTACATGAGCATTCATGACTATATATGGCTATGTATAGAAAACGAAGAAGAGATAGAAGTTGAAGAAGCCAGGACTACACCACCACCACCTGAAGAACCTCAGGCAGGAAACTGCTTTTACTTTGATATCTGTGGAGCAAAGCCAGATTCACCTATCACACAAGGCAAGCCCCGGAGCATTTGCCACCTCCTTGTTATTTTGAAATCTTTCTCACTTACCTGATGCATTAGGTGATAGGAGTTGTGTGCAAAACCAATTGTTGCATTTCCTTCCTTAGAATTGATTACTTCTCCTTAATCCCCTGTTTTACAAAAAGATTTTTCTTATGCTTAGCTTTGCTCTAGAAAAACAAAATGTTTTGTTTTGACAAAAGATGATGCTTCAAAGTGGGTGGGATGTTTTCAAAAATAAAACTCGATGGTGGATCCATTATGGCCATGATGGGTTCAACATCGGAAAAGATGTACCTCTGCTAGGTACCAAACTTTGGGTTTGAAATAATAAAGCTGAGACCGGGCGGGTGACTTGCATGAGAAGAGAGTCTCGGTGTAGTGTCTCCGTCTGAGTCGATTAAGGACCTTCTCGATGTTGGCCTGCTGACCGAGAACCCTTTAACTGGTCACATGCCTCATCATGGGTAAGCTTTGCCTCGGGCAGACTAATACCAGATTAAGATAACACGCAATGGGAGTGGAGAGATGGCGAGAGTAGCATGTACCCTTTGTGGCAAGAGGCTGGACGGTGGTGTATCTGTGCTCTCGGTTAGCGTGAACCTGATCTAGTCTTAAGAACCTCGGTGGCGAGTTGACATATGCAAGGGTTAAGTGCTACATATGTTGTGTGATTGGAGATCCTCAGCTGAGTATAATCGATTCGGATCACCGTAACTTCGCGGACATGAAGACTTGGTCACTGACTTATACGTAGCATTCCAGTGAATAAGAAGGGTTGAAAAGAAATTGGCAAGTATAGGTCAAGTGATTGAACTAGGCTAGAAAGAACTCTAGAACTAAGGTAATGACTTAACTTGCTAATAAAACTGGACTTTTAAGGATCCACTATTAGTAAGTATTTCTGCAAACAGAGTCTTTGATTATTGATAAGCCATACCTTGATTCCCAAAGGCTAGCATATCCTTGAGATTCTTTTATTTTGATGGGTAAGACTTGCGAAAGTACACTTCGTACTCAGGGCTTTGTCCCATGTTGTTTTAGGTGAAGAAGCAGCAAATTTTTGTTGCTTCTGTTCCAGGGTGGTGCCTAAAGAAGAAAATCAAGACTGAAGCTGCGGGAGGAAGGGTCCTCCATTAAGAAAAACTTTTTACTGTTTATCGGGAGGGGGTTTTGCCTCCCAGGTTATGTAATAATATTACTTCAGCACTCCTCTACTTTCTCTAGTCTATAATAATTCTACTCTTTCTTACTTTAAAATAAAGTAAGTTATTGTAACTACTTCCGCATTTTCGTACCTCCGATGTGTTGTAATGTCTGCGTGACGGGTGAAACGCTCTTGGACAAGGTAAAGAATACAGATACCGAACTTGTCAAGTGATCAAGGGCACCTGCAGGGTTGTCTAAGGTCCGTTGGACAAGGACAACTGTAGGTAGGCCTAATGACTTGGGAGGTTCCGTCACAGAAGCGGTCTAACTAATCTGGCACAATTATTATAATGGTGTACACAATGTCACACCCGGGTTTTAGGGGTCCAAAGCCCGGGCACGAACATAATCACCAGGTGTGCTAGGACCAAGTCTCACACATATGATGAATCATGACACAGGATCGAATGTCACATCTTTACTATATAATTGGATTTCTGTACAAAATAAATAATTAATTACATTATAAGGAGACAACGGTCCAGCAACCCAAAGTTGACTGGGAGACGATGGCCTAGACCTTTCACGAACTCATCACAGCATCCTCCATGCGCCTCATCCTGCGGTACCTGTCCTTGACCTATGAGGGGGTGTGAGACAACAAGAGTGAGCACACATACGTTCATAGCTCAACAAGTTGTGGGGAATAATGTGCATCAACTCGCCAAAGGCGGGAGCTCATGTGAAGTGTAAGGCTTACCAAAGAGGATGGTTGAAGCTGAGCATTGCTTTTAAAGTTGGTCAAAATTTCATTAGTAATTACTAAGTATAAGTAAATACCAACCCAATTAAGTAGTAGAACAAAAGTAATAACATCGCATGCGATGCAATGCATATGTCAAATTGAATTTAGTTCCATAAATTAATCATGTGAGGGTCCGAGCTGCTCATGACCGTGAGCACGGCTGATATACCAGTTTTACACTCTGCAGAGGTTGCACATATTTACCCACAAGTCATGTTACCCATCTGCCACGGGGTTGTACGGGCCCCATACACCTCTACCAAGGAAGCGAGGCAGGGTAACACTACGAGGCCTTTACAAAGTTCCACTAGCTTCAGAAAACCCACTACAGTTTATAGGAAGCTCCAATGCAGAGATCTCTCGCCTGACCGCCATCGCAGCAAAATCAACCCAAGGACCTCCCTACACTGACCACTCCCCTACTGCCCTTGCCCCTTTCGGGTAAGGTAGTCATCCACTAGCTTTCCTAATTAATAAACCAAGGGGTCTCATTCCTCCCTTGTGGTAGCACTGTTTTCCCGGGTGGTCGCTCCATGTTCCAATTAACATAATGATCTTGTCATGAACAGTAAGTAACAACTGATAATAAAGTATGATCATGAATAAAGTATATCTCTATACTCAAAACCACATAAAGCAATAGCATGTACTACCCAGAAATTCAGTGGTGAACAAGGTATAAAGATAATCAAACTAGGGTAACCTATTGGGTCCCATCAAAATTAACCTATGCAGATCATTATGATTAATCAGAATATGACTGGGTAAAAAGAAGTGATCAAGGGCACAACTTGCCTGGCACTTGAGATTCCATGTACCAATCTTGCTCTTCAGGCGGCTCGTAACCTCGCGCTAGTCGTAGCAATACAAACAAACATAGTACAGGCAAAATTAACATCACACCAAACATAAGAATAAACTACATATTAATAATCTTCATATTAAAATAAGATCACAGGAACAAGAATTATTAATTTTGGAGTTATAGATTTTAAGTTATGAATTTCTAAAGGTTTTATGTGTTTTGTACAAGATTAAATAGGATGCAAATTTTATTGTGATATTCATGTCAAAACAGTGGTACTAAATGATAAACAATAATATTACAAAATTATAGGAACCGGAATGGATCAATTTGGAGTTAATATAAATTTTCTATAAATTATACAAGTTTCTGTATTTATTTTTATATTAAAAATCTATTTTCTAATTTCTTTTTCCTGTTTTACTGATCTCAGGACTGCGCGTACAAAACTAGAGAAGCACAGGGGCCTAAATCACTATTTCCCTAAGACTCGGGCCAACTCGAGGTGGACGGCGGGTTGAATAGGTAAAACCCCAGGGTCTCTTTTGCAATTGTCTCAAGCCGAAGGGGTATCCCCCAACCACAGCCGTTGGATTCACAACCTGCGGCCGAAATTAGATCTCCTTAACATTTAATTTACTCTGTTATATGGGCCGTTAGATTGGCGATCCACGGATCGCGTTACTCCAACAACCCGACACGATCCAAGTCGCACGCTCACCATCCAAGGGCCCATATTGGTTTGATCCGCGGCCACGGACGCGCGAATGACCCAGACCGTCGGATTTGCCCTGAGCGGCCAGATTTCCCCCAATCAGATAGGAACACCATGGCGTGATCTGGACCACCTGATACTTGATCTACGGCACCCCCCCCTTCTTCCCCATTGTGATGCCAGGGCACGGCCGGCAGCGCGCCCGACGGCGGACACGCCAATATCGCCCACGGCCGACTGAGGACCCAGCGCCCAAGCTCCGATTCCCTAGTGCTACTCGCAGAGGAGTTAAAAGAGAACACGATGGGGGTCTTCATACCGAGTATTAGGACACCGAGCTGCCCGACCGCGACGCTATGTGGCGCAGCAGCGAAGTCACACGACGACGTGCAATCGCCGGTGCTCCGTGATCCAATCGGGTACGGCGAGACCACGAGCGACTCCTAGGGAACCAGTCGAATCCCCCACACCCAAGGCTGAGACCCCACCGAGAGCATATGCCCGGTTCAACTGTGGCAGGTCCCCTTTCTCCCTCTCTGTTGTTTCGCCCAATCTGGTTCTTCTTTGTCGAGGGTGTGGCAGGTCAAGTTGATGGGTCGAGGCAGCCACGGGGCACCCGTATTTATGCAGAGGAGAGAGCGTTTGTTATGATCCGACCGACGGAAATCTTGGCAGCTTCAGTTGCGCGGACATGGCGCGTGATTCTGGTGAGGAAGAAGGCCACCTAAGCTGGGCCCACCACACAGCGAGCACAGTCGGTCCGTGGGCAAAAGCTCGACTGGCAAGTGGGGTCCGCGGCCAGCGCCCTAGAGGCGCGGACGCAGAGCCGGCCAGGATTCACGGACGGGCACGGCGCGACTTCTGTTTTAGCGCCCCCAACATTGGGACCAGAGGAAGGGGATAGGGCTGACAACAGGGGGCCACTTGGCCAGTGAAACAAAGTGCGTGTTGCATGGGGAAACTAGACAAACCAGGATGGGCCGTCGCGGGGAAAAGAGGAGAGAAGATGGGCCGAGAGGAAGGAATTTAGCCCACGCAGCACACTTTTGGTGTTCTTTTCTATTTTCTTTTATTAATTTTCTGCTTGGTTTTTTTTATTTCAAGTACTCAATCAAATTCAAATTCTCATCTTTGAATTTTTAGATTTGTGAGTGCCAAAATAATATAATCCCTTTTGTTTACTATATTATTACTATTATTTTTCTTGTTATTCATTTATGGGGGAAATAGGGTTCCATGAACATTTCCTTCCTTATTTTTTTATTCTTAATTCCAAATTTCAATTATTCAAACTCATTTTTATCCTCCTATTTTAATTTTTAGATTTCCAAATATATAAATTGAAATCCAAATGTGAATATAAATCATATTATTTTAAATATGACTATTTTATTCTCCTTCTCATATTTGACTCTAACAATAGTTGACTTTATTTTACAATTTCTTTTCTCATTCCCTAATTCCCAAAGCTCTATAATAGCTATATTTGTTTATTGATTTTATAATTATTATTATTTTTCTACTAATTCTGGGTCTTACACACAAGCACCAAGGGGTAGAGGTATCTATTTATTACTTGTAATCGCTAGGTGGATTACAAGGTGAAACGTAGAGCAAGCGTTAATAGAAGCGGTCTAACTAATCTAAGCACTTTGTAAAATACTTATGTAAATCAATGAGTGATCTTTGAACACTTTGGTGTCTAGAGCTACTAAAGATGAGTCTCAACTCTCTTCGCATGTTCCTTAGCTCCCACACACCTTAAATGGCTAGTTGGGTGGGTATATATAGCCCTCAAGTTCAAAACTAGTCGTTGGAAACAACCCAAAATTTCTGCATACTCACGGACGTGTCTAATGCAATTAGCAGATATGTTGGTGCCATCCACGTCATCTAGTCATTGCCGATCATTTAAGTAAGGGCATTCAATGCTTTGACCGGTGTTACAGCAGACTTGTCTAGTGCATTATAGCCCTTCTTAGGTTGGTGTGCAACCTCTCTAAGTATCATGTCTGGTAGGGTTTATGGTAGCACACCAGACATATCTGTTGCCATGTGGATCTCCCCAAACATGCTTCAGACTTTTCTCTAGGTGTTGTATCAGGTGCCTTGTCCATTGCACACGTACGTGCCTGGCATACTCTTTCTAAGTGATCTTTTCTCCAGTACAATGCAACTTCTATCCAGTGCTTTGTCTGGTGCCTCAACAGATATGTCCGGTGCTGCTAATTAGCTTGCTTTTCTCTGTTTCTTTATGTCTCGTTGTCTGAGCTCCTTCTATCTTGTGCCTCGAACTCTTGCATATTGGTGTAGATCTTAAATGAGTCTTTTAATGTCTTCCTTGAGGTGTTGGTCTTCTGGATCACCCTTATGCCTTCATCCAAGTTCATGTTGCATCCTTTGAACTATAACCATAGAGACTAGCAAATAATATTAGTCTAAATGATTATGTTGATTATCAAACACCAAAACTTAGGTATCAAATATGCCTTGATGCATTTTTCTTACAATCTTCCTATTTTTGGTGATTGGTTATTATAAGGAAAATGAACTATGGCCCATTTTATTAATGTATTTTGGTGTTTGATGATCAATATAACCATTTGGAATAAAGTGTTTGTCAGTGTTTATGTCTATAGTTCAAAGGATATCGCGTGGACTTGGACAAAAGCAACAAGGTGATCAAGAAGATCAACACCTGTAAGAAATACATTAGAAGACTCATTGAGCACCTATCAAGATCATGCAAGAATCCAATAACGAGACAAAAGAAGCCCAAGTGAAGACACATGAAGGCACAAAGAAACATGCTGCATAGATAGCACCAGACGTGTTCGGTGGAGCACTAGATGTTGCACCAAATATGTCCGATGCTTGCATTGAAGATTGTGCTGAAGATAGAGTGCACTAGAAATGTTCATCAAATATCACACTAGACAGTACACTAAGTAAGCCCTACAACGCATACACCAAGTGCTTAAGTTAATTAGACCACCGCTATAACACTTGCTTTAGGTTATTCCTAGTTGTTAGAAATTAGGAATAAACACCTCAACCTCTTAGTTCTTGTTGCACCATTGTATTGTACTAGGAGTGGCTGAATCTTGCGAGATCACCCCAACTGCGTTTATGGTGTGGCGGTGTGGCCGCCACCAAGTACCACAGTGAACGAGGCCCATGATGTTTCATCTAGAAGCTCGATAGTGGAGATGGCAGGGAGCATCCGAGAGAGGCTAGAAGCGAAGCACCACTTGCGTATTGAGAAGGCTCGTGGCTATCTATGGAGACACCTTGCTAAGAGCTTGGTCCTCACGTGCACTACCCTTGTGTGGGGCTCCAATAAGGACTAGTAAGAAGCTTACGCGCTTCTTGATACATAGGTAAAAATACCAACATGTCATCATTTAAGATTTTCTATTTATATTGCTACCTTTGGTTGTGAGGTTTACCTTTCCTAGCCTAGATAGAGGCTAGTTGGTAGGACTAGAACCTAGATTGCATAACTCTATTTTACGATAGAAATAGCAACACTTAGAAAAAACCTTAGTTGCACGTATCAACGCTTGGTTGTCCGCATAGGTTTTGTCTAAAAGAAAATTAGAGGTCCAAATTAGTGCGAAAAATAGTTCCCCTAATTCACCCCCTCTAGTCTTAGGCATCCACGTTCCTTTCAATTGGTATTAGAGCTTGTGGCTCATTTGCAACTTTTGGCATAACCATCATTGAGCTAACACTAGATTAAAAGGGATATGAATGCCCATAGGCTACCTCACTTCAACGACACTAACTTATCCTACTATAGTGCTAGAATGGCTTGCTACCTAGAGGCTATTGATCTAGGTGTTTGAAAAGTCACTCACGACTAGATGAAACCCATTAAGAATCCTAAGAAACCTACCATGAGTGGAGAAAAATAAACTCACTTGAACACTCATACTAAAAATTGCTTGTATGATTCTCTTAGCATGGATATTTTTAGTCAAATATTTATGTTTAATTTCTAATAAGATTTAGTTAAAATTGCATGAGCTCTATGACGACACAAGCAATGTACGTGAGAAAAAACATTATGTAGCTTTAAACGAATATAATTCCTTTAGAATTAAAGATAATAAGCTTGTTAAATACATGAATTATCATTTAAATCTAATCATTAATAAGCCCAATTCTATTGATATAATTAAGCTAGGTGACGCGTACATTATAAGAAGGACCATCTTCCTACTACCACAACAATAATATGGGAGCTTCAGCACCATCCTTTATAATATGGAGCACCATGACTCCAAAGCTGTGTGGTATTTGAGATGTTCCAAAAGCTTGTGGAATTGTTGTCATGTGTGAAGAGCACAAAAAGGGATGAAAGGCAAGAAGCAAATTAAAAGTTCAAGATCCTAAAGTAAATATGAAGCGGAGGATGATGAAGATGATCAACCCTTCACCTCATCCTCCAAAGATGAAGAAACATTTTGATGAGTCGGAAAGGTCATGACGATGATAATCAAGAAAAATATAATAGGTGTTACCATTCAAGTTGAAGATATCATATTCAACACTAATAGAAAATAGAAAAGAAAGAAAGGATGATTCACATATAGGGAGAATGGTCACTTTAGGGATAATTACCTAAACAAGACCACACCCAAGAAAAGGAGAGGCAAAGGCTAAGCGCTCACATCAACCAAAACATGGGATGATTCATTAAGTAAAGATGAAGCCCCACAAATGAGCCACGACCGCCATCGCTCTACATCATGATTGTCTCACAAATACCTTATGGAACGAGGTAACACAAATGACTTATCTCCTTCTAAGTATAATCATGATAGTGGTAATGAAAATGATAAACCTTCCACAAGAGAATTTGTGCATGCCGTTAAATTTTTTAAAGAGGTATGTACTAAACAAAAGGCTCAATTAAAATTGTTAAAATCTAAATTAACTAGCTCACGAAAAAGGTTGTAGTGTTCAAGCCCTTGAACACGGAGGGCCAGAGTCTATGCATATCGACTGCCTCCTACACTCTGCTCAATCCACACTTAGCAGCGAGCGACCCCAAGCGCGAGAACATTTTCACTTCACACGGTAATAAATAAGTAAATAGTTCTGAAAGCTTAACAACAATGTGTACCATGTCATTGTAGGTCGTCGCTGCCGCTGTACAATTGGTTTGAAGGGGACTCCGTTGGGTGGCTCGATGACGCCATCAACGACAAGCCCCTTCCTGCGTTGTGGGCGTACCGGTGAGCCCCTTCCCCTATAGGGAGACGCTGGCGCGCCAAGGGCATCTCACACGATGCCCTTGAATCCCCCGTATTGTGCCAGCACGCATGAGTTGTGGCCAGATGCCCACGATGAGAGCAAGCGCCCCTTCAGTTCTAGTGCGGTCCATAGCGCCAGCAACAAGTACCTCCCTATTGTCCGCCGCACGGACCTCGGTCGTCCAAGGGCGTAGAGGAGGAAGAAAGCAATGAGCGCGGCGCTTTGAGAAAGGCAGAGTTCGTGTGCTGCTAGTGGCCATTAAGATTGAATCAGACACACCAGATAATTTTTGTTAACGTGGAAACAATAGCTGGCGCGATTCGCCCCCCCCCCCCTTAATATATAAGTAGTAGTTGGACATACTAAGACCCTCTTTGGTCGGGTTGTATCTCGAGGTGTCAATAGTGACCCGATACACGTTATTAGGGTTGATTTGGTGACAAGAGATCACGGGGATTAAAGGGGATTGAGGGGGAAAATAAACTAATTTTCCTCTCAATCTCCTCCAATCCTCCCGTGATCCTTGGTCACCAAATCAACCCTTATGGTTAGGGTATGGGAAGATTTTAATCTCCATGGGTACAGATTTAGGAAAATTTCTTCCCCCATTGGGTATGGTGGATATGGATATGGGAAAGCAGAATCCAAACCCGATTATCCATGGGTAAAATTCACCTAGTAATATTAGGTGTGCAACCCAATAGGCAATCAACCCAACAACTAACCCTACCTCTTCAACTCTTTAGGCATTCACGGGCGACCAACCACAAGCTACCCCATCCACCAGCCTATGTGGCACTTTGTTTTTGTTGTTTTGCATGTTTAAATAATGTTTTTCTTATTACATGTAAGATTTATTAAGATTTATTTGTGATGTATTGTTGTTGGTGGCCGTGTGATTGTTAATGTCATATAAAATATAGTATAGTCATGCGTTTCTTGTTAGGAACGAGAATTTAATGAAGATGTGTACAGGATGAATGTTATACGAATGATGGGTATGGATATAAGGTCTAGCCTTGACTTTGGCTCCTATAGAAAAACAACTCCATCCTTATTAAGGGTCTCATCAAAACGTAGTGCGGGAAAGAGCCAAAGAAACATTTTTCTTTGAGCTAGCTTCGCTCGATAATAGCTCATCCCTATTTCTACCGAGAAGCCACTATAAAAGCCCTATCAAAGGGACCTAGAGATAAGGGAAGCAAAACTATGAGTGGATGCGGCTACTCGTCGCGAACTTTTAGTTAATCTAAATTAAGGACAAATATTTGTCCGAGTCAGAAAAAAATGATGCTAAAACTAATTCACGGCCAGGCCAAACAAGCGTTCATCAAAGTTAAATCATTATTGCTAACCATAGTAAAATAACCGGCAATATTAGAACTATATTAATAATATTAACGATATACCATCACACGCCGCAAAAAATCCATTTATCCATAGCACCACAATTGCACATGCGCAGCACGATGCTGAAAATGAAAATACTATCGAACACAACCCTGCACAAACGCCGGCACGTGCATCACTAAAAAAAAGTTCTGCACACGCACCACCAGAAGAACTAAAAAAATCAACAGAAATAAGTGCAACACCTCTGTTGGACAACAAATTAGCATACTAATCTTGCACACAAAAATTAAACAGGTGTTGTACCGGCTACAGATTTATTAGCTTAAGGATTAGCCATTATCTCATCAGTGGTCTATCAATGATGATTCCAAACAATTGTCTTCTTTCTCGTAATGATTATTGAGCTCTCCTAAAACCTCCAACAGAAACAAATGAACTCTTCCACCACGTGAACGTGGAATTTCTATAAATGTAAAAAAAACCAAATCACCCTAAAGTCCAAAACTGCGGTCATAAAAGAAATTCCAGGCACGGGTTCTCTACGACTTTTGCTTTGATTTCTGCTTCTTCAACTCCAATGTTGCCCCCAATCCAACTGGTTGGTTGGCAGGTGCAGGTGGCCCGTTGATATCTGCAGACTTCGCATCGGTTGCAGCTCCGTTTTGAACAGATCCATTTGTTGCCTGCCCTTCAGAGGCAGATTCCTCGGTTTTTGCAGATGCCGAAGTGGAAGACCCCGAAGCAGCATTGATCAGTTTGAGAATCTGAGCTAGTTCATCAGACGCATGGTTTGCCGCAGGGCCATTACGGACATTCAGGCCTCTTGCAGCAGCTTTCTTCCGAGCTTCTGCGGTCGCTCGAGCAGCCCGCTCATCCACTCCTCTCAGTCGTGGTACACCTTCTCCAACTACTGCAGCATTGAGGGACCTGTTGACATTTGCTGACCTGTCACCTGATTGGAGCGCAGCAGCCTTCATTGCTTGTAAAAATGCAGGGTTTGCCTGTAAAGGCAAAATGAAACAAATCAATGCAACCATAAATCCAATAACAGCAGATATAAATATCATTAGCCATACAGTTATAGGAGTTAATATTCACACCAAATATCTCATTGAACTTGTGCTAAGAGACACTTTACGACAACCAAAAGTAGCACAAAAGCACGTTACTTTATTCAACAGTAAGCTCTGTGTACAAGTATGGATATTGTTTCGGCCATTAAAGTTGGATGAATTAGGCTGGTATAGAAGGAAGGTCTGCAATTTAGCTTACCTTCAAGAATTTAACAGCGTTATCAGATGCATTAGCTCCCTGGTCCTTCTGCTTCTGGGCGTTGACCTGTGCAGATTGACAATAGAATAATGTTCGCCATGCAAGAATGACAAAGATATGCAGAGCTAATGAAGCAGATGGGGGGAAATATATGTTACGAACAAACTTTGTACCGGTACATAATAACTGCACATTAGAACGCACACAATAATCTCAGGGCCAAAAGTGAATCAACCAGTAAAGCTAAATAATTTGCAATATTCTAAAAAGTAAAATGCTAATAAACAAACATAGAAAATATACCTGTTCTTCTCGAAGCTTAAATGTATTCAACCAATTTTCTGAATCTTTAGTCCGTGAGTCATTTTCCCCTAATTGTTTTACCAGTATATCATAGGTCTTCTTTTCATGCTGTCATGAAACACCAAGATGTCAAGCTAACAGTTCGAAATAACTACACCAGTATCTTTTGTCAGAACTAACCTGAATTGAAAGCTTATATAAGCTCATACAACTGAATGCAATGGCAAGAGCATGATAGCATACGGCTGTTTGAACATGATCAGAGCCAAGAAGTCGCTCATTCTTCATAAGGGCTTCTTGAAGATACCTAAGAGCAGTATTCATATTACTGGCATCCTGGTACATCATTGCGACATTTATGAGAGTTGCTGCAACATCTGGATGATCAGGTCCTGACGCCAAACTTAGCAGCAGCAGTGTACGGGACATGTGCCGCAGTGCCAATTCAGTTTGATTGAGCCCATGATAGAATAAGGCCATGTTACCATAACTGAAAAAAAATGTGTATAACAGGATAACGATAGTAAACTTTCGCTGAATTAATAGAGTAAAATGTAAAATGCATTTGACAAATTTAAGAAAAACAAAAGAAACTATGATTCTGTTTAACTGGCTTGAAACCAGTAATAAGCTAAAAAATGTTTGCATGAGTATAACACTAGCTCAGCAGCTAACCTACATATTCAAATTTACTGCAACTTCTGCATCAGGTAAGATGGCCGTTTTCAGAACAATCTTTATAGCAAAATTTAGATGATTTTTCCAATGTTGCTTCACATTTTTAACGTAGACGAAAGGGATTTAGCATAGGCAATAAGTTTTTCCAATGATAACGTCAGGCTTCAAGTCAGATTCAAGGATAATATCAAAATTTAGCAGTAACATTTTTAAAAACTAATATGCATACCTGTGGGCTGTGTCCGGATGATCAAGACCAAGACATCTCTCGTTTATGATGAGTTCCCTATGCTGCTGCACAATTGCACCGGCTGTATCACCAGCATGGTACAAAACCATAGCAAGGTACCTATAACAAAGAACAAACATTTGTTCCCTGAGGATTTAATCTGAATGTACAGAAGAACAGTACTACCTCCATTATAAACTAAAGACATTTTGGCTTTTTCAGATGTGTTGCGTTTACTATGTATCTAGACAGTGCATAGCAAAAGCTATGTATCTAAAAAGGCTAAACCGTCTTATAATTTGGAACAGTAAATGACGACAAATGCTCATCTGAGTAAATATCATGCCCCTGATTTAATGCTCCTCTTGCATAATGTGTATAGTAATTCACTTAAGTGAAAGATAGTGAAATCATGTACAAGTCATGAGTCTTTTTTTTCTAACACCATGTACACTATAAGTAGCATATGCCATGAACTAAAATGGAAGAATGTGGCATAGTACATCCAATAGATTGCTCAGTTTTTCATGTGTGTGTTCCTTACAAAAGTAAGACCAACACAATAGGCAAGTAAAGAAGTTAGCACTTCACCGGCAACAATTTGCAGCATCTTTGTGCATGGGACCAGTAATCTGTAATTTCAAATCAAAGGTCAAGTAAATAGTAGTTCTGCAGATATTTCAAGTTAAACAGCTAGTGCATACCTGTTGAAGCAGTGAAAAGGCTTCAGAAAACAATGCATATGCCTCATTCAATGTTCCCTGAAATACTCAAATGCATTAAAAAATTGCATCCTTATACAAAAAAAACTGCGGAGTATTATATATGTAGAGAACAGGATAAGACGTCACAGCGACAATGCTATATCAGAAATAAAAATAACAGAACTGTATACCTCAGCCATCCTGACTTTCCCTGCTTCCATAAGATTCTTTGCATCTGTACAGGTTGGAACAGAATGCTTGACAACTGGTTGGAGATTTAACATATCCGAGGCCTCAAATGGACTTGAAGCATCCATATCATATTTTCGTGCAGCAATTGTTATTCCTACCTGTTACATGTACAAGGAACACTAACTAAAGCAATTGACGGATGCGCAAACAATGGCATTTGATAGATTCAGTGGGCCTATTATACTATGGAGAACATGTATACTACATGAAGGCCATTATTAGCAAAAAATATATATATACAATAGAAGTTGCTTGGACCAAACACAAATTACCAATATTTTTGGTAACAAACAAACCAACGATCATGAACAAGTAGCATGCAAGGCAGAATGGTACTAACCTTTCGGCATAGGTTGCGGAGAACAGCTACCCTTTTGGCTGAAAGCCTAGCTTCATCTGGCACTTCAAACTAAAAAAATAAACTCCATTAGTGATGTTCCTCAAATAGAAAAGTGAAGACCTCAAAGAAACACAGCAGGAATCGTAAGTACCTGATATTTTGATTTTGCAAATTCCTTAATGCTAAACCAAATTCCATCAGAGGTTAGATGAGAATAAGTTGATAAGCTTTTTCTTGAAGCGGCAGCATGGCTCAGTTTAGGGCCTTTAGTAGACTTTTGAGTTTGGCTATTTTCATGACCCTAAAAATCAAATAAAAAAGATGAAACTGTGACATCACAAAATTCAACAGTAATATTTGCTGCAGATATCAAAACCACAAGATTACCAAGATTGGGAAGGCATACCTTCAGAGTTTTTGACTGTGCGTTGCTAAGACTACTCTTTGTGGAAGCACCTAAAACTTTCCCAACGAAACAGTTTAAGAAATGAGCAATAGCTGGCCCAATATCATGGTCCAAACTTTGTCTCAGTATATCCTAGAGTGGGAACAAACAATTTGGTTAGCATACAAGGAATCAAACATGATAACTACATAATAAAACAATTATGTGAATTGAATGGATTAAAATCAGAACAAGGTTTGGATGAAGCCTGCCTTACAGAAAACAAATGTACATGGTTGGTCTTGCAGTGGTGTGCTGGATAATTTGAAGAATAAGAAACCAAACATGAATAACTATCTAATAATACGGTGCTGTGAATTGAATGGATTAGTCACAAGGTTTGGATAAATGGAGCCTCCCTTACGGAAAAAAATGTACATGGTTGGCCGTGCTGGAAGATGAGGTGAATAAGAAACTCCACATGTTCCGAAGGGAAAAGAATCAAATTTTGTCCCAAGATTATTTGTTTAATCTGCTCTGTCCGGGATACTGAGCAGGGCTTCATAACCACGAGTTCATGCAGCTAGGGGTGGTAATGGATCACGATCCAAATGCTTCTTCACAAAATGGTAGAGCCTTACATAAAATTTAGTTCAAAAATGAATAGAAATAAGGTCCGATCCCTAATCCGATCCGATCCTTAAATCTTATAGTGTAAAATTTAGAGCCCATTGTCACCCATACATGCAGCAAGTGAAAAAAGGCACAAAGGTTCTGCAGAAAATGGCACTTCATTTCCATCAAAGAGCAGGGTGGCTAGAGATCTCCAACTCCAAGTAGTGATTTGGAATCAGTGGCTTGACCCTTGCTTCAGCCTGTGTGCTATACTGCTATGTCATCCTTAGTGGCTTGTAATAAGCAACTTTTAGCCAGTGCTTTAGTTCAAGTTGCTTCTAATAAGCAAATATTTAGCTAGTAGCCTAGTATAGTACTTTAGTTCAAGTCATCTCTGAAGACGAAGCTTCAGTATCGTTAAAGGGTAGTGTTGCCTAACCCGCTAAATCCTTCATGTTCAAGTGTGGCCAAGTACCTGTTATGGTCGCAAACACGTTGCAAAACTTGTTTAACTCGTTGAAATTTCATTGCTTCTCAGTAATGAAAATCGGATTTACCATTGTGGAAATCAAATGGATTAAAATCAAAACAGGAATCAGACCACTCATTTCCATATTGATAGCCCGAAAACCCTAACTGCATTTAACTATAAATATACACAATTGTAGGTTTTCATAAATTTGCAATAAATCACACAATCAACAAACAGATTGAGTAATTATTGTAATTTAGGAAGTTATACTACCTTGATAACATGCTTTGCAGATCTAACTATTATCTCAGTAGAAAACAAGTCCCATAAGTGTGGTAAATGTTTGACCATGCCTGCAATCTGAAACAAGAATCATATAATGAACAGAACAGATGAAATGTAATGTCAAAGCTGGTCCACCTATAGACTCACCTTGCCCAGATACCTAATATTTATCCCATGGAGATGCAATGCATCTGTTAAAGTCTGTCCATCCATAGGGGAGATATCAAGGGAGCAAAGATCCTGAACAAACTTTGGGATCACTATATCTACAAGATATGTACCAGCCCTTTTTACCAACTCTTCGTCAGCAGCGATTTCCTAGGAATAGCAGACAGCTATCAGATTGGTATATATGATGATATTAATTACACAAAGAGTAGTTTTAAAGACCTCTGCACTGCCAGCAAGCTTGTACTCTGTAAACACATTCGGATTGAAAAGAATCTCGGAGCTTGAGTTGTCATTTTCCTCGTGTGTATGAACAGAGCTTTCTTCAGAATTGTCATCTCCTTCAACAGAGGTAGCCTGTAATAACAGGAACTCCAGATTACAAATGTGAAATGTCATATCTTTATTCAGTCTAATTATTCATTCTGTTAACAAAAATGGTCTATGAGTGCACAAACTAATATAATATTCATTGAGGGATAAATTGGCAACAATGAATTGATATATATCATTGGGTTAAAGACCTCTACTCTTGGAAATCAAATTAGGGATCATGCAACTGAATCTTAGGGAACATATGAATGACACAAGAAGATTACAAGTTCAACAATTCTGCATTATTGAAGTGGCATAAAAAAATCAATGGTTAGTTGCTTATTTATGCATAACGCTTCTGAACACACAGCAAGAACACAGGGATTGCTATCGACACGAACCTTAGCATCAGAAGTACTTGCAACTGGAGCATCTGGAACCTTTTGCTTCAACGATTGTTTTATGGATTCAACCTGCAAATATAAATGATAAGATACAGTAATATGTGATTCAAATGTTCGACAAAATAAACCATGTTGCAGTTTGGTAAATACGGTTAAAAAATGTGACAAGCTGACCTCAACAAATGATGCTATAAGTTCAGGTCTCAACACACAGAAGCGGTGCTCTTGTCCAATGTAGTTAGAATCTCGAGGAGTCACTCTCATCAGATCCAAAATGTAATGTCTGCATGATAACAAGTACCAAAACAACTGTGCTAAATATACCAACGAGTACAAAACACATGTTTATTGCTGTAAAAGAAAAAGGATAGCTCAAGAAGAAAAACAAGGTCACAACAGATTATGAAATGTCTTAAGGGTTTTCTCACAGTTCATGTAAACTTTAAAACTGTGCTAAATATACCAACGAGTACAAAACACATGTTTATTGCTGTAAAAGAAAAAGGATAGCTCATGAAGAAAAACAAGGTCACAACAAATTATGAAATGTCTTAAGGGTTCCTCACAGTTCATGTAAACTTTACAGGATTGCTAGAACCCAGCAACACAGTTTTTTTTTTCTCGGAAAACGTAGGAGGGCTGTGCATCATTATTAAGTAGAGGGGGAAAAGAAGTCCAAGCGGACAGATACAAGCATCCTAGGCCACTTAAGGGGGCCAAAAACAAAAAAACAAAAACTGATCCATCAGGAGGCACAATAGAAACACGACCACACAATACCCACTAGAACATTCCTGCCGAGCTAAGGGCTGTTGCTAGGCCTAAGCTTTCCAGATTCTTGGCCCCAGCCATCACCCAACATGCTAGCTCATCAAACAGGGATCTCTGCACTTTTCCAATGGTAGGAGATTCACCATCAAAGACAGCCTGGTTTCTTTGCAACCATAAGCACCAAGCTCCTAAAATGATGACACTATTGAAGCCCTTTCTCCATTCCTTATGTACTTTGCTGCTAACCTCTTTCCACCAATAAGCAAAAGACGACACATGTGCCCCAGGAGAGAGGTGCCCCAAACCAAAAGGTGAAAGAATGATGTGCCAGAAATGTCGGGCGAAGACGCAAGAAGCTAGAAGATGTTGAGTGGTTTCCTGTTCATGGTCGCAGAGAGGGCAAGCATCCGGGTGCTCCAGCCCTCATCTCTCCAGTCTATCAGCAACACAGTCAAACCATGTGCTTACTGATAACTCAAAACATGCTCATCATTGCTTTCGTGCACAGAAAAATGTAAACTACTACCAACTGATGATCCTTCAAGAAAAGAAAATGAAAAGGTCGCAAGTGATTCCATTACTTGTACCAGACATCAACAAACCCCAGCGTGTAACTTCAAGAATCAAATTACCTGTCATCACTCCCAACAATACCCTTGCATTCGACTGTAGCAGCTAATTTTACAGGATTGCCAGAACCATCCAATACCACATGTTCCTTCAAATGGAGCTGCTTTGCAGCCTCAACAACCTAAAATAGCAATACAGAATAACACAACATTAGTTAAACTGAAGAACAAGCTGAATTGCAAAAGAAGATGAAATAGCATTAACATTAATACTAATATGGCAACAGGCGGATTAACTTCATCACTGCAAGTTTCCTACCAAGAGTAAGAATCGAGTGTAATCATTGAAATATTCTTATGCAAACGAAATTGTAATAAAGAACTTCAAATCAACAACACACAAAAAAGCTAGGGAAACCCTGAAATGTAAGCACTCCGAAAGTAAGACAGAAATATCAGTCAGTCAAACCATATGTCAAGTGTGCACAAACAACAATGTTGTTCACTACGGAATACTTAGCATAGCATGCAGTTCAAGTTGCCTCAGTAAACCAATTCATGTAAACGATCATCATACTTCACATTGCACCAAAACCTTTCGGACCCAAACAGGATGGTATTGCAGATTAACAAATATTTGAAATGTGCTATATTTCAAGGTTTAGACTAGCCACTTGTAAAAAAAATATGGAGACAATTTTCAGACTTCTTTCAGCAGAGAAAATTGTTTAATCTTTATTGCAACAGACTGACATTAGATTTTTTTAACAGTCAACTGACCTTAGAATGGAACGTTTCGTTCCAAGATATCTTCTTGCCATTATCAACAGAACCATACAGAAGGGAATCGGACTTGTCTCCTTGAAGAATACCAGGTATTATACTCTACATGTCCAAAGTTCGAATTGAGCTTACCATTTGTGACATTTTGACATAATAATATACAAAAAGATGTTGAGTGAAAAAACAAATTGCATAACCATAATAAAAACAGCAAAAGATTCTAAAAGCAACCATAATAAAAACAGCAAAAGATTCTAAAAGCGCTATATATACGAGGAAATGTAATTTAAATACAGACCTGAGCTACAACCCTGTGACCTCTGTAATCAACTATTGCCATCGCAAGATTGTGAAGGCCAGAAACATCAGCTTCTTGATAAGCCTTAGTTCCTTTTAAGTCATTGTTTGCAGAAGCATATGTCGCCTGCTCACTATCTGCGAGTTGTGCCTCTTCAGATTTTGAATCAACTACCTCAGCAGATTTGCCATGGTTTGCATCTGGCTTAGTGATCACATCTGAGGAGGAAACCTTGGTGCTTCTGCTGGACCCATTTTGGCAATCTGGCTTGTGGTTCTTTGAAATGTCTTCATAGTCGGAGTCGACAGCAAAACTAAAGAAAATATTGTTGTGAACATACCTGGGGCAGAGATAGCAGGAGTGAGATTAAAACAGACTTGTCAAGAAACTCAAATAATATTTGACCAAGCATGTATACATTGCAAGGAAGTGACAAGCTCCTAACAGTTTTGTAGCCATAACAATCCATATTACAAAAAAAATCTGCATTGCACAAATACCAAAATCACAAAGCAAAACCGTTTACATTCGAAGGCTTCACTAAGCTAGAACAAGAGCACAAATAACAATACACTCAGTGTTGTAGCAGAGAGTAAAGATTGAACTTTAATTGACAGCGCAAATAACCTCATCATCCTTTATAGAGAAGTAAAAATATCAGAATAATGTGGATGTTGAGAAACAAAAATTCAATTATAGTACCCATAAACTGAGAAAATTGAAATTAAACTTGGAACAATAGTCTAGCATCAAATTAACAGAAACAGGGTAGTTGAATGTGTCATGGAATGATGGAACCAACTCCAGGAAGTACAAATTGGTGAAAATGATACTTTAAGGGCGTGTTTGGCATGACTCTGCTCTACTTCGGAGCAGCTCTACTCGAAAACTCTGGTTGGAGGCTGGAGCAGCTCTGCTCCAGAGTTTAGATTGCTATATCATAACTAGTGGTAGTGGGGGTAAATAACCCTAAACTCCATGTCCAACAAAAGAGGTACTCCAAAAAATTGTACTACAACTCTGAAAACTCTATGGAGTTCACAACTCTGGAGTTAGGGTGTTTGGCAGGCTCTGGCCAGCTCCACAACTCTGGAGTTTGGGTGTTTGGCGGGCTCTGGCCAGCTCCTCCTTGAAATTTTGCTATGGAGCCATGCCAAACACGCCCTAAATAGGCATTAAAAAATGCAGACATGGTGTCGGAGGCTCCCCACTGAGTGGTGTCTAGACTCTAGAGAAAAAATAAACCGAGGCAAGCCTTTCCCCGCAAATGCGGAGAGGTTCCTTCAAAGTTCGAACCATCGACCAGGTGACTCATGTGGAGGTTGGTATTAATTTACTGTCAATAATTCAATAATACAGTGTTTACAAGTCGTCGATTAATCACAATTAATCGACCTAGTCAGCCACTAGAGCATCCATAACTTAAGCTGTGGTCCATGTGACGACATTTGGATGCTCTAGATTCAAATGGACATGAGGAACAAATGGATGAGCAATTTGAAAATAACATGCTGGATTCAAATCAGATGCAGATAAATTAAGTTTCCATAATGCACCTGAAACCACAGATGGTAAGAGATTTAAATTGTTCAGAGGTTTGAAACTTTGAAATTAACAATTTGGAAGGAACATAGCTCCTTTAAAAGTAATATTTGCCCAATTTTAAACAAGTGTTTGTTTTTGTCGGTCTTTGGGCTCTTCGCAGAGAGTACAAAGCCGAACCATGTATTAGTTTAGGATAAAATCCCGAGGCTCTACACAGCTTCTCAATGTCATCCCTTCAATTTTAAACAAACTCCAAAAAAACATTAGCTTCAAAAATCATATGAAAAAAGGATACATAGCCACTGCAATGGATACAAACTTACTACTCAAATACTCCAACATAAAACTTGTTGACATTGTTTACTCAGATTTCAAAGCAGAAATATAGACACTATATTTACTCACATATGAAAACATTCTGGGTCAGTTGGATTTATTGGGGGTATGCATCTATTGATGACACCAACTGCACCTTTTACTGCAGCATCAACAAAATCACATGTTACTTTGTAGAGCGCTCTGCCCCGCAGTATCCTGCACAGCCAAAAGTAAGAGTTACTACAGGTGTAAAGCAGGTAATCCAGTAAGTGGGATAACAACTCAAGAACCTTTCTTGAGGATTGCCATGAGGAAACTCCCGGCAGGACTGCAATTCTTCATTCCAGTCTCTTTGCATGCCAATTAACTCAGTGCCATATGACAACACAACAGAATCTTCAGCCCTGGCTGCATCCCTTCTATGTTCTGTTACATATAAGAATGTGTAGTGCCTTCAGTTCTCATAACAGATTGCCCATGGTACGTTTATACTTTATACCAAGATTGGGAGATCAACTATAGCATTATCAAATATCATCAAGAAACAAAATTAGAAGTGTAAGGTGTTCCAAGCCAATGTAAAGAACAAGCTGAGAAGTAAACAATACTGCTGCAATGCCTTTGTAGTTTATGAAGCCAATAGTATAAGTTTAAACAAGATGAACGCATTGGCATATTCTGTTTAGCATCATGGATTCATGGCGCACTTAATATAGACTAGATAGAGTTTAACTAGATTTTAACTAAGTGTGGCAAAACTAACTTTAGGCCATAATATATAGCATGGTCAAATCATACTGACACCAAAGCACTTCAAAATCATATTAGAGAATACAAAGGAAACCCACAAAAAACATGCCACAGAACAGCTACTTGCTTCTGGATTTCTAATATATAATACACTCGGAAGGGAATCGGTGACAAAATTACCGGGCACAGGATACGCTCCTAGCCAAGAAGTCACTGGAAGCAAAGACTGAACATTCTCAAATGGATGAGCCGATGCCCTGCGATCCAAAACTTCACGAAAACCTTCAAAAGATTTGTCCAAATGTCAGCAAAGATTAAGCATAGCGCAGAACAGCCAACAAGGATAAAATTCAGATCAATAATGTAGACAATAGCAGACCTTTCTTAAATTTGGCACTGATCTTCTGTAGTAGGCCTACGAGAGTGCTGGCCTCCAGTCCTTGTTTTGTAGGTTTCGAGTCAAATATATTTTTGTTGCTACTGTTAACATAAAAAGATTTGGAGCTTCCAGTAATGCAGTATTTGTTTCCTTCCAATGTAGCAACATCAATATAGATGAGATCTCCATGTAACCTGAGGAAACCACTATCAAGTGAAAATTCCACAAAATTCCAACTCGATAGTGACAAGGTCACAACAATGTTACAGAATTTGGGCATCAGGCCCATTATATGGAATATATCCTCTGCACTAACATGGAATAACTGTGCCCTTAATAAGAAATACACAGAAAAACAATAATACAATTATCCAGAATTCCAGCACCACAGCTTATGACTAGCATAAAAAGATATTAACATAGACCAAGTATAGGCAAAGCAATATATCTTAAGGTAAAACAACCTTTCTAGGAAAAATGTCCAGATCTTACCAGACTTGAGAAATAATGGGTGGTGCCTCTATGCTTCACTCTTTCAGCTAATGACATTTTAAAGCACAAGCAGAAGAGCGAAAGGATATTGCACTTAACCCATGAAGCACTTCAAGATTTGTGCACCCTCGTTTTCATAAGAATGATTCTAAAAAAGTACTCACAAACAATATGACAATGGTAAGATGCAAGACAGCAGGCTTACCTCCGATAAGTCGGCGGAGGATTGAAAGAAGAAAAAACCATGCTTTCAACACATTTTATCTCTGCTGGTGTAGATGCCAATAAATTAGTGAGAGCACCAGCACTATCCTCCATAAAATTTAAACCATCAAGCTCCTGAATAGGGCTTTTTCCAGAATCTGTTCAGCAGGGGTAGAATCAAGTAAGGTCAAAATCGATAGCAGGTTGGTTTAAAACTTGCATGCAATTCATATAGTACAATAAGCATTACTTGAGCCATTTACACCAAATATGGAAGATATAAATACAACTGCAGATCAAAAAAAACATTGGACCTGATGTACCTGCAGATTTTCCCTGGGCAGACTCCTGCTGCAGAGTTAAGGATGTTGATAGGGAAACATGAAGAGTAGACAGAGATAGTAACTCCCTCACACGTCGGAGATGTGACCTAATAGACCTCTCATCATATATTGCTGAAATAACATTTATTTCAGCTCCACAAAATAAGCACTGATATAGGACATCAGAGAAGAAACTAGAACGTGTTACATACCAGCAACCATCTCCAGTGAACATCCACCAGAAGTTATATCTGCTATTTCAGATATTTCATTGTAGTCTTCTAACTGATGAGCTGACCCATCTTCAGTATGCAATATCAAATCATAGCATGTGTAGAAGCATGTTTCAGGAGCATCCAAGAGGAATTGTTTAACATCAATAACAGAATCTCCTGGGCTTAGCTGTAAATAACAGCATACCATGAAACAACAGAACTAGTAAGTTAAATAGAAAAAGAAAGAACATTTTTACAGTTACCTGCAGCTCGAGCTTTTCACCAGATTGTGTCCTGACAGAAACAGGGTACAGATGAAGCTCTCCTGCTTGAATGGTTAATTGTTAAAGCAACAGCACATTCACAGGAACTTTCTCCACTTAAGAGTACGCATGCAAGGTTTTTCAGGCAAAACAACAACAACAACAACACATCCTGAATTCCATAGATGAAAGTTCTAAGTTCTAACTGTCTAACTGAAATGTGTAACCTGATGTAGATGATCATTGTTAGAATTGTATTAGGGTTTGGGGGTCTTCCCTGTGTATTTACCCTCTCGCCCCTCTGTAATGGGACAGCCGGACAGGCCCAACACCAAGTCTATTAATACATATCCCCACCCTATTCTAGGGTTAGGGTTTCCAATATGGTATAGGGCCCGTTTCCTTTTTTCTCTCCTCTCTTCCACCACAGCTGCTGCCACCTTCCTCTTCTCCCTCCCTTCACAGCCGCCGCCGACCACCACATGGCTGCGCCGGCCGCCTCCCTCTCCTCCCACCGAGCCGCACCCTTGCACCGTCTCCTCCATCGCGCCCCTGCTCCGCCGGAGCCGCGCGCCCGCGCCGCCGGATCCACCCTCGTCGTCGGCCCTTCTCCACCGCGCGCGCCGTCGGCGGCCATGGATCCCCTCCACGCCGCCCTGCAGGACGCCAGCGCCCACACCAGCGCAGCCGCACCTGTCCCCCGCGGCCGCCCATGCCACCGCCAGCGCAGCCGCGACCCTGGCCCCTGCTGGCGCAGCCGCGCGCCTGGCCGCCACCTAGCACCGCCACTGCTGCGGCCAGCGCACGCGCCGCCGGCCTCGTCCCCTCCGGGCTACCCGGCGTGCACAGGCGCCCTTACCAATCTTCTCTCGCCGACCCGTCTCCTCAGGCAGCCGCCCCTTGGGTTCTCCACCACTCGTCCGCTCGTTGCCGACGCCACCTGGGCTTCCGCGACGCCTTCTACCGACTCCGCGCTGGCATCTGCCATCGCCACCATCCAGACTGCCCTAGCGGCCTCGCAGCGCCGCAACCCATGCACTGGAGCAGGAGCGTACATTGGGAGCCGCTCTGACTGCCCAGATGGCCACTGCACAACGTCTCATCATCGAGCCCCCTCCGATCGTTCATGAGACACCGCCGCCCACCCCAAAGGCTCCCCACGCCTCTAGACTCGACGCTGACCCGGTCCGTGCACTGCAATGTGATAACGACCGCGAGTTCGATAACCACGCTGCTCGATCATTCTTCCTCACCAATGGCGTTCAGCTAGGTATCTCGTGCCCCTACACCTCTGCCCAGAACGGTCGGGCCGAGCGCATGATTCGCACCACCACCAACATGATTCGTTGTCTTCTCTTTCAGGTGTCTCACCCTGCCAGATACTGGGCAGAGGCCCTGCACACCGTCACCCACCATCTCAACCGCCTCCCATCGAAGGCGGTGAGCCACCCCACCCCCTACTTCGCCCTGTACGGCACAGCCCCCTCCTACGACCACCTCCTCTTGTTCGGCTGTGCCTGCTATCCCAACACTTCCGCTACTGCCCCTCATAAGCTATCTCCACGCTCCACTCGCTGCCTCTTCCTTGGCTACTCTCCTGACCACAAGGGGTATCGCAGTCTTGACCTCACATCCCACCGCATCATCATCTCTCGTCACGTCATTTTCGACGAAAATGTGTTTCCCCTTGCTGACTACTCCCCACCCACCGATCTCGACTCCCTCCTTGAGTCTGATCCGAGTACCCATTCCCCCAGGCACCTCGCCTCGCACCGTTGCCCGCACCCCGCGCGGCTTCACCATCCTCGCGTGCGGCACCGTCGACACCGCTCGTGCCACACGTGGCTCCGACGCCCCCGCCCGCACTTCTATCCGCACCACGTGTGGCCCCGTCGCCTGCGCCTGCACCACGCGCGTCTCCGTCGACCCTGCCTGCGCCACACGCGGCCTCGGCGACCCTGGTCCCGTCCACGAGCGTGACTCGCTTCGCTGACCCCACCCTCGTCTACCGCCGTCGCGTGAGCGCTCCTCCCTCGGTGCCCACGGACCCGGGTCCCTCGACGAGCGCGATCCGTTTCGCCGACCCCATGGTTGTCTATCATCGCCGCGAGTCGACCACGCACGGGGCTCCCGTCGTCCAGGCGCCTCGCTCTGAGTCGTCCGTGTACCACCCGGTCGCCATTCACCGCGATCCCGGGCACATCCATCCGATGGTGACTCGTCGTGCCCCAGGCGTCCTTCGGCCAGTCGATAGGCTGATCCTAGCCGCTGACACGACCACCACTCCCCAGACGCCTCCCCGATCCCCTCCTCCGTTCGCACCGCCCTCGATGACCCTCACTGGCGTTGGGCCATGGAGGAGGAGTACGCAACCCTGCTGGCCAACCACACCTAGGACCTGGTGTCGCGTCCTCCTGGCACCAATGTGGTCACGGCAAGTGGCTCTTTCGCCACAAGCTGACTTCGGACGGCTCCCTTGACCGCTACAAGGCCCGTTGGGTCCTTCGGAGCTTCACCCATTGCCTCGGAGTAGACTACGACGAAACTTTCAGCCCTGTCGTCAAGTTCGCCACCGTTCGCTCCGTCCTCTCCCTCGCCCTCTCCCGAAACTGGGCGATCCATCAGCTCGACGTCGAGAACGCCTTCCTATATGGCACTCTGACGGAGACTGTCTACTGCAACCAGCCCACCGGCTTCGCCCGACCCTATTCTAGGGTTAGGGTTTCCAATAATTACTCTAACAGAGATTGGCCAGAAAAAATAGATCACGAACGAATTACTAGTATTTTCAATATATATATCCAGAATCATCAGTGTAAGCACAGCCATAGAAAACATCGAATGAGCAAACACATCACTCGTTCAGCATAGCTTCAGCCAAAGAACATACTAAATCAAAGGTATTCACAATGTCCCCAGGTGTTCAATGTGTTACTACTCAAACAATACAATTCATCTGCAGTATGTCAGTATCAGTGCACGAGTAAATGAGGCACAGCCTCACCTTCAGCTGGCTTTTTTGCAGACTGCACAACCTCCGGGGCATCCCCGTCTCCTTTCTCTACATCTGCCACACCATCCTCCGTGGCAGGGGGATCGCTTACTTCCCCGGGTTCGCTTACTTCCCCGTTATCTGGATTAACCAATTGGGCTCCATCAGTCGCCAGCACCTCTGGCTCAGCAGAGGCGGAGTGACCCACGACTTGCGCCTTCCCTTTGTTCTTCCCACCCTTGGATTTCCCCGCCATATTCCTGCTCAGACCAGAAACCGACACCAGCAAATCTAATTAGGCCAAAAAAAATACAAATTTTACGGGACAACAAACACCACGGCTCCCTAAAACAAAAGGGAAACATCGCCAGCCCTACAAAGCCACAGCGCAACAAAATACTAGCCAACCAAACAATCTGCCGCAGGATCAAAACCCTAAACCCCCTCACCAATCGGGTCCCCTCTACCTCAGGGGCACGCCCTGACGAGATGGATAATGGATTCAATACAACCAGCATGCATGGGAAGTGGTTTGATTGGGGAGTGAGAGTGACTTACCGCCGCCGCTGACTCCCGGAAGATGAGAGGCGGCGCGAGGACGAGGCGGAGAGAATGATTGGGCGAGGAGCTGTTTTGGTAAAGCGGAGACGGGATCTGCAGACTGCAGCCCTCGCCGGCCGCTCCTTTTTATACGGATGGGCAAACCCTCCTAATCTCTCATGTGGCCTCTGCGAGTCAGGGTGAGTGGTTTGGTTCTTTTCGCTCTCTTTTTTTTTCCGTCGCTGCGCAGGCACGGAGACGGAGTGAGAGTGACGGTCTGACGGAGGCGATATATATGCGTTCGGTGAGCTGGGTTCGTAGGGGCAGTTTGGGTAGTCTGGCACGGCATGGGATTTGGATTGCTAACCTGCTAGGGTTCTGGGAGGGGTTTAGGCGGCGTAAGGCTGTCCACGGTGGCGCACCTTATGCAATACTCTATCGATTTGGAGTACACGATACAGCGTCAAAAAAGCTGCAGTGAAGAACGCCATACGCTACGGTAAAATAGAGGCTGGCAACAAAAAAAGCTATTTACAGAGTACCTTGCATTTACTCTTATCTCACTTGGGGACAGCGTGTGTGCATGTGAGCACGCGTACATGGTACAAACCGTATGTGGTTGATGAATTAACCAGAATTGAAAAGAAATAATATAATATGTTGTACTTGGTATAGAGTTGAGATAAATAAATATGACTACGAATAATTATGAGATAGGGTAAAAAAATGCTGACAAGGACAAAATATTTTTAGAGTAGAAATTTAGAGTTGTATGAGTGTAGATAGGCTAAGGCACATACAATTGTTTTAAAGGGGCAACTAAAAAATTACATGTATAATTTAGAGCTTCTGAAACATAAATATAGTAAAAAGATAAAAGATAATGTGTATGGAAAAAATGTGTAGAGACGAGCTTTTCGAAAAGGATGTGTCTCTTGTATTTTTTTTTAATAAATCCTTTATAGACTTTCAAGAGACCACTTGTTAAATGGGTTATACACGTGTTGGGGCCATGCTTCATTGCGCCGAAGGTCTTACACGAAGAAGCAGCTTCGGCCGAAGTTGTCCCCAGGGGATGGCCGAAGGTTCCTTTTTATGGAGCTTCGGCGTTACAAACCGATATAGAGATAGAATGACCTTTTTATCCATAGAGGTCTAAGTTAATGTTGTAAACTTTTGTAAGGAGCATAATTGTAATTCGTCACAGGCTACGTCCTGTGTCTATAAATAGATGAACAGTATCCCTGTACTGTTCACGCGAACCTGCCATTTGCTTTCGCATCACACCTGTACCTTTGTTTTCCTCAGGACCGAAGGTACATTTATAATTTGAAGTCATTTATATTCATTCATTCATGATAATAAAAATGGAAATGATTCCATGATCATATTTAAATGTTTATTTCATACTTCATGATTTATATGATATGAATGCTTCGTCCCTCGCTATTATGCTCACGAAGGTACGTCCTTCGTAACCTTCGTCCGAAATTCTTTATATCCTGAAGGGATATAATGTTTTGAAGGACGAAGGACTTTAACACCTAACATTTTCTATGTTGCCTTGTTCTTAATTCTTAGCATTTGAGAACAAGCCCCCAACATTGGCGCCCACCTCCGGTGAACTCACTTCCACTTTTCTGAGCTGATGGCTTCGTTCAACAATCAAGCTGGAGCTGCTTCGGCTTCGAAGCTGGTGCTCCCGATAACAGGCGGTTCTTGCTCAGAGCCGGCTAACAAGAAGCAGAAGAAGGAGGCTCAGAGAAGGGTGCAGCATGTTGGAGTGCAGGGACCCTTCATCAAGTCAAAATGGTCCCACATTCCAATTACTTTCTCTCAGGAAGATCTTCAGCTTAAGGATTATCCTCACAATGATGCCATGGTTATCTCTTGTGTGATCAAAGGATTTCTGGTCCACAATGTCTTAGTTGATACAGGCAGTGCAGCTGATATTATATTTGCTAAAGCCTTCAGACAAATGCAAGAGCCCAAAGACAAGATTCATGATGCTACGCACCCTCTTTGTGGCTTCGGAGGGCGGCAGATTGTAGCACTTGGGAAGATTACCATGCCGGTAACCTTCGGATTTGTTAACAACACAAGGACTGAGCAAATTGTGTTTGATATTGTTGACATGGAGTATCCTTACAATGCTATCATTGGCCGTGGTACTCTTAATGCCTTCGAAGCAATTCTTCACCCAGCTTATCTCTGCATGAAGATACCTTCGGACCAAGGGCCTATTGCTATTCATGGAAGTCAGGAAGCTGCTAGAAGGGCCGAAGGAAGCTGGACTGACTCCAAAGCAATCCACAACATAGATGGAGCTGAAGCTTGTGAACAGTACAAATTCAGAAGGGAGAAAGCAGCTTCAGCAGATCAGCCGAAGCCTATGCTATTGTGTGAGGACATAGCAGAGCAGAAGGTGTTGTTGGGCTCGCAACTATCTGAAGACCAGGAGAAAACCTTGATAAGGTTTTTATTCAACAACAAAGATGTTTTTGCATGGTCAGCTAATGATCTCTGTGGAGTAAATCGGGATGTTATTGAACATTCGCTCAATGTCGACCCATCCTTCAGACCCCGAAAGCAGAGGCTTCGGAAGATGTCAGATGACAAGGCCGAAGGGGCTCGCAATGAAGTAAAAAGACTCCTCAGTGCAGGAGTTATCAGAGAAGTAAAGTATCCAGAGTGGCTAGCTAACACTGTTATGGTGAAGAAGGCCAATGGCAAGTGGAGAATGTGTATCGATTTCACAGATCTCAACAAAGGCTTGTCCGAAGGATGAATTCCCGCTGCCAAGGATAGATTCTTTAGTTGATGCAGCAGCTTCTTCAGAGCTCATGAGTCTCCTGGACTGCTACTCAGGCTATCATCAAATCTGGATGAAGAAGGAAGATGAGCCGAAGACTAGCTTCATAACCCCAAGTGGCACATATTGCTATCTTCGGATGCCTGAGGGGCTCAAAAATGCTGGAGGAAGTTTCAGCAGAATGACAGCGAAGGTCCTCCAGTCTCAGATAGGCAGAAATGTGTTGACTTATGTCGATGACATCATTGTAAAAAGCATGAAGCAGGAAAATCATATTGCTGATCTGCAGGAGACCTTCGCCAGTTTCAGACAAGCTGGTCTGAAGCTGAATCCAGAAAAATGTGTCTTCGGAGTGAAGAAGGGGAAATTTCTTGGATGCTTGGTTTCAACAAAGGGAATCGAAGCTAATCCAAATAAAATCGAAGCTATACTGCGAATGGAGCCACCAACCACAAGAAAGGGGGCCCAAAGATTGACAGGAAGGCTGGCATCTCTCAACAGATTTATATCCAGATCAGCAGAAAGAAATTTACCATTCTTCGAGGTGCTGAAGTCAGTTGAAGTCTTTCAATGGGGCCCAAGTCAACAAAAAGCCTTCGAAGAGCTGAAGCAATACTTGATAGATCTAACAACATTAACTCCACCAACGCCAGGGGCTCCTCTATTGTTATATGTGGCAGCTTCGCACTCGGCAGTAAGTGCAGCACTTGTCCAGGAGAAGCTTGATGGACAAGTCAAGAAGCAGGTTCCAGTATACTTTGTATCTGAAGTCCTTAGTGTATCAAAGAAAAATTATACGGAGCTGGAGAAGGTATTATATGCCGTTTTAATGGCATCCAGGAAGCTTCGGCATTATTTTCAGGCATACAATATTATTGTTCCTTCTTCGCAGCCGTTGAAGGATATCATGAGAAATAGAGAAGCTACTGGACGGATTGGAAAATGGGCTGCAGAGCTCAATGAATTTTACATTGATTATGTGCATAGATCCTCGATCCAGTCTCAAGCATTGGCAGATTTCATTGCCGACTGGACGCCAGGGGCTCAGGATGAAGAAGCAAATAAAGATGCCGAAGTGTGGACAGTGTTTTGTGATGGCTCTTGGGGAACCTTCGGAGCAGGTGCAGCTGCTGTGTTGGTCTCACCATCCAAGGTTAAAACTTGTTATGCAGCAAGACTTGACTTCAGCTGTACAAACAATATTACTGAGTACGAAGCCCTGCTTCTGGGCCTTCGGAAATTAAAGGCAATGGGAATCAGAAGGGCGATTCTTAAAACTGATTCCCAGGTTGTTTCGGGTCATATTGACAAAAGTTGTAAGGCTAAAGATCCGAAGCTTGAAAATATCTAGACACGGTCCGAAGGATCGAAGCATCCTTCGAAGGATTTTCTGTCAAGAATATCCCTCGAGGACAAAATGAGCATGCTGATTTGCTAGCCAAGTCTGCAGCACAGGGGCTGCCGTTACCTTCGGATGTGTTCTTCGAAACAATAAAGGCACCTTCAGTGGAGCTCCTTGAAAGAGCAGTCCTCAACATATCTCCTGTTTACAGCGAAGATTGGAGAACTGAAATAATCTCTTACCTTCAGGGTAAGTTCCTTTCAGATGACGAAGCTTACAATAAAAGAATAGAGGCAAGAGCTCGTCCGTATGTCATGATAGAAGGGGAATTATACAAACATGGAGTTTGTGCCCCGCTGCTCAAATGCTTGTCTAGAACCGAAGGTATAGAATTAATGAAAGAAATACATGCAGGCCTGTGTGGATCCCACATCGGATCTAGGCCGTTACTTGGAAAAGTTTTCCGCCAAGGGTTTTATTGGCCGAAGGCAGCTTCGGATGCAGCGGAGTTAGTTCAAAAGTGCGAAGGTTGTCAGAAATGTGCAAGAGATCAAAAGCAACCTTCGTCTTTGACACAGCTGATACAACCCATCTGGCCATTGCAAAGGTGGGGCCTTGACTTGTTGGGTCCATTACCACCGGCTCAAGGAAATCTAAAGTATGTTATAGTGGCGGTGGAGTATTTTTCCAAGTGGATTGAGGCGAAGCCATTAGCCACAATAACTTCGGTCACTGTCCAAAAGTTTTTCTGGCAAAATATTGTCTGCCGCTTCGGGGTACCGAAGGCCATCACTGTAGATAATGGAACGCAGTTCGACTCCGAAGCTTTCAGAAATTTTTGTGATCAAATTGGAACGAAGATCCATTTTGCATCAGTCAGGCATCCGAAGTCGAATGGGCTTGTTGAAAGGGCCAATGGCATTATAATGACAGGAATAATGAAGTTAATCTTCAATCAACCCAGGGGAAAGTGGCCAGATCAGTTGACCAAAGTGGTGTGGAGCCACAATACAACAACATCAAGGTCTACAGGCTTTACCCCATTCAAATTATTATTCGGTGACGAAGCAATAACTCCGGAAGAAGCTAAAGCTGGGTCAATAAGAGTAGTAGCTTCGGCAGAATCAGGTCCCGAAGATGCTTGCTTTGTGGAAAAAGATGCTTTAGAGGGGATCAGGCTTTAGGCCGTGGAGAATATCAATAAATATCAAGCTGAAACAGTCAAGTGGCGAGATAGAAAGGTCCGGTTAAAAAATATTGAGCCGGGTCACTTGGTGCTTCGGAGAGTAGCCAACCCAGACACAGTGGGCAAGCTACAGTTGAAATGGGAAGGACCTTTCTTAGTAGTATCTTCGTCAAGGCCTGGATCGTACAGATTGAAGGACATGGATGGCAACGAAATTCCAAGATCTTGGAATGCGGATGAGCTTCGGCGATATTATGTATAACTTGATGTAACTTTTTATGTTTTTCTTTTCTTTTTTCATGGCACCCTTTTCCTTTCTAAAGGGGGAGAAAGGTTTTTAATGGGGCCATCATGTGTAATTTCCTTTTTAGTTTTATAAGAGCAAAATCCCCCAAAAAATGTAAATGTAAAAACTGAGAACGCACCATCGAGTGCCGAAACTGAAAAGGTGAAGAAGCTCCAAAGACGTCCCTAAGGGGATGCAGAGCTCACAGCGAAAAGTCAACGCTGATTCCGCCGAAAGTAAAAGGCGAAGAAGCTCCAAAGACGTTCCTAAGGGAATGCAGAGCTTATACCGCCTAAGTAAAAGGCGAAGAAGCTCCAAAGACGTTCCTAAGGGAATGCAGAGCTTATACCGCCTAAGTAAAAGGCGAAGAAGCTCCAAAGACGTTCCTAAGGGAATGCAGAGCTTATACCGTCTAAGTAAAAGGCGAAGAAGCTCCAAAGTCGTTCCTAAGGGAATGCAGAGCTGATGTGTGGTTGTTTCTAAGGAAATAATGGCTGAGAGTGTGGCTTCGGACATATGCTTTGGACATTCATTCGCACATTACATTACATCATAGCATTTGCATTCATAAGCATTCATTCATAGCATTTGTGTTCCTAAGTGGTTGCTTCGGCAAAAAGAAGAAGTGGTCTTTTATGCTTCGTTGTGTACAAAAAAAAAGAAAAGCCTCGGCAAAAAGAAGAACTGGTCTTTTATGCTTCGTTGTGTACGAAAAGAAGGGAAGGTGTTTTTTCGCCTTCGGCTCAAAATACTAATTTCGTCCACATCAAAGCGCCTCAATAGAAGGGTAAGAATATATTGCAAGGTATGTACAAAGTTCCTTGAGAACAGTTTAATTGTATTTACAAAAAGTCGTTACAAATTCTCCTGAGTTTTTTCTAGTCTACTCCTACTAATCTTCGTCAGGGGTAAGAATATATTGCAAGGTATGTACAAAGTTCCTTGAGAACAGTTTAATTGTATTTACAAAAAGTCGTTACAAATTCTCCTGAGTTTTTTCTAGTCTACTCCTACTAATCTTCGTCAGGTTTCCGCTTCGGCGGCGTATTCTTTAAGTATCATCTTCAGCTTCGTCATCCTACATGAATCAAGGTATCGTGGGTAAAAATCAAGTGTGAAGGAGAAGGTAAGTACGAAGTATCATTTCTTACTGGTTCAAGATGACTTCGAGCTTCGTCTCCAGCCTTCTCCCGCCCGCCTTTTGTCCATATCATTTTTATAAATCTATTTGAGATGCTTCGGGCGAGGTCAGGAATATCGTCCAGGATTGATGGAGACAGGGTGAAGTTGGGCCTGTTGACGATTTTTCCATGCTCGCAGCCGGCCTTCAGAAACGCTGCAGCGGTACCCCGAGAAGCTACCCAGGCACAGAAGTCACCGTGCCCGGCTATAACTTCGTCAAGTTCTTCAATTTCAGCTTCAATATGATCGAAGGCTTTTGGTAAATTTTCAGCTGAAGGGTTAAACTTCCCGCTGCTGGCTCCAACTGAGTGAAAGATCTTCTTTAATTGTTGGATACAGTTGTTACTAAATTTCAAGCACTTGTCTTGAAGGCTTGTTAATGATTTCTTCAAGTCTGAGTTGGTCTGGACTTCGGCTTCAAGTTTCGAATTAAGCTCTAGCTTCTCCTGTTCAAATTGTTTTGATTGACCGATAAGCTTCGAATTCAATTCTGATACTTTAGCTTCAGTCTCTGCCAGCAAGCCTTCGGTTGATTGGAGCTCGAAGTCTTTCTTTTCAATGATAGCTGATTGTTCTTTTATCTTGCTCTCTAAATTTTCAATTATAGCTTCGTGTTTTTTGTCCTCCAAATCTTGCTGCATCTTCAGAGCTTTGCTCAGAAGCATGCTCTGCAAATAAACAACCTTTGTTAGGAATATTTCCATTATTAAAAACAATAGAAGTCAGAGAAAAGTTGTTTACCTTGAAATTGGAATAAAATAAGCTGCCGACGATATGTTGTCGTCGGTAGCGGCTGATGTCTGTTTCTAGCTTCGGAAAACCGATACTCTTTGATAGAGTACCGATGACCTTAGCCCCAGTTGGATCCCGGATGCAGCCCAGTTTTTCATCATCAATGCCTCCAAATAGAAGAGCTCCTGGCTTATATCCGCAAGATTTGGCATAATCCTTAAGCTCTTCTATTTCGGCCTTCGACAGTTTTTGCCCAACTAAATTTTGAAATGTGTAGGCTTCGTCGTCCGAAGTGTCTTCGGCTATTTCTTTCCCCTTCCCAGGCACTGTGGCCATGGTTTCTTCAGCAGCGGTGGCAGCTTCTTCTGCAGCCATGTCTGTCAAAATTTTGTTGATGTCTTCAATGGTAGTTTCTAAGTTCACATCTTCGGCTGTAGCGGCTTCGGTAGCCGCGACCTCCGAAGGTGCAACTTCGACATTTGCTGTGCCCTCAACAGCTGGCGTTTTCTGAATTGACGCCCTCGGTGGCGTCTTGTCAATAACTTCGGTTACTGCAATAATTCTTTGCCTTTTTGCTTTGGTTATCTTCGTTTTTTCCGCCTCCTCCACCTTTCGAAAAAGCTTCGTCAGTTGAGGCCCTAATGGACTTAGCTTTGTGGGCATGGGTTCAGTCATTACCTTTAGAATTTCCTCCACGTCGCTGGTAGAAGGTGGTACGGGGGTCCCCTCTTCATCGGATAATTTTCGCTTTGGAGTTGATATTTTTCTCTTCTTGAGAATTTTCTTCTCTTTTGGTGGTCTTTCTTCATCCTTGTTCAAAGCTTCGGCCACTCTTTTCCTTTTTTGGCCCTCAGCACCCTTGTTCAGCCGTTCATAGTCAGGGTACTCGAAGCCCAGGGCATCAAGCACTCGGTTCAGCCTTCGCTTCGGACGGGTGCCGAAGGCCGCGGTCATCAGTTGATCTTCTTTTTTGGAATAATTCCCAAGAATTTCATTGCACATCACCTCAACTGTGTCCAGCCACTCTTGGCAAGGCTTTTTAAAGTATTTCTTGAATTTGAAGTGATAAGGCAGCCGGACAAGTTCCCCCTTCTTCTTCTCCCCTTCTAGCTTGGGCATTTCCCATTCTTTCAGAGTAGGGAAGACTCTGAATGCCAAGAATTCTTGAACCAGATCCCTGGTACCGATATGCTCTGAAATAATTTCAAACTCACCTAGTGCAGCCCAGGTGGCACCCTCCAATGTCATGTGGCACCGTGGCCTTGTCTCTCCGAAGATTAAATCAAGTGGACTTTGTACCAATTTCTCTTCATCTTCGTCAACCTTCACATAAAACCACTCAGATTTCCAGCCTGCTGGCCATTTGCTTCGGTAGCTGATAACAGGACACTTTGTTGTCTTCCGGTAGGCAAAATTGTAGCAGCCGAAGTTGTCATGTAACCCATCTTTTCTGGCCTTTGTTTGATAATGTAACTCATGAACTCGACAGAAACTGTCGGCAAATGGCTCCACTGCTTGGCTTCGGAGGGCCCAGATATAAACATTAAGCCTAACGATAGCGTTAGGAGTCAATTGATGAAAGTAAATACCAAATTTTTTCAATACATCTGCAATAATTCCATGAAGAGGGAATCTCAGCCCAGCCTTTAAAAAGCTCTTGAAAATAACAATCTCGTCCTTCTCTGGCTTCGGGGTAGTTTCTTCTCCCCCGAAGCGAAGTAGCTTCTTCTGATTTTCACTGAAATAACCTGCCTTCACCATCTTGGCGAGATCAGCCTTTGAAACAGTCGACTTTCCAAAGTCTAGGTGGCTGGGCTTGCTGGGCATGGCAATGCGATAGTCATCTTCGGAGTCAGTTTCTTCAATGTTCTCTTCTCCTTCGGCAGTTGTCAGGTTTGCTTCGGCAGCGGGCATTTCTTCCGCAATCACCAGTCCGGAACGCTGCATTGCTTCGGAGATGGGCACAATATTCGAACCTTCGGCTTCGTCTCCTTCACGTTCAACTCTGGCAGTAGATCGCACTCTGGCCATTTGATTCTGAGTTTGGGGAAGTTAAAACACTTTTTTCTTTTTCCTTTTTTCCCGAAGCTTTCCTTTCTGACGAAGCAGACTTCGAGATGGACCTTCGTTCGATTCTGAGGATCAAGCTTCGGCTATAGTTAAAAATTTTGGCAGCAAAACAGTGCAAATAGCAATGAATGCTGTGGTAACTTCACACCTACTCGTCTGTTTATATAGTGCTGCAGGTAAGAAGGCGAAGCGGCAGGATTTTTACACCAGGCGGGCAGTCACTTGTACTCGCTGCGCAGTGGACCGCAAAGATCAAACTGTAACTCTTCAAGGTGGGACCGACACGAGCTCGGGAATTGAATCGTTTCTCGGCAACGAGCTCAGGGAAGGTGTTTTTTGGACCTTCGGCTTCCCGAAGCTTAAGAGGCTTTCTTTTCACGGATCAAGCTCGTTACGAAAAACGATCTAGCGCCGCGAAAGGGGCTACTGTTGGGGCCATGCTTCGTTGCGTCGAAGGTCTTACACGAAGAAGCAGCTTCGGCCGAAGTTGTCCCCAGGGGATGGCCGAAGGTTCCTTTTTATGGAGCTTCGGCGTTACAAACCGACATAGAGATAGAATGACCTTTTTATCCATAGAGGTCTAAGTTAATGTTGTAAACTTTTGTAAGGGGCATAATTGTAATTCGTCACAGGCTGCGTCCTGTGTCTATAAATAGATGAACAGTACCCCTGTACTGTTCACGCGAACCTGCCATTTGCTTTCGCATCACACCTGTACCTTTGTTTTCCTCAGGACCGAAGGTACATTTGTAATTTGAAGTCATTTATATTCATTCATTCATGATAATAAAAATGGAAATGATTCCATGATCATATTTAAATGTTTATTTCATACTTCATGATTTATATGATATGAATGCTTCGTCCCTTGCTATTATGCTCACGAAGGTACGTCCTTCGTAACCTTCGTCCGAAATTCTTTATATCCTGAAGGGATATAATGTTTTGAAGGACGAAGGACTTTAACACCTAACATTTTCTATGTTGCCTTGTTCTTAATTCTTAGCATTTGAGAACAAGCCCCCAACAACACGCCTAAGACTCTGGCGGGCGCTAACTAAGATTTTTCTTAACTATTTTAAGCTATAAGATTTTAGGAGCCCAGGTGTCGGGGACCATAATTAGGGGTACCCTCAAGACGCCTAATTCTCAGCTGGTAACCCCCATCAGCATAAAGCTGCAGAGGCCTGATGGGTTTGATTAAGTCAGGGATCAGTCCATACGAGCGACTCGATCACGCCACGCCCGAGCCTAGCCTCGGGCGAGGGCAGCCGACCCTAAGATGACTCCGTCTCGCCTGAGGCCTCCTCTTTCACGGCAGACGCATCTCCGGCTCGCCCGAGGCCCCGCCTTCGATAAGAAGTAACCCTGACTAAATCACCGCGCCAACCAACCAAGTCACCGGGGCGTTTAACGCAAAAGGTAAGACCGACGGGCGACCAGACTTCGCCAGAGGTGCCATAGGAGGCTCCGCCCGACCCAGGGCTCGGACTCGGGCTAAGGCCCCGGAAGACGGCGAACTCCGCTCCGCCCGACCCAGGGTTCGGACTCGGGCTAAGGCCCCGGAAGACGGCGAACTCCGCTCCACCCGACCCAGGGCTCGGACTCGGGCTAAGGCCCCGGAAGACGGCGAACTCCGCTCCGCCCGACCCAGGGCTCGGACTCGGGCTAAGGCCCCGGAAGACGGCGAACTCCGCTCCGCCCGACCCAGGGCTCGGACTCGGGCTAAGGCCCCGGAAGACGACGAACTCCGCCTCGCCCGACCCAGGGCTCGGACTCCGCCTCGGCCTCTGCCGAACGACCTCCGCCTCGCCCGACCCAGGAGTTCGGGCTCGGCCTCTGTCATGCAGGACGGACTCGACCTCGACTACGGAGGAGCCTCCACGTCGCCCGACCTAGGACACAAGACCGCCACGTCAACAGGAAGCGTCATCATCACCCTGCCATGAGCCGACTTGGGTCGCAGAGAACAAGACCGGCGTCCCATCTGGCCAGCTCCGCCAGATAGGCAATGATGGCGCCCCACTAGACCATGACGACGGCGACTCTCGCCTCCCTTACGAAAGCAGGGAGACGTCAGCAAAAGCACAGCTGTTCCGACAGCTGTCCCTCCATCAAGCTCCACTGCTTCTCCAACAGCCACGATGCCACACCAACAGGGTGCCAAGATCTCTCCGGCTGCCACCTTGGCATGTACTTAGGGCGCTAGCTCTCCCTCGCTAGACACGTAGCACCTTGCTACACCCCCATTTTGTACACCTGGATCCTCTCCTTACGACTATAAAAGGAAGGACCAGGGCCTTCTTAGAGAAGGTTGGCCTCGCGGGAACGAGGGCAGGGGCAGGCGCTCTCTTGGGGCCGCTCGCTCCCCTCACCCGCGCGGACGCTTGTAACCCCCTACTGCAAGCGCACCCGACCTAGGCGCGGGACGAACACGAAGGCCGCGGGAAATCTCCGTCTCCCTCGTTGCGACCCGGCTCCGGCCACCGACCTCTCGCTCTCTCTATTCCCCCCTTTGCGCTCGCCCACGTGCTCGACCCATCTGGGCTGGGGCACGCGGCACTCTCACTCGTCGGCTCGGGGACCCCCCGGTCTCGAAACGCCGACAGTTGGCGCGCCAGGTAGGGGCACGCTGCGTGTTGACGAGCAGTTTCCCGTCAAGCTCCAGATGGGCAGTCTCCAACGACCTCTTCAACCCGGGACGGTGCTCCGTTTCGAGAGTCTTGAGTTCATGTCTTTCGACGCCAGCTACGACATGATACTCCTTCCACCGCCGCGCGACAGCGACAATGGTGGCGGACAGCCCGCCCGCCGGCGGCGGAACCAACGACGTCTTTCCCGCGTGGGGGAAGGACAACTTTCGAGCTCGCCCCATCCTCTCCCTCGCCATCGGAGGAGGAGGAGGCGGGGCAACCAGGGCCGAGCGGGAGGCCGCGCTCCGACGGCTGTCGAGCAAATCGACATCCCCGGCGCCCCAACGGAGGACACGCCAAGCGTCGCCCTCGCGTTCGAGGCAAAGGCGAGCAGCATCCCCCCGCAACACGTCGACCCCGAGCAGGTGGACGACGCCGGCGCGCTCACGAAGGGCCTGCAGGACGTCGCCCTCGTACCCAAGACGACGGCGCGATCAGCCCCCGACGTGACTTCATCGCTCCTCGTCGACAAAAAGGTACCAACTGCTACCCATCTTTCGTCATTTCGACTCGGCCTCAACCCGCCTGGCGACCTCGCTTTGGCGGGCGCTCACGTTGAGGCGAGTGCAACCTCTCTGGGGTTTCGTGTGCGGTCGCCTTGGGACCGATTGACGGGTGTCTCGACCTACGGACCCTCTGGGTCCGAGGAAGATGACGACCCCAGCATCTGCTGGGATTTCTCCGGATTTGGCAACCCTAGTGCCATGCGGGACTTCATGACCGCATGCAACTACTGCCTCTCCGACTGTTCCGGTGACAGCCGCAGCCTTGACGACAAGGACTGCGGCCCGAGCCGCGAATGTTTCCATGTTGAGCTAGGGGATCCCTCCGGAGGCAGCCAACTCGGCATGCCGGAGGATGGCGATCTCCCTAGGCCAGCGCCTCGCGCCGACATCCCGCGGGAGCTAGCTGTGGTCCCCGTTCCGGCGGGGGGTCACGACCCACAGCTCGAGCGAGTCCGCGGGGCGCAGGCCGGGCTCGATGAGGGAGCAGGAGCGCTCGAGGCAATCCGCCAGAACATCGGGCAGGTATGGGCGAGCCAGCCCCTAGCCGAAGGAATACGTCACCTGCCCCAAGGTCTCCAGCACCGCATCGCCAGCGATGCCAGGGACAGACCGCCACCCGCATCCGGCGGAACCGGTCAGGACCTGGCCGCCGCAGCGATGCTCCTCCGCGCGATGCCGGAGTCATCAACCACCGAGGGTCGGCGAATCCAGTGAGAACTCAAGCATCTCCTGGAAGGCGCTGCGGCCCGGCGGGCCGAGAGCTCTGCCTCCCGAAGGCAGGGGTACCCCTCGGAACCTCGTGTCGCGACTTCCCGACTCACGCGGGAAGCCTCGGTCTACACCGGGCGCACGCGCAACACCGCGCCTGCGGCCCCGGGCCACCTCGGCGACGAGCACCCTCATCGCGACCGTCGGGCCCGCCTCGACGAAAGGGTGCGCCGAGGTTATCACCCCAGGCGTGGGGGACGCTACGACAGCGGGGAAGATCGGAGTCCCTCGCCCGAACCACCCGGTCCGCAGGTCTTTAGCCGAGCCATTCGGCGGGCGCCGTTTCCGCCCCGATTCCGACCCCCGACTACTATCACAAAGTACTCGGGGGAAACGAGACCGGAATTGTGGCTTGCGGACTACCGCCTGGCCTGTCAACTAGGTGGGACGGACGACGACAACCTCATCATCCGAAACCTCCCCCTGTTTCTCTCCGACACTGCTCGTGCCTGGTTGGAGCACCTGCCTCCGGGGCAGATTTCCAACTGGGAGGATCTGGTCCAAGCTTTCGCCGGCAACTTCCAGGGCACGTACGTGCGCCCCGGGAATTCCTGGGATCTCCGAAGCTGTCGGCAACTGCCGGGAGAGTCTCTTCGGGACTACATCCGACGATTCTCGAAGCAGCGCACCGAGCTGCCCAACGTCACCGACTCCGATGTCATCGGCGCGTTCCTCGCCGGCACCACCTGCCGTGACCTGGTGAGCAAGTTGGGTCGCAAGACCCCCACCAGGGCGAGCGAGCTGATGGACATCGCCACCAAGTTCGCCTCCGGCCAGGAGGCGGTAGAGGCCATCTTCCGAAAGGACAAGCAGCCCCAGGGCCGCCCGTCGGAAGATGCTCCCGAGGCGTCTACTCCGCGCGGCGCCAAGAAGAAAGGCAGGAGGAAGTCGCAAGCGAAACGCGACGTTCCCGATGCAGACCTTGTCGCCGCCGCCGAGCACAAGAACCCTCGGAAGCCCCCCCGGAGGTGCTAACCTCTTCGACAAGGCACTCAAGGAGACGTGCCCCTACCATCAGGGGCCCGTCAAGCACACCCTCGAAGAGTGCGTCATGCTTCGGCGCCACTTCCATCGGGCCGGGCCACCCGCAGAGGGCGGTAGGGCTCACGACGCCGACAAAGGGGAAGATCGCCAAGCAGGAGAGTTCCCCGAGGTCCGCGACTGCTTCATGATCTACGGAGGGCATGCGGCGAATGCCTCGGCTCGGCATCGTAAGCAAGAGCGTCGGGAGGTCTGCTCGGTGAAGGTGGCGGCGCCAGTCTACCTAGACTGGTCCGACAAGCCCATCACCTTCGACCGGGACGACCACCCCGACCACGTGCCGAGCCCGGGGAAGTACCCGCTCGTCGTTGACCCCGTCATCGGCGACGTCAGGCTCACCAAGGTCCTGATGGATGGGGGCAGCTGCCTCAACATCATCTACGTCGAGACCCTCAGGCTCCTGCGCGTCGATCTGTCATCCGTCCGAGCAGGCGCTGCGCCCTTCCATGGGATCATTCCCGGGAAGCGCGTCCAGCCCCTCGGACAGCTCGACCTCCCTGTCTGCTTCGGAACACCCTCCAACTTCCGAAGGGAGACTTTGACGTTCGAGGTGGTCGGGTTCCGAGGAACCTACCACGCAGTGTTGGGAAGGCCATGCTACGCGAAGTTCATGGCCATCCCCAACTACACTTACCTGAAGCTCAAGATGCTGGGCCCCAACGGGGTCATCACCGTCGGCCCCACGTACAAACACGCATTCGAATGCGATGTGGAGTGCGTGGAGTACGCCGAGGCCCTCGCCGAGTCCGAGGCCCTCATTGCCGACCTGGAAAGCCTCTCCCGAGAGGTGCCGGACGTGAAGTGACATGCCGGCAACTTCGAGCCAGCGGAGACGGTTAAGGCCGTCCCTCTCGACCCCAGTGGCGACGCCTCCAAGCAGATTCGAATCGGATCCGGGCTCGACCCCAAATAGGAAGCAGTGCTCGTCGACTTTCTCCGCGCAAACGCCGACGTCTTTGCGTGGAGTCCCTCGGACATGCCCGGCATACCGAGGGATGTCACCGAGCACTCGCTGGATATTCGGGCCGGAGCCCGACCGGTCAGACAGCCCCTGCGCCGATTCGACGAGGAAAGGCGCAGGGTGATAGGCGAGGAGGTCCACAAGCTGATGGCAGCAGGGTTCATCAAAGAGGTATTCCATCCCGAATGGCTTGCCAACCCTGTACTTGTGAGGAAAAAAGGGGGGAAATGGCGGATGTGTGTAGACTACACTAGTCTTAACAAAGCATGTCCGAAGGTCCCCTACCCTCTACCTCGCATCGATCAAATCGTGGACTCCACTGCAGGGTGCGAAACCCTGTCTTTCCTCGATGCCTACTCAGGGTATCATCAAATCAAGATGAAAGAGTCTGACCAGCTCGCGACTTCTTTCATCACGCCCTTCGGCATGTACTGTTATGTCACAATGCCGTTCGGTTTGAGGAACGCGGGTGCAACGTACCAGCGGTGCATGAACCATGTGTTCGGCGAACACATCGATCGCACGGTCGAGGCCTACGTCGATGACATCGTAGTCAAGACGAGGAAAGCCTCCGACCTTCTCTCCGACCTTGAACTGACATTCCGGTGTCTCAAGGCGAAGGGCGTCAAGCTCAATCCCGAGAAGTGCGTCTTCGGGGTGCCCCGGGGCATGCTTTTGGGATTCATCGTCTCCGAGCGGGGCATCGAAGCCAACCCGGAGAAGATCGCGGCCATCACAAACATGGGGCCCATCAAGGACTTAAAAGGCGTATAGAGGGTCATGGGATGCCTCGCGGCCTTGAGCCGTTTCATCTCGCGCCTCGGCGAAAGAGGCCTGCCCCTGTACCGTCTCTTAAGGAAGGTCGAGTGCTTCACTTGGACTCCCGAGGCCGAGGAAGCCCTCGGGAACCTGAAGGCGCTCCTCACCCAGGCGCCCGTCTTGGTACCCCCAGCTGATGGAGAAACCCTCTTGGTCTACGTCGCCGCAACCACTCAGGTGGTCAGCGCCGCGATCGTGGTCGAAAGGCAGGAAGAGGGGCATGCTTTGCCCATTCAGAGGCCAGTTTACTTCGTCAGCGAAGTGCTGTCCGAGACCAAGATCCGCTACCCACAAGTCCAGAAGCTGCTATATGCCGTGATCCTGACGAGGCGAAAGCTGCGACATTACTTCGAGTCTCATCCGGTGACTGTGGTGTCATCCTTCCCCCTGGGGGAGATCATCCAGTGCCGAGAAGCCTCGGGACGGATCACGAAGTGGGCGGTGGAAATCATGGGCGAGGCAATCTCGTTCGCCCCTCGAAAGGCCATCAAGTCCCAGGCACTGGCGGACTTCGTAGCCGAATGGGTCGACACCCAGTTGCCGACGGCTCCGATCCAGCCGGAGCTCTGGACCATGTTTTTCGACGGGTCGCTGATGAAGACGGGAGCTGGCGCGGGCCTGCTCTTCGTCTCGCCCCTCGGGAAACACCTGCGCTACGTGCTACGCCTCCATTTCCCGGCGTCCAACAATGTGGCTGAGTACGAGGCTCTGGTCAACGGATTGCGAATCGCCATCGAGCTAGGGGTCCGACGCCTCGATGCACGCGGCGACTCGCAGCTCGTCATCGACCAAGTCATGAAGAACTCCCTCTGCCGCGACCCGAAGATGGAGGCCTACTGTGACGAGGTTCGACGCCTGGAAGACAAGTTCTACGGTCTCGAGCTTAACCACATCGCCCGGCGCTACAACGAGACTGCGGACGAGCTGGCGAAGATAGCCTCGGGGCGAACAACGGTTCCCCCGGACGTCTTCTCCCGGGATCTGCACCAACCCTCCGTCAAGATAGGCGACGCGCCCGAGCCCGAGGCACCCTCGGCCTCGTCCGAGGTGACCTCGGCCCAGCCCGAGCCATCCTCGGCTCAACCCGAGGAACCCTCGGAGCCCGAGGGCGAAGCACTGCGCATCGAGGAGGAGCAGAGCGGGGTCATGCCAGATCAAGATTGGCGAACCCCGTACCTGCAATATCTCCGCCAAGGAGAACTGCCCCTCGACCGAGCCGAGGCTCGGCGGGTGGCGCGACGCGCCAAGTCGTTCGTCTTGCTGGGCGACGAGAAGGAGCTCTACCACCGTAGCCCCTCGGGCATCCTCCAGCGATGCATCTCCATCGCCGAAGGTCAGGAACTCCTGCGGGAAATACACTTGGGGGCTTGCGGCCATCATGCAGCACCCCGAACCCTCGTCGGGAACGCTTTTCGCCAAGGCTTCTACTGGCCAACGGCGGTGGCTGACGCCACCAGAATTGTCCGCGCCTGCGAAGGGTGCCAATTCTATGCGAAGCAGACCCACCTGCCCGCTCAGGCTCTGCAGACGATACCCATCACCTGGCTGGCCCCTCGTCGGCCCTCTGCAGAAGGCGCCCGGGGGCTACACGCACCTGCTGGTCGCCGTCGACAAATTCTCCAAGTGGATCGAGGTCCGACCCCTGAACAGCATCAGGTCCGAGCAGGCGGTGGCATTCTTCACCAACATCATCCATCGCTTCGGGGTCCCGAACTCCATCATCACCGACAATGGCACCTAGTTCACCGGCAAAAAATTCTTGGATTTTTGCGAGGATCGCAACATCCGGGTGGACTGGGCCGCCGTAGCTCATCCCATGTCGAATGGGCAAGTAGAGCGCGCCAATGGCATGATCCTACAAGGGCTCAAGCCTCGGATTTACAACAACCTCAACAAGTTCGGCAAGCGGTGGATGAAGGAACTCCCCTCGGTGGTCTGGAGCCTGAGGACGACGCCGAGCCGAGCCACGGGTTTCACGCCTTTCTTCCTGGTCTACGGGGCCGAGGCCGTCTTGCCCACGGACCTGGAATACGGCTCCCCGAGGACGAGGGCCTACGACGACGAAAGTAACCAAGCAAGCCGAGGAGACTCGCTGGACCAGCTGGACGAGGCTCGGGACAGGGCCTTACTACACTCGGCGCGGTACCAGCAGTCCCTGCGACGCTACCACGCCTGAGGGGTCCGACCCCGAGATCTCCAGGTGGGCTGTAGGAAACGGGTGACGCCTAAGAGGGGGGGGGGTGAATTAGGACTTCTAAAACTTTTACTAAACTAGGCCACAAATAAATTCCTAGAGCAAAACCTATGCAAATAATAATCAAACTAGAATGTGCAAACTAGGTTTTGTCTAAGTGTTGCTATCTCTACCGCAAAGGCTAAGTTTCAATCTACACTAAATAAGTATGACAGCAAGATTGAAACTTAAATGCTTAATATAAATGCGGAATGTAAAGAGCTAAGTAGAGAAGCAAACTCTCGTGGATGACGCCGGTATTTTTACCGAGGTATCCGGAACCACGCAAGGTCCCGACTAATCCTCGTTGGTGCCCCTACGCAAAGGGAAGCCCACGCGAGGGCCAAGCACCACGGTCGAGTAACTCCGTAGAGAGCCGCGGGCCTTCTCCACGCGCAAGTGGTGCTCCGCTTCCGGCTCCTCTCGGACGCTCCCCGCCGTCTCCACTATCGAGCTTCCGGCCGAAACGCCGCGGGCCTCGTTCCCTCCGGTACACGGTGGCGGCCGTGACACAAACGCGGTTGTCACGGTCTCGCAAGACTCTCGCCCCACTCGGTACAATTACAACGACTCACGCAAGAGCCGAGGGGTTGTGTGGTTTTACAAAACTCACTCAACTAACTAGGATACACCTAGAGCAAGCGCTAAAGCGGTCTAACTAACCTAAGCACTTCGCAAAGCACCTACACTAATCACCGAGTGATTCTATTAAGCACTTGGGTGTTTGAGCTCTTGGAAATATGCACTATGTGTATTGGTATGTTGCTTGGGCTCTCACACTTGAGAATGGCCGGTTGGGGTGGTATTTATAGCCTCCAAGCCCCCAACTAGCCGTTGGACAGAAAGCAGCAGCTTTCTGTCGACGGGTGCACCGGACAGTCCGGTGCACACCGGACACTGCACTGTAGTATGTCCGGTGCCGCCACGTCAGCCGACCGTTGGCGCCTGTAGCAGTCGACCGTTGGATCCGACCGTTGGATTCGACCGTTGCCGTCTGCCCGTTGGCACACCGGACAGTCCGGTGCACACCGGACAGTCCTGTGCTACAGCCAGAGAGCGCATGTCTGCGGCCTCTCTGCGCAGACTGTCCGGGACTTCACCGGACAGTCCGGTGCACACCGGACAGTGCACTGTAGCATGTCCGGTGCGCCACCAGGTGCTGGCTGACAGCCCTCGTCTTGGATTTCTTCGCTGATTTCTTCGGGCTTCTTTGTTCTTGAGTATTGGACTCCTACGCATCTTTTTATGTCTTCTTTTGAGGTGTTGCATCCTCATTGCCTTTGGTCCAATTCTCTTCGCATCCTGTGAACTACAAACACTAGAAAACTTATTAGTTCACGGATTGTGTTGTTCATCAAACACCAAAACTCAATTAGCCAAAAGGCCCGGGGTCCATTTTCCTTACAATCTCCCCCTTTTTGGTGATTGATGACAACACAACCAAAGCAAGCAAATAATACAAGTATTTGAATGAAAATATGCATTTTACTTGCTAAGATGCATGATTGTCCCCACAATGTGATATTATGGACTTAAGCCTCCCCCTAACTCCATAATTCACTTACTTCCTATTTTTGGACCAAATAACCAAAACCACTTGAAAAGCCATTTGTAGATATAAAATTTTAAATTGGTGGTGTTTGGTGTTTGATAAAGTTTTCATTGCTTTGGTCCCTAAACTTCTCCCCCTTTGGCATCAACCACCGAAAAGGAAGACATTAAAAGCATGTAGGAAGTAAATAACAGCTTGTCCTCAACAAGAATTTTATCAAATGATACCACTAGAAGGATATTAAAATAAACCATATGAATGATACCACTTGAAGGAGTCCTCAAAAGATTACTCCCCCTAAATGAGTGTTCTCTTTAGAAAGAAGTTTCTCCCCCTTTTTAGAGATGAAGAAATACTCCCCCTGACAGAGATCCTCTACTTAGGAAAAAGCATGTGAAAAATAGAGGTGCAAGACATGATTTGAAAAGACTAACTTCCCTTATGCATAGGTAACAGAATATGAGTTAACTACTTATGCATTTTGGCAACAGGGAAGCATATGATATGAAATATAGTCTAATCAAATAATGGAGAAGACATGTAAATGATACTAAATGTAGTCTCAAAAGATACCGATTGAAGATCAATGGCGAGCTTGAGAGACATGAGAGTTCTTGGAGATTTTGCAGTGGAAGATTGTTGTCTTTCTCCGGGGACCTTATTTTCCTTACAATGAGACTATCACAAGAAATAGACTTGAAAAGGTGTTAGTCTCAAAGTGTTAGATTATAGAGTAACCTCCCCCTAAAGGTGTGCATACAAGTTTTGAATACTTGTAGGAGACATGCACTTTGATTTGATATCAAGAGGGGTAAATTATCCATAATCCTAACTTTGGCACATATAAGTTAAATGATGCAACTTGTAGAAATCAAAATTTTCAATTGATGCATCATTTACTATGGAGTGATATAAAAGCTATGTGCCGTGCTTAAATAAACATTTTAAGCCATGTAGGTTTGCTTAAGTATATGAATTAAAAACAAGCAATCCTACCATATGATTTACCTAGTATGCATGATTTTAATCAAAAGTACATAACAAATGTAATACTAGGCAAGGAAGGTAAACTAGATAAAAGATAAATAGATACGCATATCTAAAGACGAAGAATACAATAAAGCTAGTTACCTTAGTCATGGGTGGGAAATTTGGGTCCAAAATTTTCACTAACCCACTTGGCAATAAACTTGATCCAATATGATGTATCCCATGATATACATCCCAATTTAGCCAAGTCTCCAAATTTCCCGATGACCTTTGGTCCACTCACTTCCCTTTCGGGATCCAAACCTTCTTGGTGCTTTTCATGGTTGAAATTATCTCTTTTGGCACCCAGATGCGTTTGGCCCCCTTTCCTTTGTTGGCTTGCTTGTTGGCCTTGATTGCTATCACCTTTCCATTCTTTTTCTTCTTGATCAAGTATGGTGTAGCATCCTTTTTGTTCACCTTTTTGATGTAGGTGTTGGAGATTTTGCTTGATGGCTTTTGCTTGAGCTTTTGCCTTTGTTTATCCCCGGTCATCGCCTTGCATTGGAAAGACTTGTGGCCTTCCTTGTGGCATAGCCTACAAATCACAGTTTCTCCCTCTACAGGCTTGTTCACTCCCGCAGTGGTGTTATCCTGTGGAGGTCGGATTTGTTTGGCTTTGCCTTTCTTGTCATACAAAGCCTTGCCAAGGCGAGCCACTTCTTGCTTTAATTGTTCATTTTCCTTTGCAACCTCATCTGTACATGTCTCTACAACAATATTCTCAACAACGACTTGGTTGCAGGGGTTAGAATCATCAATTAAATCAAAGCAGGAAGTAGAAGCATCTTTCTTAATTATTTCAGGTATTTCAACTAAAGATGCTGCTGGGGTGCTACCAATGTTTTCTAGCTTAGTAGTTAGCTCATTATTGTGTATGCTAAGAATTTCCATTTTCTCTAGCAAATTTTTAATAGCTTCTTGGGAGCTAGCTAACTTAGCCTTAAGTTTTTCATTCTTTTTAATAAGGCTATCATCGGTAGCAGTGGATGGAGCACTAGATTCTAATAGCTCAATTTTAGTTGATAGCTCACTATTTAAGTTTGCAAAAGTTTCAAATTTTTCTAGCAAACCTTTGTAATCATTTTGAGAGCTAACCAACTTATTTTTCAAAGTTTTAAGTTGAGCCTTTTGCTTAGTGCAAACATCCTGGAAAAAATTAACGGCTTCCGCAAGTTCTTCTAGAGAGGCTTTTCCCTCACCTTCATCACTACTACTTCCATCACTAGAGGATGGAATGCTTTTGTTACCTCTTGCCATAAGGCATTTGTGTGATGACCGTGATGATCGTGACGAGGACCGGTGGCTGCGCATCCTTGGAGGTTCATCTTCACTTGAAGAATCATCCCAAGTTCTAACACTTGTTAGCGCCTGGCCTTTGCTCCTCTCCTTTTTGGGCTTGGCCATATTTGGACAGTTGTCCCTGAAGTGGCCCTTCTCCCCACATGCGAAGCATCCTCTCTTCCTTTGCTTTTTCCTGTCAATGTTAAAGAGAAGATCCTCGACCTGCAGGGGCACACCCATTAGATTAATCTTGCGGATCATCCTCATTACCTTTCCGACGCGTCGGATTGTTTCTTCGTCCTCGGAGGATGATGTGCATGGTTGATTATCTTCATCATCATCACTTCCTTCTTCTTCCTCTTCTTCACTTGAGGAACTTGGAGTGGGAGCCTTCTTTTTGCCCTTCCTTTCATCACATGCAAAAGCATATGGTCTTGAGGAAGTTGGCTCCTCTCCCCGACTCATTTTACGCGACATCTCAAAGGCCGCGATTTTCCCAATCACAATGGTCGGGGTCATGTTGCTCAAGTCCTCCATGTTGTGAAGGATGGTGATGATGCTCCCATATCTTTGTTGTGGTAGCAGGGAGATAATCTTCCTCACAATGTCCGCATCACCTAGCTTATTAATGCCAATAGAATTGAGCTCATTGATAATTAGATTCAAACGAGAATACATGTCTCTAACAAGCTCATCATCTTTCATGGCAAAAGAATTATACTCATTTAAGACTAGGCAATGTTTTTGCTCACGGACATTGGATGTGCCGTCATGGAGCTCATGCAATTTTAGCCAAATCTCATTAGCAGTTTTCAAGGTAAATACTTGATTAAAAATATCCATGCTAAGAGATTCATACAAGCAATTTTTGGCTCTAGCATTTAAATGAATTTCTTTTTCCTCACTCGTGGTGGGTTTCTCGGGATTCTTGAGGGGTTTCATCCCGTCACGAGTGACTCTCCAAACACCTAGATCAACGGCCTCTAGGTAACAAGCCATTCTAGCACTATAATAAGGGAAATTAGTGCCGTCGAAGTGTGGTGGCCTATGGGTATCCATCCCTTCCTCTAAAAAGCGTCGGCTCTTTTAGCGGTGAAGCTAAAGCGTTTCAAATGAGCCAAACCGGGCTCCGATACCAATTGTAGGAAACGGGTGACGCCTAAGAGGGGGGGGGTGAATTAGGACTTCTAAAACTTTTACTAAACTAGGCCACAAATAAATTCCTAGAGCAAAACCTATGCAAATAATAATCAAACTAGAATGTGCAAACTAGGTTTTGTCTAAGTGTTGCTATCTCTACCGCAAAGGCTAAGTTTCAATCTACACTAAATAAGTATGACAGCAAGATTGAAACTTAAATGCTTAATATAAATGCGGAATGTAAAGAGCTAAGTAGAGAAGCAAACTCTCGTGGATGACGCCGGTATTTTTACCGAGGTATCCGGAACCGCGCAAGGTCCCGACTAATCCTCGTTGGTGCCCCTACGCAAAGGGAAGCCCACGCGAGGGCCAAGCACCACGGTCGAGTAACTCCGTAGAGCCGCGGGCCTTCTCCACGCGCAAGTGGTGCTCCGCTTCCGGCTCCTCTCGGACGCTCCCCGCCGTCTCCACTATCGAGCTTCCGGCCGAAACGCCGCGGGCCTCGTTCCCTCCGGTACACGGTGGCGGCCGTGACACAAACGCGGTTGTCACGGTCTCGCAAGACTCTCGCCCCACTCGGTACAATTACAACGACTCACGCAAGAGCCGAGGGGTTGTGTGGTTTTACAAAACTCACTCAACTAACTAGGATACACCTAGAGCAAGCGCTAAAGCGGTCTAACTAACCTAAGCACTTCGCAAAGCACCTACGCTAATCACCGAGTGATTCTATTAAGCACTTGGGTGTTTGAGCTCTTGGAAATATGCACTATGTGTATTGGTATGTTGCTTGGGCTCTCACACTTGAGAATGGCCGGTTGGGGTGGTATTTATAGCCTCCAAGCCCCCAACTAGCCGTTGGACAGAAAGCAGCAGCTTTCTGTCGACGGGTGCACCGGACAGTCCGGTGCACACCGGACACTGCACTGTAGTATGTCCGGTGCCGCCACGTCAGCCGACCGTTGGCGCCTGTAGCAGTCGACCGTTGGATCCGACCGTTGGATTCGACCGTTGCCGTCTGCCCGTTGGCACACCGGACAGTCCGGTGCACACCGGACAGTCCTGTGCTACAGCCAGAGAGCGCATGTCTGCGGCCTCTCTGCGCAGACTGTCCGGGACTTCACCGGACAGTCCGGTGCACACCGGACAGTGCACTGTAGCATGTCCGGTGCGCCACCAGGTGCTGGCTGACAGCCCTCGTCTTGGATTTCTTCGCTGATTTCTTCGGGCTTCTTTGTTCTTGAGTATTGGACTCCTACGCATCTTTTTATGTCTTCTTTTGAGGTGTTGCATCCTCATTGCCTTTGGTCCAATTCTCTTCGCATCCTGTGAACTACAAACACTAGAAAACTTATTAGTTCACGGATTGTGTTGTTCATCAAACACCAAAACTCAATTAGCCAAAAGGCCCGGGGTCCATTTTCCTTACATGGGCGACCTGGTGCTTCGGCTGCGGCAGGACACCCGAGGGAGGCACAAGCTCACGCCCCCCTGGGAGGGGCCGTTCATCATCGCCAAAGTTCTGAAGCCCGGAACGTACAAGCTGGCCAACAGCCAGGGTGAGGTCTACGGCAACGCTTGGAACATCCAACAGCTACGTCGCTTCTACCCTTAAGATGTTTCCAAGTTGTTCATATACCCCGCACCCACGCAAAGTTTAGTCAACAAGGAAGGGTCGGCCTCGCCTCGGCAAGGCCCGACCCTCCCTCGGGGGCTAAAAGGGGGGAAACCCCCTCTGCGTCAAAATTTTCCTCGAAAAGAGAATCTCTTTTACCAGAACATCTTTCGTGCTTTTTGACTACTTCGAAAAGTGGGTCCTGGAAACGACGGGGTACACGTAAGCAGTCAAGGCTGACCGAGCCGAGGGACTCCTACGCCTCCGGGATACGGATACCTCACTCATCACCTTCTGCGATAAGTAACTCGCGGTCGGATAAGGTGACTCCACGGATCGAATAAGTCTTTATGTTCGGAAGCCCTTCTGTCAAAGCGATTCTTCGAGCCTTCTCGATCGAGTCGGTGACAGGGCCTCATGGACGGGTGAAAGTACGCGTAAGCGGCAAGGCCGACCGAGCCGAGGGACTCCCACGCCTCCGGGATACGGATACCTCACTCATCACCTTCCGCGAGAAGCAACTCTCGCCCGTACTAACATCCCTGTTACCGACAAAAAGTCCAGATACTCGAAACAAGAGGAAAAGAGACGCAGCTTTACAACACGGCAAGGGTGTGTGTTCTGGCCTCGACGGCCGCACAAAGCACACGCTACAAGACGATTTGACCCTGCAGGCTCGGGTCTTAACGCTGGAAGAGGGCGATGACAGCCTCGGCATCGACGGCACCTTCGGCGAGGCCCGACCTAGCCTCGGACGGCGACGCGGTCCGAGGGCCTCCGCTCCGAAGGACGACGTCATCCCCACGCTCGAGCAATCGCTGTCAGGGACTTCTCCGGATCCGGCCCGAGCGGGCGGCTCGGCCGGCCACCTCCGGGGCCTCGGCCGACCACCTCCCGAGGGCGCCAGCCCGTTCCGAAGCTTCGGCTGATCAACTCCAACGTCAGTCCTGCCAACGGACAACCCGGCTAGGCTTCGGCCAGCCAGGTTCCATTTCCGAGCCAACTCCGCCTCTGCTCATGCTGATATCGCTACCCCTGGCCTCGGCTCGTCGAAGAGCGGCCGAGGGGTCTCTTTAACTAAGCTAGAGGAGCCTCGGACAACAGGTCCGACCGAGCCGAGGGATTCCTACGCCTCCGGGATACGGATACCTCACTCGTCACCTTGACACGAGGCGACTCACGCTTGGTGAAGCGGTTCAGGCAAACAACAGGCGAGTCTTAGTGCTCAGAAATGAGGAAAAAACACGGCTCTGTGCCGGAGTTACATACATGTTCAGGCCCCGAAAGCCGAAAATGAACAAAAAACCCGGCACTCGAAGTGCCATTACAAACGGAACTCCGGTTCCGTCCCCGCAGGTGCGGACAGCCCCCCCGCCGGAGAAGCCCGTGGAGCGACGAGCTCTGGGCGAATCACCAGCAAACGCGGGTCGCCCCAAGGCACGTCGGCAGGTCCTCACTCCTGTCCTTGCCACGCAAGCAAGGAAGAGGACGGAATGTTGCATCCTAGCTGGATAGCAACAGCCCGCCTCCCCCAGCATGACCGGAGGACGTCTCCTCCGCAGAACTGGAGGATGGTTTCCGCCGCCAGAAGCTGGAAGAGGAAGCGGTCGGCCGACCCACGCAAGGGGCAGAACACCGGCTTGGCCCGAGCCCTGTCCCGGCCGGGATGATGAAGACCAGCTGGGAGCGGGGCAAAGGCCACAGCCTAGCTGCTCCTACCCATCCGGGGGCTGGTGGTCACCGTCTTGGGTGACCCCCGGCAAAGGGGAGCGGCTGAGCTGGCATGATGAAAATCCTTGAAGCCGAACGATGGCTGAAAGGTACCAACTCCCACGGAGTTGCGTTCCCCCCAACGATGGGGCGAAAAGACGGCGGTTTCCCCCATCCGGGGGCTTGGAAGGTGGAAAGACACGATGCATAAGGCAGGGAGAGGGCATGGTCGCCTTACGAAAGGGTCGCCCTCCTTTTAAAGGCAACTCTCCCTGCTTGCGCCCCCAACCGTCACGGGCTGAGTCTTCTTCAACACGCCTCTAAAGCCCTCCCCCGCGGCGCGGGGGCTGGGACCCACAAGTCTGGAAGACCGGCTCCGAGCAGAGGAAGCCGAACCGTCGCGCACGACGCACGCAACCACTCAGCGGTTACAAGTAACCCTCCACTTTTGCCCAGACCAGCGGGCGAAAGGGGCAGGCGGCCATGCAGGCGGCATGCAACCGCGCCAAGTGGACGCGCCTCTCCGACTCCTGACAGGCCAGCGCGACGGCTCAAGCCCACGCGTCGTGCAACTGGCGCGCCGGGTGCTGCATGCGAGCCGCTGTGCCACTCGCTCCACCACCGCACCTCCTCGATTGCGGGACCGATACCGCGATTCGAGGCGACCCAGCCCGCGACCCAGCAGCGCCAGCCTGGCGCAGCGGTCAAACGCGGTCAAAAATGGGCCGGCAGTAATGACGGTGGCAGGCGCGCGAGAGCAGCGGTCACGCCATCTGCCAAGCTCATGTCCCATCCGGAGGCAGCAAGAGAACCCCCTCTCACGGCGCGAAGACGACGCGCCCGTGACCCGTACCTCGAACGGCTCGCGCACGCGCAACGGCAGCCTCGCCAACTACTCGCCCCTGCGCATTAACTCCGCGGCCGGACAGGCGACGTTTCTGGCAGGGGCAGCTGGCGGCGCTTCGCCTTCGCCAACACGACCACACCAAAAAAGGTACGCCACGTCGCTTGGTTTCGTATCCTTTTTTCCCTTTTCCTTCTTTCTCTATCTCTTGCAACAGGGACTGGGAAGGAGGATACCCCCAAAGGGATCCTTCCCCGTGAAGGAACTAGGCTCCGAGCCTCCCTACTGATCAGGGGTTCGAAGGCTGGCCCCCCGAGGGGTTCAGCAGCCGCCTCAGATCGCGTGGGCCCGACACCCACTACTGGTCAGGGGTTCGAAGGTCGGCCTCCCGAAAGGTTCCACGACCGCCTCAGGCTACTAGGGCTCCGCGCCCATTACTGATCAGGGGTTCGAAGGCTGGCCTGTCGAAGGGTTCACAGTCGCCTCAGACGTCGAGCGAGGGATGACCAGGGGTACGTTCGATACATAACCAAGGCTCGGGCTGCGCTCCCGAGGTACCCTAGGACATTTCCGAGACCAGCGGGAACGACTCTGTAACGGAATCCCATCGAAGGGAGGCAACGAGCCCTCGGACCCCGTCGCCAGGGGACCGGGTCCGGCAGATCACCCGCAGGTACTTTTGGGCGTGCCTCCGGGCCCCTAGCCGACCCCCAACGAACGGGGCACGGACGTCCACTCGGATTACCCGATTGCAGCTCACCGGAGACACCATGTTCGGTGCCCATCGAGGGTAACATGGCGCTCTCCCCCCCTCCTCCTTGCGGAAAGGCGACGTAGGGGCGTATGTAAAAAGTCGAGTCTGTCCCTGATCGTCCTCTCGCTCCGTGCGGAGGCTCGGGGGCTGCTCTCGCAAACCCGGCTCCGGCCGAACCGTTGACAGCGTCAACATACCAGCCCGAGAACTTGGGCCCCGACAGTGCACCTGGGCTACGCCCTGCTCGCATGAGGGAACCGCCAGACTAGCCGAGGCATTACGCAAGGCATTAAGACCTCGAAGGAGTGAAACCACTCCTCCGAGGCCTCGGGGGCTACACCCGGCGGGTGCGCTCGCGCGCACCCACCGGAACAAAGTACCACCGAGAAAGGCTGGTCCCCTTGCAAAAAAGTGCGACGCAAGCCTCCAAGCGAGTGTTAACACTCTCTTCGAGGCTCGGGGGCTACTGTCGGGGACCATAATTAGGGGTACCCTCAAGACGCCTAATTCTCAGCTGGTAACCCCCATCAGCATAAAGCTGCAGAGGCCTGATGGGTTTGATTAAGTCAGGGATCAGTCCATACGAGCGACTCGATCACGCCACGCCCGAGCCTAGCCTCGGGCGAGGGCAGCCGACCCTAAGATGACTCCGTCTCGCCTGAGGCCTCCTCTTTCACGGCAGACGCATCTCCGGCTCGCCCGAGGCCCCGCCTTCGATAAGAAGTAACCCTGACTAAATCACCGCGCCAACCAACCAAGTCACCGGGGCGTTTAACGCAAAAGGTAAGACCGACGGGCGACCAGACTTCACCAGAGGTGCCATAGGAGGCTCCGCCCGACCCAGGGCTCGGACTCGGGCTAAGGCCCCGGAAGACGGCGAACTCCGCTCCGCCCGACCCAGGGTTCGGACTCGGGCTAAGGCCCCGGAAGACGGCGAACTCCGCTCCGCCCGACCCAGGGCTCGGACTCGGGCTAAGGCCCCGGAAGACGGCGAACTCCGCTCCGCCCGACCCAGGGCTCGGACTCGGGCTAAGGCCCCGGAAGACGGCGAACTCCGCTCCGCCCGACCCAGGGCTCGGACTCGGGCTAAGGCCCCGGAAGACGACGAACTCCGCCTCGCCCGACCCAGGGCTCGGACTCCGCCTCGGCCTCTGCCGAACGACCTCCGCCTCGCCCGACCCAGGAGTTCGGGCTCGGCCTCTGTCATGCAGGACGGACTCGACCTCGACTACGGAGGAGCCTCCACGTCGCCCGACCTAGGACACAAGACCGCCACGTCAACAGGAAGCGTCATCATCACCCTGCCATGAGTCGACTTGGGTCGCAGAGAACAAGACCGGCATCCCATCTGGCCAGCTCCGCCAGATAGGCAATGATGGCGCCCCACTAGACCATGACGACGGCGACTCTCGCCTCCCTTACGAAAGCAGGGAGACGTCAGCAAAAGCACAGCTGTTCCGACAGCTGTCCCTCCATCAAGCTCCACTGCTTCTCCAACAGCCACGACGCCACACCAACAGGGTGCCAAGATCTCTCCGGCTGCCACCTTGGCATGTACTTAGGGCGCTAGCTCTCCCTCGCTAGACACGTAGCACCTTGCTACACCCCCATTTTGTACACCTGGATCCTCTCCTTACGACTATAAAAGGAAGGACCAGGGCCTTCTTAGAGAAGGTTGGCCTCGCGGGAACGAGGGCAGGGGCAGGCGCTCTCTTGGGGCCGCTCGCTCCCCTCACCCGCGCGGACGCTTGTAACCCCCTACTGCAAGAGCACCCGACCTGGGCGCGGGACGAACACGAAGGCCGTGGGAAATCTCCGTCTCCCTCGTCGCGACCCGGCTCCGGCCACCGACCTCTCGCTCTCTCTATTCCCCCCTTTGCGCTCGCCCACGCGCTCGACCCATCTGGGCTGGGGCACGCGGCACTCTCACTCGTCGGCTTGGGGACCCCCCGGTCTCGAAACGCCGACACCAGGGGACTCTCAAAATGCAAAAATATATATAGCATTTCTTTTTAATATAAACAGAAAACAAAATTGCACTTCGATGACGAGCCCGTGGAACTGTTTGGATTCAATTACAGAGAGAAGGGAGAGCCGGTTTTATTATTGTTGTAGTAGTTTGGACAAGTATTTTAAAGTTAGTGTCGGGGACCATAATTAGGGGTACCCTCAAGACGCCTAATTCTCAGCTGGTAACCCCCATCAGCATAAAGCTGCAGAGGCCTGATGGGTTTGATTAAGTCAGGGATCAGTCCATACGAGCGACTCGATCACGCCACGCCCGAGCCTAGCCTCGGGCGAGGGCAGCCGACCCTAAGATGACTCCGTCTCGCCTGAGGCCTCCTCTTTCACGGCAGACGCATCTCCGGCTCGCCCGAGGCCCCGCCTTCGATAAGAAGTAACCCTGACTAAATCACCGCGCCAACCGACCAAGTCACCGGGGCGTTTAACGCAAAAGGTAAGACCGACGGGCGACCAGACTTCGCCAGAGGTGCCATGGGAGGCTCCGCCCGACCTAGGGCTCGGACTCGGGCTAAGGCCCCGGAAGACGGCGAACTCTGCTCCGCCCGACCCAGGGCTCGGACTCGGGCTAAGGCCCCGGAAGACGGCGAACTCCGCTCCGCCCGACCCAGGGCTCGGACTCGGGCTAAGGCCCCGGAAGACGGCGAACTTCGCTCCGCCCGACCCAGGGCTCGGACTCGGGCTAAGGCCCCGGAAGACGGCGAACTCCGCTCCGCCTGACCCAGGGCTCGGACTCGGGCTAAGGCCCCGGAAGACGGCGAACTCCGCTCCGCCCGACCCAGGGCTCGGACTCGGGCTAAGGCCCCGGAAGACGACGAACTCCGCCTCGCCCGACCCAGGGCTCGGACTCCGCCTCGGCCTCTGCCGAACGACCTCCGCCTCGCCCGACCCAGGAGTTCGGGCTCGGCCTCTGTCATGCAGGACGGACTCGACCTCGACTTCGGAGGAGCCTCCACGACGCCCGACCTAGGACACAAGACCGCCACGTCAACAGGAAGCATCATCATCACCCTGCCATGGGCCGACTTGGGTCGCAGAGAACAAGACCGGCGTCCCATCTGGCCAGCTCCGCCAGATAGGCAGTGATGGCGCCTCACTAGACCATGACGACGACGACTCTCGCCTCCCTTACGAAAGCAGGGAGACGTCAGCAAGAGCACAGCTGTTCCGACAGCTGTCCCTCCATCAGGCTCCACTGCTTCTCCGACAGCCACGACGCACACACCAACAGGGTGCCAAGATCTCTCCGGCTGCCACCTTGGCATGTACTTAGGGCACTAGCTCTCCCTCGCTAGACACGTAGCACCTTGCTACACCCCCATTTTGTACACCTGGATCCTCTCCTTACGCTTATAAAAGGAAGGACCAGGGCCTTCTTAGAGAAGGTTGGCCTCGCGGGAACGAGGGCAGGGGCAGGTGCTCTCTTGGGGCCGCTCGCTCCCCTCACCCGCGCGGACGCTTGTAACCCCCTACTGCAAGCGCACCCGACCTGGGCGCGGGGCGAACACGAAGGCCGCGGGAAATCTCCGTCTCCCTCGTCGCGACCCGGCTCCGGCCACCGACCTCTCGCTCTCTCTATTCCCCCCTTCGCGCTCGCCCACGCGCTCGACCCATCTGGGCTGGGGCACGCGGCACTCTCACTCGTCGGCTCGGGGACCCCCCGGTCTCGAAACGCCGACAGTTGGCGCGCCAGGTAGGGGCACGCTGCGTGTTGACGAGCAGTTTCCCGTCAAGCTCCAGATGGGCAGTCTCCAACGACCTCTTCAACCCGGGACGGTGCTCCGTTTCGGGAGCCTCGAGTTCATGTCTCTCGACAGCGGCTACGACATGGTACTCCTTCCACCGCCGTACGGCGGCGACAATGGCGGTCGACAGCCCGCCCGCCGGCGGCGGAACCAACGACGTCTTTCCCGCGTGGGGGAAGGACAACTTTCGAGCTCGCCCCATCCTCTCCCTCGCCGTCGGAGGAGGAGGAGGCGGGGCAACCAGGGCCGAGCGGGAGGCTGCGCTCCGACAGCTGTCGAGCAAATCGACATCCCCAGTGCCCCAACGGAGGACACGCTAGGCGTCACCCTCGCGTTCGAGGCAAAGGCGAGCGCCATCCCCCCGCGGCACGTCGACTCCGAGCAGGTGGACGACGCCAGCACGCTCACGAAGGGCCTGCAGGACGTCGCCCTCGTACCCGAGACGACGGCACGATCAGCCCCCGACATGACTTCGTCGCTCCTCGTCGACAAAAAGGTACCGACTGCTACCCATCTTTCGTCATTTCGACTCGGCCTCAACCCGCCTGGTGACCTCGCTTTGGCGGGCGCTCACGTTGAGGCGAGTGCAACCTCTCTGGGGTTTCGTGTGCGGTCGCCTTGGGACCGATTGACGGGTGTCTCGACCTACGAACCCTCTGGGTCCGAGGAAGATGACGACCCCAGCATCTGCTGGGATTTCTCCGGATTTGGCAACCCCAGTGCCATGCGGGACTTCATGACCGCATGCAACTACTGCCTCTCCGACTGTTCCGACGGCAGCCGCAGCCTTGACGACAAGGACTGCGGCCCGAGCCGCGAATGTTTCCACATCGAGCTAGGGGATCCCTCCGGAGGCGGCTGTCTCGGCATGCCGGAGGATGGTGATCCCCCTAGGCCAGCGCCTCGCGCCGACATCCCGCGGGAGCTAGCTGTGGTCCCCGTTCCGGCGGGGGGTCACGACCCACAGCTCGAGCAAGTCCGCGGGGCGCAGGCCGGGCTCGATGAGGGAGCAGGAGCGCTCGAGGCAATCCGCCGGGACGTCGGGCAGGTATGGGCGGGCCAGCCCCCGGCCGGAGAAATACGTCACCTGCCCCAGGGTCTCCAGCACCGCATCGCCAACGATGCCAGGGCCAGACTGCCTCCCGCATCCGGCGGAACCGGTCAGGACCTGGCAGCCGCGGCGATGCTCCTCCGCGCGATGCCGGAGTCATCAACCACCAAGGGTCGGCGAATCCAGGGAGAGCTCAAGCATCTCCTGGAAGGCGCTGCGGCCCGGCGGGCCGAGAGCTCTGCCTCCCGAAGGCAGGGGTACCCCTCGGAACCTCGTGCCGCGACTTCCCGACTCACGCGGGAAGCCTCGGTCTACACCGGGCGCACGCGCAACACCGCGCCTGCGGCCCCGGGCCACCTCGGCGACGAGCACCCTCATCGCGACCATCGGGCCCGCCTCAACGAAAGGGTGCGCCGAGGTTATCACCCCAGGCGTGGGGGACACTACGACAGCGGGGAAGATCGGAGTCCCTCGCCCGAACCACCCGGTCCGCAGGTCTTTAGCCGAACCATTCGGCGGGCGCCGTTTCCGCCCCGATTCCGACCCCCGACTACTATCACAAAGTACTCGGGGGAAACGAGACCGGAATTGTGGCTCGCAGACTACCGCCTGGCCTGTCAGCTGGGTGGGACGGACGACGACAACCTCATCATCCGCAACCTCCCCCTGTTCCTCTCCGACACTGCTCGTGCCTGGTTGGAGCACCTGCCTCCGGGGCAGATTTCCAACTGGGAGGATCTGGTCCAAGCTTTCGCCGGCAACTTCCAGGGCACGTACGTGCGCCCCGGGAATTCCTGGGATCTCCGAAGCTGTCGGCAACTGCCGGGAGAGTCTCTTCGGGACTACATCCGACGGTTCTCGAAGCAGCGCACCGAGCTGCCCAACATCACCGACTCCGACGTCATTGGCGCGTTCCTTGCCGGCACCACCTGCCGTGACCTGGTGAGCAAGTTGGGTCGCAAGACCCCCACCAGGGCGAGCGAGCTGATGGACATCGCCACCAAGTTCGCCTCCGGCCAGGAGGCGGTCGAGGCCATCTTCCGAAAGGACAAGCAGCCCCAGGGCCGCCCGTCGGAAGATGCTCCCGAGGCGTCTGCTCCGCGCGACGCCAAGAAGAAAGGCAGGAGGAAGTCGCAAGCGAAACGCGACGTTCCCGATGCAGACCTTGTCGCCGCCGCCGAGCACAAGAACCCTCGAAAGCCCCCCGGAGGTGCTAACCTCTTCGACAAGGCACTCAAGGGGACGTGCCCCTACCATCAGGGGCCCGTCAAGCACACCCTCAAGGAATGCGTCATGCTTCGGCGCCACTTCCACAGGGCCGGGCCACCCGCAGAGGGTGGCAGGGCTCATGACGACGACAAAAGGGAGGATCACCAAGCAGTAGGGTTCCCCGAGGTCCGCGACTGCTTTATGATCTACGGAGGGCATGCGGCGAATGCCTCGGCTCGGCATCGTAAGCAAGAGCGTCGGGAGGTCTGCTCGGTGAAGGTGGCGGCACCAGTCTACCTAGACTGGTCCGACAAGCCCATCACCTTCGACCGGGACGACCACCCCGACCACGTGCTGAGCCCGGGGAAGTACCCGCTCGTCGTCGACCCCGTCATCGGCGACGTCAGGCTCACCAAGGTCTTGATGGATGGGGGCAGCTGCCTCAACATCATCTACGTCGAGACCCTCAGGCTCCTGCGCGTCGATCTGTCATCCGTCCGAGCAGGCGCTGCGCCCTTCCACAGGATCATTCCCGGGAAGCGCGTCCAGCCCCTCGGACAGCTCGACCTCCCTGTCTGCTTCGGAACACCCTCCAACTTCCGAAGGGAGACTTTGACGTTCGAGGTGGTCGGGTTCCGAGGAACCTACCACGCAGTGCTGGGAAGACCATGCTACGCGAAGTTCATGGCCATCCCCAACTACACTTACCTGAAGCTCAAGATGCCGGGCCCCAACGGGGTCATCACCATCGGCCCCACGTACAAACACGCATTCGAATGCGATGTGGAGTGCGTGGAGTACGCCGAGGCCCTCGCCGAGTCCGAGGCCCTCATTGCCGACTTGGAAAGCCTCTCCCGAGAGGTGCCGGACGTGAAGCGACATGCCGGCAACTTCGAGCCAGCGGAGACGGTTAAGGCCGTCCCTCTCGACCCTAGTGGTGACACCTCCAGGCAGATCCGGATCGGTTCCGGGCTCGACCCCAAATAGGAAGCAGTGCTCGTCGACTTTCTCCGCGCAAACGCCGACGTCTTTGCGTGGAGTCCCTCAGACATGCCCGGCATACCGAGGGATGTCGCCGAGCACTCGCTGGATATTCGGGCCGGAGCCCGACCGGTCAGACAGCCTCTGCGCCGATTCGACGAGGAAAGGCGCAGGGTGATAGGCGAGGAGGTCCACAAGCTGATGGCAGCAGGGTTCATCAAGGAGGTATTCCATCCCGAATGGCTTGCCAACCCTGTACTTGTGAGGAAGAAAGGGGGGAAATGGCGGATGTGTGTAGACTACACTGGTCTTAACAAAGCATGTCCGAAGGTCCCCTACCCTCTACCTCGCATCGATCAAATCGTGGACTCCACTGCAGGGTGCGAAACCCTGTCTTTCCTCGATGCCTACTCAGGGTATCATCAAATCAAGATGAAAGAGTCCGACCAGCTCGCGACTTCTTTCATCACGCCCTTCGGCATGTACTGTTATGTCACAATGCCGTTCGGTTTGAGGAACGCGGGTGCAACGTACCAGCGGTGCATGAACCATGTGTTCGGCGAACACATCGGTCGCACGGTCGAGGCTTACGTCGATGACATCGTAGTCAAGACGGGGAAAGCCTCCGATCTTCTCTCCGACCTCGGATTGACATTCCGGTGTCTCAAGGCGAAGGGCGTCAAGCTCAATCCCGAGAAGTGCGTCTTCGGGGTGCCCCGAGGCATGCTCTTGGGGTTCATCGTCTCCGAGCGGGGCATCGAAGCCAACCCGGAGAAGATCGCAGCCATCACAAACATGGGGCCCATCAAGGACTTAAAAGGCGTGCAAAGGGTCATGGGATGTCTCGCGGCCTTGAGCCGTTTCATCTCGCGCCTCGGCGAAAGAGGCCTGCCCCTGTACCGTCTCTTAAGGAAGACCGAGCGCTTCACTTGGACCCCCGAGGCCGAGGAGGCCCTCGGGAACCTGAAGGCGCTCCTCACCCAGGCGCCCGTCTTGGTACCCCCAGCTGATGGAGAAACCCTCTTGGTCTACGTCGCCGCAACCACTCAGGTGGTCAGCGCCGCGATCGTGGTCGAAAGGCAGGAAGAGGGGCATGCTTTGCCCATTCAGAGGCCAGTTTACTTCGTCAGCGAAGTGCTGTCCGAGACCAAGATCTGCTACCCACAAGTCCAGAAGCTGCTTTATGCAGTGATCCTGACGAGGCGAAAGCTGCGACATTACTTCGAGTCTCATCCGGTGACTGTGGTGTCATCCTTCCCCCTGGGGGAGATCATCCAGTGCCGAGAAGCCTCGGGACGGATCGCGAAGTGGGCGGTGGAAATCATGGGCGAGGCAATCTCGTTCGCCCCTCGGAAGGCCATCAAGTCCCAGGCACTGGCGGACTTCGTAGCCGAATGGGTCGACACCCAGTTGCCGACGGCTCCGATCCAGCCGGAGCTCTGGACCATGTTTTTCGACGGGTCGCTGATGAAGACGGGAGCTGGCGCGGGCCTGCTCTTCGTCTCGCCCCTCGGGAAACACCTGCGCTACGTGCTACGCCTCCATTTCCCGGCGTCCAACAATGTGGCTGAGTACGAGGCTCTGGTCAACGGATTGCGAATCGCCATCGAGCTAGGGGTCCGACGCCTCGATGCACGCGGCGACTCGCAGCTCGTCATCGACCAAGTCATGAAGAACTCCCTCTGTCGCGACCCGAAGATGGAGGCCTACTGTGAGGAGGTTCGACGCCTGGAAGACAAGTTCTACGGGCTCGAGCTTAACCACATCGCCCGGCGCTACAACGAGACTGCGGACGAGCTGGCGAAGATAGCCTCGGGGCGAACGACGGTCCCCCCGGACATCTTCTCCCGGGATCTGCACCAACCCTCCGTCAAGATAGGCGACGCGCCCGAGCCCGAGGTGCCCTCGGCCCCGTCCGAGGCGACCTCGGCCCAGCCCGAGCCACCCTCGGTTCAACCCGAGGAACCCTCGGCCCCCGAGGGCGAAGCACTGCGCATCGAGGAGGAGCAGAGCGGGGTCATGCCAGATCAAGATTGGCAAACCCCGTACCTGCAATATCTCCGCCAAGGAGAACTGCCCCTCGACCGAGCCGAGGCCCGGCGGGTGGCGCGACGCGCCAAGTCGTTCGTCTTGCTGGGCGACGAGAAGGAGCTCTACCACCGTAGCCCCTCGGGCATCCTCCAGCGATGCATCTCCATCGCCGAAGGTCAGGAACTCCTGCGGGAAATACACTCGGGGGCTTGCGGCCATCATGCAGCACCTCGAACCCTCGTCGGGAACGCTTTCCGCCAAGGCTTCTACTGGCCGACGGCGGTGGCTGACGCCACTAGAATTGTCCGCGCCTGCGAAGGGTGCCAATTCTATGCGAAGCAGACCCACCTGCCCGCTCAGGCACTGCAGACGATACCCATCACCTGGCCCTTTGCTGTGTGGGGTCTGGACCTCGTCGGCCCTCTGCAGAAGGCGCCCGGGGGCTACACGCACCTGCTGGTCGCCGTCGACAAATTCTCCAAGTGGATCGAGGTCCGACCCCTGAACAGCATCAGGTCCGAGCAGGCGGTGGCATTCTTCACCAACATCATCCATCGCTTCGGGGTCCCGAACTCCATCATCACCGACAATGGCACCCAGTTCACCGGCAAAAAATTCTTGGATTTTTGCGAGGATCGCAACATCCGGGTGGACTGGGCCGCCGTAGCTCATCCCATGTCGAATGGGCAAGTAGAGCGCGCCAATGGCATGATCCTACAAGGGCTCAAGCCTCGGATTTACAACAACCTCAACAAGTTCGGCAAGCGGTGGATGAAGGAACTCCCCTCGGTGGTCTGGAGCCTGAGGACGACGCCGAGCCGAGCCACGGGTTTCACGCCTTTCTTCCTGGTCTACGGGGCCGAGGCCGTCTTGCCCACGGACCTGGAATACGGCTCCCCGAGGACGAGGGCCTACGACGACGAAAGTAACCAAGCAAGCCGAGGAGATTCGCTGGACCAGCTGGACGAGGCTCGGGACAGGGCCTTACTACACTCGGCGTGGTACCAGCAGTCCCTGCGACGCTACCACGCCCGAGGGGTCCGACCCCGAGACCTCCAGGTGGGCGACCTGGTGCTTCGGCTGCGGCAAGACGCCCGAGGGAGGCACAAGCTCACGCCCCCCTGGGAGGGGCCGTTCATCATCGCCAAAGTTCTGAAGCCCGGAACGTACAAGCTGGCCAACAGCCAGGGCGAGGTCTACGGCAACGCTTGGAACATCCAACAGCTACGTCGCTTCTACCCTTAAGATGTTTCCAAGTTGTTCATATACCCCGCACCCACGCAAAGTTTAGTCAACAAGGAAGGGTCGGCCTCGCCTCGGCAAGGCCCGACCCTCCCTCGGGGGCTAAAAGGGGGGAAACCCCCTCTGCGTCAAAATTTTCCTCGAAAAGAAAATCTCTTTTACCAGAACATCTTTCGTGCTTTTTGACTACTTCGAAAAGTGGGTCCTGGAAACGACGGGGTACACGTAAGCAGTCAAGGCTGACCGAGCCGAGGGACTCCTACGCCTCCGGGATACGGATACCTCACTCATCACCTTCTGCGATAAGTAACTCGCGCTCGGATAAGGTGAATCCGCGGATCGAACGAGTCTTTACGTACGGAAGCTCTTCTGTCGAAGCGATTCTTCGAGCCTTCTCGACCGAGTCGGTGACAGGGCCTCATGGACGGGTAAAAGTACGCGTAAGCGGCAAGGCCGACCGAGCCGAGGGACTCCCACGCCTCCGGGATACGGATACCTCACTCATCACCTTCCGCGAGAAGCAACTCTCGCTCGCACTAACATCCCTGCTACCGACAAAAAGTCCAGATACTCGAGACAAGAGGAAAAGAGACGCAGCTTTATAACGCAGCAAGGGTGTGTGTTCTGGCCTCGACGGCCGCACAAGGCCCACGCTACAAGACGATTTGACCCTGCAGGCTCGGATCTTGACGCTGGAAGAGGGCGATGACACCCTCGGCATCAACAGCACCTTCGGCAAGGCCCGACCTAGCCTCGGACGGCGACGCGGTCCGAGGGCCTCCGCTCCGAAGGACGACGTCATCACCACGCTCGAGCAATCTCTGCCAGGGACTTCTCCGAGAACCCGGCCCGAGCGGACGGCTCGGCCGGCCACCTCCGGGGCCTCGGTCGACCGCCTTCCGAGGGCGCCAGCTCGATCCGAAGCCTCGGCTGAGCAACTCCGACGACAATCCTGCCAACAGACAACCCGGCTAGGCTCCGGCCAACCAGGTTCCATTTCCGAGCCAACTCCGCCTCTGCTCATGCTGATATCGCTACCCCTGGCCTCGGCTCGTCGAAGAGCGGCCGAGGGGTCTCTTTAACTAAGCTAGAGGAGCCTCGGACAACAGGTCCGACCGAGCCGAGGGACTCCTACGCCTCCGGGATACGGATACCTCACTCGTCACCTTGACACGGGGCAACTCACGCTTGGTGAAGCGGTTCGGGCAAACAACAGGCGAGTCTTAGTGCTCGGGAATGAGGAAAAAGCACGGCTTCGTGCCGTAACTACATACATGTTCAGGCCCCGAAAGCCGAAAATGAACAAAAAACCTGGCACTCGAAGTGCCATTACAAACGGAACTCCGGTTCCCCCCCCCCCCCCGCAGGTACGAACAACCCCACCCGATAGGGGCGGGCCTGCGGGGCGGCGGAAAAACTCTCACCCCCCGAGGACGAGAGCCAGCCATTCAGGCCAGGAGACGGAGACCCAGGGCTACTGGCGGAGTTGGCAATCTCATCGGTAGAGAAGCCACTTCCGTCCGATGACGCCTCGGGACCCGCCACTTCCGGCATGGCTGGAGGAAGTCTCCGTAAAGCTGGAGGATGCCGTTCTCCCCCAGACGCACGGGGAAGAAAAGGGCAACCGACCCACACGGAGACAGCCCCCTGACTCGCCTCGTCCTCCCTCTTGGCCTGGTGATGAAAATCCTTGAGGCTGAGGGAGGGGCAGAGGCCGCAGCCCGGCTCGCTTTCCCCCACCATCAAGCCGGAGGTCACCACCCTGGGTGACCGCCGGTGGAGGGGTGCAGCCGGGCTGCATGATGAAAATCCTTGAAGCCGAACGATGGCTGAAAGGTACCAACTCCCACGGAGTTGCGTTCCTCCAACGATGGGGCGAAGAGACGGCGGTTCCCCCCATCCGGGGGCTTGGAAGATGGAGAGACACAATGCATAAGGGAGGAAGAAGACATGGTCACCCTACGAAAGGGGTCGCCCTCCTTTTAAAGGCAACTCTCCGTGCTTGCGCCCTCAACCGTCACGGGCTGAGTCTTCTTCAACACGCCTCCAAAGCCCTCCCCTGCGGCGCGGGGGCTGGGACCCACAAGTCAGGAAGACCGGCTTCGAGCAGAGGAGGCCGAACCATCGCGCACGACGCACGCAACCACCCAGCGGTTACAAGTAACCCTCCACTTTTGCCCAGACCAGCGGGCGAAAGGGGCAGGCGGCCATGCAGGCGGCATGCAACCACGCCAAGTGGACGCGCCTCTCCGACTCCTGACAGGCCAGCGCGACGGCTCAAGCCCACGCGTCGTGCAACTGGCGCGCCGGGTGCTGCATGCGAGCCGCTGTGCCACTCGCTTCACCACCGCACCTCCTCGATTGCGGAACTGATACCGCGATTCGAGGCGACCCAGCCCGCGACCCAGCAGCGCCAGCCTGGCGCAGCGGTCAAACGCGGTCAAAAATGGGCCAGCAGTAATGACGGTGGCAGGCGCGCGAGAGCAGCGGTCACGCCATCTGCCAAGCTCATGTCCCATCCGGAGGCAGCAAGAGAACCCCCTCTCACGACGTGAAGACGACGCGCCCGTGACCCGTACCTCGAGCGGCTCGCGCACGCGCAACGGCAGCCTCGCCAACTACTCGCCCCTGCGCATTAACTCCGCGGCCGGACAGGCGACGCTTCTAGCGGGAGCAGCTGGCGGCGCTTCGCCTTCGCCAAAACGACCACACCAAAAAAGGTACGCCACGTCGTTCAATTTCGTATCCTTTTTTCCCTTTTCCTTCTTTCTCTATCTCTTGCAACAGGGACCGGGAAAGGGGGTACCCCCAAAGGGATCCTTCCCCGTGAAGGAACTAGGCTCCGAGCCTCCCTACTGATCAGGGGTTCGAAGGCTGGCCCCCCGAGGGGTTCAACAGCCGCCTCAGATCGCGTGGGCCCGACACCCACTACTGGTCAGGGGTTCGAAGGTCGGCCTCCCGAAAGGTTCCACGACCGCCTCAGGCTACTAGGGCTCCGCGCCCATTACTGATCAGGGGTTCGAAGGCTGGCCTGTCGAAGGGTTCACAGTCGCCTCAGACGCCGAGCGAGGGATGACAAGGGGTACGTTCGATACATAACCAAGGCTCGGGCTGCGCTCCCGAGGTACCCTAGGACATTTCCGAGATCAGCGGGAACGACTCTGTAACGGAATCCCATCGGAGGGAGGCAACGAGCCCTCGGACCTCGTCGCTAGGGGACCGGGTCCGGCAGATCACCCGCAGGTACTTTTGGGCGTGCCTCCGGGCCCCTAGCCGACCCCCAACGAACGGGGCACGGACGTCCACTCGGATTACCCGATTGCAGCTCACCGGAGACACCATGTTCGGTGCCCATCGAGGGTAACATGGCGCTCTCCCCCCTCCTCCTTGCGGAAAGGCGACGTAGGGGCGTATGTAAAAAGTCGAGTCTGTCCCTGATCGTCCTCTCGCTCCGTGCGGAGGCTCGGGGGCTGCTCTCGCAAACCCGGCTCCGGCCGAACCGTTGACAGCGTCAACATACCAGCCCGAGAACTTGGGCCCCGACAGTGCACCTGGGCTACGCCCTGCTCACATGAGGGAACCGCCAGACCAGCCGAGGCATTACGCAAGGCATTAAGACCTCGAAGGAGTGAAACCACTCCTCCGAGGCCTCGGGGGCTACACCCGGCGGGTGCGCTCGCGCGCACCCACCGGAACAAAGTACCACCGAGAAAGGCTGGTCCCCTTGCAAAAAAGTGCGACGCAAGCCTCCAAGCGAGTGTTAACACTCTCTTCGAGGCTCGGGGGCTACTGTCGGGGACCATAATTAGGGGTACCCTCAAGACGCCTAATTCTCAGCTGGTAACCCCCATCAGCATAAAGCTGCAGAGGCCTGATGGGTTTGATTAAGTCAGGGATCAATCCATACGAGCGACTCGATCACGCCACGCCCGAGCCTAGCCTCGGGCGAGGGCAGCCGACCCTAAGATGACTCCGTCTCGCCTGAGGCCTCCTCTTTCACGGCAGACGCATCTCCGGCTCGCCCGAGGCCCCGCCTTCGATAAGAAGTAACCCTGACTAAATCACCGCGCCAACCGACCAAGTCATCGGGGCGTTTAACGCAAAAGGTAAGACCGACGGGCGACCAGACTTCGCCAGAGGTGCCATGGGAGGCTCCGCCCGACCTAGGGCTCGGACTCGGGCTAAGGCCCTGGAAGACGGCGAACTCCGCTCCACCCGACCCAGGGCTCGGACTCGGGCTAAGGCCCCGGAAGACGGCGAACTCCGCTCCGCCCGACCCAGGGCTCGGACTCGGGCTAAGGCCCCGGAAGACGGCGAACTCCGCTCCGCCCGACCCAGGGCTCGGACTCGGGCTAAGGCCCCGGAAGATAGCGAACTCCGCTCCGCCCGACCCAGGGCTCGGACTCGGGCTAAGGCCCCGGAAGACGGCGAACTCCGCTCCGCCCGACCCAAGGCTCGGACTCGGGCTAAGGCCCCGGAAGACGACGAACTCCGCCTCGCCCGACCCAGGGCTCGGACTCCGCCTCGGCCTCTGCCGAACGACCTCCGCCTCGCCCGACCCAGGAGTTCGGGCTCGGCCTCTGTCATGCAGGACGGACTCGACCTCGACTTCGGAGGAGCCTCCACGACGCCCGACCTAGGACACAAGACCGCCACGTCAACAGGAAGCATCATCATCACCCTGCCATGGGCCGACTTGGGTCGCAGAGAACAAGACCGGCGTCCCATCTGGCCAGCTCCGCCAGATAGGCAATGATGGCGCCTCACTAGACCATGACGACGGCGACTCTCGCCTCCCTTACGAAAGCAGGGAGACGTCAGCAAGAGCACAGCTGTTCCGACAGCTGTCCCTCCATCAGGCTCCACTGCTTCTCCGACAGCCACGACGCACACACCAACAGGGTGCCAAGATCTCTCCGGCTGCCACCTTGGCATGTACTTAGGGCACTAGCTCTCCCTCGCTAGACACGTAGCACCTTGCTACACCCCCATTTTGTACACCTGGATCCTCTCCTTACGCTTATAAAAGGAAGGACCAGGGCCTTCTTAGAGAAGGTTGGCCTCGCGGGAACGAGGGCAGGGGCAGGCGCTCTCTTGGGGCCGCTCGCTCCCCTCACCCGCGCGGACGCTTGTAACCCCCTACTGCAAGCGCACCCGACCTGGGCGCGGGGCGAACACGAAGGCCGCGGGAAATCTCCGTCTCCCTCGTCGCGACCCGGCTCCGGCCACCGACCTCTCGCTCTCTCTATTCCCCCCTTCGCGCTCGCCCACGCGCTCGACCCATCTGGGCTGGGGCACGCGGCATTCTCACTCGTCGGCTCGGGGACCCCCCGATCTCGAAACGCCGACAGTTAGCAGGTTCACGGAGTGTTGACGCCTTTTTGGAGGCGTCATTTACTCAAGAGAACCAGCAGCGGTGCTCTCTGGTCAGGCGTGGACGGTCCACGGCCCAGGGCCGGACGGTCCGCGACCTGGTGCAGGAGCTCGGGTTCCCTGCCTGACGGCCGGACGGTCCGCGTCCTAGGGCCGGACGGTCCGCGCGTGCGCAGGGGCGGCGGAAGATCGCCGGCGGCGCCTGGTTCTCGCTCCCGGGAGGGACCCCGTCGGGGAGGAGAGATCCTAAGAGTTGTCTAGGCTCGGGTAGACCGACCTAGACTCCTCTAATCGACGTAGAGTCGAAGAGAGACAGAGAATTTGAGGATTGGAAGGCTAAACTAGGGCTAAACTAGAACTACTCCTAAGATAAAATGCGAAATAGAAGTTGTATTGATTCGATTGTTGATGATACAAATCGGTCGTATACCTCTCTATTTATAGAGGAGGGGGCTGGACCCATTACAAACTAATTTCCGAGCGAATCCCACGAATTTAGCCAACAACCGTAGCACAAAACTCGGAACCCTAATCTGTTCTGCGCACGCGCGGACCGTCCGGCCCATAGGCGCGGACTGTCCGGACCGCAGACCGTCCGGCCCCAGGGCCGGACCGTCCGCGCACTCAAAATGGTGCTCAACATATACCCCCTGCCTTTTGGTGGAGCTGAGCGAACCAAAAGCAATTAACTCGATATGATCACATCGGTTTTCTTAGGCATCTTGCCACTTACTAGGATGGTACGCAGTGGCCTTGGTCTCGATGGTTGACTCAATGGACGTGATCCCTTTAGCTTTGATCGAACTGTCAGTCCCAACACCGCCGAGCGTCATACTGGTCCAGACCAATTCGTCACCTTGCCTTCCTAATTCTCTAAGTGTTATGGCGTAGCTCCGTAGTCGACCAGGTCTTCTCCTTGCAGGTCGTCTTCCTCCATGGGCGTCGGTACGTCGTCGGAGGTGTCTTGGTGTAGTGCGGATGGTTCGGCCTCAGGGGTCGGATGGTCCGCGTCCTGTGCAGATGATCCGGCCTTTATAGCCGGACAGTCTACCATACCTGCAGAGAGATGCACAGTTGTCGTTTTATTTTCTATCTCTGTGGCCGTTTGATTTTTCTCAACGGCCTTTGGTCTCCATCTCTTTTGTGGTGGCGGATACTGCGGATGTGTGTCATTGAATATTCTTTCTGCCTCCTTTTCCTGATTCTCCTTTGCTCTGAGGCGCTGTAATTTTCGCTTTTGCAATCGTGTCAATCCCGATGGGCACCATCGGGGCATGGAGTATTTTGGATCGGCTGTTTTGTTGACAGTCGTACCTTCTTTTTTGTTTGTGTTGGACGATTCACCAAAAATCATCGGCCCTTCGTTAATTTGTTGTACGACGACATCTGTCGTTCCTATTTTAATGATGTCTCCTTTTTTCGCATTGTTGGAGGTTGTAGCTGTATACCCCCTGCCGGATTAGTCAGCCTTTGGGGCCGAGTTGTTCGGCAATCTTGTTGGGCCTGTGCTCGTGGACCAGATTGAGGGGCTCTCAATCGATCTTGTACTGGGGATATCAACCTATTGAATACAAATGTTTGAGGTGCTCCCCAAGCGGGGTACTGTGGCATCCCAAATGGGTATGGTGGCATGCCCCACATTTGATTTGGGACATATGGTGGAGGTATGTATGTGTATGGATATGGCATGGGTGGATATGGTGGTGGAGGTGTCCATGCAGGTATATTAGGTCTTAATTGAACATTATGACCTCCCGTCCTTTCCGATTGGTGTGGTGGTTCAATCGGCCTAACCTGCCGTCGCACCTGGGTGGGTAAGCGAGGTCCCTTCGGTGGCCGGTCGTTGGGGCCAGCCTTCTTTTTCACATATTTAGACAATAATTGATCAAAGGTCGGGCTAGATTTTACCAACCGACCAGTTGCCTTGAACGTGTTAGTTTTCCACGTACCTATTTCTAGTCGTCGTGGTTTGAAGGCACGTGGTCGCCGCGGCTCTTCGGCGTTGCCGGACCGTCCGCTGGAACGCTCCGGACCGTCCGGTGATGTTACGGACCGTCCGCTCCTGGACACCAGACCGTCCGCGATGCGTAGTATGGGTTCTCACACATATCCCCTGGTCTGCGCTTGCCCCCCAGTGCCGGAGTTTGTGATGGTTACTTTCAGTGTCTCTCCTCCATCAGGAGTCTTCTCGGCCACCACTTTCCTGCAAGAAATTTTGTTGTCTCCATCGGCCTCCCGTGAGTTGCCGATGATGACTTCTTTGTCTTTGCCCTTATCGGCAGTGCTGGGCCGAATTAGGACCCTTTTGCCCTTGAAGTCGATCATATTCATTGGAAAGGGCTCCGTGTCCTCCTGAAATTTCAATCGTCCTTCGTTAATGGCCGATTGGATTTGTCGTCGGAACACATTACAATCATTAGTGGCATGGAAAAATGAGTTGTGCCACTTGCAGTATGCGCGACGCTTTAGTTCGTCGGCAGGTGGAACGATATAATCAATTTTAATGTTACCATTTTTTAGTAATTCATCGAATATCTTATCACATTTGCCGACATTAAATGTAAACTTAACCTCCTCCTGCCGTTCATTCCGAACTGACTGCAAGGAGGAGCAAGCCGAAGATTTGGCCTGCTCGGGCCAAACTATTTCGGCAGTGTAAACTTTCTTTGGTTCATCGTCCGAACTACTTTGATTGTGTTCTACTATATGGACATTATGATGAACCATTTTGACTAGTTCTTTGCTTCGGCTTTCACAAGCCAAAGCTCTCTGATGTAATTGTGCTAGAGTAAAGAACTGGATGCCTTCTAATCTCTCTTTTAAATAATAGCGCAATCCATCAAAGGCTATTCCCGCCAGTTGTTTATCTGTCAAATGAATTTGAAAGCATCGGTTTCTCGTATCCCGGAATCTCCGGATATAATTACTAACCGATTCATCCTTTTCTTGTCGTAGAGCCACTAATTCTACTAAATCTAGCTCATAATTGCCAGAGAAGAAATGTTCATGAAATTTTTGTTCTAAATCTCCCCACGACAAAATGGAATTAGGAGAGAGCGTGGCATACCATGTGAATGCGGTCCCTGTTAAAGATAATGAAAATAAACGCACACGGAATGCTTCGGTGTCGGCCAATTCTCCTAATTGTGCTAAGAACTGGTCTATGTGCTCACGCGTGCTCTTTTCTTGGTCACCCGAAAACTTTACGAATTCGGGTATTTTGGTCCCCTGTGGGTATGGGAGTCGGTCAAACTTGATATCATAAGGTCTCTGATATGACTGCCCCCCGGGGACTATACTAACTCCGAGCTTATCTCGGAACGCCCCAGCTATTTCCTCCCTTACTATATCGATGGCAGCCGGTGGGAGACCACCGGCTCTTTGATCCAATATGGGTGAGTTTGTTTGGATGTTGGTGTGTTGTTTTCCTCCCCATTGGTTTGGGTTTTGCGGCACGTTAATGCATGCCCTATGAGGCTCATAGGACTGGCCATTCCTTTCTGGCTTTGTAGGGGCCGGAAAGTTCTCACTCTCACGGGTTTGATAGATTATATTATGATGTTGTTGTGTCATATGGTGAGATGGGGAGTCTAGCTGGGACGAATACGGAGTTAGATATCCATCCTCCTTAAAAAACTCTGTGCCGGACCGTCTGGTTAAATACGCGGACCGTCCGACTCCGTGCGCGGACTGTCCGGCCATGTGGCCGGACCGTCCGACATTATATTCGGGCTGTCTGGCGTCATACGCAGACGGTCCGAATGGGTTATCTAGGGTTCGTGTGGCATGTGGCGGCTTGGGTGCAGGCCTCGGTAATTCGCTTCTAAAAATAGGATCAGCCGCCGCTGGCCCGGACGGTCCGCGCCCATGTGCAGACGGTCCGGACATGCGCAGATCGGCAAATTTATCGCCGATGTGCGTGGGAGGCTGTCGCTGCCTAGGGTACATGTCCATCGGCATCTCATAAAGGGGTTGTGACTGGTCGTGCCAACCTGTAGCCGATGAATTATGTGTGTATTCCGTCCATTCAACCTCGTGCGTAGAAAGATTTGTCGTAGTAGACTTATCAAGCACACGCACTAGACGTTTATGATCATTTTGTATATCCCCTACGATACGTTGCAACTATTCTCGCTGTTCGTCTATGTAAGCTTTAAGAGATTGGAGTTCGTTGGTGCTACTTACATTGGGGATATCTGGTGTGGATCGGAACGAAGCCGGATCCGTCGCCCGATGTCGGACGACCTTGTTGTTCCTGTCCACTTTGAAGTTGGTCAAGAACTTTGCTTTTGCTTCTTGGATCAGCTGCTCCTGGCGCTCCTCGAATAGGAGCTGTTCTTCAGTCGGCAAGGTCTCCCATGTCGGTGTGATGATATTGCTGGTGGCAACCTCAGAGCTATCTTTTGAACCGGCCATTGAGGGCCAATTTGATAGATCTATATGTGTTGTCCCCAGTGGAGTCGCCAAAAAGTATGTTGACGCCTTTTTGGAGGCGTCAATTACTCAAGAGAACCAGCGGCGATGCTCTCTGGTTAGGCGCGGACGGTCTGCGGCACAGGGCCGGACGGTCCGTGACCTGGCGCGAGGCGGCGGTGCTCTCTGGTCAGGCGCGGACGGTCCGCGGCACAGGGCCGGACGGTCCGCGACCTGGTGCAGGAGCTCGGGTTCCCTGCCTGACGGTCGGACGGTCCGCGCCCTAGGGCCGGACGGTCCGCGCGTGCGCAGGGGCGGTGGAAGATCGCCGGCGGCGCCTGGATCTCGCTCCCGGGAGAGACCCCGTCGAGGAGGAGAGATCCTAGGAGTTGTCTAGGCTCGGGCAGGCCGACCTAGACTCCTCTAATCGACGTAGAGTCGAGGAGAGACAGAGAATTTGGGGATTGGAAGGCTAAACTAGGGCTAAACTAGAACTACTCCTAAGATAAAATGCGAAATAGAAGTTGTATTGATTCGATTGTTGATGATACAAATCGACCGTATAGCTCTCTATTTATAGAGGAGGGGGGCTGGACCCTTTACAAACTAATTTCCGAGCGAATCCCACGAATTTAGCCAACAACCGTAGCACAAAACTCGGAACCCTAATCTGTTCTGCGCACGCGCGGACCGTCCGGCCCATAGGCGCGAACTGTCCGGACCGCGGACCGTCCGGCCCCAGGGCCGGACCGTCCACGCACTCAAAATGGTGCTCAACAGGGAGTAATCATGCTTTTATTAATTCTCTGCCTTGCTCAATATGTTGAGCTCGGTTTTGTACGCGCACCTTGCTAGTGTAATTGCTACTTCTCTACTAATCCTTAAGGCAATAGTGTAGACTAGGCACAACCATACCACCGCCTCCATCTCAACCGTCCGATTGTCGCATCAATCCTGCCTCCATCCCAATCGTCTGATTGCCTCGCTCTCGCTCCCGCTTCCGCTCCCGCTCCCGCTCCTGCAGCCGCACCCGCACCCGCACCCGCCGCCACGGGCACCCGGCCATGCGCGCAGCCGCCCCCGCACCCGCCTCCATCTCGCGCAGCCATGCCCCCCAACAACCAGCCGCGTCCCGCCCCAACCCCCGCCGCCATGCGCGCAGCCGCCCCCGGCCATGCGCGCAGCCTGGTGGGACCTGGTGGGGCTCAGGCTCGGCGGCATGGTGGGCGCCGGCGTGTTCGTGACCACGGGCCGCGCCGCCCGCCTCTACGTGGGGCCCGGCCTCGTCGTGTCCTACGCTATTGCCGGCCTCTGCGCGCTGCTCTCCGCCTTCTACGTACGAATCCATGGACATGGGCGACGACGAGCTAGTGGTCCTCGACAGCCGCGGCGTGCTCCCTTGCTTCCTCATCATCTACAAGGTCTAGCCGCCGCCGAGCCGACTCGGGACCTGGCTGGAGCACTGACTGACCGCCATGACCGCTAACCGCCATCGTTACTGTCCACGCTAATCGCTAGGCCTCTCTAGCATTGTTTTGGGACCTTGCTTTTCAGCAGTGTCAGCCTGTCAGGTGTGGATGAGCCACAGGAAATGGAGCCCGACGGAGGGCTGATTTCTCTGTTGTGTGTCTGCAGGCCGTTGTCGATGAGTTGCGCAGGATGCTGGATCCCGGGAAGCCATCCTTCACCCCCAGCAAAGGGAAGCCCAATGTGGTCATGTTCGTCGGCTTGCAGGGTCAGTACCGTTCATCTGCCTAATTGTTCGTTACATCTTATTCTTACATAGAATGTCGAATTTCTTGTCTCCATTGATTGTGCAAAGTACCATACACACAGTAGAAGATGCATGTCTTCGTTCAGTGTTTATTTCCACACACCTCGAATGAAACAATAGAAGGTGTTTGTTTGATAAATCATTAGCAACAAATTATGTAGTTATTTCTTTTTCATCTTTAAATTGGACGTATTTGTCACTGATGATTATATGTTTGAGGCCTTTATTTCAAAGGTTTGGGGCTGCCTATTTTTTTGGGGTGTTTGAATCTCGAAATGGTATAGAGAAGCATTCTCTTTTGCTTTTGGCTGTCCATTCAAACAACTTGTCTCTTCCAATCGCGTCGCTCTGCCATCCAATGTACCTTGGCCTTCTTTGCTTCTGCTCTGGTGCAATTTGCAGAGGACGACAGAAGACCGAAAGCATCCGATCGCCCAGACGGCTCCCAACGAGATTCACGGCTTCTCAATTCTCATCATCGTCCCTGTTTAAAGTGCTTTTGGCGCTGCGCCCATGTTCTCTTCTTCCTCTCGACGTCGCCGCTCGTCTGTTTGCTCCCGTCGATCAATCTCTTCGTCTATTTCCTTCCGTCGACCAAGGATCATGATTTTTTTTCAGCGCCAATAGGTTTCCGTGACACTCGATTTGGCTGTATGCGATCGAAGAGGTTGGCCGTTGCCAGAGCCGGACTCATGTTGCATTTGTACTAGAACGAGCCTTAAAGTATGCATTGGTGTGTAAATCTAGATATTATAACATCAGTGCAAGTGTGTAAAGCTAAATATTAAATATTCTCCCCTGGTTTATGAATAATATTAACTCGAACAAAGAATTCTATTGTTATCAAATGCCATTTTTTTACATGTATGCAAGGAGCAGTTGCTAGAATATTATAATTGGTAATTGGTATATAAACATCAGTTCCCATTGTTTACCACATATCTTTTATAAACGTCATTTCTATTTATTGTGAGGGATTTGTTACAGAAATCATCCTCTCAAGCGGGATTTCGGTGCCAAAGATCATATCGGCGGTGGAGGGGGCCGTCGGCCTCGGCGACCATGGCCGGGCAGTGAAGGACTCCTAGCTCACGTTTCTTCCAACTCATCCTGACAGTTGAGGCTTCCTTCTCTTCGTCACAATCTTAGGTTGCTCTTCGAGGTTCTGAATGTTCTAGATTGTAGGTTTTAGGCAACGTTCTCTAGTTTTCATCAGTCATAGGAAAATATATTTTGGTATCTAGCAAACTTGTGCTGTATAAATTCTTTTATGCGATTTCTGCGAGTTTTGGTATGGACTGACGTAGCATTGTTTCGATAGGTAAACAGACTAAGTTTACATTTATACTCACAACAATAGATGATGTTTAATCACATATTTTACCGTCACTATTGTACTCACGCCGCCCGTTGCCAGGGCCCTAAGTCCATTGAAGGGTCGCAATTTGTGTTCCGTGGCATCACACGGACACGTTCCTAGTCTTATTAATATACAACTATACAAGCCGGCAACCAATCTGGATCTTTCGAAAAAACGCTGGCAACGTTAAATTCTCTAGTCTTACGTTTACTTACTAACTCATTTTTCTCCTTCTCTAAACAGTTGTTTGCGCACATTGCTTCGGATGCATTTCTTAAGCCGCTCGGCCACTTTGCTGAAACACCTTTTGGATGTCAATACTGAAGATGATGGAATTGAATTGGGTTAAATATCAAATCAGACATATATTGAAATGAGATATAATTTCAATTATATTGTTTGGATATCACTGAATTGGAGTTTGGAATCGTGCGGTCTAATTCCACGCAATACCGATGGGTGGTGCTTTGTATTGGGAAAGAGGGTTTCTAGTTATAGTCCAATTCTATGGAATTGAGCCCCTATTTTCAAATTTTAATTCCACGTGTAACCAAACAACATAATTTAGGAAAGCTGATTCTAATTTCCAATTATGTGATTCAATATCTACATCCGAACAGAGTATTATGCTCATTCCTATCCACCTATATGTGACAGGGATTATGTCTAACAGAAGCTTTCAATATAAACTATGCAGCAGATGGATCTGGATATCTTATGGATTGACAGATACCTGGATGCAAAACCCAATTAACCCAATTGGTAATTGGGTCTTCGTTTCCAAGTGTTGTTGTACTGAAGGTTGTTAAGTTGTTCTGAAAACACGTTTGTTCGTTGCTCTTGTTAGTATAGTGGATCCGCTTCTATCATGTACTAGTGGCTAATGCGCGCCTTTGCGCGCGTTATTTCTAAACGTTTGTATAAATTTAAGTAAAAGAGTTTGTAGGGTGCAATATTAACAATTCTTTGTTACAGTAATAAAACACTTGTATAAATCCTAAAACTATTTCGAAAGTGTTTATCATACAAAATATTGCATCCATCATTCACTTTTTTATGTAGTAGATATCGTGATCAGAAGGGAACCTGTGTACGCATATATTATATCAAGTCATAAAATGATGACATCCGTAGTTTTATGCCATATTTAAGCGGGGCCTTATCCAAAATAAACAAAGTTGTAGTGCTTCAGTATAGGATGTATTGCTTCAGTATAGGTCTGTGCTCTGCAGTATAGGATGCATTGGTTCAGTTGAAGCATATATTATCAAATCAATGTTGTCATTGTTTTGTAAGATATGTTAAATGTCATTATCAAACAAATACTCCCTCTCGTGTCCTATTAGTTGATGTTTTGGACAAGGTTCGAGTCAAAATAAAAAAGCTTTGACTACAAATAACTATTTTGTTATTTAGGTTTGAAACCAAATATTTATATACGCTGATTTGTCTTAAAAAGTACTTTTATAAAAGTATAAATGTATTAAGAGTTTATTTATATTTTAACAAAAAACATTGGCCAAAGCTATATTTTAGAGACCATGACATTGTTCTAAACAACAATTAATAGGACATCAGAGTGAGCACATGCTATCGCTGTTTACAAACATTGTTGGATGAAACTTTTTTTATGGCATAACAGTTTATTTTGTTTGACCTTTAGTTTATTCAGTGTCATCTTGCTGCTATTTTATTCACATTTTATTGTGATTTTATTTTTGGTATACCGTTGAATAATCATTTCTATATGTGTAAGAAAAAACATTTGATTTTTTGTTTGTTTTAAAATCTGTTTGTGCTGGTTGCATCAGGTGTGTAGGACTGTTCATATAGGGAGATTTTGTTAGGTTCTAAAATTTTTGATGACTTTATTGAGTCTCTAATAATGAAGGATTATTATTGCTATGTCTTATTAGGTACATATTTATAGACACGATCTGTAACGCCCCGAATTTCGAGTTGAATTTTTTCTTTTCTCTATCGCTCGCTAAATTCGGGCGTTACCTCTCTTTCCCCATTTCTTTCACTAAAACCCTACCTATTTTCAAAACTCCAAGTCGTATACTAATAATAAACCCTAGAAATATTTTATTTAGTTGTTGCATCATGCCGGACCTTGCAGTTTTTGCTATTTGATTGAGAGAGTTTGTGAATCATGCATTTTAGTGGTGAATTATGGCTAGAATAGAAAAAAGTAAATAGAAAAGCCCCCCTCTCTTGGGCCGATTTCCTGGCACGGCCCAGCCGCCCCCTCCGCGCGGCCTGCCTCCCCCTCTCCCCTTCCCCTTCGCGCCGTGGGCCGGCGCCGCCGCGGCCCAGCTCGCCCCCCCGCTTTGGGCTCAGTGGCGGCCCAGCCGTCCCCCCGCTCCCCTCGCGCGCGTCCTGCGCGGGTGGTTGAGCCGCGCCGCCACCCCCCTGGTGGGGCCCACCTGTCATCCCCCACCCCCCCAAAACCGTCTCTCTCTCTTCCCCTCTACCCCCCCCCCCCGCGCACGATCCCTCCCCTACCTCGCGCCGCTCCTCTGCCCGCCCCCGGCTCGCCCGACGCCGGCGCCCCGCCCCGCACGTGGTGAGCCCCCGACCCCCCCTTCCTCCCCCGCGCCTGTCCGGCTGGCGCGGCCCGGCGCGGCGTGCCCTCCAACGGCCATGGCGGCTCGCACGCCCGCGGTCGGCCCCGGCCTCGCTCGCCCTCGGCGCCCCCGCCCTCCCCCGGCATCCGCGGCCCTAGCATGGCACGGCGGCGCAGCTCGCCTGCCCCCAGCTCGGCCGTGGTGGCCGGAGCTCGGCCACGGCGCCCCGCCCCGCCCGTGCGGCTTCCCCACCGTCTCGCGCCCGCGTGGCACCCCGCCTGCCCGCCGTGGCAGCGTGGCTCGCCCCGCCCGCGACCGCGGCCCGGCTCGGCCAATGCCCGACGTCCTGCGCAGCCCCGCCCGGCGCGGTTTGCTCGCGTGGCTCGGCCGCGACGTCGCGGCGTGGCGTGCCCCCTGGCGTCCCAGCTCGCTTGCGGCAGCCCGCGCGACTTGCTCGTGGCGGCCTCGCTCGCTCGCTTGTGTGTGCGGCAGTGGTCCGCGGCTCTGTTCGCTCGCTCGCGTAGTCTATTCGCCCGTACAACGCTTAACCATCACGCTTAGTCATTTATCTTTTAGGTGCGAATTGTCGCGCTACGATGTTCTTCGCCAATTAAAAGTGCTAGTACTAATTGAACTGTATCAAGAAGCGGCAATAACTAGGCATGGGTTAATTATGCTTAGATAATAGCTATCTTTACACCTATATTAAATATCTGTTAGTATGACTACATGAAATATAGTGGCTAAGTTCGTTCTTTCTCTTAACATGAACATAACGAGTTGTCAATTGTAGTAATGGTTACGATTCTATTAGCGCATGTGACTAATCCTTATTATTGGAACTAAGTGGAACTAGAGCACGTGATGGTTAGTTATGCGTCTACCCGTAATACGCCTTGAGTGTAGCTTTAACCACTGTGAGACCTTTCTTCTCTTTCTAGCCATGGCACATGCAATATCGTATGTTATACTCTATGCATATTTAATCTATTTGTTCTCTTGTAATGATGTACTGTTTGTTTCCTAATTCGAATGGATGGATGGATGGATGTATGCTTGCGCTCACATAGAGAACGGTCCGGTTGAGGAGCCCGAAGAACTCGCAGGAGAAGCCTCTGAGCAGCAGTCGGTTGGTGGAGGCAAGTGTCCCATGACCTATCTCTGTCCTATACATACTTTAATTCACCTCCCGCATTTCACAGTTATACCTAAGGATCGACTAGCTTTTGTTATCCATACTTTAATTCACCTACAGCCAAACATGACACTTGCTGAGTATGTTGATGTGTACTCACCCTTGCTCTACACACCAAACCCCCCCATCCCCAGGTTGTCAGCATTGCAACCACCGCTCAGGAGAAGATGAAGCCGTGGAAGGAGACTTCCAGGAGTTCCAAGACTACGACGAGTTCTAGGCGTGGGTTAGCGGTAACCCCCAGTCGGCTGCCTGTGAAGGCCACGTTTATCTACGTTTCGTTTTCGCACTTTGATTTATTGTAAAGACTATGTGGATGTCTCAGACATATGATGTAATCGACTATTATTTCCCTTTTTAATACTATTTGAGCACTGTGTGATGATGTCCATGTTATGTAACTGCTGTGTACGTGAATTGCTGATCCTGGCACATACATGGTTCGCATTCGGTTTGCCTTCTAAAACCGGGTGTGACATAGGTGGTATCAAAGTCGTGCTGACTGTAGGACCGCTAACCTAGAGTAGAATGGCCGTTCTAAGGATTATAGACCTTTGTCCCTGTCTTGACTTTGGCATCCCTTCAAAAGTTGGTCGTGTCGACCAAAACTATGTTCTACTATATATTATACCTTGCTGAAAATTGTGTTTTATTCCAATCCTTCATTTATTTATGGTTCATTATATTACTTGCTGGTCATACTAGTTCTGTTCTCACTCTTTTGCTTGCGGTGTCTTTTGTAGATGGCTCGTCTTAGACACACCGCACGGAAGTCTGTCATCCCCTTCTTACCCTCTCATCTCGTAGAGCGTCCGCTTCGCCGTCCCGTGGCCGGTCAGTCCAGCCACTTGGAGAGGCTGCACCACCGCCTGCATGAGGAGCAGGAACGTCGACGACAGGAGCAACAGGGCTCTTCTTTCTCGCTCCAGCAGGAGATAGAGTTTATGAGGAGCTGCTCCCCCGTGCTTCCCCTGGAGGCACCCCCTGCACCACCACTGGGCGCCCCAGCCCCTGGAGTAGCTACTGGAGGAGACCCAGACGGCGGAGGTGGCGACGACAGCTCGAGCCATGACACCGACTTTTCCGCTGACCAGGAGCCGGAAGGATGGGTTGCTCGACCCATCACTCATGACGCTGCTCGCGGGTGTCACTTCCACGATGCTCTCGACACCCTGCTACGTCGGGCACTTAACCGGCGTACTTGGTCCATCGAGTATCGCTGTGTGGTCTACCAGCATAGTCGCGGGGTCTACCCGGACCGCTGGGAGGCGACCTGCTTGGTGCGCCGTCCGGAGAACAGTCTCTAGGGTGCGGAGGTCTGCTCAGAGCACTATTCCATCTCTGAGCGAGATTCAGCTAAGGTGGCCATGCAAGATGCCGCACGGCGTGCGCTTTCGCACTACTGCTCAGTGCTCGGCGGGGTAGCTGACGATCTCAACTTGAAGTATTACCCCCGTCGTCCATCTGGCAGCACAGGAGGCGTGATTGTTTCACCTGTTGGTGAGGACAATCCTAGGTTGAGCAGCACAGTCAACCTAGCCGTCGTGCTAAACACGGAGCTGGACCATGCATTAGATGAGCTGAGTAGGGCTCATGCTGAGATCGCCCAGCTGCGGGCTAAGCGCGCGGAGCGTCGTCACCTGGATGATGGTTCCCCCGCTCCCGTCGGGACTCAGCACCTGTACCGCTCACCTCGGCATGGACACCAGCCTTATGGCAATCCCGACTGCAAAACCAAGATAAATCTAGAACCATAGATCGTCAGAGTTGGATCTTGTAATTAATACGAAATATATACGTAGAAGCTACAGTCTTAGCGTTAGTCTCGCTTTTAGTTAGTCTTAGTTAGACAGGGTAGTTTGCTATATCCTGTGCATTTATGTTTGTCATGATGAACTATGTTTGATTTGGATCTTTGTAATGACTGTCACCAGAATGTGGGTATCCCCTGCATCTTGGTTTATCTGTTATATGTTAAAGAAGTTGGATGTCTAGTTGGGAAGCCTTTTATTCCACTTTCCTCTTTTTCTGAGAAGTTGTGTGGTCTGTGTTGGAGATCAGTGAAGATGCTCATCTGTTCAGTGTTGTTGAATAATTCTACACTCTTTTCTTATGCTACAAGACTTGCAAGATCAGTTCTGGTGTGTGGTTGCATTTTGCAGATGTCAGAGAACAGACGCAGAGGAGGAAGGCGTGCTCAGCAGGAGCAAGTCGCTCAACAGGAAGAGGTATCCCAGCAACAGCAACTGCCACCCCTGCCCCCGATGTCCATCGAGCAAATGTTCCTGATGCAGACTCATGCAGTCCAAGCCATCGGTCAGACTCTGGCCGCCATTCAGCAGCAGCAACAGCAGTAGGCACCACCTCAACCCCAGATGCCTCAGATGCCTAGGGACAAGCGTGCTGAATTCATGAGAGGTCATCCCCCAACGTTTGCTCATTCTTCTGACCCCATGGATGCTGAAGACTGGCTACGCACTATGGAGCAGGAGTTGCATACCGCTCAGTGTGATGACAGGGAGAAAGTCCTGTATGGTCCTCGTCTGTTGAGAGGAGCAGCTCAGTCATGGTGGGAGTCTTATCTCGCCACCCATGCCAACCCCGACACCATCACCTGGGAAGAATTCAGAGGTAGCTTTCGTTAGTACTATGTTCCTGCAGGTCTGATGACAGTGAAGAAGGAGGAGTTTCTAGCCCTCAAGCAAGGGTCATCGTCTGTTAGTGAGTACCGGGACAGGTTTGTGCAACTGTCTCGCTATGCTCCTGAAGATGTCAACACCGATGCCAAGCGACAGTACCGTTTCCTGAGAGGCTTGGTCAACCCTCTACAGTATCAGTTGATGAATCATACCTTCCCAACATTCGAGCACCTGATTGACAGAGCAATCATGACAGAGAGGAAGCGTAAGGAGATGGAGGATCGCAAGTGCAAGATCAATGGACCCCAGCCTGGAAGCAGCAATCGTCCTCGTTTCTCAGGCAATCAACCTCAGCAGTTCAGGCAGAACCAGCGTCCACCTCAGCAGCAGCAGTTTCAAAGGCAGTATCCTCAGCACCAGTATCAGAATCGCTAGAACAATCAGTCAGGAGGAGGTCAGTTCTAGAGGCAGAATCAGCAGGCACCTCGTCTTCCTGCCCCAGCAAACCAGCAGAACAGTCAGGCAGCACCAGCTCAGGTTGGAAATAGAGCATGTTTCCACTGTGGAGAGCAGGGCCATTGGGTGATGCAATGTCCAAAGAAGGCAGCCCAGCAACAATCAGGCCCCAATGCCCCAGCAAAGCAGAATGTGTCTCAGCCTGGAGCAGGCAACCGCTCTCAGCCATGCTATAGTCATGGGAGACTGAACCACTTGGAGGCTGAAGCAGTTGAGGAGACCCCCGACATGATAGTAGGTATGTTTCCAGTCAACTCCCATATTGCAGAAGTGTTATTTGATACTGGAGCAACGTATTCTTTCATTACTGCATCATGGGTAGAAGCACATAATCTTCCAATAACTACCATGTCAACCCCCATTCAAATTGACTCAGCCGGTGGTAGAATTCGAGTCGATACATTTGTTTGAATGTAAGTGTGGAAATAAGGGGGATAGCATTTCCCGCTAACCTTATAGTAATGGGTACTCAGGGAATAGATGTGATCCTAGGGATGAATTGGCTAGATAAGTATCAGGCAATTATCAGTTGTGATAAGAGGACAATCAAGTTGGTATACCCACTAGGAGAGGAAGTGGTGACCGAATTAGTCCCGCCTGAGCCGAAGAAAGGAAGTTGTTATCAGATGGCTGTTGATAGCAGTGAAGCAGACCCAATTGAGAGTATCAAGGTTGTGTCCGAGTTCCCAGACGTGTTTCCAAAGGATTTATCAGGTATGCCACCAGAGCGGAAGGTTGAGTTTGCTATAGAGCTTCTTCCTGGAACCGCCCCCATCTTCAAGAGAGCTTACAGAATATCCGGACCAGAGTTGGTGGAACTTAAGAAGCAGATTGATGAGCTGTCAGAGAAAGGTTACATTTGTCCAAGCACCTCGCCTTGGGCCGCCCCTGTCCTATTTGTGGAAAAGAAAGATGGCACCAAAAGGATGTGTATCGATTATCGAGCTCTGAATGAGGTCACCATCAAGAACAAGTACCCTTTGCCTAGAATAGAATATCTGTTCGACCAGTTGAGGGGAGCCAGTGTGTTCTCCAAGATAGATCTGAGTCGGGTTATCATCAGCTCAGGATCCGACCTTCAGACATTCCGAAGACGACATTCATTACCAAGTATGGGTTGTATGAGTTCACTGTGATGTCTTTCGGTCTAACCAATGCACCAGCTTTCTTCATGACCTTGATGAACAATGTATTCATGGACTATCTTGATAAGTTTGTGGTGGTATTTATTGACGACATTCTGATATATTCTCAAAGCGAAGAAGAGCATGCAGATCATTTGAGGATGGTATTGCAGAGATTGCGAGAGCACCAGTTGTATGCAAAGTTGAGCAAGTGTGAGTTCTGGATCAGTGAAGTCCTATTCTTGGATCACATAATAAACAAAGAAGGATTGGCTGTGGATCCGAAGAAAGTGGCAGACATTCTAAACTGGAAAGCGCCAACAGATGCTCGAGGAATCAAGAGCTTCATTGGAATGGCCGGATACTATCGGCGATTCATTGAAGGGTTTTTGAAGATTGCGAAACCAATGACAGCGTTGCTAGGCAACAAGGTCGAGTTCAAGTGGACCCAGAAATGTCAAGAGGCTTTTGAAGCGCTGAAAGAGAAGTTGACTACAGCGCCTGTCTTAGTCTTGCCTGATGTGCACAAGCCCTTCTCGGTGTATTGTGATGCTTACTACACTGGTTTGGGATGCGTATTGATGCAAGAGGGAAGAGTTGTGGCTTACTCGTCCCGACAGCTGAAGGTTCATGAGAAGAATTACCCAATCCATGATCTAGAGTTGGCAGCAGTGGTTCACGCACTGAAGACATGGAGACACTATCTGTATGGACAGAAATGTGATGTTTACACAGACCACAAGAATCTGAAGTATATATTCACTCAGTCAGAGCTGAATATGAGGCAACGAAGATGATTAGAGCTGATCAAAGACTGTAAGGAAAATGGACCCCGGGCCTTTTGGCTAACTGAGTTTTGGTGTTTGATGAACAACACAATCAGTGAACTAATAAGTTTTCTAGTGTTTGTGTTTGTGTTTGTAGTTCACAGGATGCGAAGAGAATTGGACCAAGGCAATGAGGATGCAACACCTCAAAAGAAGACATAAAAAGATGCATAGGAGTCCAATACTCAAGAACAAAGGAGCCCGAAGAAATCAGCAAAGAAATCCAAGATAAGGGCTGTCAGCCAGCGCCTGGTGGCGCACCGGACATTGGTGTCCGGTGTGCACCGGACTGTCCGGTGAGGCACTGGACAGTCTGCGCAGAGAGGCCGCAGACAGGCGCTCTCTGGCTGTAGCACCGGACTGTTCGGTGTGCACCGGACTGTCCGGTGTGCCAACGGGCAGACGGCAACGGTCGAATCCAACGGTCGGATCCAACGGTCGACTGCTACAGGCGCCAACGGTCGGCTGACGTAGCAAGCACCGGACACTGAACAGTAGATGTCCGGTGTGCACCGGACTGTCCGGTGCACCCGACGACAGAAAGCTGCTGCTTTCTGTCCAACGGCTAGTTAGGGGTGTGGAGGCTATAAATACCACCCCAACCGGCCATTCTCAAGTGTGAGAGCCCAAGCAACATACCAAGACACATAGTGCATATTTCCAAGTGCTCAAACACCCAAGTGCTTAATAGAATCACTCGGTGATTAGCGTAGGTGCTTTGCGAAGTGCTTAGGTTAGTTAGACCGCTTTAGCGCTTGCTCTAGGTGAATCCTAGTTAGTTGAGTGAGTTTTGTAAAACCACACAACCCCTCGGCTCTTGCGTGAGTCGTTGTAATTGTACCGAGTGGGGCGAGAGTCTTGCGAGACCGTGACAACCGCGTTTGTGTCACGGCCGCCACCGTGTACCGGAGGGAACGAGGCCCGCGGCGTTTCGGCCGGAAGCTCGATAGTGGAGACGGCGGGGAGCGTCCGAGAGGAGCCGGAAGCGGAGCACCACTTGCGCGTGGAGAAGGCCCGCGGCTCTCTACGGAGTTACTCGACCGTGGTGCTTGGCCCTCGCGTGGGCTTCCCTTTGCGTAGGGGCACCAACGAGGATTAGTCGGGACCTTGCGTGGTTCCGGATACCTCGGTAAAAATACCGGCGTCATCCACGAGAGTTTGCTTCTCTACTTAGCTCTTTACATTCCGCATTTATATTAAGCATTTAAGTTTCAATCTTGTAGTCATACTTATTTAGTATAGATTGAAACTTAGCCTTTTGCGGTAGAGATAGCAACACTTAGACAAAACCTAGTTTGCACATTCTAGTTTTGATTATTTGCATAGGTTTTGCTCTAGGGATTTAATTGTGGCCTAGTTTAGTAAAAGTTTTAGAAGTCCTAATTCACCCCCCTCTTAGGCGTCACCCGTTTCCTACAAGTGGTATCAAAGGCAGGTTTGGCTCATTTGAAACGCTTTAGCTTCACCGCTAAAAGAGCCGACGCTTTTTAGAGGAAGGGATGGATACCCATAGGCCACCACACTTTGACGGCACTAACTTCCCATATTATAGTGCTAGAATGGCTTGTTACCTAGAGGCCGTTGATCTAGGTGTTTGGAGAGTCACTTGTGACGGGATGAAACCCCTCAAGAATCCCGAGAAACCCACCACGAGTGAGGAAAAAGAAATTCATTTAAATGCTAGAGCCAAAAATTGCTTGTATGAATCTCTTAGCATGGATATTTTTAATCAAGTATTTACCTTGAAAACTGCTAATGAGATCTGGCTAAAATTGCATGAGCTCCATGACGGCACATCCAATGTCCGTGAGCAAAAACATTGTCTAGTCTTAAATGAGTATAATTCTTTTGCCATGAAAGATGATGAGCTTGTTAGAGACATGTATTCTCGTTTGAATCTGATTATCAATGAGCTCAATTCTATTGGCATTAATAAGCTAGGTGATGCGGACATTGTGAGGAAGATTATCTCCCTGCTACCACAACAAAGATATGGGAGCATCATCACCATCCTTCACAACATGGAGGACTTGAGCAACATGACCCCGACCATTGTGATTGGGAAAATCGCGGCCTTTGAGATGTCGCGAAAAATGAGTCGGGGAGAGGAGCCAACTTCCTCAAGGCCATATGCTTTTGCATGTGATGAAAGGAAGGGCAAAAAGAAGGCTCCCACTCCAAGTTCCTCAAGTGAAGAAGAAGAAGAAGAAAGTGATGATGATGAAGATAATCAACCATGCACATCATCCTCCGAGGACGAAGAAACAATCCGACGCGTCGGAAAGGTAATGGGGATGATCCGCAAGATTAATCTAATGGGTGTGCCCCTGCAGGTCGAGGATCTTCTCTTTAACATTGACAGGAAAAAGCAAAGGAAGAGAGGATGCTTCGCATGTGGGGAGAAGGGCCACTTCAGGGACAACTGTCCAAATATGGCCAAGCCCAAAAAGGAGAGGAGCAAAGGCAAGGCGCTAACAAGTGTTAAAACTTGGGATGATTCTTCAAGTGAAGATGAACCTCCAAGGACGCGCAGCCACCGGTCCTCGTCACGATCATCACGGTCATCACACAAATGTCTTATGGCAAGAGGTAACAAAAGCATTCCATCCTCTAGTGATGAAAGTAGTAGTGATGATGAAGGCGAGGGAAAGGCCTCTCTAGAAGAGCTTGCGGAAGCCGTAAAATTTTTCCAGGATGTTTGCACTAAGCAAAAAGCTCAACTTAAAACTTTGAAAAATAAGTTGGTTAGCTCTCAAAATGATTACAAAGGTTTGCTAGAAAAATTTGAAACTTTTGCAAACTTAAATAGTGAGCTATCAACTAAAATTGAGCTATTAGAATCTAGTGCTCCATCCACTGCTACCAATGATAGCCTTATTAAAAAGAATGAAAAACTTAAGGCTAAGTTAGCTAGCTCCCAAGAAGCTATTGAAAATTTGCTAGAGAAAATGGAAATTCTTAACATACACAATAATGAGCTAACTACTAAGCTAGAAAACATTGGTAGCACCCCAGCAGCATCTTTAGTTGAAATAACTGAAATAATAAAGAAAGATGCTTCTACTTCCTGCTTTGATTTAATTGATGATTCTAACCCCTGCAACCAAGTCGTTGTTGAGAATATTGTTGTAGAGACATGTTCGGATAAGGTTGCAAAGGAAAATGAACAATTAAAGCAAGAAGTGGCTCGCCTTGGCAAGGCTTTGTACGACAAGAAAGGCAAAGCCAAACAAATCCGACCTCCACAGGATAACACCACTGCGGGAGTGAACAAGCCTGTAGAGGGAGAAACTGTGATTTGTAGGCTATGCCACAAGGAAGGCCACAAGTCTTTCCAATGCAAGGCGATGACCGGGGATAAACAAAGGCAAAAGCTCAAGGAAAAGCCATCAAGCAAAATCTCCAACACCTACATCAAAAAGGTGAACAAAAAGGATGCTACACCATATTTGATCAAGAAGAAAAAGAACAGAAAGGTGATAGCAATCAAGGCCAACAAGCAAGCCAACAAAGGAAAGGGGACCAAACGCATCTGGGTGCCAAAGGAAATAATTTCAACCATGAAAAGCACCAAGAAGGTTTGGATCCCGAAAGGGAAGTGAGTGGACCAAAGGTCTTCGGGAAATTTGGAGACTTGGCAAAATTGGGATGTATATCATGGGATACATCATATTGGATCAAGTTAATTGCCAAGTGGGTTAGTGAAAACTTTGGACTCAAATTTCCCACCCATGACTAAGGTAACTAGTTTTATTGTATTTCTCATTTTTAGATATGCGTATCTATTTATCTTTTATCTAGTTTACCTTTCTTGCCTAGTATTACATTTGTTGTGTACTTTTGTTCAAAATCATGCATACTAGGTAAATCATATGGTAGGATTGCTAGTTTTTAAATTCATATACTTAAGCAAACCTACATGGCTTAAAATGTTTAGTTAAAGCACGGCACATAGCTTTTATATCACTCCATAGTAAATGATGCATCAATTGAAAATTTTGATTTCTACAAAGTGTATCATTTAACTTATATGTGCCAAAGTTTGGATTATGGATAATTTGCCCCTCTTGATATCAAATCAAAGTGCATGTCTCCTACAAGTATTCAAAACTTGTATGCACAGCTTTAGGGGGAGGTTACTCTATAATCTAACACTTTGAGACTAACACCTTTTCAAGTCTATTTCATGTGATAGTCTCATTGTAAGGAAAATAATGTCCCCGGAGAAAGACAACAATCTTCCACTGCAAAATCTCCAAGAACTCTCATGTCTCTCAAGCTCACCATTGACTTTCAATTGGTATATTTTGAGACTACATTCAGTATCATTTACATGTCTTCTCCAATATTTGATTAGACTATATTTCATATCATATGCTTCCATGTTGCAAAAATGCATAAGTAGTTAACTCATATTCTGTTACCTATGCATAAGGGAAGTTAGTCTTTTCAAATCATGTCTTGCACCTCTAATTTTCACATGCTTTTTCCTAAGTAGAGGATCTCTGTCAGGGGGAGTATTTCTTCAACTCTAAAGGGGGAGAAAAACTCTTTCTAAAGGAGAATACTCATTTAGGGGGAGTAATCTTTTGAGGACTCCTTCAAGTGGTATCATTCACATAATTTAATTTAATATCTTTCTAGTGATATCATTTGATACAATTCTTGATGAGGGCAAGCTTTTATTTACTTCCTACTTGCTTTTAATGTCTTCCTTTTTGGTGGTTGATGCCAAAGGGGGAGAAGTTTAGGGACCAAAGCAATGAAAACTATATCAAACACCAAACACCACCAATTTAAAATTTTATATCTACAAATGGGTTTTCAAGTGGTTTTGGTTATTTGGTCCAAAAATAGGAAGTAAGTGATTTATGGAGTTAGGGGGAGGCTTAAGTCCATAATATCACATTGTGGGGACAATCATGCATCTTAGCAAGTAGATTGCATATTTTCACTCAAATACTTGTATTATTTGCTTGCTTTGGTTGTGTTGTCATCAATCACCAAAAAGGGGGAGATTGTAAGGAAAATGGACCCCGGGCCTTTTGGCTAACTGAGTTTTGGTGTTTGATGAACAACACAATCAGTGAACTAATAAGTTTTCTAGTGTTTGTGTTTGTGTTTGTAGTTCACAGGATGCGAAGAGAATTGGACCAAGGCAATGAGGATGCAACACCTCAAAAGAAGACATAAAAAGATGCATAGGAGTCCAATACTCAAGAACAAAGGAGCCCGAAGAAATCAGCGAAGAAATCCAAGATAAGGGCTGTCAGCCAGCGCCTGGTGGCGCACCGGACATTGGTGTCCGGTGTGCACCGGACTGTCCGGTGAGGCACTGGACAGTCTGCGCAGAGAGGCCGCAGACAGGCGCTCTCTGGCTGTAGCACCGGACTGTCCGGTGTGCCAACGGGTAGACGGCAACGGTCGAATCCAACGGTCGGATCCAACGGTCGACTGCTACAGGCACCAACGGTCGGCTGACGTAGCAAGCACCGGACACTGAACAGTAGATGTCCGGTGTGCACCGGACTGTCCGGTGCACCCGACGACAGAAAGCTGCTGCTTTCTGTCCAACGACTAGTTGGGGGTGTGGAGGCTATAAATACCACCCCAACCGGCCATTCTCAAGTGTGAGAGCCCAAGCAACATACCAAGACACATAGTGCATATTTCCAAGTGCTCAAACACCCAAGTGCTTAATAGAATCACTCGGTGATTAGCGTAGGTGCTTTGCGAAGTGCTTAGGTTAGTTAGACCGCTTTAGCGCTTGCTCTAGGTGAATCCTAGTTAGTTGAGTGAGTTTTGTAAAACCACACAACCCCTCGGCTCTTGCGTGAGTCGTTGTAATTGTACCGAGTGGGGCGAGAGTCTTGCGAGACCGTGACAACCGCGTTTGTGTCACGGCCGCCACCGTGTACCGGAGGGAACGAGGCCCGCGGCGTTTCGGCCGGAAGCTCGATAGTGGAGACGGCGGGGAGCATCCGAGAGGAGCCGGAAGCGGAGCACCACTTGCGCGTGGAGAAGGCCCACGGCTCTCTACGGAGTTACTCGACCGTGGTGCTTGGCCCTCGCGTGGGCTTCCCTTTGCGTAGGGGCACCAACGAGGATTAGTCGGGACCTTGCGTGGTTCCGGATACCTCGGTAAAAATACCGGCGTCATCCACGAGAGTTTGCTTCTCTACTTAGCTCTTTACATTCCGCATTTATATTAAGCATTTAAGTTTCAATCTTGTAGTCATACTTATTTAGTATAGATTGAAACTTAGCCTTTTGCGGTAGAGATAGCAACACTTAGACAAAACCTAGTTTGCACATTCTAGTTTTGATTATTTGCATAGGTTTTGCTCTAGGGATTTAATTGTGGCCTAGTTTAGTAAAAGTTTTAGAAGTCCTAATTCACCCCCCCCCCTCTTAGGCGTCACCCGTTTCCTACAAAGACTATGAGCTGGAGATTCACTACCATCCAGGCAAAGCGAACGTAGTGGCAGATGCTTTGAGCAGAAAGAGTCAAGTCAATCTGATGGCCGCTCGTCCGATGCCTTATGAGTTGGCCAAAGAGTTTGACAAGTTGAGTCTCGGATTTCTGAACAACACGCGAGGAGTCACAATTGAGTTGGAACCTACCTTGGAGCGGGAAATCAAAGAAGCGCAGAAGAATGATGAGAAGATCAGTGAAATCCGGCGACTGATTCTAGATGGTAGAGGCAAAGATTTCCGGAAAGATGCAGAAGGTGTGATATGGTTCAAAGACCGCTTGTGTGTTCCCAATGTCCAATCTATTCGGGAGTTGATTCTCAAGGAAGCTCATGAGACAGCCTATTCAATCCACCCTGGTAGTGAGAAGATGTATCAGGATCTGAAGAAGAAATTCTGGTGGTACGGAATGAAGAGGGAAATCGTAGAGTATGTGGCTATGTGTGATAGTTGTCGGTGGATCAAGGCAGAGCACCAGAGACCAGCTGGATTGTTGCAACCGTTGCAAATCCCTCAGTGGAAATGGGATGAAATCGGCATGGATTTCATAGTTGGGTTGCCTCGCACTCGAGCCGGCTACGATTCCATTTGGGTAGTAGTGGGCCGCTTAACCAAGTCAGCCCACTTCATACCTGTCAAGACCAACTACAGCAGAGCAGTATTAGCAAAGTTGTACATGTCTCGGATCGTTTGTCTTCATGGTGTGCCAAAGAAGATAGTGTCAGACCAAGGAACGCAGATCACCTCTCATTTCTGGCAGCAGTTGCATGAAGCCTTGGGCACACATCTGAATTTCAGTTCAGCTTATCATCCGCAGACAGATGGTCAGACCGAAAGAACCAATCAAATCCTTGAAGACATGTTAAGAGCTTGTGCGTTGCAAGATCAGTCCGGATGGGACAAGTGATTGCCTTATGCAGAGTTCTCCTATAACAACAGTTACCAGGCCAGCTTGAAGATGTCACCCTTTCAGGCGCTTTATGGAAGGAGTTGTAGAACTCCATTGCAATGGGATCAGCCTGGAGAAAAGCAAGTGTTTGGGCCAGACATTTTGCTTGAAGCTGAAGAGAACATCAAGATGGTCCGAGAGAATCTGAAGATAGCGCAATCAAGGCAGCGAAGCTATGCAGACACAAGAAGAAGAGAGCTGAGTTTTGAGGTTGGAGACTTCGTCTATCTGAAAGTGTCGCCAATCAGAGGAGTAAGGTTCGGAGTCAAAGGCAAGCTAGCACTCCGCTACATTGGCCCGTACCAGATTCTCGCAAGGCGTGGAGAAGTGGCCTATCAGCTCAGCCTAGCAGAAAATTTGTCTGCTGTGCATGATGTCTTTCATGTGTCTCAATTGAAGAAGTGCTTGTGTGTGCCAGAGGAGCAATTGTCGGTTGAAGGTCTTGAAGTCTAGGAGGACTTGACCTACGTTGAGAAGCCAACGCAAATCCTTGAGACCGCAGACAGAGTCACCCGAAGGAAGACCATCAGAATGTGCAAAGTCAGATGGAATCACCACTCTGAGGAGCAACCTGGGAGCGTGAAGATGATCTGATGGCTAAATACCCTGAGCTCTTTTCTAGCCAACCTTGAATCTCGAGGGCGAGATTCTTTTAAGGCGGATATGTTTGTAACGCCCCGAATTTCGAGTTGAATTTTTTCTTTTCTCTATCGCTCGCTAAATTCGGGTGTTACCTCTCTTTCCCCATTTCTTTTGCTAAAACCCTACCTATTTTCAAAACTCTAAGTCGTATACTAATAATAAACCCTAGAAATATTTTATTTAGTTGTTGCATCATCCCGGACCTTGCAGTTTTTGCTGTTTGATTGAGAGAGTTTGTGAATCATGCATTTTAGTGGTGAATTATGGCTAGAATAGAAAAAAAGTAAATAGAAAAGCCCCCCTCTCTTGGGCTGATTTCCTGGCACGGCCCAGCCGCCCCCCTCCGCGTGGCCTGCCTCCCCCTCTCCCCTTCCCCTTCGCGCCGTGGGCCGGTGCCGCCGCGGCCCAGCTCGCCCCCTCGCCCCCCCCGCTTTGGGCCCAGTGGCGGCCCAGCCGTCCCCCCGCTCCCCTCGCACGTGTCCTGCGCGGGTGGTTGAGCCGCGCCGCCACCCCCTGGTGGGGCCCACCTGTCATCCCCCACCCCCCAAAACCGTCTCTCTCTCCTCCCCTCTACCCCCCAGCGCACGATCCCTCCCCTACCTCGCGCCGCTCCTCTGCCTGCCCCCGGCTCGCCCGACGCCGGTGCCCCGCCCCGCCCGTGGTGAGCCCCCTCCCCCCCTCCCCTTCTTCCTTCCCTCCCCCCTCCCTTCCTCCCTCGCGCCCGTCCGGCTGGCGCGGCCCGGCGCGGCGTGCCCACCAGCGGCCCCCGGCTCGCCCAGCACGGCGTGCCCGCCGCGGCCCTAGCTCGGCCTTGCGCGCGGCCATGGCGGCTCGCCCGCCCTCGGCGCCTCCGCCCTCCCCCGGCGTCCGTGGCCCTAGCTCGGCGGCGCGGCCATGGCGGCTCGCCCGCCCGCGGTCGGCCCGGCCCCGGCCTTGCGCGCGGCATGGCGCGGCGGCGCGGCCTGCCCCCCCATGGTCCGGCCCCGGCCTTGCGCGCGGCGGCGCGGCCTGCCCTCCTGTGGCTTGCCCTCCCGCGGTCCGGCCCTGGCCCTGCGCGCAGCATGGCACGGCGGCGCAGCTCGCCTGCCCTCGGCTCGGCCGTTGCGGCCGGAGCTCGGCCGTGGCGGCCGGAGCTCGGCCACGGCGCCCCGCCCCGCCCGTGCGGCTTCCCCGCCGTCTCGCGCCCGCGCGGCACCCCGCCTACCCACCGTGGCGGCGTGGCTCGCTCGCCCGCGACCGCGGCCCGGCTCGGCCAACGCCCGACGTCCTGCGCAGCCCCGCCCGGCGCGGTTTGCTCGCGTGGCTCGACCGCGATGTCGCTGCGTGGCGTGCCTCCTGGCGTCCCAGCTCGCTTGCGGCAGCCCGCGCGACTTGCTCGTGGCGGCCTCGCTCGCTCGTTCGTGTGTGCGGCAGTGGTCCGTGGCCCCGTTCGCTCGCTCGCGTAGTCTATTCGCCCGTACAATGCTTAACCATCACGCTTAGTCATTTATCTTTTAGGTGCGAGTTGTCGCGCTACGATGTTCTTCGCCAATTAAAAGTGCTAGTACTAATCGAACTGTATCAAGAAGCGGCAATAACTAGGCATGGATTAATTATGCTTAGATAATAGCTATCTTTACACCTATATTAAATATCTGTTAGTATGACTACATGAAATATAGTGGCTAAGTTCGTTCTTTCTCTTAACATGAACATAACAAGTTGTCAATTGTAGTAATGGTTACGATTCTATTAGCGCATGTGACTAATCCTTATTATTGGAACTAAGTGGAACTAGAGCACGTGATGGCTAGTTATGCATCTACCCGTAATACGCCTTGAGTGTAGCTTTAACCACTGCGAGACCTTTCTTCTTTTTCTAGCCATGGCACATGCAATATCGTATGTTATACTCTATGCATATTTAATCTATTTGTTCTCTTGTAATGATGTACTGTTTGTTTCCTAATTCGAATGGATGGATGTATGTATGTGTCGGGGACCGTAATTAGGGGTACCCCCAAGGCTCCTAATCTGAGCTGGTAACCCCCATCAGCACAAAGCTGCAAAGGCCTGATGGGCGCAATTCCGGTTAAGGCTCCGTCCACTCAAGGGACACAATCTCGCCTCGCCCGAGCCCAGCCTCGGGCAGGAACGACAGACCAAGGCACATTCACGCCTCGCCCGAGGGTCTCCTCAAGCAACGGGTGCACCTTCGGCTCGCCCGAGGCCCAGCTCGGGCAGGCTTCACGGAGAAGCAACCTTGGCCAGATCGCCTTGCCAGCCGACCGGATCGCAGGAGCATTCAATGCAAGGATCGCCTGACACCTTATCCTGACGCGCGCTTTCCAGTCGACAAGGCCGAAGTGACCGCAGTCACTTTGCCCCTCCACTGACCGACCTGACAGGAAAACAGCGCCGCCTGCGCTGCTTCGACTGCTGCGCCACCCGCTAGGGTGAGGCTGACCGCAACCAAGTCTAGCCTCAGGCGCCATAGGAATCTCCGCCTTGCCCGACCCTAGGGCTCGGACTCGACCTCGCCTCAGATGACGATCTCTGCCTCGCTCGACCCTAGGGCTCGAACTCGACCTCGCCTCGGACGACGATCTCCGCCTCGCCCGACCCCAGGGCTCGGACTCAGCCTCAACTCTGGAAGACGGTCTCCGCCTCACCCGACCCCAGGGCTCGGACTCAGCCTCAACTCCGGAAGACGGTCTCCGCCTCGCCTGACCCCAGGGCTCGGACTCGACCTCGGTTCCAGAAGAAGGTCTCCGCCTCGCTCGACCCCAGGGCTCGGACTTGACCTCGACCTCAGAGGAGTCACCACCTCGCTCGGGCCGACCATGCCACAAGGGGAGGCCATCATTACCCTACCCCTAGCTAGCCCAGGCTACGGCGAACAAGACCGGCGTCCCATCTGGCTCGCCCCGGTAAAACAAGTAATGATGGCACCCCGCATGCTCCATGACAACGGTGGTTCTCAGCCCCCTATGGAAGCAAGGATACGTCAGCAAGGATCCGACAGCCCTGACAGCTGTGCTTCTACAGGGCTCAAGCGCTCCTCCGACGGCCACGACGCCACATGAACAGGGCTCCAACACCTCTCCGACAACCACGTCGGCACGTACATAGGGCTCTAGCTCCTCTCTGCTAAACACGTTAGCACACTGCTATACCCCCCGTTGTACACCTGGACCCTCTCCTTACGCCTATAAAAGGAAGGTCTAGGGCTCTCATACGAAAAAGGTGGCCGCGAGGGAGAACGGGCAGCCTCACGCCCCCCCTCTCTCTCTCTCTCTCTCCCTCGCGAACGCTTGTAACCCCCTACTGCAAGCGCATCCGCCTTGGGCGCAGGATAACACGAGGCCGCGGGTTTCCCCTCACTGATTTTCCTTCCTTGTGTCTCTGTCTCGGGCCGACCCATCTGGGCTGGGACACGCAGCGACAATTTACTTGTCGGTCCAGGGACCCCCCAGGGTCGAAACGCCGACAGTTGGCGCGCCAGGTAGGGGCCTGCTGCGTGTTGACGAATAGCTTCCCATCAAGCTCCAGATGGGGAGTCTCCAGCAACCTCTCCAACCCGGGACGAAACTCCATTTTGGGAGTCTCGAGTTCATGTCTGAAGCATCCCGATCCTTTGGGACTCAAATGTGATACAATTACTAGTCCCAGGAGGCTAGTAATCACATTCATTACTTCAAATGGTTACAGAGTCTGAATAATGTTATTACAATACTGGGGGATACAAGCTCGAAAGTGAGCCAAAAAACATAAAGCGCAGCGGAAGATAAAATAGCCCAAGCCACAGGCAGAACTGGGTGAAGACACAGCCCCATCAATCAAGCATAGCAGAAAAGAAGTCTTCAGCTGCTGAAAAACATAAATGAATGTGGGTGAATACACTAGGTATTCCGCAAGCCCACCCGGCTCCCATAAAGAGAAAGTGACCTATAAGGTACATGCTTTATATGGTGGAGTTGAGGTCACTCATGCTTTTTCAGAGAAAGGCAGTATTTGTTGATTATGGTTTTCCCAAGACAATAGAAGTAACACTTACTTGACCACCCCTGAGTTTCCTGCTTCCGTGGTACCACTTTCCTTTCGGAACATACACACACATTTCCCTATTCCCGGTTGTAGTAGAAACACTAATTGTCATACCATACCAGACTCGTCCATACCAGTGGACACAGACTATTCGAATAGGTTTAGACTCTGCGCAGAGGGGTACACTTTACCCACTAGTCCGGCTCTGCGATCTCATGGCCAATGAGACCCGAATCCGAAACTCTTTCCTTCCTTGTACGTCCGAACCTTAACGGTTATACCGGAAGGAGTCAGGCCACCACCATGTCCAAACCGGACAAAACATTCCCCCTCCTTATCCTCCCGGTGCTCCCCAGCCTTCATAACCCTAGGGTTGGACCGTACGAGTTTAGATCGAGTGGCTGCCCACACAGCCTCGAGTGGTTGTACTTTTTGTGAGTACAGGTAATGAAAAATGACAAACCGGTCCTTATACGAGAGGACAATCCTTCTGCTCACGCCTGAACCAGCTGAGCCAACACCTTAGGCCCTCCCCTAAACCAGGGAGTCCCTGATCATCCTACTCACCAGGTGACGAGGGCGAGTACCCTTCATCGCACACTTTTGGAAAACATGTCACTTATACCCTTTTACTTGCCCCATATCTTTTAGTCAAAGTAATAGTTAATGCAGGCTCTCTCATGCTCACCATGCAATTCGATTCCCATCCCATAATCTAGGCTTAGGCAGTGGTAGAGAGAAATAGGTAAATAATGCATCAAGGGAAGGACAGACTTGCCTTCGTCGAAGCTTTCCTAGCACAAGAGGTTAATCTCGGAGGGGTCGGGCTCTTGCCCCTCTTCCGGAGCTATAAGTTCCGGAGGATCCGATCCCTCTTCCGCTAATCAAACACAGATAATAACAGTACATCAAACATAGTGACCTTTGTGGGGTGTGCAAATTTTTATACTTTATTATTTTTGTGCCCTAATAATGTATTTGAACAATATTTGGTGCATAAAATATTAGCATCTAAATATATATGAGAAAATGGGAAAAAGAAAAGGGAAAAGAAAAGAATAAAGGATTTCCAGCCACCTGGGCCGGGGGGGGGGGGGATTTTCGGCCCACCAGGCGCGAGCGCGAGCGCGGGGGCGCGCTTGCGGCCCAGTTGGCCCGGCCGCGAGGGCGCTACGGCGGGGAACGGCACCGTGGCGCGGGCCCACACGCCAGGGAGGGGGTTAATGGCGTTGCGGCAACAGACGGAGGGGGGAGGTTCGACCAGAGCCCAGTCGGCGGCGAACTCCCGTGGCGGTTCTCCGCCGCTGGTCCGGTTCTACGGCGGGGAGGTGGTGGCGAGGCACGGACGAGTGCGGAGGATCACGGGGGTGGGATCAATTTGGCCTGTGGGGGCCTATGGCGGCCGGTCCGCGGCACGGTGGCGGGTGTCCACGGCGGTGAAGCCACCGGTGCGGTTGCCGGCCACGATAGGAGGCGGGGAGGTGTGCCTCGTGACCGTGAGAGTGTGGGGGAGCTTCGAGCCTAGTTTGATTGGACAGAGGATCACTAGAGAGGGGGAGGGGAGCTCACCGGAGCAATGAAGAGAGCACGACGGCGCTAGCTCGATTGGCGTGGGGAAAGGTGGAGGTGTTGGCCGGAGCCGGTGTGGCGAAGACGGGGCTCGGGCGGGTGCTTTTATAGGCGCTCGGGGGAGGGAGGGGGATGGAGGAGACGACGAGCACCGGTGAGCTCGCCGTGAGGGCGGGAATGGCGCTAACGCCGATGCGATGGCTCGGGCAGGCGGGGGGTGAGGGGTCGGCTCAAGCACAGTGGTGGGGTTGTCGCGGAGGCTGGCGAGCATTAATGGTGAGGCGACGAGGCGAGGGGGGTGCTCGGCGGCGGATGCGCCGGTGAGGGATGGGCGAGGGGGATGGAACTGACAAGTGGGCCCTGGCTGCCAGCGAGAGGAAGCGGCGTGAGAGGGAGGGGTTAGGCGCTGACGGGCGGGGCCCGGGTGTCAGCGGAAGGGAGCCGTGCGCGGTTGGGCTGCCTGGGTCGGGGAGAGAGGGGGGGGGAGAGGTGCGGGCGCGCGTGGGTTGGGCTGGAATTCGGCCTAGCCGAGGGAGGGGGTGAGGTTTTCCTTTTCTTTTTTTCTTTTTCTAATTCTAATCCCTTTCTTCTCCTTTTTCTATTTTTGTTTCTTTTTTATTCTTTTTCTTTGGAGACCAAAAATATTTTCTAAATGCTCTTGAGTGAGAAACATATTCTATGTGAGGTGCTCTAATTATTTCAAGTGTATGCACATGAAGAGGGGTTCTAAGGGAGAAAGGTAAAATAAGGGGGGGAAGGAATTTAGGAGGTTAGGGTTTCAAATCTTGGGTGGGGTTTTGGGATGTTACAAACCTACCCCACTTAAAGGGATCTCGCCCTCGAGATTTAGACTGGATTTGAGAAAAGATAAGGGTATTCCCTCCTCAAGGAGTCCTCACTCTCCAGGTAGCTTCCTCTTCTCCTTCTCTGCTCCACTGAACTTTATAGAGCTTCACCTCTGAGGTGCGGGTCTTTCTGACTGCTGAATCAAGAATCTTCACTGGTTTTTCACGGTACTGAAGGTCTTTCTGAATCTGTACTGTCTCTTCTTCGATGTGACTTTCTGGTCCTTGCAGGCATTTGCGGAGCTGGGATACGTGAAACACATTGTGGATGTCGGACATGGATTCCGGTAATTCCAGACGGTATGTTGCGGGTCCTACCCTGCCAATGATGGGATAGGGACCTACAAAACGTGGGGCTAGCTTCCCTTTTACTTGGAACCTCCTGACACCACGCATTGCAGAAACCTTGAGGTAGACGAAGTCTCCTTTCTCAAATCGGAGTTCCCTTCGCCTGTTGTCTGCATAACTCTTCTGCCGACTCTGAGCTTCAAGTAACCTTCTGCGGATCAGTGCAACTTTCTCTTTCGCCTCTTTGACAAAGGCAGGTCCTTCTAGTGCTTTTTCCCCTACGTTGGACCACATGAGAGGGGTCTGGCATTTCCGTCCATACAGTGCCTCGAATGGCGACATCTTGATGCTGGCCTGATAGCTATTGTTGTATGAGAATTCTGCGTAGGGTAGACTGGATTCCCAACTTCTATCAAAAGCTAACACACATGCTCTTAACAGATCTTCAAGGACTTTGTTGACTCTTTCTGTCTGCCCATCTGTCTGAGGGTGATAAGCGGTACTGAAATCTAGCTTGGTGCCCATAGCTTTCTGAAGGCTTGTCCAGAACTTGGATGTGAACTGGGTTCCCCTGTCTGACACTATCTTCCTTGGGATGCCATGGAGTCTGACTATCTCCTTGAGATAAATCCGAGCAAGGGTGGCTCCTCCAAAGGTAGTTTTCACTGGGATGAAATGGGCTACCTTGGTGAGGCGATCTATTATTACTCAGATGGAATCATTCCCTTTTTGCGTCCGGGGCAGTCCGATTACGAAGTCCATGCCTATTTCTTCCCACTTCCATTCAGGTATCGGAAGGGGTTGTAATAGGCCTGCAGGCTTTTGGTGTTTGGCCTTCGTCCGTTGGCAGATGTCACATCGGGCCACATACTGAGCTATCTCTTTCTTCATCCCTTTCCACCAGTATCTGGTTTTGAGGTCCAGGTACATCTTGGTAGTTCCTGGGTGGATGGAGTAGGCCGAGTCATGAGCTTCCTTGAGTAGTACCTCTCGAGCCTCCCCTTTTGGTACATACAGACGGTATTTGAACCAAAGGACTCCTTGGTCATCCGTCCTGAGGTCCGGGAGTTGTCCCTTGCGGGCTTTCCCCACAAGTCCTGCTGTCTCTAAGTCTAGACGTTGAGCTTTGCGTATGAGGTCTTCCAGCATTGGTTTGACTTCGAGACTATCGTTGTTTCCCAGACATGCATTTAGTTGCACTGATTCTTTCTTCCAAACCTCTGAAAGGTTGGTTCCTTCTAATCGGAATGGTTTTCGACTGAGGGCGTCGGCTACCACGTTGGCCTTCCCGGGGTGATAGTGAATTTCTAGGTCATAATCCTTGATCAGCTCCAACCATCTTCGCTGACGGAGGTTGAGATCTGGTTGAGTGAATATATACTTCAGACTCTTGTGATCGGTGAAAATGTGGCATTTGTTTCGGATTAGGTAATGCCTCCATATCTTCAAGGCATGCACTATGGCTGCCAATTCCAAATCATGGGTGGGGTAATTCTGTTCGTGCGGTTTGAGTAGGCGTGATGCGTAAGCAATGACTTTCTCGTTTTGCATTAGCACACACCCTAAGCCTTGCCTCGAGGCATCACAGAAGACGACAAAATCTTGATGAATATCTGGCAGTGATAGAACGGGTGTTGTTGTGAGTTTCTCCTTTATGACCTGGAAACTCCCTTCACATTTTGGGGTCCACACAAATTTATGGTCTTTCTTGAGAAGTTCTGTCATTGGTCTTGCTATGCTGGAGAATCTTTTGATGAAGCGGCGGTAGTACCCTGCCATTCCTAGGAAGCTTCGAACTTCACTGACGTTGGTTGGCTGCCTCCATTTTGATACTGCTTCCACCTTGGAAGGGTCCACTTCTATCCCTTCTACGGTTAAGATATGCCCAAGGAAGGCTATCTTTTCCAACCAGAATTCACATTTACTAAGCTTAGCATAAATTTGGTGTGTTCTGAGTTTTCCGAGGACGATCCGAAGGTGACGCTTATGGTCTTCGCGGTTCTTGGAGTAGATAAGGATGTCGTCAATGAAGACTACGACATACTTATCTAGCTCTTCCATAAACACTTTATTCATGAGATTCATGAAAAAGGCGGGTGCGTTTGTCAGTCCGAACGACATCACTGTGAATTCATATTGCCCGTACCGGGTGACAAATGCAGTCTTTTGGATGTCTGCTTCCTTGATCCTTAATTGGTGGTAACCAAACCTTAGGTCTATCTTGGAGAAGTACTTGGCTCCTTGAAGCTGATCGAAGAGGTCGTCAATCCGAGGAAGCGGATACTTGTTCTTGATGGTAACTTCATTTAACGATCGGTAATCAATACACATTCTCATGCTTCCATCTTTCTTGGAGACGAATAGGACTGGTGCTCCCCAAGGTGATGAGCTGGGACGAATGTATCCCTTTTGCTGAAGATCTGCGATTTGAAGCTTCAGTTCCGCCAACTCGGTCGGAGCCATGCGGTATGGTCTCTTCGCGATGGGCGCCATTCCAGGGATCAGATCTATGTAGAACTCCATTTCTCTTTCTGGTGGCATTCCTGGTAACTCTTCTGGAAACACATCCATGAATTCTTCTACCACTGATATACTTTATGTTGCTAGATTGAACATCATTGGGTCACTGGCGGGTGGTTGTGCCTGACAAGAGACTGACTTTCCCTGCTGGTCGGTGAGGAGGACTGTCTTGTCTGCGCAACTGATGATGCCTTTGTGTTTAGTTAGCCAATCCATTCCTAGGATCACATCAATTCCTTTGGATGGCAAGACGGTTAAGTCTGCCAGGAATACTACCCCACTTAAAAGGATTCTGACTTGGGAGCATTTTAGCTGGCATAGAAGGTTGGACCCTGGGGTTCAGGTGACTAAGGGAATCTCCAGAGGAGTAGAGGGAATGCCATGCTTTTCCACAAAACTAGTGGCTATGAAGGAGTGGGATGCTCCAGAATCGAAAAGTACGGTAGCGGGAGTAAATTCAACAAGGAACTCACCGAGCACTACTCCCGGAGCCTACTGAGCTTCCTGGGCATCGACGTGATTTACTCGTGCCCTTCCTTGGTACGGAGCCTTGATCTGCTGACTGACGACGGAGGGCGCCTTGGGGGCGGATGCTGAGGTATTCTTGGGGCCATTCACCGAGTTGGAGTAGGCGGGTCCTGGTGGCTTCAGCTGCGGACAATTGTTCTTGAAGTGACTGGGATCACCACAGTGCCAACACGCATTTGCTGGGGGTTGGTTGCTTGCCACTGAGGGGGAATGGAAAGAGCTCTGACTTTGCTGGCTGAATCGTGACGGAGTGGGTCGAGCTGGTCTACTGAAGTTTGGCCCCTTGGGTGGAAACCCAAATGATCGAGTCTTCTGGTGCCGGTCTTGCTGCTGAGCCCGGAGGACTTGGAACTTTCTTTTGAGATGCCCCTTTTCTCCTCCTTTGCCCTTTCAACTTGCATGGCCTTGTTGGACAGGTGAGAGAAACCGAGGAAGTCTTGGCTAGCCAGAATTGTCTTGAGTTCTGGCCCGAGTCCCTTCAGGAAACGGGCCATCTTCTTGCCCTCGGTACTGACGTCATCTGGCACGTAGCGGGCTAATTCCATGAACTTGTGCACATATTCGCTGACAGATCTTCCGTCTTGAGTCAATTCTCGGAACTCGTCCTCCTTAAGCTGTACAAGTCCTTGGGGCACATGGTGCTCCTGGAAAGCTGCTTCAAATTCCGCCCAGGTAGCATCTCTGATGGTGACGTTGAAGGTGTCCCACCAGGCTTAGGCCATCCCGGAAAGTTGATTGGCAGCCAGTTGAACACGCTGATTTTCTAGGCAACCGATGGCTTCCAACTTTCTTTTGATCGTGCGCATCCAATCGTCGGCATCGAGGGGATTGCTCGATCCGGCGAACGTGGGAGGCTTGAGTCTCAGGAAATCCCCATTCTGTCTTGCGGTCTTCCACCATTTGGCCATTGATTTTCCAGATTTCGAGTGAGGACCTCGATGAGTCGGGTTTGATTGGCTAGAACTTGGGCTAGGTCTAAGGGTAGTGGTGGGGGTGTGGGGAGGTGGGTTTCACTTTCCTCTCTAACGGCTTCCCCTTCAGCTCTCAGGGGAAACCCTGCTCCAATCCCAGAGGCGGTAGGCGTGGTTTTATCCAAAGCCATCTACCAGGGAAGAGAGTCACTAACATGCACATGCAAATTGTTTTCAACCAAGTTATTTTATTCATTACACCAGCACAATACAAGCATAAGACTACTACAGGTGGAGCTACACGAGAGCGTTCCCCGAGGTACTACCGAACTCCTTCTCTAAGGTGTCCCCAAACTCCTTGAGAAGATCATCAAGGCTTGCTAGGGATAGATCCTCGGCGTCGGACCAATCATCTACCCTGGGGGGAGGTGGGGCTGGAGGGGTCTTCTTCTTCTTCTTCTCCGTTTGGCATCCTCGGTTGGTGGTCTTCTTCTGGATTTTATTTTTGGGGGCGAGCTTCTTTAGCTTCTTGTCATAGTCCATCTTTAAGGTTCGATAAGCCTCACGGGTGTTGGCCTCCTCGCCTTCTGCTATGTCGAGACACTCTTGGAGGGATGCCTTCTCTTGCTTAAGTTCTCTGACTTGCCGCTCTAGGCTTTCCACCCGGGAGTTTAGGTGGGTGCAGTGGGAGGAGAGGTCATCGTAGTGGTTGTCGAGGGTGTGGAGGTATCCGGCCATGTAGACAATGGTGGGGTCATCCTCGGTTGGATCTCTCCCTGACAGAGCCTAAAGTCTTTTCCTCCAGGTGGGGGTATTTTTGTTGCTGGGTGGGAAATAATGAAGGGGGGTTTCAGAGATCTCTTGGATGTAGTTTTGGCATAGCTGTTTAAGGGCTTTCCGGGCTACACTTTGGCAAGTGTCTGGGAAGCGGTGTCCGGTGAAGTTGACTTGGAAGGGAGGGTGGTTTGGGTAGTTTCAGCTTTCTCCCAGGTAGACTGCCATAGATCACTTTTCTATACCATTTTCGTGGTATTCCTTCCAGACATATTCGGGCTTCTTACGGATCCCCATGCGTAGCGCACAACTCCGTAAGAGGTGAGGGAATCCTTCTTCCCCTGAGCAATAGGATGTCCTAATAACCCAGGAGTCCTCCATCTGTTAGAAGAAAAGAAGGGTCTGTTAATATCGGGGAAAGGGGAGAGTGTTTCTTGGGGGTAAGAGGTGTTTTCTTGTTAAGGCAACTTTTTAAGGTCAGGGCTGCGGTCTACTGCCAGTCCTACAGGCTCTGATACCACCTGAAGCGTCCGGATACTTTGGGACTCAAATGTGATACAATTACTAGTCCCAGGAGGCTAGTAACCACATTCATTACTTCAAATGGTTACAGAGTCTGAATAATGTTATTACAATACCGGGGGATACAAGCTCGAAAGTGAGCCGAAAAAACATAAAGCGCAGTGGAAGATAAAATAGCCCAAGCCACAGGCAGAACTGGGTGAAGACACAACCCCATCAATCAAGCATAGCAGAAAAGAAGTCTTTAGCTGCTGAAAAACATAAATGAATCTGGGTGAATACACTAGGTATTCCGCAAGCCCACCCGGCTCCCGTAAAGAGAAAGTGACCTATAAGATACATGCTTTATATGGTGGAGTTGAGGTCACTCATGCTTTTTCAGAGAAAGGCAGTATTCGTTGATTATGGTTTTCCCAAGACAATAGAAGTATTCGTTGATTATGGTTTTCCTGCTCCCGTGGTACCACTTTCCTTTTGGAACATACACACACACTTCCCTGTTCTCGGTTGTAGTAGAAACACTAATTGTCATACCATACCAGACTCGTCCATACCAGTGGACACGGACTATACGAATAGGTTTAGACTCTGCGCAGAGGGGTACACTTTACCCACTAGTCCGGCTCTGCGATCTCATGGCCAATGAGACCCGAATCCGAAACTCTTTCCTTCCTTGTATGTTCGAACCTTAACGGTTATACCGGAAGGAGTCAGACCACCGCCATGTCCAAACCGGACAAAACATTCCCCCTCCTTATCCTCCCGGTGCTCCCCAGCCTTCATAACCCTGGGGTTGGACCGTACGAGTTCAGATCGAGTGGCTACCCACACAGCCTCGAGTGGTTGTACTTTTTGTGAGTACAGGTAATGAAAGATGACAATCCGGTCCTTATATGAGAGGACAATCCTTCTGCTCACGCCTGAACCAGCTGAGCCAACACCTTAGGCCCTCCCCTAAACCAGGGAGTCCCTGATCATCCTACTCACCAGGTGACGAGGGTGAGTACCCTTCATCGCACACTTTTGGAAAACATGTCACTTATACCCTTTTACTTGCCCCATATCTTTTAGTCAAAGTAATAGTTAATGCGGGCTCTCTCATGCTCACCATGCAATTCGATTCCCATCCCATAATCCAGGCTTAGGCAGTGGTAGAGAGAAATAGGTAAATAATGCATCAAGGGAAGGATGGACTTGCCTTCGTCGAAGCTTTCCTGGCACAAGAGGTTATTCTCGGAGGGGTCGGGCTCTTGCCCCTCTTCCGGAGCTATAAGTTCTGGAGGATCCGATCCCTCTTCCGCTAATCAAACACAGATAATAACAGTACATCAAACATAGTGACCTTTGTGGGGTGTGCAAATTTTTATACTTTATTATTTTTGTGCCCTAATAATGTATTTGAACAATTGTTGGTGCATAAAATATTAGCATCTAAATATATATGAGAAAATGGGAAAAAAGGGAAAAGAAAAGAATAAAGGATTTCCAGCCAGCTGAGCCGGGGGGGGGGGGTTCGGCCCACCAGGCGCGAGCGCGCGTGGGGCGCGCTTGCGGCCCAGTTGGCCCGGCCGCGAGGGCGCGACGGCGGGGAACGGCGCCGTGGCGCGGGCCCACACGCCAGGGAGGGGGTTAACGGCGTTGCGGCAACGGACGGAGGGGGGAGGTTCGACCAGAGCCCGGTCGGCGGCGAACTCCCGCGGTCGTTCTCCGCCGCTGGTCCGGTTCTACGGCGGGGAGGTGCTGGCGAGGCACGGGCGAGTGCGGGGGATCACGGGGGTGGGATCAATTTGGCCTGCGGGGGCCTATGGCGGCCGGTCCGCGGCACGGTGGCGGGTGTCCACGGCGGTGAAGCCGCCGGTGCGGTTGCCGGCCACGATAGGAGGCGGGGAGGTGTGCCTCGTGACCGTGAGAGTGTGGCGGAGCTTTGAGCCTTGTTTGATTGGACAGAGGATCACCAGAGAGGGGGAGGGGAGCTCACCGGAGCAATGAAGAGAGCACGGCGGCGCTAGCTCGATTGGCGTGGGGAAAGGTGGAGGAGTTGGCCGGAGCCGGTGTGGTGAAGACGGGGCTCGGGCGGGTGCTTTTATAGCGCTCGGGGGAGGGAGGGGGATGGAGGAGACGACGAGCAACGACGAGCTCGCCGTGAGGGCGGGAATGGCGCTAACGCCGATGCGATGGCTCGGGCAGGCGGGGGGGGGGGGGGGTGAGGGGTCGGCTCAAGCACAGTGGCGGGGTTGTCGAGGAGGCTAGCGAGCATTAATGGCGAGGCGACGAGGCGAGGGGGGGGTGCTCGGCGGCGGATGCGTCGGTGAGGGATGGGCGAGGGGGATGGAACTGACAAGTGGGCCCTGGCTGCCAGCGAGAGGAAGCGGCGCGAGAGGGAGGGGGTGAGGTGCTGACGGGCGGGGCCCGGGTGTCAGCGGAAGGGAGCCGCGCGCGATTGGGCCGCCTGGGCCGAGGAGAGAGGGGGGGAGAGGTGCGGGCGCGCGTGGGTTGGGCTGGAATTTGGCCCAGCCGAGGGAGGGGGTGAGGTTTTCCTTTTCTTTTTTTTCTTTTTCTAATTGTAATCCCTTTCTTCTCCTTTTTCTATTTTTGTTTCTTTTTGATTCTTTTTCTTTGGAGACCAAAAATATTTTCTAAATGCTCTTGAGTGAGAAACATAGTCTATGTGAGGTGCTCTAATTATATCAAGTGTATGCACATGAAGAGGGGTTCTAAGGGAGAAAGGTAAAATAAGGGGGGGAAAGGAATTTAGGAGGTTAGGGTTTCAAATCTTGGGTGGGGTTTTGGGATGTTACAATGTCCCTCGACGGCAGCTACGACATGATACTCCTTCCTCCGCCGCGCGACAACGACAATGGCGGCCGTCAGCCCGCCCGCCGGCGGCGGAATCGACGACGTCTTCTCCGCGTGGCGGAAGAACAACATCTGAGTCTGTCCCGTCACCCTCCCCGTCGACGAGGAAGGAGGCGGGGCAATCATGGCCAAGCAGGAGGCGGCGCCTCGTCGGCTATCGAGCGAGTCGGCGACGCCGGCGCCCCAGCGGGGGACACGTCGGGTGTTGACCTCGCGTTTGAGACGAAGACGAGCGTCGCTTCCCCGCAACACGCCAACCACAAGAATACGACGGGCGACGCCAGCACGCTCGCGAAGGACTTGCTGGGCGTCAGCCTTGTTGAGAGCACCTAGAGGGGGGGGTGAATAGGTGATCCTGTAAAAAACTTCAAACTTAAGCCACAAAAACTTGTTAAGCGTTAGCACGATTATTGCCAAGTGGCTAAGGTGAAGTCTCAACAAAACACAATACCACAAGAGATCAAGCACAGAGGTGACACGGTGGTTTATCCCGTGGTTCGGCCAAGCCAATGCTTGCCTACTTCCACGTTGTGGCGTCCCAACGGACGAGGGTTGCAATCAACCCCTCTCAAGCGGTCCAAAGACCCACTTGAATACCACGGTGTTTTGTTGTTCCTTTCACTATCCCGTTTGCAAGGAATCTCCACAAATTGGAGTCTCTTGCCCTTACACGTATATGATCACAAAGAAGCACAGAGTAAGGGAGGGAAGCAACACACACAAATCCACAGCAAAAGCGCACACACACAGCCAAGAGTCGAGCTCACAAGACTATCTCAGAGTTCTCACTTAGAACAGAGCTCGAATCACTTAGAAACACAAACGAATGCGCAGAGACTTAGTGTGGATGATCAAGAATGCTCAAATGTTGCTTGTGTATCTCCTCCATGCGCCTAGGGGCTCCTTTTATAGCCCCAAGGCAGCTAGGAGCCGTTGAGAGCAAATCCGGAAGGCCATCCTTGCCTTCTGTCGTCGGGGGCACCGGACAGTCCGGTGCACACCGGACACTGTCCGGTGCCCGATTTGTTTCCTTATCTGGCACTGCCGACCGTTGCAGCCCGTTGGAGATCTGCGAGCCGTTGGCGCACCGGACAGTCCGGTGCACACCGGACAGTCCGGTGCCGTCTTCCGACCGTTGGCTCGGCCACGTGTCCCGCGCGGATTGCGCGGCCGACCGTTGGCCCTGGCCGACCGTTGGCTCACCGGACAGTCCGGTGCACACCGGACAGTCCGGTGAATTTTAGCCGTACGCCGTCGGCGAATTCCCGAGAGCGGCCAGTTCGAGCCGAGTCAGCCTGGCGCACCGGACACTGTCCGGTGCACACCGGACAGTCCGGTGCTCCAGACCGAGCTGGGTCTTGGCTGCACACAGCCAAGACTTTCCTCCTCTTCTCTTTTCTTCTTCTTTCTGTTTCTAACACTTAGACAAATATATTAGTACACAAAACCAATGTACTAAGGCTTAGAAACATACTTTTATCTCATGATTTGCACCTTGTTCATCCATGTATATAACTTCACAATTAAACACATGTGTTGGCACTCAATCACCAAAATACTTAGAAATGGTCCAAGGGCACATTTCCCTTTCAATCTCCCCCTTTTTGGTGATTTATGCCAACACAACATAAAGCAACTAGAACAAGTGCAAACTTACTTCAAATAAAATAAATTTAAGTTTTATTCAATTTTGGCATATATGGATCATCCTTTGCCACCACTTGGTTTGTTTTTGCAAATCAAACTCAAATCTCTATCTTTAAGTTAAACACACATGTTTAAGCAAAAAGAGAGTCATTCCAAAAGAGATTGATCAAAGATTTCAAAACTCCCCCTTTTTCCCATAATTACTACTTCTCCCGAAAGAAGCCAACTTTGAAAAGAGAGACAACAAAGAGAGTTTTGACAAACCAAAAGCTCTACTCTACTATTTTCAAATTTCTCAAGTGGTAGCTGATCCATTTATTGCTTTGGCCTTTATTTTCTCCCCCTTTGGCATCAAACACCAAAACGGGATCAATTTTGGCCCTTTAACCCCATTGCCTCACCAAAATCTTCAATTAAGAGCAAATGGCAACAAGAGTTCATGAGATGGACTTGGAATTAGTTACCCTCTCATCGGAGTGCAGTGGAAGTCTTGCATGATCCAAGTCCACCTTTTCCCTTTCAATTCTACTTTGAGACTAAATCAACCAAACTCAAGCATATGGTTAGTCAAAAAGGATCAAGTTGTAACACATCTCCCCCTAAATGTGTGCATCACTTTGCAACGGACTTGTGAAGTCCAGGGAGTGTTTGTACAACTTGAGCACCATAATAAGCAACAAAATGCAGAAAGGAACATGATCAAGAGCATGAATACATGTATGCTACAATTCAATCCAAGTTCCGCGAATCTAAGACATTTAGCTCACTACGCAGCCTGCAAAAGGTCTTCTCATCTAAAGGCTTGGTAAAGATATCGGCTAGCTGGTTTTCGGTGCTAACATAAAACACTTCGATATCTCCCTTTTGCTGGTGGTCTCTCAAAAAGTGATGCCGGATGTCAATGTGCTTTGTGCAGCTGTGCTCAACAGGATTTTCCGCTATTCGGATAGCACTCTCATTATCACATAGGAGTGGGACTTTGCTCAGATTGTAGCCAAAGTCCCTGAGGGTTTGCCTCATCCAAAGTAGCTGCGCACAACACTGTCCTGCGGCAACGTACTCGGCCTCAGCGGTGGATAGGGCAACGGAGGTTTGTTTCTTAGAGTTCCATGACACCAGGGACCTTCCTAAGAATTGGCACGTCCCCGATGTACTCTTCCTATCGACCTTACATCCAGCATAGTCGGAATCTGAGTACCCAATTAAGTCAAAGTTAGACCCCTTTGGATACCAGATCCCGAAGCAAGGCATAGCGACTAAATATCTAAGAATTCGCTTCACCGCCACCAAGTGACACTCCTTAGGATCGGATTGAAATCTAGCACACATGCATACGCTAAGCATAATATCCGGTCTACTAGCACATAAATAAAGTAAAGACCCTATCATTGACCGGTATGCTTTTTGATCAACGGACTTACCTCCTTTGTTGAGGTCGGTGTGTCCGTCGGTTCCCATCGGTGTCTTTGCGGGCTTGGCGTCCTTCATCCCAAACCGCTTTAGCAGATCTTGCGTGTACTTCGTTTGGGAGATGAAGGTGCCGTCCTTGAGTTGCTTCACTTGGAACCCAAGGAAGTAGTTCAACTCGCCCATCATCGACATCTCGAATTTCTGCGTCATCACCCTGCTAAACTCTTCACAAGACTTTTGATTAGTAGAACCAAATATTATGTCATCGACATAAATTTGGCACACAAACAAATCACCATCACAAGTCTTAGTGAAAAGAGTTGGATCGGCTTTCCCAACCTTGAAAGCATTAGCAATTAAGAAATCTCTAAGGCATTCATACCATGCTCTTGGGGCTTGTTTAAGTCCATAGAGCGCCTTAGAGAGCTTACACACGTGGTCGGGGTACCGCTCATCCTCGAAGCCAGGGGGTTGCTCCACGTACACCTCCTCCTTTATTGGCCCGTTGAGGAATGCGCTCTTCACATCCATTTGGTACAACCTGAAAGAATGGTGAGCGGCATATGCTAGCAAGATACGAATGGACTCTAGCCTAGCCACAGGAGCAAAAGTCTCCTCAAAGTCCAAACCTGCGACTAGGGCATAACCTTTTGCCACAAGTCGAGCCTTGTTCCTTGTCACCACTCCGTGCTCGTCCTGTTTGTTGCAGAACACCCACTTGGTTCCCACAACATTTTGCTTGGGACGAGGCACCAGCGTCCAAACTTCATTGCGCTTGAAATTGTTGAGTTCCTCCTGCATGGCCAACACCCAATCCGGATCTAGCAAGGCCTCCTCTACCCTGAAAGGCTCAATAGAGGAGACAAAAGAGTAATGCTCACAAAAATTAACTAATCGAGATCGAGTAGTTACTCCCTTGCTAATGTCACCCAAAATTTTGTCAACGGGATGATCCCTTTGAATCATCGCTCGAACTTGGGTTGGAGGTGCCGGTTGTGCTTCTTCCTCCATCACATGATCATCTTGTGCTCCCCCTCGATCACACGCCTCCTGTTGATGAACCTGTTCATCGTCTTGAGTTGGGGGATGCACCGTTGTTGAGGAAGAAGGTTGATCTCGTTCATCTTGTTCCTGTGGCCGAACGTCTCCAATCGCCATGGTTCGTATAGCGGCCGTCGGAACATCTTCTTCATCTACATCATCACAATCAACAACTTGCTCTCTTGGAGAGCCATTAGTCTCATCAAATACAACGTCGCTAGAGACTTCAACCAAACCCGATGATTTGTTGAAGACCCTATACGCCTTTGTATTTGAATCATAACCTAATAAAAACCCTTCTACAGCTTTGGGAGCAAACTTAGAATTTCTACCCTTCTTCACTAGAATGTAGCACTTGCTCCCAAATACACGAAAGTACGATACATTGGGTTTGTTACCGGTTAGTAGCTCATATGACGTCTTCTTGAGGAGGCGGTGAAGGTAGACCCTGTTGATGGCGTGGCAAGCCGTGTTCACGGCTTCCGACCAAAAGCACTCGGGGGTCTTGAACTCTCCAAGCATCGTCCTCGCCATATCGATTAGCGTCCTGTTCTTCCTCTCTACCACACCATTTTGCTGTGGTGTGTAGGGAGCGGAGAACTCGTGCTTGATCCCTTCCTCCTCAAGAAACTCCTCCACTTGAAGGTTCTTGAACTCGGACCCGTTGTCGCTCCTTATCTTCTTCACCTTGAGCTCAAACTCATTTTGAGCTCTCCTGAGGAAGCGCTTGATGGTCCCTTGGGTTTCAGACTTATCCTGCAAAAAGAACACCCAAGTGAAGCGGGAAAAGTCATCAACAATAACTAAACCATACTTACTTCCTCCTATGCTTAGATAGGCGACGGGTCCGAAGAGGTCCATATGCAGCAGCTCCAGAGGTCTTGACGTGGTCATCACATTCTTGCTGTGATGTGCTCCTCCAACTTGTTTTCCTGCCTGACAAGCTGCACAAGGTCTATCTTTTTCGAAATAAACATTGGTTAGACCTATCACGTGTTCTCCCTTTAGAAGCTTGTGGAGATTCTTCATCCCCACATGTGCTAAGCGGCGATGCCACAGCCAGCCCATGCAAGTCTTAGCCATTAAGCATGCATCTAGACCGGCCTCTTCTTTTGCAAAATCTACTAAGTAAAGCTTGCCGTCTAGTACACCCTTAAAAGCTAGTGAACCATCACATCTTCTAAAGACAGACACATCTACATTTGTAAATAAACAATTATATCCCATTTGACATAATTGACTAACAGATAGCAAATTATATCCAAGACTCTCCACTAAGAATACATTTGAGATAGAATGCTCATTAGAAATTGCAATTTTACCTAACCCTTTTACCTTGCCTTGATTCCCATCACCGAATATAATTGAATCTTGGGAATCTTTATTCTTGACGTAGGAGGTGAACATCTTCTTCTCCCCCGTCATATGGTTTGTGCATCCGCTGTCGATAATCCAGCTTGAACCCCCGGATGCATAAACCTGCAAGGCAAATTTAGGCTTGGGTCTTAGGTACCCAACTCATGTTGGGTCCTGCAAGGTTAGCGCAAATATTCTTAGGGACCCAGATGCAAGTTTTATCTCCCTTGCATCTTGCCCCTAACTTCCTAGCAATTACCTTCTTACCCTTTCTACAAATAGCAAAGGGAGCATTACAAGCATAATAAATGGTAGAAGGTTCATTCACTACTTTCCTAGGCGCATGAATAACATTCTTTCTAGGAACATGAGCAATATCTCTCCTAGGCATATGTACAACATTTCTCCTACACATATCCCTATCATGCTTATAAGAAGAACTAGAAGCAAACATGGCATGAGAATCATAAACATGTGAATCAAAATCATTATAAGTATTTCTAGCATTTCTCCTATCATAGTATAAGAAAGCATGGTTCTTTTTAGCACTACTAGCCATAGGAGCCTTCCCTTTCTCCTTGACGAAGATGGGAGCCTTATGGCTTGTTAAGTTCTTGGCCTCTCTCTTGAAGCCAAGACCATCCTTAATTGAGGGGTGTCTACCAATCGTGTAGGCATCCCTTGCAACTTTTATTTTATCAACTTCATTCTTGCTAGTCTTAAGTTGGGCATTAAGACTAGCCAATTCCTCATTTAATTTGGAAATTAAAACTAGGTGTTCACTACAAGCATTAACATCAAAATCCTTACACCTAGTACAAATTTCAACATGTTCAACACAAGAATTTGATTTACTAGCTACTTCTAGTTTAGCACTTAAATCAATATTAACACTTCTTAAGGTAGAAATGGTTTCATGGCAGGAAGATAATTCACTAGAAAGCATTTCATTTCTTTTCACTTCTAGAGCATATGATTTTTGTGCACTAACAAATTTATCATGCTCCTCATATAAAAGATCCTCTTGTTTTTCTAGTAATCTATTCTTGTCATTTAAAGCATCAATCAACTCATTAATCTTATTAATTTTAGATCTATCTAAGCCTTTGAACAAGCAAGAATAATCTATGTCATCATCATCACTAGACTCACTATCACTAGAAGAAGCATAAGTGGAGTCTTGAGTACTCACCTTCTTCTCCCTTGCCATAAGGCAAGTGAGACGCTCGTTGGGGAAGAGAGCCGATTTGTTGAAGGCAGTGGCGGCGAGTCCTTCGTTGTCGGAGTCGGAGGAGGAGCAATCCGAGTCCCACTCCTTTCCTAGATGCGCCTCGCCCTTTGCCTTCTTGTATTGCTTCTTCTTCTCTCTTTTGTTCCCCTTTTCCTGGTCACTTTCATTATCGGGACAGTTAGCAATGAAATGACCAAGCTTACCGCATTTGAAGCATGAGCGCTTCCCCTTGGCTTTGGTCTTGCTTGGTTGTCCCTTGTGACCTTTAAGCACCGTCTTGAATCTTTTGATGATGAGAGCCATCTCTTCATCATTAAGGCCAGCCGCCTCAATCTGTGCCACCTTGCTAGGTAGCGCCTCCTTACTTCGTGTTGCCTTGAGAGCAAGGGGTTGCGGCTCGTTGATCGGACCGTTCAAGGCGTCGTCCACATACCTCGCCTCCTTGATCATCATTCGCCCGCTAACGAATTTCCCAAGAACTTCTTCGGGCGACATCTTGGTGTACCTGGGATTTTCACGTATATTGTTCACCAAGTGAGGATCAAGAACGGTAAATGACCTGAGCATTAGGCGGACGACGTCGTGGTCCGTCCATCGTGTGCTTCCGTAGCTCCTTATCTTGTTGATAAGGGTCTTGAGCCGGTTGTATGTTTGCGTCGGCTCCTCGCCCCTTATCATTGCGAACCGTCCAAGCTCGCCCTCCACCAACTCCATCTTGGTGAGTAAGGTGACGTCGTTCCCCTCATGAGAAATCTTGAGGGTGTCCCAGATTTGCTTGGCGTTGTCCAAGCCGCTCACCTTATGGTATTCATCCCTGCACAAGGAAGCTAGAAGAACAGTAGTAGCTTGTGCATTCTTATGAATTTGTTCATTAATGAACATGGGACTATCCGAACTATCAAAATGCATTCCACTCTCTACAATCTCCCAAATACTAGGATGGAGAGAGAATAGGTGACTACGCATTTTGTGGCTCCAAAATCCGTAGTCCTCTCCATCAAAGTGTGGGGGCTTGCCGAGTGGAATGGAGAGCAAATGTGAATGTGAACTTTGCGGAATACGAGAGTAGTCAAAAGAAAAGTTCGAATTAACCGATTTCTTCCTCTCGTAGTCGCTGTGGTCGTCCTTTTGGGAGGAAGTAGACTCATCGCTGTCGTAGTAGACGATCTCCTTGATGCGCCTTGTCTTCTTCTTCCTCCCTTCCTTCCGTCTATGGCCCGAGCCGGAGTCGGTAGGCTTGTCGTCCTTCGGCTCGTTGACGAAGGTCTCCTTCTCTTTGTCGTTGATCACTATTCCCTTCCCCTTAGGATCCATCTATTCGGGCGGTTAGTCCCTTTGTGAATAGAACGGCTCCGATACCAATTGAGAGCACCTAGAGGGGGGGGGGGGGGGGGGTGAATAGGTGATCCTGTAAAAAACTTCAAACTTAAGCCACAAAAACTTGTTAAGCGTTAGCACGATTATTGCCAAGTGGCTAAGGTGAAGTCTCAACAAAACACAATACCACAAGAGATCAAGCACAGAGGTGACACGGTGGTTTATCCCGTGGTTCGGCCAAGCCAATGCTTGCCTACTTCCACGTTGTGGCGTCCCAACGGACGAGGGTTGCAATCAACCCCTCTCAAGCGGTCCAAAGACCCACTTGAATACCACGGTGTTTTGTTGTTCCTTTCACTATCCCGTTTGCAAGGAATCTCCACAAATTGGAGTCTCTTGCCCTTACACGTATATGATCACAAAGAAGCACAGAGTAAGGGAGGGAAGCAACACACACAAATCCACAGCAAAAGCGCACACACACAGCCAAGAGTCGAGCTCACAAGACTATCTCAGAGTTCTCACTTAGAACAGAGCTCGAATCACTTAGAAACACAAACGAATGCGCAGAGACTTAGTGTGGATGATCAAGAATGCTCAAATGTTGCTTGTGTATCTCCTCCATGCGCCTAGGGGCTCCTTTTATAGCCCCAAGGCAGCTAGGAGCCGTTGAGAGCAAATCCGGAAGGCCATCCTTGCCTTCTGTCGTCGGGGGCACCGGACAGTCCGGTGCACACCGGACACTGTCCGGTGCCCGATTTGTTTCCTTATCTGGCACTGCCGACCGTTGCAGCCCGTTGGAGATCTGCGAGCCGTTGGCGCACCGGACAGTCCGGTGCACACCGGACAGTCCGGTGCCGTCTTCCGACCGTTGGCTCGGCCACGTGTCCCGCGCGGATTGCGCGGCCGACCGTTGGCCCTGGCCGACCGTTGGCTCACCGGACAGTCTGGTGCACACCGGACAGTCCGGTGAATTTTAGCCGTACGCCGTCGGCGAATTCCCGAGAGCGGCCAGTTCGAGCCGAGTCAGCCTGGCGCACCGGACACTGTCCGGTGCACACCGGACAGTCCGGTGCTCCAGACCGAGCTGGGTCTTGGCTGCACACAGCCAAGACTTTCCTCCTCTTCTCTTTTCTTCTTCTTTCTGTTTCTAACACTTAGACAAATATATTAGTACACAAAACCAATGTACTAAGGCTTAGAAACATACTTTTATCTCATGATTTGCACCTTGTTCATCCATGTATATAACTTCACAATTAAACACATGTGTTGGCACTCAATCACCAAAATACTTAGAAATGGCCCAAGGGCACATTTCCCTTTCACTTGTACCTGAGATAACGGTGCAGTCTGTCCTCGACACGACTTCGTCACCGTCCATCGATCAAGAGGTACCATCCGTTTCCCATCCAGTGCCTTTTATATTCAGCTTCGACCCACCAAGTGACCCCGCTTCGGTGGACGCTTTCATAAAGGCATATCCAAACCTCCCGGGGTACCATATGTGGTCAACCTGGGACAGATTGACGGTCGTCTCGACCTATGGGCCCCGGGTTCCGAGGAAGACGACGAGCCTGACTCTGGTTGGGATTTCTCCGGGCTCGATAACTCTAGTGCCATGCGGGACTTCATGACCGCATGTGACTACTGCCTCTCCGATTGCTTCGATGATAGCCACAGCCTCGGCGACGAGGACTGTGGCCCAAGTCATGAATGTTTCCACGTCGATCTAGAGGGTCTCGACGAAGGCAACCACCTTGGTCTGCCGGAGGACGACGATCCCTCTAGGCCTGCGCCTCGCGTTGACATCCTTCGGGAGATAGCTGTGGTCCCAGTCCCTGCGGGGGGTCAGGACACACAGCTCGAGCAAATCCGCGAGATGCAGGCCAGGCTCGACGAGGAAGCAGGACAACTTGTGCAGCTCCGGTAGAACATCGGGCAGGAGCGGGCAGGCCGAGCACCGGCCGGATAAGTGTGTCATCTAGCCCAGGATGTCCAGCACCGCATCGCCGATGATGCCAGGGCAAGGCTGCCCCCGGCTTCCAGTGGGGTCGGCCAGAACCTGGCTGCAGCAGCAATACTGCTCCGAGCGATGCCAAAATCATCCACCACCGAGGGGCGCTGTATCCAGGGAGAACTCAGGAATCTCCTGGAGGATGCTGTGGTCCGACAGGCCGAAAGCTCTGCCTCCTGAAGGCAGGGATACCCCCCGGAGCATCACGCTGCGACTTCCTGATTCATGCGGGAGGCTTTGGTCCACACCGGGCGCACGCGGGACACAGCGCCTGCGGCCCCGGGCCGCCTCGGCAACGAGCACCATCGCCGCGACCGTCGAGCCCACCTCGACGAGAGGGTGCGCCGAGGCTACCACCCCAGGCGTGGGGGACGCTACGACAGTGGGGAGGATTAGAGCCCTTCGTCCGAACCACCCGGTCCGCAAGCTTTCAGCCGGGCCATACGACGGGCGCCGTTCCCGACCCGGTTCCGAGCCCCGACTACCATCACCAAGTACTCGGGGGAGACGAGGCCTGAACTGTGGCTCGCGGACTACCAGTTGGCCTGCCAGCTGGGTGGAACAGACGATGACAACCTCATCATCCGCAACCTCCCCCTGTTCCTCTCCGACGCTGCCCGAGCCTGGCTGGAGCATCTGCCTCCTGCGCAGATCTCCAACTAGGACGACCTGGTCAAAGCCTTCGCCGGCAACTTCTAGGGCACATACGTGCGCCCTGGGAACTCCTAAGATCTCCGAAGCTGCCGCCAGCAGCGGGGAGAATCCCTGCGGGACTACATCCGACGATTTTCGAAGCAGCGCACCGAGCTGCCCAACATCACCGACTCCGATGTCATCGGTGCGTTCCTCACCGGCACCACTTGTCGTGACCTGGTGAGCAAGCTGGGTCGCAAGACTCCCACCAGGGCGAGCGAGCTGATGGACATCGCCACCAAGTTCGCCTCTAGCTAGGAGGTGGTCGAGACCATCTTCCGGAAGGACAAGCAACCTCAGGGGCGCTAGCCGGATGATGCCCCCGAAGCGTCCGCTCAGCGCAGCATGAGGAACATGGGCAAGAAGAAGTTGCAAGCGAAACGCGACGCCGCCGACGCAGACCTTGTCGCCGCTGCTGAGCATAAGAACCCTTGGAAACCTTCTGGAGGCACCAACTTGTTCGACAAGATGCTCAAGGAGTTGTGCCCCTATCATCAGGGTCCCGTAAAGCACACCCTTGAGGATTGCGTCATGCTTCGGTGCTACTTCCATAAGGCCGGGCCACCGGCGGGAGGTGGCAGGGCCCCCGATAATGACAAGAGGGAAGCTCACAAGGCAGAGGAGTTCCCCGAGGTCCATGACTGCTTCATGATCTACGGTGGGCGGGTGGCAAACGCCTCGGCTCGGCACCGCAGGCAAGAGCGCCGGGAGGTCTGCTCGGTAAAGGTGGCAGCACCAGTCTATCTAGACTGGTCTGACAAGCCCATCACCTTCGACCAAGACGACCACCCCGACCGTGTGCCGAGCCCGGGGAAGTACCCGCTCGTTGTTGATCCCATCATCGGCAACGTCAGGCTTACCAAGGTCCTCATGGACGGAGGCAGCAGCCTCAACATCATCTACGCCGACACCCTCAGGCTCTTGCAGATCGATCTGTCCTCGATCCGGGCCGGTGCAGCGCCCTTTCACGGGATCATTCCTGGGAAGCGCGTCCAGCCCCTTGGACAACTCGATCTGCCCGTCTGTTTCAGGACTCCCTCCAACTTCCGAAAGGAGACCCTCACGTTCGAGGTGGTCAGGTTCCGAGGAACCTACCACGCAGTGCTGGGGAGACCATGTTACGCCAAGTTCATGGCCGTCCCCAACTACACCTACCTCAAGCTCAAGATGCCGGGCCCCAACGGGGTCATCACAGTCGGCCCCACGTATCGACACGCGTACGAATGCGACGTGGAGTGCGTGGAGTACGCCGAGGCCCTCGCCGAATCTGAGGCCCTCATCGCCGACATGGAAAACCTCTCCAAGGAGGTGCCAGATGCGAAGCGCCACGCCGACAACTTTGAACCAGCAGAGGCGGTTAAGTCCGTCCCTCTCGACCCCAGCAACGACGCCTCCAAGCAGATCCGGATCGGCGCCGAGCTCGACCCCAAATAGGAAGCAATGCTCGTCGACTTTCTCCGCGCGAACGCTGAGGTTTTTGCATGGAGTCCCTTGGATATGCCTGGCGTACCGAGGGAAGTCGCCGAGCACTCACTGGATATCCGAGCTGGAGCCCGACCCGTGAAGCAGCCACTACGCCGATTTGACGAAGAAAAGCGCAGAGCCATAGGCGAGGAGATCCACAAGCTGATGGTTGCAGGGTTCATCAAAGAGGTATTCCATCCTGAATGGCTAGCCAACCCTGTGCTTGTGAAAAAGAAAGGTGGGAAATGGCAGATGTGTGTAGACTACACTGGTCTAAACAAAGCATGTTCGAAGGTTCCCTACCCTCTGCCTCGTATCGATCAAATCATGGATTCCACCGCTGGGTGTGAAACCCTGTCGTTCCTCGATGCCTACTCACGGTATCACCAAATAAGGATGAAAGAGTCCGACCAGCTCACGACTTCTTTCATCACACCTTTTGGCATGTACTGTTACGTTACTATGCCATTCGATTTGAGGAATGCGGGTGCGACATACCAAAGGTGCATGAACCACGTGTTCGGACAACACATTGGTCGAACGATCGAGGCCTACGTCGATGACATCGTAGTCAAGACGAGGAAAGCCTCCGACCTCCTCTCTGACCTTGAAACGACATTCAAGTGCCTCAAAGCGAAAGGCGTAAAACTCAATCCCGAGAAGTGTGTCTTCGGAGTCCCCCGAGGCATGCTCCTGGGGTTCATCGTCTCCGAGCGGGGCATCGAGGCCAACCTAGAGAAAATCGTGGCCATCACTAGCATGGGGCCTATCAAGGACTTGAAAGGAGTACAGAGGGTCATGGGATGCCTTGCGGCTCTGAGCCGCTTCATCTCACGCCTCAGCGAAAGAGGCCTGACCCTGTATCGCCTCTTAAGGAAGACCGAGCGCTTTACTTGGACCCCCGAGGCCGAGGAAGCCCTCAGGAACTTGAAGGCGCTCCTTACAAGCGCGCCCATCCTGGTGCCCCCCGCTACCGGAGAAGCCCTCTTGATCTACATCGCTGCCACCACTCAGGTGGTCAGCACCGCGATCGTGGTCGAGAGACGAGAAGAAGGGCACGCACTGCCCGTCCAGAGGCTGGTTTACTTCATCAGTGAGGTACTGTCCGAGACCAAGATCCGCTACCCGCAAATTCAGAAGCTGCTGTACACGGTGATTCTGACACGGTAAAAGTTGCAGCACTACTTCGAGTCTCATCCTGTGACTGTGGTGTCATCCTTCCCCCTTGGGGAGATCATCTAGTGCCGAGAGGCCTCGGGTAGGGTTGCAAAGTGGGCGGTGGAGATCATGGGCGAGACAATCTTGTTCGCCCCTCGGAAGGCCATCAAGTCCCAAGTCTTGGTGGACTTTGTGGCTAAATGGGTCGACACCCAGCTTCCAACAGCTCCGATCCAACCGGAACTCTGGACTATGTTTTTCGACGGGTCGCTGATAAAAACAGGAGCGGGCGCGGGCCTGCTCTTCATCTCACCCCTCGGGAAGCACCTCCGCTACGTGCTGCGCCTCCATTTCCCGGCGTCCAACAACGTGGCCGAATATGAGGCTCTGGTTAACGGGTTGCGCATCGCCATCGAGCTAGGGGCCCAACGCCTCGATGCTCGCGGCGACTGTGCAGCTTGTCATCGACCAAGTCATAAAGAACTCCCACTGCCGCGACCCGAAGATGGAAGCCTGCTGCGACGAGGTTCGGCGCCTGGAGGACAAGTTCTACGGGCTCGAGCTCAACCACATCGCTCAACGATACAACAAGACTGCGGACGAGCTGGCTAAGATAGCCTCGGGGCGGACAACGGTTCCTCCGGATGTCTACTCCCGAGACCTACATCAACCCTCCGTCAAGACCGACGACACGCCCGAGCCCGAGAAGGCCTCAGCCCTGTCTGAGGCAGCCTCGGCCCCGCCCGAGGCACCCTCGGCCCTTGAGGGTGAGGCACTGTGCGTCGAGGAAGAGCGGAATGGGGTCACGCCTAATCGAAACTGGCAGACCCCATACCTGCAATATCTCCACCGAGGAGAGCTACCCCTCGACAGAGCCAAAGCTCGGCGACTAGCGTGACGCGCCAAGTCGTTCGTCTTGCTGGGTGACGAAAAGGAGCTCTACCACCGCAGCCCCTCAGGCATCCTCCAACGATGCATATCCATCGCCGAAGGTCAAGAGTTATTGCAAGAAATACACTTGGGGGCTTGCTGTCACCACGCAGCACCTCGGGCCCTCGTGGGAAACGCCTTCCGACAGGGTTTCTACTGGCCGACCGCGGTGGCCGACGCCACTAGGATTGTACGCACCTGCCAAGGGTGTCAATTCTACGCAAAGCAGACACACCTGCCCGCTCAGGCTCTGCAAACAATACCCATCACCTGGCCGTTTGCTGTGTGGGGTCTGGACCTCGTCGGTCCCTTGCAGAAGGCACCCGGGGGCTTCACGCACCTGCTGGTCGCCATCGACAAATTCTCCAAGTGGATTGAGGTCCGACCCCTAAACAACATCAGGTCCCAACATGCGGTGGCATTCTTCACCAACATCATCCACCGCTTCGGGGTCCCGAACTCCATCATCACCGACAATGGCACCCAGTTCACTGGCAGAAAGTTCCTGGGCTTCTGTGAGGACCACCACATCCGGGTGGACTAGGCCGCCGTATCTTACCCCATGACGAATGGGCAGGTAGAGCGTGCCAACGACATGATTCTACAGGGGCTCAAGCCGAGGATCTACAACGACCTCAACAAGTTCAGCAGGCAGTGGATGAAGGAACTCCCCTCGGTGGTCTGGAGTCTGAGGACGACGCCAAGCCGAGCCACGGGCTTCACGCCGTTTTTTCAAGTCTATGGGGCCGAGGCTATCTTGCCCACAGACTTAGAACACGGCTCCCCGAGGACGAGGGCCTACGACGCCCGAAGCAACCGGACACACCGAGAAGACTCACTAGACCAGCTGGAAGAGGCTCGGGACATGACCTTACTACACTCGGCGCGGTATCAGCAGTCCCTGCGACGCTACCACGCCCGAGGGGTTCGGTCCCGAGACCTCCAGGTGGGCGACTTGGTGCTTCGGCTACGACAAGACACCCGAGGGCGCCACAAGCTCACGCCTCCCTAGGAAGGGCCGTTCATCATCGCCAAGATTCTGAAGCCCGGAACATACAAGCTGGCCAACAGTCAAGGCGAGGTCTACAACAATGCTTGGAACATCCGACAACTACGTCGCTTCTACCCTTAAGATGTTTTCAAGTCGTTCATGTACCTCATTTACATACACAAGCAAAGTCTAACCTTCAAGGAAGGGTCAGCCTTGCCTCGGCAAAGCCCGACCCTCCCTCGGGGGCTAGAAGGGGGGAACCCCCTCTATGTCAAAATTTTCTTCAGAAAAAGTCTTTCTGCCAGAACATCTTTCGTGCTTTTCGACTACTTCGATAGTGGAGTCCTGAAAACGACGGAGTACATGTAAGCAGGCAAGGCCGACCGAGCCGAGGGACTCCTACGCCTCCGGGATACGGATACCTCACTCATCACCTTCTGCGATAAGTAACTCACGCTCGGATAAGGGATTCTGCTGTCCGAACAAGTCTTAACGCTCGAAAACTTCTTCTGCTGAAACGATCTTTCATGCCGTCTCGACTATATCGATAACAGAATCCTACGGACGAGTAAGAGTACACGTAAGCAGGCAAGGCCGACCGAGCCGAGGGACTCCTACGCCTCCGGGATACGGATACCTCACTCATCACCTTATGTGATAAGTAACTCACGCTCGGATAAACGATTCTGTTACCGACGAACAAGTCCTGATACTCAAAACAAGGGGAAAAGGAACACAGCTTTACAACACGACGACGGTATGTTTTGGCCTCGGCGGCCGCAAAAAACATACCCACGCTACAAACAAACTGTTCCTGCAGGTTCAGACGTTAGTAGGGGGAGCAGCAGCACCCTCGGCATCGACTCCACCTTCGGCGGAATCCGACCCAGCCTCGGACAACAACATGGTCGGAGGATCTCCACCTCGAAGGAAGATGTCAGCACCGCGCATAGGCCATCGCCGCTAGGGTCTCCTCCACGAACCCGGCCCAAGCAGACGACCGGACCGGCCGCTCCGTAGTCTCAGCCAACTGTCACCCAAGGACACCAGCCCGGCTCATGGCCTCGGCAGCCCGACTCCAGGGTTGGTCCTGCCAGCGGACGACCTAGCCAGGGCCCAGCCGCCACTGCGACGCCTCGTCGGCCTGGGAAGTCCCCTACTCCTGGGCCGATGAAGTTTCTTCTCCAGCCAACTCCGCCTCTGTCCATGCTGATGACGCTGCCTCCAGCTTCGGCTCATCATAGAGCAGCCGAGGTTTCCTTCGCTAAGCAAGAGGAGCCTCGAGCGGCAAGGCCGACCGAGCCGAGGGACTCCTACGCCTTCGGGATACGAATACCTCACTCGTCACCTTCCGCACGGGGCAACTCACGCTTGGTTAAGCGGTCCAGCTAGCCGACAAGCGAGTTCTGGTGCGCAAAATGGAGAAGAAACACGGCTTTACGCCCAAATACACAAATGTTCAGGCCCCGACAGCCACAATGAACATACGCCAGCACTCAAGGTGCCATTACAAATGGGACTCTGGTTCCGTTCCCGCGGGTGCGAACAAACTCCATACCAGGAGGCCCGCGGGACGACGAACTCCAAGCGGCTCACCGCCGCCCGCTCCGACAACAGCGACAACGACCTCTACTCTGGGTGGCCAAACAGTAGCAGGTATGACCTCAGGGCAGATGTTGCTGCGACAAGGTCCTCGCCCACATCTCCACTCGAGGGGCGAGGACAAGCTATCAAAGCCAAAGAGCCAGAGGCCCGGAGCGCAGATGGCAGCGGTGATCTCGTCGGCGACGAGGACTTCTTCGGCCACCTGTCCACCGGCAGATCCCCACTCAAGTCCTCCTGGACGGGCAAGCACTGACCCCCGTGCGAAGGCGTCGTGCCGGAGCAAGGGCAAGACAGCCCAAGAACACGAACGCCGCCCTAGCAGCGCACGACGTCTTGGGTGGCCCCCGGTGTGCGCGGCGCAACAGCCGCCCGTACGGCGGGCAGATAGCCGCACTCTGCCCAACGATGGGAGGTGGAACCAGAAGCCGTGCCAGAGCCAGCTGAGCTAGCGAACCAGGCATGCTGGAGCTGACGACGCTTGCGGCCGCTCGACCACGCGTTGTCGAAGTCCGCCTCTTCCGCTAAGCCGGTGAGCGTCGTCTCCCATGAATGCTGAATGAGGAGGTGGCCCGCCGGCCCGTACGGGAGGTAGAGCTCCGGCTCAGCTCACCCTCCGCCCCAGCAAGGATGACGAAAATCCTTGAAGCTGAGGGCGGGGCGGAGGCCGCAGCCCGGCTCGCTTCTCTCCACTAAATTGCCCATTGGTGGGGGAAGGCGGCCGGGCTGCCTGACGAAAATCCTTGTAGCCGAGTGATGGCTGAAAGGTACCAACCTCCACAAGGTTGCACTCCTTCCACAACAAGACGAAGACAACACGAATGCTCCCCGTCTGGGGGCTCGGAAGGCGGAAGGATGCGACGCATGAGGAAAATGCGAAGGCATGGCAACCACCTAGGAGGTCGATCCCTTTTTAAAGGCGACTCTCCCCACTTGCGTCCTCAAGCCGTCGCGGACTAAGTCTTCACCAACACGCTTTAAGGTCCTCCCCCTACGACACGGGGGCTGGGCCCCACGCGTCATGCAAGCTGCCCCAGGACAAAAGAAGCCAAACCGCCACGCGCGAAGCATGTAACCGCCCAGCGGTTACAAGCATTCCTCCGTCTTAGCCCAAACCAGTGGGTGAAAGGGCGGACCGCCATGCAGGCGCATGCAACTGCACCAAGGGGCACACCCTTTCGACTTCGACGCATCTAGCATGGAGGACCAGGCCCACACGTCATGGAACCGGCACGTCGGTTACTACGTGCAAAAAACTGCAGCGCCACTTGCGCCAGCGCTGCGCCTTCTCGACTATGGAACCGGTGCCGTGACTCGAGGCAACCCTGCGCATGGCCCAGCAGTGCCAACCAGGCACGCCGGTCATGGGTCAGTCAGCCGCGGGAGAAGGCGCGACGGTCAACATGGCCAAAAGTGGGCCGGCAGTAATGGTGGTGGCAGGCGAGCGGAAGCAGCAGTCAAATCGTCTGCAGGCTCACGTCCCCTCCTGGAATAGCGAGAGAGCCCTCTCCCACGGCGTGAAGACGACGTGCCCGTGTTCCGTTCCTCGAACGGCTCGCGCATGCACAACGGCTGCCCCGCGAATCACTCGTCCCATCACATTAACTCTGTGGCAGGACAGGCGACACCTTTGGCAGGCAAAGCGGGCGACGCTTCACCTCTGCCATAATGACCGTGTCAAAAAAGGTGCGCCACGTTGTTCAATTTCGTATCCTTTTCCTCTTTCCCGTTCTCTCTCTTGCTATAGGGACTGGGAAAGGGGATACTTCGAAAGGGATCCCTCTCCGCGAAGGAAGCGGGCCCCAAGCCCCCTACTGATCAGAGGTTCGAAGGCAGGCCCCTCGGAAGGATTCGACAGCCGCCTCAGAGCACTCGGGCTCCGCGCCCACTACTGGTCAGAGGTTCGAAGGCTGTCCCCCCGGAAGGGTTCGACAGCCGCCTCAGGCCGCTCGGGCTCCGCGCCCACTACTGATCAGGGGTTCGTTGGCTGGCCCCCCGATGGGTTTGATAGTCGCCCTAGAGCACACAGAGTGAGGGATGACTCTAGGTACGTTTGATACATAACCAAGGCTCGGGCTACGCTCCCGAGGTACCCTAGGACATTTCCGAGACCAGCAGGAATGATTCTGTAACGGAATCCCATTAGAGGGAGGCATCGAGCCCTCAGACCCTATCGAACGGGACCGGGTCCGGCAAATCACCTGCAGGTACTTTTGGAGCGTGCCTCAGGGCCACTAGCCGACCCTTATCGAATGGGGCACGGGCGTCCACTCGGATCACCCGTTAGCAACTCACTGGAGACACCATGTTCGGCGCCCACCGAGGGCAACATGGCGCTTTCCCCCCTCCTCCTTGCGGAAAGGCGACACAGGGGCGTATGAAAAAAGCCGAGTCTGCCCTTGACCGTCCTCTCGCCCTGTGCAGAGGCTCGGGGGCTACTCTCGTAAACCCGGCTCCGGCCAAACCGTTGAGAGCATCAACATACCAGCCTGAGAACTCGGAACCTGACTATGCACCCGGGCAAAGACCAGTTCGCATGAGGGAACAACCAGACCGGCCGAGCCATCACGAAAGGCATTAAGACCTCGAAGGAGTCAAACCACTCCTCCGAGGCCTTGGGGGCTACACCCGGCGGGTGCGCTCGCGCACACCCACCGGAACAAAATGCAACCGATAAAGGCCGGTCCCTTTGCAAAAAAGTGCGACAAAGCCTCCAAGCGAGTACCCACACTCCCTTTGAGGCTCGGGGGCTACTGTCGGGGACCGTAAATAGGGGTACCCCCAAGGCTCCTAATCTCAGCTGGTAACCCCCATCAACACAAAGTTGCAAAGGCCTGATGGGCGCAATTCCAGTTAAGGCTCAGTCCACTCAAGGGACACAATCTCGCCTCGCCCGAGCCCAGCCTCGGGCAGGAACGGCAGACCAAGGCAGATTCACGCCTCGCCCGAGGGTTTCCTCAAGCAACGGGCGCACCTTCGGCTCGCCCGAGGCCCAGCTCGGGTAGGCTTCACGGAGAAGCAACCTTGGCTAGATCGCCTCGCCAGCCGACCGGATCGCAGGAGCATTCAATGCAAGGATCGCCTGACACCTTATCCTGACACGCGCTTTCCAGTCGACAAGGCCGAAGTGACCGCAGTCACTTCGCCCCTCCACTGACCGACCTGACAGGAAAACAGCGCCGCCTGCGCTGCTCCGACTGCTGCGCCACCCGCCAGGGTGAGGCTGACAGCAACCAAGTCCAGCCTCGGGCGCCATAGGAATCTCCGCCTCGCCCGACCCCAGGGCTCGGACTCGACCTCGCCTCAGACGACGATCTCCGCCTCGCCCGACCCCAGGGCTCGGACTCGACCTCGCCTCGGATGAAGATCTCCGCCTTCGCCTGACCCTAGAGCTCGGACTCAGCCTCAACTCCAGAAGACGGTCTCCGCCTCGCCCGACCCCAGGGCTCGGACTCAGCCTCAACTCCGGAAGACGATCTCCGCCTCGCCCGACCCAGGGCACGGACTCGACCTCGGCTCCGGAAGAAGGTCTCCGCCTTGCCCGACCCTAGGGCTCGGACTCGACCTCGACCTCGGAGGAGTTACCACCTCGCTCGGGCCGACCACGCCACAAGGGGAGGCCATCATTACCCTACCCCTAGCTAGCCCAGGCTACGGGGAACAAGACCGGCGTCCCATCTGGCTCGCCTCGGTAAAACAAGTAATGATGGCACCCCGCATGCTCCATGACAACGCTGGTTCTCAGCCCCCTACAGAAGTAAGGATACGTCAGCAAGGATCCGACAGCCCTGACAGCTGTGCTTCTACAGGGCTCAAGCGCTCCTCCGACAGCCACGACGCCACATGAACAGGGCTCCAACACCTCTCCGACAACCACGTCGGCACGTACATAGGGCTCTAGCTCCTCTCTGCTAGACACGTTAGCACACTGCTACAACCCCCGTTGTACACCTGGACCCTCTCCTTACGCCTATAAAAGGAAGGTCCAGGGCTCTCATACGAAAAGGTGGCCGCGCGGGAGAACGGGCAGCCTCACGCCCCCCCCCTCTCTCTCTCCCTCGCGAACGCTTGTAACCCCCTACTGCAAGCGCATCTGCCCTGGGCGCAGGACAACACGAGGCCGCGGGTTCCCCTCACTGCTTTCCCCCCTTGTGTCTCCGTCTCGCGCCGACCCATCTGGGCTGGGACACGCAGCGACAATTTACTCGTCGGTCCAGGGACCCCCCGGGTCGAAACGCCGATAGTATGCTTGCGCTCGCATAGAGAACGGTCCGGTTGAGGAGCCCGAAGAACTCGCAGGAGAAGCCCCTGAGCAGCAGTCGGTTGGTGGAGGCAAGTGTCCCTTGACCTATCTCTGTCCTATACATACTTTAATTCACCTCATGTGGGGGACAGATATCCCCCGGGTCCACCAGAAGGATAAAAGATCTCACGAAGGGCCCAAGGGCTCCATAATTCGTGAGGTCATCTCCTGGTGGGCCTGGGAGAGACGACCAGTGAAGCGGATCGGCACAAGGCTGGATCGGTGCAAGCTCGGACGGCCCAACAACTTCGAGCAAGTAATCACAACAGAGACCCGACCTTCCCGCGCTGGAACCCCGTACGACGGAACCGAGCGAGGATGGGTCGGTGGAACTATGGGGAGATAGACTCAATCAGTTCATTATTTCTTAGGTGCACGTGGTTATCATATCTGCATGTATTGCCCCATGGTCGAATATATAAGGCCTAGGGGGCACCCCTTCAGAAGAGATCGAACTCACTACTCAGCCATCCACCCCAACTCTCTACGTTCCTCGCACCAGAGAACTACCTTGTAACCCACCACATAAAGCACTCTCGCCAGGATGTAGGGTGTTACACATCTCAAAGCGGCCCAAACCTGTAAACCATTGTCTACTGTTTTCTCGTGCAACCGGCACGAACCATTGAGCTACAGTCGATAACACCGTCCTACTTCTAAAAGCACCTTGAGGGGTAACCATGGGTGTGCGGTCGGACCCAAAACACCGACAGCTAGCGCGCCAGGTAGGGGGTGTGTCGTCGATCCAAGCTAGCTCAATGGCCGTCACCTTCCTGCACAAGATCGTCTTCCGCCCTGGGTCCACATTCTTCTTTGGAACCATCTCATCTGTAGCGGATGAGGAGGGAACTCTGCATCACATTGCGGATCCGACGGAGAGAAGACCTTCCTCAAAAATCTCCTGGAAAATCGGGGCAAGGCAGGAAAAGGCGCAACCTCCAATGCTTCGAAAAAAGATCGCCTCTGGCAAGCCAAAAGCCCAGGGTCCGTCAACCCAGAAAACTCCACTGTCTACCTCTCCGACGAAAGAATGGACACGAACCAATAGCCTGACAAGCGTTGGGAGAAGAGGCCTCGCGAAGAGGTCCATGTCGCCGGACCGCCCGCCTCTCGAGCCTGAGGAGGACCTTGGGGAGGCGAACGCACGCTGGACGACATCCTTGACGCCCAGTGCCCGTACCACAAAGACATGCGCCACACCCTTCGGAACTACAGAGACTTCAAGCACTCCGTTGGGCACGACCGACCCTTCCAACCTCTACCCCCTCCTCCACCGCGAGGAGGACCGGAAGAACCACGACAACCCCAACAACAAGAGGAGGGAGGAGGAGGAGCATTCCCATGTGTCGACAGAGAGGTCAATGTCATCTTCGGCGGACACAGATCGCAGGAAAACAAGAGACAACAAAAGCTCAACGATCACCAAATACTGGTGGCGACCACCGGTCCTCCCTCTCCGTACCGATGGTCGGAGCACCCGATCACCTTCACTCGGGCAGATCAGTGGCTTAACTTCGATCACCCAGGCAAATACCCACTCCTCGTCGATCCGGTGATCCGAGAGAGCAGGGTGAAGAAGGTATTAGTGGACGGGGGGAGCAGCATCAACGTCACCTTCCCCCGGACGCTCCAAGGATTGGGAATTCACCTCAAAGAGCTCCATGAGTCGAACACACCCTTCTTCGGCATCGTGCTGACTGAAGGAGAATATCCGCTGGGCCACATCTACATGCCGGTCACCTTCGGGACTCCGGAAAACTACAGAACCGAGTACCTGAGGTTCGAGGTGGCGAACTTCGACTGCGGGTACAACGCCATCATCGGGAGGCCTGGACTGGCGAAATTCATGGCCATTCCACATTACACATATATGATACTGAAGATGCCAGGACCACAAGGGATCATAACTATACGCGCTGACTTCTAAGGCGCCGTAGAATGTTTTCGAGTGACCATCCAGGCGGCCCACACCACCAAACCGTCGGTGACTTCTTCTGTGCAGGCAAACTCTAAGCCTGAAGAAGACCTCGCGGTACCCGCGAACGAGGCTCAAGCTGCGACCTCTATACGGCCGATTGAAGAAACTAAAAGGATCAACCTCAGGTTCACTGATGAACGCAAGACTGTCATCATCAGCTCCAGCCTGGATAACAAATAGGAAGGCGCGCTCGTCCAGTTCCAGCAAGATAACCGAGACGTATTCGCATGGCAACCTACGGATATGCCGGGAGTCCCGAGAGAACTGGTCGAGCACAAATTGAAGGTCTACCCCCAGGCGAGGCCGATTCGACAAAAATTACGTCGTTTCACGCCCGACAAGAGAGAGGTCATTCGCGTTGAGCTGGCTCGCTTGGTTGCGGCTGGATTTATTAGAGAGGTGTTACATCCCGAGTGGCTAGCTAACCCTGTTCTTGTACTCAAAAAGAATAAGGTGGATTGGTGCATGTGCGTCGATTATACGGATCTCAACAAACACTGTCCAAAGGATCCCTTCGGGCTCCCTAGGATAGATCAGGTGGTAGATTCCACCGCTGGATGTTCTATGCTATCCTTCTTGGATTGCTACTCTGGGTATCATCAGATTAGCCTGGTGAAAGAAGACGAGGAAAAAACAGCGTTCATCACTCCATTCGGTGCTTTCTACTATACCTCCATGCCGTTCAGCCTCAAAAACGCTGGAGCGACTTATCAGAGAGCTATTCAAACATGCTTAGTCGATCACTAGGGCAAGCGTGTGGAAGCTTATGTGGACGACGTGGTAATCAAAACAGAAAATTCGGAAAATTTAATTGAAGATTTACAGCTGGTTTTCAACAGTCTACGGCGATATAGGTGGAAGCTTAATCCCGAAAAATGTGTTTTCGGGGTACCAGCAGAAAAATTACTCGGGTTTATTGTCAGCCACCGGGGAATTGAAGCTAATCCAGAAAAGATTGAAGCTATTATGAGGATGGAGGCACCGCAATCACAGAAGAAAGTTCAAAGACTTACCGGATGTATGACAGCCCTGAGCAGATTCATATCCAGGCTGGGAGAAAAAGGCTTACCATTTTATAAGTTACTCAAGGTGGACAAGTTTTAGTGGACTTCAGAAGCACAGGAAGCCCTAGACGCACTAAAAAAGTTCTTGACGACGCCGCCAGTGCTGAAACCGCCACGACGAGCCACGTCGACTCAACCAGCTGAAGATTTGCTGCTATATATCTCTTGCACGACTCACGTGGTGAGCACCGTGTTGGTAGTCGAGCGAGCAGAAGAAGGACATGCCTATCCAGTGCAACATCCTGTTTATTTCATCAGTGAAGTTCTAGGTCCCTCGAAGAAAAAATACCCTCATGTTCAGAAGCTATTATATGCAGTACTTCTAACTGCACGCAAACTCCGTCACTACTTCGACGACCACAAAGTCGTAGTAGTCACTGGTTTTCCAATAGGGGATATTCTTCACAACAAAGAAGCCATCCGGAGAATAGCCAAATGGGCCTGCGAGCTGGGATCTCATGACATTGAATTTCGACCTCGCACTGCCATTAAAACTCAAGCACTGGTTGACTTTGTATCAAAGTGGACCGAGCAGTAAGTACCAGATAACCCAGAAACTACAGAAGTATGGCGAATGTATTTTGATGGCTCGTTAAAGCTGCAGGGAGCAGGCGCAGGGATCCTCTTCACCGCACCTGGAGGCGAGCACCTCAGATATGCCCTTCAGCTGTTATTTCCAGCCTCTAACAATGCAGCAGAATATGAAGCTTTGATTCATGGGCTGAATATTGCTGTATCACTGGGCATCAAGAGACTGATGGTATATAGAGATTCTATGGTAGTCATAAGCCAGATAAACAAAGAATGGGATTGTTCAAGCGATTCCATGGGAAAATACTGCACTGTCGTCCGGAAACTAGAAGATAAATTTGAAGGCCTAGAATTTCACCATGTGGAGAGAGATCGAAACACGACAGCTGATGTATTGTCCAAGCTAGGATCCAGTTGGACTCAGGTCCCACCCAGAGTCTTTGTTCAAGAAATATCACACCCAAGCATCTCACCGGATCAGGCAGAAGGATGTAATACTTTGAGCCAACCAGAGTCAGATTCTGATGACTGGAGGAGGCCGATCATCAAATATATAAAAAATGAGCAGGAGCCAAATGACAAGAATACAGCCGAGCGCATCGCAAGACAATCAGCTCATTATACACTCATTGGGGAAACACTATACAGAAGGGGTGCATCAGGAGTCCTCATGAAATGCATTCTCTCAGCTACTGGAAAGCAACTTCTGGACGAGGTCCATGCTGGGCAATGTGGAGTACACGCAGCATCCAGGACCCTAGTTGGGAAGGTCTTCAGGTCAGGTTTCTATTGGCCAACAGCGAAGAGTGACGCCGTCGAGTTAGTCCAAAGGTGCGAAGCCTGCCAGTACCTGTCAAAACAGCAGCATCTACCAGCACAGCAACTGCAGACTATACCCATAACCTGGTCGTTCGCGTGCTGGGGATTGGATATGATTGGGCCTTTCAAGAAAGCTCAAGGAGGATACACTCATGTACTGGTGGCTATCGACAAATTCACTAAATGGATAGAGTTCAAACCCATTGCTTCCTTAACTTCAGCTAAGGCAGTGGAATTCATACAAGGCATAATATTCAGATTCGAAATACCGAATAGCATCATAACTGACCTGGGATCCAACTTCACAAGTTCAGAGTTCTTTGATTTCTGTGAGCAGAAGAGCATTCAGATCAAATATGCTTTGGTGGCACACCCAAGAGCCAACGGGTAGGTTGAAAGAGCTAACGGGATGATATTGGAGGCCCTCAGGAAAAAAGTCTTCGATAAAAATGAAAAGTTCGCAAGAAAATGGATAAGGGAGTTGCCCTACGTCGTTTGGAGCCTTAGAACTCAACCTAGTCGAGCTCTGCATGGAAATACCCCTTTCTTCATGGTCTACGGTTCAGAGGCAGTACTACCCGCTGATCTCAAGTTTGGGGCGCCAAGGTTGATCTTTGAAAACATAGCAGAAGCTAAGGCTACTAGGCTAGAGGATGTTGATGTACTCGAAGAAGAACGACTGAACATGGTGACTCAATCAGCATGGTACCAGCAAACTCTGAGGCGCTATCATGATAAGGCCATACGACGTCGATCCTTCGCGGTGGGAGATCTCGTCCTCCGCCGAATTCTAGCGGGGGAGGGACGACACAAATTGTCACCTCTATGCGAAGGACCATTCATAGTAGCAGAAGTCACTCGGCCGGGATCATATCGCCTTACTCAGATAGATGGAACAGAAATTGGGAACTCATGGAACATAGAACACCTCAGGAAATTTTACCCCTAGCTGTATTTCGAAAGTTGTTGGGACGACAATGTACTCTGTAATCTAGGAAATATATCATCAATGAGAAGACTTCAAGAGCGCTCAAATTATTCATTGCCGACCTGCATTCTTACTTAACTCGGGGTCTATGCCCTGCTAACGGAGCAATCGGCCTAAGTCGGCAACGACTTAAGACGGTGCAACATGCTTACGCTTACTTAACTCGAGGTGACCACTATGCGCAGCTAACAGAGCAATCGGCTTAAGTCGGCAACGACTTAAGACGGTGTAACATGCTCACGCTTACTTAACTCGGGGTGACCTGAGAGCACCTAGAGGAGGGGGGGTGAATAGGTGATCCTGTGAAACTTAAAAACTTAAGCCACAAAACTTGGTTAATCGTTAGCACAATAATTGCCAAGTGGCTAGAGAGGAATTCTCAACAAAACACAATAACCAATAAGGATCAATCACAGAGATGGCACGGTGGTTATCCCGTGGTTCGGCCAAGACCAACGCTTGCCTACTCCAAGTTGTGGTGTCCCAACGGACGAGGGTTGCAATCAACCCCTCTCAAGCGGTCCAAAGACCCACTTGAATACCATGGTGTTTTGCTTGCTTTTTCTCAATCCCGTTTGCGAGGAATCTCCACAACTTGGAGCCTCTCGCCCTTACACTTGAAATTCACAAAGAAGCACAGAGCAAGGGAGGGATTAGCAACGCACTCAAGACAAGAAATCACAGCAACACCACGCACACAAGTTGCAATGAGAGCTCACAACACAACTCAATGAGTTCACCACTCAACTAGAGCTCTAATTGCTATCACAAAGAATCAAAGACGCGGAATCGATGTCTTGGTGCTTATGAATGTTGTAGGAATGCTTGGTGTACTCCTCCATGCGCCTAGGGGTCCCTTTTATAGCCCCAAGGCAGCTAGGAGCCGTTGAGAGCAATCCAGGAAGGCAATTCTTGCCTTCTGTCGACTGGCGCACCGGACAGTCCGGTGCACACCGGACACTGTCCGGTGCCCGATTTCCTTCCAAAAATGGCGCAGTCGACCGTTGGCAGCCTGAGAGCCGTTGGCGCACCGGACATGTCCGGTGCACACCGGACAGTCTGGTGCCTCCTTCTAGCCGTTGGCTTGGCCACGTGTCCCGCGCAGATCGCGCGGCCGACCGTTGGCTCACCGGACAGTCCGGTGCACACCGGACAGTCCGGTGAATTATAGCCGTACGTCGCCGGTGAATTCCCGAGAGCGGCCGCTTCGCTCGAGCCAGCCTGGCGCACCGGACACTGTCCGGTGCACCACCGGACAGTCCAGTGCTCCCAGACTGAGCAGAGTCTTGGCTGCTCGAGCCAAGACATTTCTAATTGGATTTTTCCTGTTTCCAGCACTTAGACACAATACATTAGTCCATAAAACAATGTACTAAGTCTGAGAAACATACCTTAATTCTTGATTTGTACTTTGTCCACCTTTTTACACTTAGGCACTTGTGTTAGACACTAAATCACCAAAATACTTAGAAATGGCCCAAGGGCACATTTCCCTTTCAATCTCCCCCTTTTTGGTGATTTATGCCAACACAACATAAAGCAAGTAGAACAAATACAAAATCAATTCAAATAAGAACTCAAATTGTTTTGATTCAAATTTGACATATATGGATCACTCTTCGCACCACTTGGTTTGTTTTTGCAAATTAAACTCAAATTTCTATCTCTAAGTCAAACACACATGTTAAGACATAAATAGAGTCATTCCAAGAGAAATTGATTCAAGATTTCAAAAACTCCCTTTTTTTCATACTCAACACTTCTCCCCACAAGAAACCAACTTTTGACAAGAGAGACAATAAAAGAGTTTTGACAAACCAAAAGCTCTATTCTACTATTTTCAAAATCTCTCAAGTGGTAGCTGATCCATTTATCGCTTTGGCCTTTATTTTCTCCCCCTTTGGCATCAAGCACCAAAACGGGATTAATCTTGGCCCTTTAACCCCATTGCCTCACCAAAATCTTCAAATAAGAACACAAAGGCAATAAGAGTACATGAGATGAACTTGGAATAAGTTACCCTCTCATCGGAGTGCAGTGGAAGTCTTTCATGGTCCAAGTCCACCTTTTCCCTTTCAAATCTCCTTTGAGACTAAAACAAACAAACTCAAGCATATGGTTAGTCTCAAAGGGTCAAGTTGTAGCACAGCTCCCCCTAAATATGTGCATCACTTGCAAAAAGGACTTGTGAGGTCCAGGGAGTGTTTGTACAACTTGAGCACCACAATAAGCAACAAAATGCAGAATGAACATGATCAAGGGCATAAACACAGGTATGCTACAATTCAATCCAAGTTCCGCGAATCTAAGATATTGAGCTCACTACGCAGCCTGCAAAAGGTCTTCTCATCTAGAGGCTTGGTAAAGATATCGGCTAGCTGGTTCTCGGTGCTAACATGAAACACTTCGATATCTCCCTTTTGCTGGTGGTCTCTCAAAAAGTGATGCCGGATGTCAATGTGCTTTGTGCGGCTGTGCTCAACAGGATTTTCCGCTATTCGGATAGCACTCTCATTGTCACATAGGAGTGGGACTTTGCTCAGATTGTAGCCAAAGTCCCGGAGGGTTTGCCTCATCCAAAGTAGTTGCGCACAACACTGTCCTGCGGCAACGTACTCGGCCTCAGCGGTGGATAGGGCAACGGAGGTTTGTTTCTTAGAGTTCCATGACACCAGGGACCTTCCTAAGAATTGGCACGTCCCCGATGTACTCTTCCTATCGACCTTACATCCAGCATAGTCAGAATCCGAGTACCCAATCAAGTCAAAGTTAGACCCTTTTGGATACCAGATCCCGAAGCAAGGCGTAGCGACTAAATATCTAAGAATTCGCTTCATAGCCACTAAGTGACACTCCTTAGGATCAGATTGAAATCTAGCACACATGCATACGCTAAGCATAATATCCGGTCTACTAGCACATAAATAAAGCAAAGAACCTATCATGGACCAGTATGCTTTTTGATCAACGGACTTACCACCTTTGTTGAGGTCGGTGTGTCCGTCGATTCCCATCGGCGTCTTTGCGGGCTTGGCGTCCTTCATCCCAAACCTCTTTAGCAAATCTTGCGTGTACTTAGTTTGGGAGATGAAGGTGCCGTCCTTGAGTTGCTTCACTTGGAACCCAAGGAAGTAGTTCAACTCGCCCATCATCGACATCTCGAATTTCTGCGTCATCACCCTGCTAAACTCCTCACAAGACTTTTGATTAGTAGAACCAAATATTATGTCATCGACATAAATTTGGCACACAAAAAGATCACCATCGCAAGTCTTAGTAAAAAGAGTTGGATCGGCTTTCCCAACCTTGAAAGCATTAGCAATTAAAAAGTCTCTAAGGCATTCATACCATGCTCTTGGGGCTTGCTTAAGTCCATAGAGCGCCTTAGAGAGCTTACACACGTGGTCGGGGTACCGTTCATCCTCGAAGCCAGGGGGTTGCTCCACGTACACCTCCTCTTTGATCGGCCCGTTGAGGAAAGCGCTCTTCACATCCATTTGGTACAACCTGAAAGAATGGTGAGCGGCATATGCTAGCAAGATACGAATTGATTCTAGCCTAGCCACAGGAGCAAAAGTCTCCTCAAAGTCCAAACCTGCGACTTGGGCATAACCTTTTGCCACAAGTCGAGCCTTGTTCCTTGTCACCACCCCGTGCTCGTCCTGTTTGTTGCGGAACACCCACTTGGTTCCCACAACATTTTGCTTGGGACGAGGCACCAGTGTCCAAACTTCATTGCGCTTGAAATTGTTGAGTTCCTCAAAAATTAACTAATCTTGACCGAGTAGTTACTCCCTTGCTAATATCACCCAAAATTTGGTCGACGGGATGATCCCTTTGAATCGTCGCTCGAACTTGGGTTGGAGGTGCCTGAGGTGCTTCTTCCTCTTCAACTTGAACATCCTGTGCTCCCCCTTGATCATGCGCCTCCACTTGAGGTACCTGTTCGTCGTCTTGGGTTGGGGATGCACCATAGTTGAGGAAGACGGTTGATCTTGCTCCAAATGTTCCTGAGGTCGTATATTTCCAATTGCCATGGTGCGTATTGCGGCAGTTGGAACGTCTTCTACATCATCAAGATCAACAACTTGCTCTCTTGGAGAGCCATTAGTCTCATCAAATACAACGTCGCTAGAGACTTCAACCAAACCCGATGATTTGTTGAAGACCCTATACGCCTTTGTATTTGAATCATAACCTAATAAAAACCCTTCTACAGCTTTGGGAGCAAATTTAGAGGTTCTACCTTTCTTCACAAGAATATAACACTTGCTCCCAAATACACGAAAATAAGACACATTGGGTTTGTTACCAGTTAGCAGCTCGTATGAATTCTTCTTGAGGAGGCGGTGAAGATAGACCCTGTTGATGGCATGGCAAGCCGTGTTCACGGCTTCCGACCAAAAACACTCGGGGGTCTTGAATTCTCCAAGCATAGTCCTCGCCATATCAATGAGTGTCCTGTTCTTCCTCTCTACCACACCATTTTGCTGAGGTGTGTAGGGAGCGAAGAACTCGTGCTTGATTCCCTCCTCCTCAAGGAACTCCTCCACTTGAAGGTTCTTGAATTCGGACCCGTTGTCGCTTCTTATCTTCTTCACCTTGAGCTCAAACTCATTTTGAGCTCTCCTTAGGAAGCGCTTGAGGGTCCCTTGGGTTTCAGACTTATCCTGCAAAAAGAACACCCAAGTGAAGCGGGAAAAGTCATCAACAATAACTAGACCATACTTACTTCCTCCTATGCTCAGATAGGCGACGGGTTCGAAGAGGTCCATATGCAGCAGCTCCAGAGGTCTTGAAGTGGTCATCACATTCTTGCTGTGATGTGCTCCTCCTACCTGTTTCCCTGCTTGACAAGCTGCACAAGGTCTATCTTTTTCGAAATGAACATTGGTTAGACCTATCACGTGTTCTCCCTTTAGAAGCTTGTGGAGGTTCTTCATCCCCACATGTGCTAAGCGGTGATGCCACAACCAGCCCATGCAAGTCTTAGCCATTAAGCATGCATCTAGACCGGCCTCTTCTTTTGCAAAATCAACTAAGTAAAGTTTGTCGTCTAGTACACCCTTAAAAGCTAGTGAACCATCACATCTTCTAAAGACAAACACATCTACATTTGTAAATAAACAATTATATCCCATATTACATAATTGACTGACAGATAGTAAATTATATCCAAGAGACTCAACTAAAAACACATTAGAGATAGAGTGCTCATTAGATATTGCAATCTTGTCTAAACCTTTCACCTTGCCTTGGTTCCCATCACCGAATATGATTGAATCTTGGGAACCCTTATTCTTGACGTAGGAGGTAAACATCTTCTTCTCCCCCGTCATATGGTTTGTGCATCCGCTGTCGATAATCCAGCTTGAGCCCCCGGATGCATAAACCTGCAAGGCAAATTTAGGCTTGGGTCTTAGGTACCCAACTCTTGTTGGGTCCTACAAGGTTAGTCACAATTTCCTTAGGGACCCAAATGCAAGTTTTATCACCCTTGCATTTTGCCCCTAATTTCCTAGCAACTATCTTCCTATCCTTTCTACAAATAGCAAAGGAAGCATTTAAAGCATGATAAATTGTAGAGGGACCATTCATAACTTTTCTAGGAACATGAACAATATTCTTTCTAGGCACATGATGAATATTCTTCCTAGGCATATCTCTACCATGCATATAGGAAGAACTGGAAGCATACATGGCATAAGAATCATAGGCATGTGAATCAAAAGCATTACAACTCCTATGAGACTGTCTTCTATCAAAGTACATAAAAGCATGGTTCTTTTTAGTACTACTTGCCATAGTGGCCTTCCCTTTCTCCTTGGCGGAGATGGGAGCCTTATGGCTTGTTAAGTTCTTGGCTTCCCTCTTGAAGCCAAGCCCATCCTTAATTGAGGGGTGTCTACCAATCATGTAGGCATCCCTAGCAAATTTTAGTTTATCAAAATCGCTTTTGCTAGCCTTAAGTTGGGCATTAAGACTAGCCATTTCATTATTTAACTTTGCAATAGAAGCTATATGTTCACTACAAGCATCAATATCAAAATCTTTACATCTATTGCAAATAACAACATTTTCTACACAAGTTGTTGATTTCCTAGCTATTTCTAACTTAGCATTCAAATCATCATTAATGCTCCTTAAGCTAGAAATTGTCTCATGGCAAGAAGATAATTCACAAGAAAGCATTTCATTTCTTTTAACTTCTAAAGCATGAGATTTTTGTGCTTCTACAAATTTGTCATGTTCTTCATACAACAAATCTTCTTGTTTTTCTAGAAGCCTATTCTTATCATTCAAGGTATCAATTAATTCATTAATTTTATCTACCTCGGTTCTATCTAGGCCTTTAAATAGACATGAATAATCTATTTCATCCTCATCACTAGATTCGTCCTCACTTGAAGAAGCATAGGTAGAGTCTCGAGTACATACCTTCTTCTCCCTTGCCATAAGGCATGTGTGACGCTCGTTGGGGAAGAGGGATGACTTGTTGAAGGCAGTGGCGGCGAGTCCTTCATTGTCGGAGTCGGAGGAGGAGCAATCCGAATCCCACTCCTTTCCTAGATGTGCCTCGCCCTTTGCCTTCTTATAGTTCTTCTTCTCCCTCTTGTTCCCTTGGTCCTGATCACTATCATTGTCGGGACAGTTAGCAATAAAATGACCAAGCTTACCGCATTTGAAGCATGAGCGCTTCCCCTTAGCTTTGGTCTTGCTTGGCTGTCCCTTGCGACCTTTAAGCGCCGTCTTGAATCTTTTGATGATGAGGGCCATCTCTTCATCATTAAGTCCGGCCGCCTCAATTTGTGCCACCTTGCTAGGTAGCGCCTCCTTGCTTCTTGTTGCCTTGAGAGCAAGGGGTTGTGGCTCGTTGATCGGACCGTTCAAGGCGTCGTCCACGTACCTCGCCTCCTTGATCATCATCCGCCCGCTCACGAATTTTCCAAGGACTTCTTCGGGCGACATTTTGGTGTACCTGGGATTCTCACGAATATTATTCACCAAATGAGGATCAAGAACGGTAAAGGACCTTAGCATCAGTCGGACGACGTCGTGGTCCGTCCATCGCGTGCTTCCATAGCTCCTTATTTTGTTTATAAGGGTCTTGAGCCGGTTGTAAGTTTGAGTTGGCTCCTCTCCCCTTATCATCGCGAACCGTCCAAGCTCGCCCTCCACCAACTCCATTTTGGTGAGCAAGGTGACGTCGTTCCCCTCATGAGAAATCTTGAGGGTGTCCCAGATCTGCTTGGCGTTATCCAAGCCGCTCACTTTGTGGTATTCATCCCTGTACAATGAAGCTAGAAGAACAGTAGTAGCTTGTGCATTCTTATGAATTTGTTCATTAATGAACATGGGACTATCCGAACTATCAAAGTGCATTCCACTCTCTACAATCTCCCATATACTAGGATGGAGAGAGAATAGGTGACTACGCATTTTGTGGCTCCAAAATCCGTAGTCCTCCCCATCAAAGTGTGGAGGCTTGCCGAGAGGAATGGAGAGCAAATGTGAATTTGAACTTTGCGGAATATGAGAGTAGTCAAAAGAAAAGTTCGAATTAACCGGTTTCCTTCTCTCGTAGTCGTTGTGGTCGTCGTCCTTTTGGGAAGAAGTAGACTCATCACTGTCGTCGTAGTAGACAATTTCCTTGATGCGCCTTGTCTTCTTCTTCTTCCCATCCTTTCGTCTATGGCCCGAGCCGGAGTCGGTAGGCTTGTCGTCCTTCGGCTCGTTGACGAAAGATTCCTTCTCTTTGTCGTTGATCACGATACCCTTCCCCTTAGGATCCATCTCTTCGGGCGGTTAGTCCCTTTGTGAAGAGAACGACTCTGATACCAATTGAGAGCACCTAGAGGGGGGGGGAATAGGTGATCCTGTGAAACTTAAAAACTTAAGCCACAAAACTTGGTTAATCGTTAGCATAATAATTGCCAAGTGGCTAGAGAGGAATTCTCAACAAAACACAATAACCAATAAGGATCAATCACAGAGATGGCACGGTGGTTATCCCGTGGTTGGGCCAAGACCAACGCTTGCCTACTCCACGTTGTGGCGTCCCAACGGACGAGGGTTGCAATCAACCCCTCTCAAGCGGTCCAAAGACCCACTTGAATACCACGGTGTTTTGCTTGCTTTTTCTCAATCCCGTTTGTGAGGAATCTCCACAACTTGGAGCCTCTCGCCCTTACACTTGAAATTCACAAAGAAGCACAGAGCAAGGGAGGGATTAGCAACGCACTCAAGACAAGAAATCACAGCAACACCACGCACACAAGTTGCAATGAGAGCTCACAACACAACTCAATGAGTTCACCACTCAACTAGAGCTCTAATTGCTATCGCAAAGAATCAAAGACGCGGAATCGATGTCTTAGTGCTTATGAATGTTGTAGGAATGCTTGGTGTACTCCTCCATGCACCTAGGGGTCCCTTTTATAGCCCCAAGGCAGCTAGGAGCCGTTGAGAGCAATCCAGGAAGGCAATTCTTGCCTTCTGTCGACTGGCGCACCGGACAGTCTGGTGCACACCGGACACTGTCCGGTGCCTGATTTCCTTCCAAAAATGGCGCAGTCGACCGTTGGCAGCCTGAGAGCCATTGGCGCACCGGACATGTCCGGTGCACACCGGACAGTCCGGTGCCTCCTTCTAGCCGTTGGCTCGGCCACGTGTCCCGCGCAGATCGCGCGGCCGACCGTTGGCCCTGCCGACCGTTGGCTCACCGGACAGTCCGGTGCACACCGGACAGTCCGGTGAATTATAGTCGTACGTCGCCGGTGAATTCTCGAGAGCGGCCACTTCGCTCGAGCCAGCCTGGCGCACCGGACACTGTCTGGTGCACCACCGGATAGTCCGGTGCTCCCAGACTGAGCAGAGTCTTGGCTGCTCGAGCCAAGACATTTCTAATTGGATTTTTCCTGTTTCCAGCACTTAGACACAGTACATTAGTCCATAAAACAATGTACTAAGTCTGAGAAACATACCTTAATTCTTGATTTGTACTTTGTCCACCTTTTTACACTTAGGCACTTGTGTTAGACACTAAATCACCAAAATACTTAGAAATGGCCCAAGGGCACATTTCCCTTTCATGGCCACTATGCCCTGCTAATGAAGCAATCGGCCTAAGTCGACAACGACTTAAGACGGTGCAACATACTCACGCTTACTTAACTCGGGGTGACCACTATGCCCTGCTAACGGAGCAATCAGTTTAAGTCGGCAACGACTTAAGACGGTGCAACATGCTCACGCTGACTTAACTCGGGGTGACCACTATGCCCAGCTAACGGAGCAATCGGCTTAAGTCAGCAACGACTTAAGACGGTGCAACATGCTCGCGCTTACTTAACTCGGGGTGGCCACTATACCGCACCAACGAAGCAATCAGTTGGAGTTGAAACTAACTCAAACTGGCGCAACACACTCAGTGCGTATATGGTTACTCATCTAGGGGCGGCCTCTATGTCCCACGAAGAAGTCTCGAAACCATTACGCTGCATTTTACTTCTACAAATATAGATACCGTTGAATTCTAAACAATTGGAGAACAATAGTAGCATTCAGTACTAAAACATGTCCTCTAACGAAACATCCGAGCACGTTAACCACATGCTCAAAGCATACAGTGTTTTTCTATTTTGCAACGTTCTTCTCAGGAGCAACCGACGAAGAAGGACGACTGGAGGAATCAGGAGCGGCGTTCACATCTGCCACTATGTTGTCAGGGACAACCACACCAGGTCTCCTCATCAGAATCCGCCCCGCGCGAATAGCTTTATCCATAGCTTTATCGCGCTGGGCCCTCAGAGTAGTGGAAGTCTCTTTAGCAACCTTGACAGCCAACTGAGCGGTCTCTAGCTCCTAGGCGACGAATTTCTTGGAAGCACGCAGATTCTTGATGACAGCATCTTTGGCCGATATCAACTGCCTGAGGCAAATCACGTCGTCCAAGGATTCCTGCAGATTATAATAAAGATTGTCTAACTCCTCCCTGGTGAAGCGATGACTCCTCTCCAAGATGGCCAGCGAGTTGCTAGAGTCACAGCATAGCCTGTCAAGATTGTCACGAGAAGTAACAAGGGCACGTTTTTCTTCCTGCAAGCAAGAATCAGCTTCTTCAAACGTCAAGTAAGCAATAAGAGCACATCAAAACAAGACCCGGATTCACAGGTCACCTTTTCAGAGTCGAGCTGAGCGCAAAGAGTAGAGTTCAACATGTTAGCATCATTCAGAGAAGAAGAAACTTGGGCCAGCTCAGTCTGACTTTGGGAATACTTTTCCTCAAGATCAGAGCACCGCTGGACCAGTGCAGCTTGACCTTGAAAATGTTTTTCTTTAAGATCAGAATACTGCCGAATCATATCTGGCGAGAAACAGTCAAGCAAAGGGGCCAAAATAAGAAGCGGTTTAATAAGGTAGCCAATAGGAAGCAAAAGAGCACTGACCAGCATTCGCCGCCTCTAAGTCAGAAACACGCCGCTGAAGCAGCACCAGATTCTAATGTGCCAGAGACAAAGCTCCTTCTGGGACAGAAGCACCATGCAACCTCAGCCGACTAGACATCTCATCGACCAACGCCTGGCATTAAAAAGCCGACAAGCATGAGAATAATTATCTACTTGGTTAAAAGTCAGACCAGAAGAAACCAAAATACCTGGAAGTTGGAGAAGAAGGAGGCGACTCCCAAATCATGAGAGATCAACTGATGGTTCGGCAAAGGATCACCACCTGGAGCAACTTGCAACGATTCAGCAGGGACCAATTCAGTGTCATCAGCAGAACCCAAAACTCTGTCATCAGGTATGCTGGCCTCTAAAGCGACCCCTTGACCAAAGGCTTGGGCTGTCACCATGCAACCAGAGTGTGGAGGAGAAGACCCTACGTGAACATCCATGGAAGTGCAAGAGGGAGAACCCGCTCGGACACCCTCGGGGGCTGGGCAGTAGCTTGCGCTACCCATCCGAGCTGGATCATCTCCGGCAACACCCTCGGGGGCTGGGCAGTAGCTCGCGCTACCCATCCGAGCCGGATCATCTCTGGCAACACCCTCGAGGGCTGGGTAAGCGCCAGCACCATCATTGAGGGCCGAGTTCTCTGCAGCAGCCACTTCTAAGGCTGAAGGTCCCTCAGTCACTTCCATGGGAGCAGGGCAATCCAGACCAGTCTCCTGACCCTCAAGACCGCGCTCCAAGGTCGATGAGGCGCGGGACGCTGCCCGGGAGGACCCCAACCCGGCGTCGAGCACATCAACACAAACATCCATCGCGCCACCATCTGTCGGTTCTGATAACAGATCTTCTGGAATCATGTCCTCGAGAGTCTGATCAAAGTTCGCCAGAGATAATTCTTGCAGACCAATGAGGGCAGACAAGGCTGGAGAAGGAACACCGCTACTTTCCCCACTGGCTATGTAACGACGGTTGTTCTTCTGAATCAGAGGGATTTCGTCCTCTTCTTCATCATCTTCATCAACAACACGGACAACACACCCATTGGGATCAGCGTCAGATGGGTCACACCCATTGGGGTCAGCTTTAGTGAATTCAGGCACTGGCACTTCCTCAGCAATAGGAGCAGAAGGACCGGCACCCTGATCCAAGCTAGACACCCGACGAAGACATCTCTTTTTCTTTTTCTCCCCCTCAGCAGGAAGAGAGGCTTGAACGGCTCGGTGGGAATGTTTCGGACGAACATTGGCAGACTTCCAAGCATCCAAAGCTTTGTCAGCCCCAGGGATGGGCACCACCACCAATGTTTCAGTAGGAGCAGCATCGGAAGAATCCCCAGCCAACATATCCAGCATAGCACCTATCTCTGCATCACTAGGATCCAAAGGCACCTCAAAATGAACCTGCCGTTCATCATCAGGAATTTCTTCAAGCGAAGCAACCAAAGCGCTAACTTCTTCGGCAGAGGGTCGCACTCTAAGGCCCAAACCGCCATCACCAGCAGGAGGATTTGACACAAAATGAGTGAAGGCCTTGGAAGGAGGCAGGTTCCAAGCCGAATACGCAACAGGGGCGCCAACATTTGATACCTTGCCTCTGAGTATCATTTCGAGCCAGCTTACCAAGTCCACATCAGGAATTCTTCTGTTGGTGACTGAGAGCACCTAGAGGGGGGGTGAATAGGTGATCCTGTAACACTTCAAAACTTAAGCCACAAAACTTGGTTAATCGTTAGCACAATAATTGCCAAGTGGCTAGAGAGGAATCCTCAACAAAACACAATAACCAACAAAGATCAATCACAGAGATGGCACGGTGGTTATCCCGTGGTTCGGCCAAGACCAACGCTTGCCTACTCCACGTTGTGGCGTCCCGATGGACGAGGGTTGCAATCAACCCCTCTCAAGCGGTCCAAAGACCCACTTGAATACCACGGTGTTTTGCTTGCTTTACTCAATCCCGTTTGCGAGGAATCTCCACAACTTGGAGCCTCTCGCCCTTACACTTTAAGATCACAAAGAACACGGAGCAAGGGAGGGATTAGCAACGCACACAAGACACAAGAATCAGAGTGTCAACACGCACACAAGTCGCAACAAGAGCTCGCAACACAACTCAATGAGTTCACAACTCCACTAGAGCTCTATATGCTATCACAATGAAAAGAATGCGCGAAATCGATGTCTTGGTGCTTAGAAATGTTGTAGGAATGCTTGGTGTACTCCTCCATGCGCCTAGGGGTCCCTTTTATAGCCCCAAGGCAGCTAGGAGCCGTTGAGAGCAATCAAGGAAGGCTGATCTTGCCTTCTGTCGACTGGCGCACCGGACAGTCCGGTGCACACCGGACACTGTCTGGTGCCTGATTTCTTTCCTTAAATGTCGCAGTCGACCGTTGGCAGCTAGAGAGCCGTTGGCGCACCGGACAGGTCCGGTGCACACCGGACAGTCCGGTGCCCCCTCCTAGCCGTTGCCTCGGCCACGTGTCCCGCGCAGATTGCGCGGCCGACCGTTGGCCCGGCCGACCGTTGGCTCACCGGACAGTCCGGTGAATTATAGTCGTACGTCGCCGGTGAATTCCCGAGAGCGGCCACTTCGCTCGAGCCAGCCTGGTACACCGGACACCACCGGACAGTGTCCGGTGCACCACCGGACAGTCCGATGATCCCAGACTGAGCAGGGCCTTGGCTGCTCGAGCCAAGACATTTCCAATCGGATTTTTCCTGTTTCCAGCACTTAGACACAATACATTAGTCTCTAAAACAATGTACTAAGTCTGAGAAACATACCTTTATCCTCGATTTGTACTTTGTCCACCTTTTTACACTTAGGCACTTGTGTTGGACACTTGAAAGGGAATTAGGCTTACACCTAGTTTCTAAATAATTTTGGTGGTTGAATTGCCCAACACAAATATTGGACTAACTAGTTTGCTCTAGTACTTAAGTTATACAGGTGCAAAAGGTTCACACTTAGCCAATAAAAAGACCAAGTGTTGGATTCAACAAAGGAGCAGCAAGGCAACCGAGGGCACCTCTGGCTGGAGGCACCGGACTGTCCGGTGTGCACCGGACTGTCCGGTGCGGCCAGAGGACTCCGACTTCAAACTCTTCGCTCTCGGGATTTCTCGGAAGACGGCGCGCTATAATTCACCGGACTGTCCGGTGTGCACCGGACATGTCCGGTGCTCCAAGGAATCGCCGTCTCCGGAACTCGCCAGCCTCGGGTTCGCGCGACAGCCGCTCCGCTAAAATTCACCGGACTGTCCGGTGTGCACCGGACTGTCCGGTGTGCCAGCAGAGCAACGGCTCTCTGCGGCGCCAACGGCTCCCTGCGGTGCATTAAATGCGCGCGCAGCGCGCGCAGACGTCAGGCACGCCCATGCCGGTGCACCGGACATCAAACAGTACTTGTCCGGTGTGCACCGGACACCCAGGCGGGCCCAGAAGACAGAAGCTCCAACGGTCAGAATCCAACGGCAATGGTGACGTGGCAGGGGCACCGGACTGTCCGGTGTGCACCGGACTGTCCGGTGCGCCATCGAACAGAAAGGTTCCAGCAACGGTCACTTTTGGTGGTTGGGGCTATAAATACCCCAACCACCCCACATTCATTGCCATCCAAGTTTTCCAACTCTCAACCACTTACAAGAGCTAGGCATTCAATTCTAGACACATACAAAGAGATCAAATCCTCTCCAATTCCACTCAAGCCCTTAGTGACTAGCGAGAGAGATTTGCCGTGTTCTTTTGAGCTCTTGCACTTGGATCGCCTTCTTTCTTTCTCATTTGTTCTTGAGATCATCACTCAATTGTAACCAAGGCAAGAGGCACCAATTGTGTGGTGGCCCTTGCGGGGAAGTTTTGTTCCCGGTTGATTGAGAAGAAGAGAAAGCTCACTCGATCCGTGGGATCGTTTGAGAGAGGGAAGGGTTGAAAGAGACCCGGCCTTTGTGGCCTCCTCAACGGGGAGTAGGTTTGCGAGAACCGAACCTCGGTAAAACAAATCCTTGTGTCACACTCTTATTTGCTTGCGATTTGTTTTGCGCTCTCTCTCGCGGACTCGTTTCTTTATTACTAACGCTAACCCGGCTTGTAGTTGTGATTATTTTTGTAAATTTCAGTTTCGCCCTATTCACCCCCCCTCTAGGCGACTATCAATTGGTATCAAAGCCCGGTGCTTCATTAGAGCCTAACCGCTCGAAGTAATGTCGGGAGATCACACCAAGAGGGAGATGGAGACCGGCGATGACAAGCCCACTACAAGTCAAGGGAGCACTTCATCTTCATCGGAAGAGTCCCGCACCAAGAGAAGAGAGAAGAAGAAGAACTCCTCCAAGCGGAAGGAGAAAAGATCTTCCTCTTCTCACCACAAGGAGAAGAAGGAAAAATCTTCTTCTCACAAGCCGCATCGGAGTGGGGATAAGCACAAAAGGATGAGGAAGGTGGTCTACTACGAGACCGATACTTCATCGACATCTACCTCCGGCTCCGACGCGGCGTCCGTCACTTCTAAACGCCAAGAGCGTAAGAAGTATAGTAAGATCCCCCTACGCTACCCTCGCACTCCTAAACATACACCTTTACTTTCCGTTCCATTAGGCAAACCACCAACTTTTAATGGTGAAGATTATGCTATGTGGAGCAATTTAATGCGATTTCATCTAACCTCTCTCCACAAGAGTATATGGGATGTTGTTGAGTATGGTGTACAGGTACCATCCGTAGGGGACGAGGACTACGACACGGACGAAGTGGCCCAAATCGAGCACTTCAACTCCCAAGCCACAACAATCCTTCTTGCCTCTCTAAGCAAGGAGGAATACAACAAAGTACAAGGGTTGAAGAACGCCAAGGAGATTTGGGATCTACTCAAGACGGCGCACGAGGGTGATGAACTCACCAAGATCACCAAGCGGGAAACGATCGAGGGGGAGCTCGGTCGCTTCCGTCTTCGCCAAGGGGAGGAGCCACAAGACATGTACAACCGGCTCAAGACCTTGGTGAACCAAGTGCGCAACCTCGGAAGCACAAAATGGGATGACCACGAAGTGGTTAAGGTTATTCTAAGAGCCCTCATTTTCCTTAACCCCACACAAGTTCAATTAATTCGTGGCAGTCCTAGATATACACAAATGACCCCCGAGGAAGTTATCGGGAATTTTGTGAGTTTTGAATGTATGATTAAGGGCTCCAAGAAGATCAACGAGCTTGACGAGCCTTCCACATCCGAGGCGCAACCCGTGGCCTTCAAGGCAACGGAGGAGAAGAAGGAGGAGTCTACACCAAGTAGACAACCAATTGACGCCTCCAAGCTCGACAATGAGGAGATGGCCCTAATCATCAAAAGCTTCCGGCAAATCCTCAAGCAACGAAAGGGGAAGGATTACAAATCCCGTTCCAAGAAGGTTTGCTACAAGTGTGGTAAGCCCGGTCACTTTATTGCTAAATGTCCATTATCAAGTGATAGTGACAGGGGCGACGACAAGAAGGGCAAGAGGAAGGAGAAGAAGAAGTACTACAAGAAGAAGGGCGGCGATGCCCATGTTTGTCGGGAGTGGGACTCCGACGAAAGCTCTAGCGACTCCTCCGACGACGAGGACGCCGCCAACATCGCCGTCACCAAGGGGCTCCTCTTCCCCAACATCGGCCACAAGTGTCTCATGGCCAAGGACGGCAAAAAGAAGGTAAAATCAAAGTCCTCCACTAAATATGAAACATCTAGTGATGGGGATGATGATAAAAATGAAGAGGATAATTTGCGTATTCTTTTTGCTAACCTCAACATGCAACAAAAGGAGAAATTAAATGAATTAATTAGTGCTATACATGAGAAGGATGAACTCTTAGATTCCCAAGAGGACTTCCTTATTAAAGAAAATAAGAAGCATGTTAAGGTTAAAAATGCTTATGCGCTAGAAAGAGAAAAGTGTGAAAAATTATCTAGTGAGCTAAGCACTTGCCATGAGACTTTAGACAACCTTAGAAATGAAAATGCCAATTTGCTAGCTAAGGTTGATTCTCATATTTGCAATGTTTCAATTCCTAGAAATGATAATAATGATTTGCTTGCTAGGATTGAAAAATTGAACATTTCTCTTGCTAGCCTTAGAAATGAGAATGAGAAATTAATTGCTAAGGCTAAGGATTTTGATGTTTGCAATGCTACTATTTCCGACCTTAGAACTAAAAATGATTTATTGCATGCTAAGGTCATTGAATTAAAGTCTTGCAAACCCTCTACATCTACTATTGAGCATGTGTCCATTTGCACTAGATGTAGAGATATTAATGTTGATGCTATCCATGATCACCTTACCTTAATTAAAAAACAAAATGATCACATAGCACAACTTAATGCTAAAATTAGGGAGCATGACTTAGAAAATGAAAATTTTAAATTGGCTAGAAGCATGCTCTATAATGGGAGACGCCCGGGCATTAAGGACGGCATTGGCTTCCAAAGGGGAGACAATGTCAAAATTAATGCCCCTCCTAAGAACTTGTCTAAATTTGTTAAGGGCAAGGCTCCCATGCCTCAGGATAACGAGGGTTACATTTTGTACCCTGCCGGGTATCCTGAGAGTAAAATTAAGAAAATTCATTCTAGGAAGTCTCACTCTAGCCCTAATTATGCTTTTATGTATAAGGGTGAGACATCTAGATCTAGGCAACCAACCCATGCCAAGTTGCCTAGAAAGAAAATTCCAAATGCATCAAATGATCATGCCATTTCATTTAAAACTTTTGATGCATCTTATGTTTTGACTAGCAAATCTGGCAAGGTAGTTGCCAAAATTGTTGGGGGCAAACACAAGGGCTCCAAGACTTGTGTTTGGGTACCCAAAGTTCTTGTATCTAATGCTAAAGGACCCAAAACCGTTTGGGTACCTAAAATCAAGAACTAAACTTGTTTTGTAGGTTTATGCATCCGGGGGCACAAGTTGGATACTCGACAGCGGGTGCACAAACCACATGACAGGGGAGAAAAGGATGTTCTCCTCTTATGAGAAAAACCAAGATCCCCAACGAGCTATTACATTCGGGGATGGGAATCAAGGTTTGGTCAAAGGTTTGGGTAAAATTGCTATATCCCCTGATCATTCTATTTCCAATGTTTTTCTTGTAGATTCTTTAGATTACAATTTGCTTTCCGTATCCCAATTATGTCAAATGGGCTACAACTGTCTTTTTACTGATATTGGTGTCACTGTCTTTAGAAGAAGTGACGATTCAATAGCTTTTAAGGGAGTGTTAGAGGGTCAGCTATACTTAGTAGATTTCAATAGAGCTGAACTCGACACTTGCTTGATTGCTAAGACTAACTTGGGTTGGCTCTGGCACCGCCGACTAGCCCATGTTGGAATGAAGAATCTTCACAAGCTTCTAAAGGGAGAACACATTTTGGGACTAACCGATGTTCATTTTGAGAAAGACAGGATTTGTAGCGCATGCCAAGCCGGGAAGCAAGTTGGCATCCATCATCCACACAAAAATGTCATGACTACCGACAGGCCACTGGAGCTCCTTCACATGGATTTGTTCGGCCCGATCGCTTACATAAGCATCGGCGGTAGTAAGTATTGTCTTGTAATTGTGGATGATTATTCTCGCTTCACTTGGGTATTCTTTTTGCAGGAAAAATCACAAACCCAAGAGACCTTAAAAGGATTCTTGAGACGAGCTCAAAATGAGTTCAGCTTAAGGATCAAGAAAATTAGAAGCGACAATGGCACGGAGTTCAAGAACGCTCAAATTGAAGGTTTCCTTGAGGAGGAGGGAATCAAGCATGAGTTCTCTTCTCCCTACACTCCACAACAAAATGGTGTAGTGGAGAGGAAGAATCGAACTCTATTAGACATGGCAAGAACCATGCTTGATGAGTACAAGACACCGGATCGGTTTTGGGCCGAGGCGGTCAACACCGCCTGCTACGCCATCAACCGATTATATCTTCACCGAATCCTCAAGAAGACATCTTATGAACTCCTAACCGGTAAAAAGCCCAATATTTCATATTTTAGAGTTTTTGGTAGCAAATGCTTTATTCTTGTTAAAAGAGGTAGAAAATCTAAATTTGCTCCTAAAACTGTAGAAGGCTTTTTACTAGGATATGACTCAAACACAAGGGCATATAGAGTCTTTAACAAGTCCTCAGGACTTGTTGAAGTTTCTTGTGACGTTGTGTTTGATGAGACTAACGGCTCTCAAGTAGAGCAAGTTGATCTTGATGATATAGGTGAAGAACAGGCTCCATGCATAGCGCTAAGGAACATGTCCATTGGGGATGTGTGTCCTAAGGAATCCGAAGAGCCTTCAAATGCACAAGATCAACCATCCTCCTCCACGCAAGTATCTTCACCAACTCAAGTTGAGGATGAGGCTCAAGATATTGAACAAGAAGATCAAGAAGATGAGCCACCTCAAAATAACGGCAACGATCAAGGGGGAGATGCAAATGATGAAGACAAGGAGGATGAACAACCAAGGCCGCCACACCCAAGAGTCCACCAAGCAATACAACGAGATCACCCCATCGACACCATCCTCGGCGACATTCATAAGGGGGTAACTACTCGATCTCGTATTGCTCATTTTTGTGAACATTACTCTTTTGTTTCCTCTATTGAGCCAACCAGGGTAGAGGAAGCACTACAAGATTCGGATTGGGTGATGGCGATGCAAGAGGAGCTCAACAATTTCACAAGGAACGAGGTATGGCACTTAGTTCCACGTCCTAATCAAAATGTTGTAGGAACCAAGTGGGTCTTCCGCAACAAGCAAGACGAGCATGGTGTGGTGACAAGGAACAAAGCTCGACTCGTGGCCAAGGGGTATTCACAAGTCGAAGGTTTGGATTTTGGTGAAACCTATGCACCCGTAGCTAGGCTTGAGTCAATTCGTATATTATTGGCCTATGCTACTTACCATGGCTTCAAGCTCTACCAAATGGACGTGAAGAGTGCCTTCCTCAATGGACCAATCAAGGAAGAGGTCTATGTTGAGCAACCTCCCGGCTTTGAAGACAGTGAGTACCCTAACCATGTTTATAGGCTCTCTAAGGCGCTTTATGGGCTCAAGCAAGCCCCAAGAGCATGGTATGAATGCCTTAGAGATTTCCTTATTGCAAATGGCTTCAAAGTCGGCAAGGCCGATCCTACTTTATTCACTAAGACTCTTGATAATGATTTGTTTGTATGCCAAATTTATGTTGATGATATCATATTTGGGTCTACTAACAAATCTACATGTGAAGAATTTAGTAGGATCATGACACAGAAATTCGAGATGTCAATGATGGGGGAGTTGAAGTATTTTCTAGGATTCCAAGTCAAGCAACTCCAAGAGGGCACCTTCATTAGCCAAACGAAGTATACTCAAGACATTCTAAGCAAGTTTGGAATGAAGGATGCCAAACCCATCAAGACACCCATGGGAACCAATGGGCATCTCGACCTCGACACGGGAGGTAAGTCCGTGGATCAAAAGGTATACCGGTCGATGATTGGTTCATTGCTTTATTTATGTGCATCTCGACCGGACATTATGCTTTCCGTCTGCATGTGTGCAAGATTCCAAGCCGACCCTAAGGAATCACACCTTACGGCCGTGAAACGAATCTTGAGATATTTAGCTTTTACTCCTAAGTTTGGGCTTTGGTACCCTCGGGGATCCACTTTTGATTTGATTGGTTATTCGGATGCCGATTGGGCGGGGTGTAGGATTAATAGGAAGAGCACATCGGGGACTTGCCAGTTCTTGGGAAGATCCTTGGTGTCTTGGGCTTCAAAGAAGCAAAATTCGGTCGCTCTTTCCACCGCCGAAGCCGAGTATATTGCCGCAGGTCATTGTTGCGCGCAATTGCTTTGGATGAGGCAAACCCTGCGGGACTACGGTTACAAATTAACCAAAGTCCCTTTGCTATGTGACAATGAGAGTGCAATCAAAATGGCCGACAATCCCGTCGAGCATAGCCGCACTAAGCACATAGCCATTCGGTATCATTTTCTTCGGGATCACCAACAAAAGGGGGATATAGAGATTTCTTATATTAATACTAAAGATCAATTAGCCGATATCTTTACCAAACCACTTGATGAACAATCTTTTACCCGACTTAGGCATGAGCTTAATATTCTTGATTCTCGGAATTTCTTTTGCTAGTCTTGCACACATAGCTCATAAATATACCTTTGATCATGTCTCTTTTATATATGCAATGACTAATGTGTTTTCAAGTATATTTCAAACCAAGTCATAGGTATATTGAAAGGGAATTGGAGTCTTCGGCGAAGACAAAGGCTTCCACTCCGTTCTACTACTCATCCTGCGCCATCGCTCCGCATCACTCTCCATCTTTGGTATAACCTTCACTCATTTATTTTCATGTCCAAAGGGGGAGAAAGTATTTCTTGGGCTCTAATGATTCCGTTTTTGGCGATTCATGCCAAAGGGGGAGAAAATATGAGCCCAAAGCAAAAGGACCGCACCACCACCCTATTTTTAAAATTGATGATTTTCAAACTGGTATATTTCAAAATTGGTATCTCTTTGTGTTCTAAAGGGGGAGCAACTAGTATTTTCAAAATTGATGGAAAACCCTCTTGAACACTAAGAGGAGACCTTATTTGAGGGGGAGTTTTGTTTAAGTCAAAGGAAAAGCATTTGAACAAAGGAAGAAAATTTCAAATCTTGAAAATGCTTTGCAAAATCTTATTCATTTACCTTTGACTATCTTGCAAAATGACTTTGAAAAGAATTTACAAAAGAGTTTGCAAAAACAAAACTTATGGTGCAAATGAGGTCCAATATGTCAAAAACAAAGAAAACCATCCATGCGCATCACATAAGTATTTATATTGGCTCAATTCCAAGCAACCTTTGCACTTACATTATGCAAACTAGTTCAATTATGCACTTCTATATTTGCTTTGGTTTGTGTTGGCATCAATCACCAAAAAGGGGGAGATTGAAAGGGAATTAGGCTTACACCTAGTTTCTAAATAATTTTGGTGGTTGAATTGCCCAACACAAATATTGGACTAACTAGTTTGCTCTAGTACTTAAGTTATACAGGTGCAAAAGGTTCACACTTAGCCAATAAAAAGACCAAGTGTTGGATTCAACAAAGGAGCAGCAAGGCAACCGAGGGCACCTCTGGCTGGAGGCACCGGACTGTCCGGTGTGCACCGGACTGTCCGGTGCGGCCAGAGGACTCCGACTTCAAACTCTTCGCTCTCGGGATTTCTCGGAAGACGGCGCGCTATAATTCACCGGACTGTCCGGTGTGCACCGGACATGTCCGGTGCTCCAAGGAATCGCCATCTCCGGAACTCGCCAGCCTCGGGTTCGCGCGACAGCCGCTCCGCTAAAATTCACCGGACTGTCCGGTGTGCACCGGACTGTCTGGTGTGCCAGCGGAGCAACGGCTCTCTGCGGCGCCAACGGCTCCCTGCGGTGCATTAAATGCGCGCGCAGCGCGCGCAGACGTCAGGCACGCCCATGCCGGTGCACCGGACATCAAACAGTACTTGTCCGGTGTGCACCGGACACCCAGGCGGGCCCAGAAGACAGAAGCTCCAACGGTCAGAATCCAACGGCAATGGTGACGTGGCAGGGGCACCGGACTGTCCGGTGTGCACCGGACTGTCCGGTGCGCCATCGAACAGAAAGGTTCCAGCAACGGTCACTTTTGGTGGTTGGGGCTATAAATACCCCAACCACCCCACATTCATTGCCATCCAAGTTTTCCAACTCTCAACCACTTACAAGAGCTAGGCATTCAATTCTAGACACATACAAAGAGATCAAATCCTCTCCAATTCCACTCAAGCCCTTAGTGACTAGCGAGAGAGATTTGCCGTGTTCTTTTGAGCTCTTGCACTTGGATCGCCTTCTTTCTTTCTCATTTGTTCTTGAGATCATCACTCAATTGTAACCAAGGCAAGAGGCACCAATTGTGTGGTGGCCCTTGCGGGGAAGTTTTGTTCCCGGTTGATTGAGAAGAAGAGAAAGCTCACTCGATCCGTGGGATCGTTTGAGAGAGGGAAGGGTTGAAAGAGACCCGGCCTTTGTGGCCTCCTCAACGGGGAGTAGGTTTGCGAGAACCGAACCTCGGTAAAACAAATCCTTGTGTCACACTCTTATTTGCTTGCGATTTGTTTTGCGCTCTCTCTCGCGGACTCGTTTCTTTATTACTAACGCTAACCCGGCTTGTAGTTGTGATTATTTTTGTAAATTTCAGTTTCGCCCTATTCACCCCCCCTCTAGGCGACTATCAACACTAAATCACCAAAATACTTAGAAATGGCCCAAGGGCACATTTCCCTTTCAGTGACCCGGGTTGAGTCAGCCAGGCCTCGGTACAGATAGGCCGGGTGTGCCCTGTCCTTCAGTAGCTGAAGATTCTTGAAGACAAAGTCAGCAACCACAGCCTCTGCAGTCAGACCTCTCTCCTTCAACAATCCAACTTCAGCCAATAGAGCCCCTGCCTCGGCCACCTCCTGGTCTGTGGGGGATTCGGTCTAGCTCGGAGTGCGAACATCCGGCTGTCTCCCTAACCGTGGTGGGAGGGAATTCCCATGATTCTCCACAATAAACCACTCTAAGCGCCATCCTTTGATATTGTCCTTGAGTGGGATGTTAAGGTAATCAGTCTTCCTCCCATGGCGCATCTCCAAGCTTGCGCCCCCTACCAGTTGGTGCTGCCCTCCGGCCATCCTAGGCCGACAATGGTACAAGAACTTCCACAGGCCAAAGTGCGGCAGAACGCCAAGAAAAGTCTCACATAAATGAACAAAGATGGAGATTTGCAGAATGGAATTGGGGTTCAGATGGGTCAGATTCAAGTGATAGAAATCAAGGAGACCGCGGAAAAAGGGAGAAATAGGAAGAGCAAGGCCGCGGAGGAGGAATGGAACGTAAACAACAGACTCATGGGTGTCTTCTATTGGAACAGTGACCCCACAGCAGATCCGCCAGGAACAGAGCTCTTTCGGAGGAAGAACTCCGATGGACATGAGATGGACAAGGTCAGACTCAGAAACAACAGACGTATGGTTACCTGCGAAAGGCAACTGGCTGTTGGGATCGATGGGGGGAATGGCAGCAACGGACGAACTCGAGGCTTTCCGCTTGGGCGCCATCTCAACCTCGCTGGCGAGCGGAGCGGAAGCAGAATCGCGAAACGGCAGAGAGAACCTAGATGCAGGAAAGCAAGAACTAGGGCACGGAATGTGGAGACACGCAACAGTGCAGTACATATCGGGTTTTCCCGGGCCAGATGTCGTTTCCAAAAAGTGCCCAGTCATCACTCAGCGGTTATTTCTAAAACGCTGGCGTGCCATGTCATCACTCAGCTGCTATTTCTAAAAAAGCTGGCGTGTCATGTCATCACTCGGCCGTTATTTCCAAAACGACCGACGCGGCCCAAATTGACTCGGCTGTTACCTCTAAAACACCGACGTCGCCATCAGTCACTCGGCCGTTACCTCTAAAAACACCAACATCGCCATCAGTCACTCGGTTGTTACCTCTAAAAACGCCGGCGTTGCCATCAGTCACTCGGTCGTTGCCTCTATAACGCTGACATCACCAGTAACCACTCGATAGTTAATTCTAAAAACACCGATGTGGCCCCGCCATCCTTCGGACGCTACTTCAGAAGCGCTAATGTTGTCAATAATAACTCGGTCGTCGCCCCTAAAAGCGACAATGTGACACCGAGTGACTCGGCCATTGCTACTGAGGCACCGACGACGCAGAGAAAACGAACGGAAGAATGATTCGAGAACTCCAAGTTACTACTCAAGCATAGCAGATAGAGAATATCATGGACAATGAATATTGTGACGATCATCAATTGACTAGGAGGCAAAGTAATTAACATAGGAGGAGGCGAAATCGTTCTTCATAAAGGGAAGTTACAGAACTTACAAATCAACTCGTTATGAGTTGATACTTCCCTACTACTACTACTACATTACATTCCACTACTCTATACTACTACTACTACATTACATTCCACTACTCTATACTACTACTACTACATTATATTCCACTACTCTATACTACTACTACTACCACTACATTATTTCACTAATACTATTTCTACTACTAATCTACACTAACATCTAAAACCAGTGGCATCTAGCCACTGGCCTGGTTGCTGCCCCTGCTGCTGCCCTTGCCGCCGCTGCCACCGTCGCTGTCGCCGCCCTTGCCGCTGCCGTCACTGCCCTTGCCGCTGCCGTCGTCGTCGCCATCTCCGCCATCGCCGCCGCTGCCCTCCTCGGACGAGTCCGAGGAGTCCTCCTCATCCGAGGAGTACTCTGACTCATCCGAGCCCTCGAGCCCGACGCGCTCAACGGCCCAGATGTAGGTCCAGACCTCCGCGGCAATCCCCTGGGAGTCGTCTGAATCATCAGACGACGCCGGGGGAGAGACGGGGGCCGGAGATCCCTCGGACTCGGAGGAGAACTCCCCCTCCGAGTACTCTGAGTTGCCGAAGTCCTCCGAGGGAGGAGTCGGCTCATGTTTGCGCTTGTCACCAGAGCGAGGCGAAGAACCGCTACCTTTCTTACTCTTGCCCATGGTGGAGAAGAAGGAAGAAGAAGAGAGCAAGCAACAGAGAGCAGTAAGAGATGTGAAAATGTCGGGGAAGCAAGAACACTATTTATAGAAGAAGAAGGCAACCGCTCACCTCCTACCATGACCACTGAACAGTCACAAAAATTCAATATGCAATTCAAACAGTCTGAAGACACGTCAGGCGGCTGACGCCGTTTCACGCAACACAACACCCATTGGGACTCCAGTCAACTGCGCGGGCGATATGATTACACCCGCGGTCACATCAAGTTACTACTCAGAAGCAGTTTGCTAAAACACTCAGCGTACCAAGCCATCCCCTACCTACACCCATTAGGGGGGATGCGCCCAGGAATTATCGGTATATTTTTCAAAACTGACACATCCGTGCAGTACGTGCAATGAATACTTCAAGACAAAAGTGAGATATCAACAAGGATCAAAGGAAAGCCAAATATAGCCAACAAGGTACAAGTCTAATCGACAGAAGCATTAAAGCAAGAAGTGATAACGAAGACTAGCCAAGGGTCACCTGTCGAACGTCCAATTAGTCACAGATCAAATAAATCGCACTGCCAAGCAAGATATGGGCAGATCACGAACTCGGCCTCAAAGACAAAATATACGCTGACCTCTAAAGCGTAATATCAATAACATAGTGCTGACCTCCAAGGCATTCAGCAAGAAGGGAAGAAGATTACTGGAAAAAGGCATAAAATGAAGATCTTCGAGTAGATTATTTTCAAAAAATCCACTCGAAGCTCGAGGGCTACACCCATTGGGAGCACCTTCGGTGCACCCAATGAATCATCATCTCAGATCAAGACAATGCTGACCTCTAAAGCATAGGGTAAGATCAATACAAGGCTGACCTCCGACAAAGCACAAGTGGAAGATGAAAGTGATTTCGGATAATACTCAAAGTGAAGACCTTCGACTGGATTATTTTCAAAAATCCACTCGAAGCTCGGGGGCTACACCCATTGGGTGCACCTTTGGTGCGCCCAATGAAGTTCGAAGTCCTACAGTACGAAACGCTGACCTCCCAAGCAAGAGTCTGAGTCAGAACACCAAATTTCAAGCAATAAAAGCAGAAGAAGGCAGTGAAAAATTGTTTCTATCGGACCACTCAGAATTCAGAAGCGTTGGCCCGGCAAGCTTATCCCCAAAGCGTTTTCTTGTCAAAATCAAAAGACTGGAAGCTAGACCTAGGATCATTGGGCCGTTTATTTCAAAATCGACCCAAAGATCAGGGGCTTGTGGGGGACAGATATCCCCCGGGTCCACCAGAAGGATAAAAGACCTCACGAAGGGCCCAAGGGCTCCATAATTCGTGAGGTCATCTCCTGGTGGGCCTGGGAGAGACGACCAGTGAAGTGGATCGGCACAAGGCCGGATCGGTGTAAGCCCGGACGGCCCAACGACTTCGAGCAAGTAATCACAACAGAGACCCGACCTTCCCGCGCTGGAACCCCGTACGACGGAATCGAGCGAGGATGGGTCGGCAGAACTATGGGGAGATAGACTCAATCGGTTCACTATTTCTTAGGTGCACGTGGTTATCATATCTGCATGTATTGCCCCACGGTCGAATATATAAGGCCTAGGGGGCACCCCTTCAGAAGAGATCGAACTCACTACTCAGCCATCCACCCCAACTCTCTACGTTCCTCACACCAGAGAACTACCTTGTAACCCACCACATAAAGCACTCTCGCCAGGACGTAGGGTGTTACGCATTTCAAAGTGGCCCGAACCTGTAAACCATTGTCTACTGTTTTCTCGTGCAACCGGCACAAACCATTGAGCTACAGTCGATAACACCGTCCTACTTCTAAAAGCACCTTGAGGGGTAACCCCGGGTGTGCGGTCGGACCCAAACACCGAAACCTCCCGCATTTCACAGTTATACCTAAGGATCGACTAGCTTTTGTTATCCATGTCCTTGTTTACCTATTTGGGTTGGATTATTATTGCTTAGTCTTATGCTATTGCTCAACTCTAATCAATGAACATGATGAGAATTATCAATGATACGTTGTTTTCCCCTCTTTTATTATGATGTTATACTTGTGACCTTCAAGGGGGCTCGAGCGGTTTCTCGAGTGCCTCTTCATAAGGACCTGTTCATTGGATGACCGCCCGGGAAAACAGTGCAACCATGAGGGTGGAGTGGGACGCCCTTAGCTGAATAATTAGAGGAACCAGGGTGTAGTTCGCTTAGCCGTCGTGCCGTCAATGGGGCTCGGTGTATGCGGCTCGCTTTGCCAAGGTTGATTTGTCCCTTGGGGAGGAGTGTGGTACATTTAGGAAACCTAACGGGCGGCTACAGCCTCGGGGAATCTTTGTAAAGGCTACGTAGTGATGCCCTGCTGGACCACCTAGGTAGTGGTCAATGGGGAGTAGCTCTCTCAGGGCAGAAAGGGAATCACGACTTGTGGGTAAAGTGCACAACCTCTGCAGGGTGTTTGAAACTGATATATCAGCCGTGCTCGCGGTTATGAGCGGCCAAGGGAGCTCCATTGATTAGAGATACTTGATCAGAGATGTTCGGTTTGCAGGTGGCAATGAGATTGATGGTTCTTGGTTTTGACTCTGGTAATGGTAAGTGGTACTCTTTCCGTTTGGAAAGGAGTATGTTTGGGTTAATAACGTGGGTTAACTCTGAAACTTGGCTTTCTTTACTAGTAATAATAATCTGACCAACTAAAGGCAATTGCTTGACTTACCCTCCATATAAAGCTAGTCCACTACAACCAAACATGACACTTGCTGAGTATGTTGATGTGTACTCACCCTTGCTCTACACACCAAACCCCCCCCCCATCCCCAGGTTGTCAGCATTGCAACCACCGCTCAGGAGAAGATGAAGTCGTGGAAGGAGACTTCCAGGAGTTCCAAGACTACGACGAGTTCTAGGCGTGGGTTAGCGGTAACCCCCAGTCGGCTGCCTGTGAAGGCCGCGTTTATCTATGTTTCGTTTTCGCACTTTGATTTATTGTAAAGACTATGTGGATGTCTCAGACATATGATGTAATCGACTATTATTTCCCTTTTTAATACTATTTGAGCACTGTGTGATGATGTCCATGTTATGTAACTGTTGTGTATGTGAATTGCTGATCCTAGCACGTACATGGTTCACATTCGGTTTGCCTTCTAAAACCGGGTGTGACATAATCGAAGGTGAAAAGTAATCTGTTCTCAGTTTTATATACCATTGATCTATCATACCTCCTCTTAGCGCTAAGATTATAAGCTATCGAGGAAGCAAACAAAGTGGAAGGTATGTCATGACATACGAATTAGAAGGAGATTTTATGTTAACATCAAAGAAAGTGTTAGGTTTAAGTAGCATATATTGTATGTTTCAGCAAATCAGATGTGAATATCTTAAGCAAACAAAATTGTTGCTTACACTGGGAGTGGGAGGAGACTCGCCACATTCTAATAGGCCAATTCAGGGCGAAGACATGATGGCTCCAAATGAAGTAAGTTTGGGGATCGAGGCTCGAAGAATGCCATCAAATAGAGGCACAGTTACGACCTGTACAATAATAATAGACTTTTAGCATTTGCCAGTCTAGGCCATTTGTGCAAAAACGCCAAAATTCAAAATGAGCACAACGTGAAGCAAGATCTACGGTGAAGTTTGTGATGAAGAATGCTTGGCCAGATTCAGATGGGAGTAATGTAATTATGTAAATAAGCAAGAGAATTATATCATGTGCAACCACTGAATTATTCTAGGGTCACATAACAACTTTTAACATATATAATCATAGAAAATAAACTTACAAAAGAAGGATATAATACAGTGACATTGACTAAATGATAGTATGCCTGCTATTTTTGGACAATCAAATATTTGACAGTACTTTTAAGTGGTGAAGAGGCATGAATAGGATCATGGAATGATGTAGTAGCACAATCTGTAACTTGCAAGTTGACTTGATGAACGTGACGACTCTTAACATAAAAGTAGTAGAATAATTCTTAGTATATATAAGTAGATAAGAATGTGATAGTGAATTTGCAATAGTAAACAGCAAGCAGAATCGTCTTGGAAGACCATTTTAGCCGAACAAATTGTAGTATGCCAGGTAGGAAGCTTAGTGGAGAACCAAATATAGGTTGGTAAATGATTACATTGTTTCTCAAAGACAATTACTGTTTATGTAAGAAGTGATTGACGTAATGGTAAAACAACTTACCGAAGCATGGCACTGCTTAATCACAAAGCTACTAATCATGCTCCATATCAGAATAATGTGGAGCAACATCCGATAGATATTACTGGAGAGCATGACCTACACTGATTTATGTGGAGCAACATTAGGTGATGATGGTCAAGAGAATGCACGCCTGAAAGACCACAGACATCATAAAACTTATGCAAACCAGAGTCAAAAGTACAATATAAAGCATACCAGCGATATCCAAATAAAATTTCAGGTATGTGGCCTATAACTGGGACTCGCATAGTCCATTGTTGATTGTTGATTTGTACTGTACACATGAGAATAGCAAGCAGACTCATTTACGGCATTGAATCGAACACTTGAAGGACACAAAACAGCAAGAGTAGAGCACGACAGAGGGTTGCTACGACGAACCTGATGGCCTCGGTGCAGCTCGACATGTTGCTGATGTTACAAAAAGTGGGTGGTGTCGTGGCCGCGGCACGGCACGCGCGCAGGGCACAACGCAGTCGGCAGCGACGGGGGCGGAGGCACGACATCATTGGTAGGTCGACAAGCGGGCAATGTGGGGTACATTGTGTTGTGGCTGTGTCGCAAAGCGAGTGCACAGCGAGGTCGCGCGGGCAGGGGGGCACGAAGCGCCCATAGAGCAGCGCAGGCGGCGTTTGAGGCCGGAGAGGGAAGCTTTGAAAGGATCCTGGCATCATGGACTCGCGTCGTCTGGAAGCTTCAGTGAACTACCGTAGGGACTACATGGAACTCTCGAGAGGCAGAGGGAGCGGGGAGAATGGAAGTCGTTGATTGATGATCGAGCGACGCGAAGAAATGAAGCTGACGTGGATAGATCCGTCTTCTCCGGTTTGAGAATAATGTGGAGCGACATCCGGTAGATATTACTGGAGAGCATGACCTACACTGATTTATGTGGAGCAACATTAGGTGATGATGGTCAAGAGAATGCACGTCTGAAAGACCACAGACATCATAAAACTTATGCAAACCAGAGTCAAAAGTACAATATAAAGCATATCAGCGATATCCAAATAAAATTTCAGGTATGTGGCCTATAACTGGGACTCGCATAGTCCAATGATTGTTGACTTGTACTGTACACATGAGAATAGCAAGCAGACTCATTTACGGCATTGAATCGAACACTTGAAGGACACAAAACATCAAGAGTAGAGCACGACACAGGGTTGCTGCGACGAACCTAATGGCCTCGGTGCAGCTCGACATGTCGCTGATGTTACAAAAAGTGGGTGGTGTCGTGGCCGCGGCACGGCACGCGCGTAGGGCACAACGCAGTCGGCAGCAACGGGGGCGGAGGCACGACATCGTTGGTAGGTCGACGAGCGGGCAATGTGGGGTACATTGTGTTGTGGCTGTGTCGCAAAGCGAGTGCGCAGCGAGGTCGCGCGGGCAGGGGGGCACGAAGCGCCCATGAAGCAGCGCAGGCGGCGTTTGAGGCCTGAGAGGGAAGCTTTGAAAGGATCATGGCATCATGGACTCGCGTCGTCTGGAAGCTTCAGTGAACTACCGTAGGGACTACATGGAACTCTCGAGAGGCAGAGGGAGCGGGGAGAATGGAAGCCGTTGATTGACGATCGAGCGACGCGAAGAAATTAAGCTGACGTGGATAGATCCGTCTTCCCCGGTTTGAACCGGCTTTAATAATATAGAAATACCATATATTACTTGTGAAAATAAAATGTATAGCTTGCACATAAAACTGTTATTCTCCTAGTGCAATACTGAAACTGTTTATTCGCCTACTTCAGTCATCTGTATTGTCTACATTAGTTTCGAAACGGAGAACATTTTGATCGACCAAAATTATAATTCTCACGAAATAAGTTACAGTACACAGCTGCCGTTTCTCCGCACAAGGCAACTCACTTAAATAAAATCTGCATATGTACAGTACAGTGCTAGCATTTATCAGACCCAGTTGCTGGGCAGCGAGAAATTATGGAACCTGAAGGATGCATCCCCAGCGGTGTCCCTCTCGCGCATAACCCCGGGGTCCCCTTCCGTTTGCGCCCGCTGTTCGACGCACGCAAACGAGTTCTGCCGCGGCAACTCCGCGAATTCCGGGGACGGCAGCGGCAGCGGGCAGGGCTCGCGGCCTGGCCGAGTCGGTGCGCCGTCGGACATGCCGTCCCACATGAGCACGTGAAGAAGGATCGGCCGCAGAGCGTGGCGGTGCAGGGACAGTTTCTGGCTGAGGGACACGGTGTCGAAGCACCGGACGGCGCCGGAAGTCGACACCATCCACGGCAGCACCTTTTGGCCTGACACCCTCGAGATGACCAGCAGCTTGGACGCGCCCTTCGCCTCCCGATAGAGGTCCCGGAGCCCCGAACGGGTCGACGGTGCCTGGCGCTCGACGTCGTCGTTCTCCACTACGGACGAGACGTAGATGAAACCCTGCTCACAGCCACAAGCGAAGTGACTTGAGTCCTTGCTGGCTCACCAGTCACATGCACTACAGCGCGAGAATGCGACCAGCGGGACGTGCTCGCGTACGTACCTCTTGAGTGCGGCTAATGGCAAAGCCGAGCCTGGCGTCGCCCTCCTCGAGGATGATCTCCACAGGCATTTCTCCAGCAGCGGCCGTGTACCAAACGCGCACCGCCTTCACCACGCCGATGTCGACGCCGTGATAGTCCTCGAAGCCATAGAGGCTGGCGTTGGCGAGGTTCGGGAGGTCGGCCAGTGAGCCCGAGTTGACTGTCGAAGATGCCGTCTCGCCGGAGATCTGCACCAAGCAAGTGATCAGATCATCGGAGAGTCGTGCACACACAGACGGTCAAAGAACCAACATCATCGATGCAGTCTTGAATTGATCATTACTACCTTGGTGAGAAGGGCCTCGGTCTGCACGTTCAAGAACGCAATGGGCACGCCGGACTCCTGAGACGAGAGGATCCAGGCGTTGGCGCGGGCCAGGGTGTCCTCGACGCAGTTGTAGCGGGAGCCGGCACGGTCGAGCGCCATGGGCAGAATGAGCAAGGAGAGGAAGCTGCTGGAGTTGGGGATCGGTAGCACCTCCCGCATCTTCTTCTCCCACGGGTAGGACACGTAGCCGTCCTGCAGCTGCGCCTTGCTCAGCGCGCACACCACCCTCGAACTCCTCGAGCCTGAAGAAAAAGCACCGTAGTAGGTGCCAACGACCATAGCATCACGAATGTAGAACAGTTAGCAAACTCGGATCAATATTTTGTTGACGATGGAATGCAGAACAGTTAGCAAACTCGGATCAGTATTTTGTTGACGATCTTGTGCAAGTCCTAGTACTTCTTTGGTCCAAGAGAGAAGGGAAGTCAACCGAGGAATCTCCTAGTCGCGTTAAGAATCTGAGGCAGGATTTTATAATCAGATGAATACTATTCAACGATCCGCAAGTGGTTTGCAGTATGCATCTTAACTTTTTTTTTACGAACCCATCTTATATAGGAGTACTTTTTTTGACTGACAGGAGCAACACACTGCATACAGCCTTCCAGGTTTACCCAGTTACTGCAAGATTTACAGTAACAACATAATAATTGTCCGGTTCCTATCTCACCACAAGATGGGCATCTTATTTGCTACAAAAGCTTGCGAACGCAAGACGTACCAAGAAAAATACAGGATGCAAAAGAGTTAGGAATCAGGTCAATATTTTTCCATGTTATGTAATCATGCATCATTATTACCTTTTTTTTCCAGTTGAGAAGGGAAGTGAATGATCAAACCGATAAAAAGTCAACAGAGGAATCTCCTAGTTTCATTTAGAATTCGAGACAGGATTTTTATAATCAGGTGAATACTGATGGCTCCTTAATTTGTAGAGCTTCTGTCAGCTCCAACTTCTCTAACGCAGTTTTCTTTTTCTTCCAAGTGCGAGAGCATATAGGAGCGCTACCGCGAAGCATAATGATGAACCAAGCTAAATGCCGGTTCGATTCAATGTGTATCGCTGTCTGTTTGCCTTGAAGCATGCATCTAGCTTGAGATTAAGCAATTATATAATATATCAGTTATCGAATATTTGACGTTTTATTTTAAACGAAAATACGACAAATAAAAAAACAGAGGAAATACTTTTTTAGATTCTTAAAAAAGGTACTCCGTAATATACCTTTTTTACTGACAGGAGAACAAAACTGGATGCGGACTTCCTAGGTATATCATGTTACCGCATGATTTACAGATATAACTGCAGGGTTACTATTTCATAACAGGATCTGCTTCTTATTGTCAATAAAGGCTTGCAAGACGTAACGACAATACAAGATCTAATGCTCGGTCACCGTTCTCTTGTTTGAAGGGTCCCTTTGGTACGGAGGTAGGGATCTATCATCTAGATGCTCCGGCTCCTACAATATACTCGAAGCAGGGGAGCCAAAATTTTTTTGGCTTCATCGGCTCTATGATAGAAGATAAGACAGAGAGAAACTCCTATGAGCAGTACGTGAACAACACGTGAATAATAGAGAAGCTAGAGCCGGTGGAAGCTTCGTAATGTTCCTAACTCCTAAGAATATGCTTGACTACAGAGTATTGCTAGCATACATCAAGACAACGGTACGGCCCTCGGTCCTCAACACAACAAGACCAACAAAGCTGTAAGCACTTTCTACAATCTTCCTTCCTCGGATCCTATATATCCCAACCCGGCATATCCTGACACATATTGACAGATACGGGCGATGCGAACATCATGTATTTATAACTACTCCTAAAAGTGGCCGTTTCTGACAGTCTTAATCTGCACTGAAAACAAAACAAAGATCTCTATCGTGAACACGCCAAAATTTCAAGAAACGATAAAGCGCAGGTTACCCACGAAACCAGCCCACTTGATTAGTACTGTAACTTTTTGCGCACTAAAGTCCGCATGCATGCGCCTACCCTTTTTTTTCTCAAGTCCAATCCGGCATGTAACGAAAACTCAGTGGCGGACTTTTCTTCCGAGGGCTAGCGCGGCAAGTTGATCGCACGGGCTAAAAGCGGATCAAAAAGATGGTGCCAAAACATTTTAGAACTTAAATCTGCACGAAGAAGAAGAGGAGGAGGATAAGCATGTTGTGCTATCGAGGTGGTAGTAGTACGGTACCTCTGATGGCGATGCACTCGCTCTCCATGCGGTCGACGAGGCCGACGGCGTAGTTGGGGTCGCGGATGGAGCGGAGCACGTAGTGGCGGGTCCGGCCGATCCCGCCGCCGACGGACTCCTGCGGCACGATGCAGGCCTGCATGCTGGCCTCGGTGGCCGCGTCGTCCGCCACCTGCAGCTCCCCGCTGTCGCCGGCGACGAGCTGGCGCTGCAGCTGCGCGGAGGCGGAGGAGCGGCGCACGCGGACCTCGACGGAGGTCTCCCCGCGCTTGTAGGCCGCGTGCAGGAGCTTCTGCAGCGCGGCGCGGCCGCCCTTGAAGGGCGCGGCGTGCGCCGCGGGCCCGCCCCGGCGGCCCACCCCGATGAGGAGCTCCTCCACGACGTCCCCCGTCTGCACCGTCTCGCTGCTCCCGGGCCCCCACTCCTCGGCCCGCGACCCGCCCGCGACGCACTCGATCGCGACCACGCCTTGCCTCCTCCCGCTCTCCATGGGCATGCCCCCTGGCTCCTCTACGCCTCTTCGGCTCTCCCTCCCTCCCTCCCTCCTCACGAGTCGCGCTGCGTGGCTGTGAATCAAGCAAGTATCTGGGCAGCTCGCGTTGTTGACTTGTACAGGGCGCTGTCCTGTCACGCCGCCCTAACACCAACGCAAGGCAACACAGCACCGCAGCCTAGAAGAGCAGCTCAGCTCACGCAGATTCCTGGGCCCTTTTAGAGACGGCGGCCAGTCGAGAGAGAAGCCGCTTTCCAGGATGGTGCAAACGGAAGCGCCGCTCGAACGCGATGGACCGATCGGGATGGCCACGCGTCGACCGGCTCGGTCGCTGAATCCGCGCCCTCCGTTCGTTTACCACGGACCACTGGCCACACAGGTCGTTAAAATCTGGCTGACGTTATCGGCGTGGAATCTGGGCCTGAAATTCGTCGACCGTGACGCCACGACCGCCGCGCCTTCTGATCGGCAGATCCCAGGCGTGGGATTCCGGCGGCCTCGCCGGACCAGAGTTCAGATCAACAGCTTACGCTGCAGCTGTCGTGTGACAACGTAGTACCGCCAGTTAGGCTGTAGTCTAATCTCCTAAAGAAAAAAAAAACTGAATCGACATGCTCCAGGACCTCTGAACACCATTTGTCCCTCTCGCGAAGACTCGCGGTGTCCTAGCTGGAGTGGGGGATCCGTTTTTCTCGTTCAAATTCAACTGTGCCCATTGGTCAAGGCTAGCTTCTACGTCACGTCTCACTGGACGATTGGAGGAGGCCCAGAGTATCATATTGTGACTGCCGCTTAACTGAATCCAGTTTCCTGAATATAGCGCTGATGACGAATCCCAATATTCGTTTTCTGGGCCAACGGCCTCGTGGCATCACTGGCGAAGAAGATTTCAAAACGGAGTAGGTATGTGTCCGTGCGTTGCCATAAAAGTTAAAAATTAGTAAAACATGTATACCGAACACCATGTTCTAGACAATGCTAGTGAAACTGAAATAAAAGTAGCTACATAATTGCTTAAATAGTTATACAGCTCGTACACAAACAAAATAAAGTTGGGCATAACGTTAAGTGACACTTTTCCTGTATCAGGCTTGGACTATGTCCTGGCTAATGCTTGTAGCCTTTGAACATTATCAGGACCCATTGATCACTACACTCTACTTGCACTATAGCAATCTCCAAATCCTTAGGTGGCGGTGGCATCTGCTTCATGATTTATGGAGCATCATTTATCCTGCAAACATTTTGCATGGGATCAGGACTTGCATACCACAACTGTTGAATTTGGACAGAATAAAATATTTTGTGTAGATCAAAGAAGTGAAAGGGAAATAGGGTCAAACCTTTTCCAAATGAATTTTGGTGGTTGAATAGCCCAACACAAATTATTGGACTAACTATGCTCTAGAATAAATGCTCTATAGGTGTCAAAGGTTCACAACAAACCAATACAAAGATAAAAGAAAGGGTTCAAAACAAAGGAGCAAAGTTAAACCGAAGGCAGCCCTGGTCTGGCGCACCGGACTGTCCGGTGCGCCACCGGACAGTGTCCGGTACACCAAGGAGGAACGACTCTGAACTTGCCAGCTTCGGGAATTCGGGGAGCCACTCCGCTATAATTCATAGGACTGTCCGGTGTGCCAGCGGAGCAATGGCTACTTCGCGCCAACGATCGTCTGCAAAGGAACAGTAAAAGCAAATAGTGCGCGCCTGCGCGCGCAGAAGTCAGAGCAGGCGCACCGGACAGTGAACAGGACCTGTCCGGTGCACCACCGGACTGTCCGGTGGCCCAGTTGTCAGAAGCTCCAACGGTCGAAACCCACCGGCCTGGTGACGTGGCTAGCGCACCGGACTGTCCGGTGCGCCGTACGACAGAAACCTTCACCAACGGCCATATTGGTGGTTGGGGCTATAAATACCCCCAACCACCACACTTCAATGCATCCAAGTTTCAGTCATTTGCATTCAATACAAGAGCTCTAGACTTCACTCCAAGACACAAACAAAGAGATCAAATCCTCTCCTAAGTCCAAAGTTCATTCCAATCAAATAGTGACTAGAGAGAGTGACATTTGTGATCTTTTTGAGTTCTTGCGCTTGGATCGTTTTTCTTCTTCTTTCTTTCTTGTTCCCAACTCAATTGTAATCAAGGCAAGAGACACCAATTGTGTGGTGGTCCTTGTGGGGACTTGGTGTCCCGATTGATTGAGAAGAGAAGCTCACTCGGTCTAGGTGACCGTTTGAGAGAGGGAAAGGGTTGAAAGAGACCCGGTCTTTGTGACCACCTCAACGGGGAGTAGGTTTGCAAGAACCGAACCTCGGTAAAATAAATCACCGCGTCTCACTCCTCTTTTGCTTGTGATTTGTTTTTGCCCTCTCTTTCGGACTCGATTATATTTCTAATGCTAACCCCAGCTTGTAGTTATGCTTAAGTTTATAATTTTCAGATTCTACCTATTCACCCCTCTCTAGGCGACTTTCAATTGGTATCAAAGCCCGGTGCTTCATTAGAGCCTAACCGCTCGAAGTGATGTCGGGAGAACACGCTAAGAAGGAGATGGTGACCGGCGAGAAGCCCGCCACAAGCCACGGGAAGGCTCCATCGGGAGAGTCCCGCAACAAGAAGAAGGAGGAATCACCTCCTCACAAGTCGCATCGGAGTGGCAACAAAAAGAAGAAGATGAAGAAGGTGGTCTACTACAAGACCGATTCTTCATCGCCATCCACCTCCGGCTCCGACGCGTCTGAGAGCACCTAGAGGGGGGGGGTGAATAGGTGATCCTGTAAAAAACGAATACTTGTAGCCACAAAATTTGTTTAAGTGTTAGCTCAATAGAATCAAGTGGCTAAGGACCAAACTCTTGTGAAACACAATGGACACGAAGAATACAAGCACAAGAGACACGGTGATTTATCCCGTGGTTCGGCCAAGTAGCACTTGCCTACTCCACGTTGTGGCGTCCCAATGGACGAGGGTTGCACTCAACCCCTTTCAAGTGATCCAATGATCAACTTGAATACCACGGTGTTTCCCTTTCTTTTACTATCTCCCGTTTGCGAGGAATCTCCACAACTTGGAGCCTCTCGCCCTTATAATTAATGATCACAAAGAAGCACGGAAGTAAGGGAGGGGAGAGCAACACACACAAGACTCAAAGCACAAACATAAACACGCACACAAGCCACAACTTGAGCTCACAACACAATGTGAGGAGTTCTCTACTCAACTAGAGCTCAAGTCACTTATCACAAAGAATCGAATGCGCGAGAATGGAGTCTTGGTGCTTAGAGATGATCAAAGAATGCTTGAGTAACTCCTCCATGCGCCTAGGGTTCCCTTTTATAGCCCCAAGGCAGCTAGGAGCCGTTGGAGGCAATCTGGGAAGGCAATTCTTGCCTTCTGTCGGGTGGTGCACCGGACAGTCCGGTGCACCATCGGACAAGCACTGTTCATGGTCCGGTGTAGATCTCCTTCCTAAAATGGAACAGTCGACCGTTGCATTCACCTCCGGCTCCGACGCGCCGTCCGTAACTTCTAAGCGTCATGAGCGCAAGAAGTTTAGTAAGATTCCCCTTCGCTATCCTTGCATTTCCAAACGTACTCCTCTACTTTCTGTCCCATTAGGCAAACCACCTATGTTTGATGGTGAAGATTATAATATGTGGAGTGATAAAATGAGGCACCATCTAACCTCACTCCACACTAGCATTTGGGATGTTGTTGAGATTGGAGTACAGGTACCATCGCCGGGGGATGAAGACTATGATTCGGACGAGGTTGCCCAAATTCGGCACTTCAACTCCCAAGCCACCACTATACTCCTCGCCTCTCTAAGTCGAGAGGAGTATAACAAGGTGCAAGGGTTGAAGAGCGCCAAAGAAATTTGGGACGTGCTCAAGACCGCGCACAAAGGAGACGAGGTGACCAAGATCACCAAGAGGGAAACGATCGAGGGGGAGCTCGGTCGTTTTATGCTCAACCAAGGAGAAGATCCGCAAGCCATGTACAACCGGCTAAAAACCTTGGTGAACCAAGTGCGCAACCTGAGAGCACCTAGAGGGGGGGGTGAATAGGTGATCCTGTAAAAACTTGAAACTTAAAGCCACAAAACTTGGTTAAGCGTTAGAGAGATAATGCCAAGTGACTATAAAGCGAGCTCTTGAGAATCACAACAATCACACAAAAGGCAATCACAAGAGACATGCGAGTTATCCCATGGTTCGACAAGTCCAACACTTGTCTACCTCCACGTTGTGGCGTCCCAATGGACGAGGGTTGCACTCAACCCCTTTCAAGTGATCCAATGATCAACTTGAATACCACGGTGATCTTCTTCCTTTCACTATATCCCGGTTGCGAGGAATCTCCACAACTTGGAGTCTCTCGCCCTTACAACAATTATCAATGTGAAAGCACTTAGAGTAAGGGAGGGAAGCAACACACATAAATCCCAGCAATACGCACACACACAAGCCAAGACTTGAGCTCAAATGAAAGGCAACAAGTTCACCACTAGAACAGAGCTCAAATCACTAAGAATGTCAATCGAATGTGTGAAGATGGAGTGCGAGAGTCTTAGAATGTTTAGAGTATGCTTGGCGTTCTCCTCCTTGCGCCTAGGGGTCCCTTTTATAGCCCCAAGGCAGCTAGGAGCCGTTGGAAGCAATCTGGGAAGGCAATTCTTGCCTTCTGTCGGGTGGCGCACCGGACAGTCTGGTGCACCACCGGACATCCCCTGTTCACAGTCCGGTGCAGATTGCTTTCCTAAATTGGCGCAGCCGACCGTTGAAGATTTGGAGCCGTTGGCGCACCGGACACTGTCCGGTGCACACCGGACAGTCCGGTGCCCCCATCAGACTGTTGGCTCGGCACGCGTCACGCGCGGATTGCGCGGCCGACCGTTGGCGCGGCCGACCGTTGGCTCACCGGACAGTCCGGTGCCCCCATCAGACCGTTGGCTTGGCCACGCGTCACGCGCGGATTGCGCGACCGACCGTTGGCGCACCGGACTGTCCGGTGTGATTTTTAGCCATACGTAGTTGACTGTTTCCCGAGAGCGGCGACTTCGCCGCAGACGACTCACCGGACAGTCCGGTGATTAATAGTCGTACGCCGCCGTCGAGACCCGAGAGTAGGCTGTTCATCGGGACTGGTCCTGGCACACCGGACACTGTCCGGTGCACCACCGGACACTGTCCGGTGCACCCAGACCGAGCAGCCTTTTGGCTGAACATAGCCAACTTTTCTCCAAAATGATTTCTCCTGTTTCTAGCACTTAGACATAATACATTAGTCTTCAAAACAATGTACTAAGTCGAGAAACATACCTTTAATCTTGATTTTCACTTCTTGAGTCTTTGGCACAAATATCACTCAAAGCATTTGTGTTGAGCACTTAATCACCAAAATCTTATAGAAATGGCCCAAGGGCACATTTCCCTTTCAATCTCCCCCTTTTTGGTGATTTATGCCAACACAACAAAAAGCAACTAGAAGAAGTGCAACATCAATGCAAATGAAAATAAAAATTTGTTTTTGATTCAAATTTGGCATATTTGGATCATTCTTTGCCACCACTTGGTTTGTTTTTGCAAATCAAACTCAATTTCCTATCTCTAAGTCAAATTCACTTGTTGAGGCATAGAGAGAGGTATTCCAAGAGAAATTGATCAAAGATTCAAAAACTCCCCCTTTTGCCCATAACCAAACATTCTCCCCACAAGAGACCAACTTTTGACAATAAGACTCCCCCTTTTGCCCATAATCAAACATTCTCCCCACAAGAGACCAACTTTTGACAATAAGAGACAAAAGAGTATTTTGACAAAACAAAAGCTCTAACTCTACTATTTTCAAAATTCTCAAGTGGTAGCTGATCCATTTGCTTTGGCCTTAATTTCTCCCCCTTTGGCATTAAGCACCGAAACGGGATCATTTTTGGCCTTTAAACCCCATTGCCTCACCAAAATCTTCAATTAAGAGTAAAAAGGCAATAAGAGCACGGAGATGAACTTGGAGTAAATTACTTTCTCATCGGAGTGCAGTGGAAGTCTTGCATGGTCCAAGTTTACCTTTTCCCTTTCAATCAACCTTTGAGACTAAATTTAGAAAACTCAAGCACACGGTTAGTCTCAAAGGGTCAAGTTGTAGCATTTCTCCCCCTAAGTATGTGCATCATTCACATATGGACTTATGAGGTCCGGGGATCCCTTGCACAACTTGAGCACCATAAATAATCAATAAAATGGATAAAGGAACATGATCACATGTATGCTCTATATCAATCCAAGTTACGCGAATCTAAGACATTTAGCTCACTACGCAGCCTGCAAAAGGTCTTCTCATCTAAAGGCTTGGTAAAGATATCGGCTAGCTGGTTCTCGGTGCTAACATAAAATACTTTGATATCTCCCTTTTGCTGGTGGTCTCTCAAAAAGTGATGCCGGATGTCTATGTGCTTTGTGCGGCTGTGTTCAACAGGATTGTCCGACATGCGGATAGCACTCTCATTGTCACATAGGAGTGGGACTTTGCTCAGATTGTAGCCAAAGTCCCGGAGGGTTTGCCTCATCTAAAGTAGTTGCACGCAACACTGTCCTATGGCAACGTACTCGGCCTCAGCGGTGGATAGGGCAACGGAGGTTTGTTTCTTAGAACTCCACGACACCAGGGACCTTCCTAGGAATTGGCACGTCCCTGATGTACTCTTCCTATCAACCTTACATCCAGCATAATCGGAGTCTGAATATCCAATTAAGTCAAAGGTAGACCCCTTTGGATACCAGATCCCGAAGCAAGGCGTAGCAACTAAATATCTAAGAATTCGCTTAACGGCCACAAGGTGACACTCCCTTGGGTCGGATTGAAATCTAGCACACATGCATACGCTAAGCATAATATCCGGTCTACTAGCACATAAATAAAGTAAAGACCCTATCATAGACTGGTATGCCTTTTGATCAATGGACTTACCTCCTTTGTTGAGGTCGACATGTCCGTCGGTTCCCATTGGAGTCTTGGCGGGCTTGGCGTCCTTCATCCCAAACCGCTTGAGCAAGTCTTGCGTGTACTTCGTTTGAGAGATGAAGGTGCCGTCCTTGAGTTGCTTCACTTGGAACCCAAGGAAGTAGTTCAACTCGCCCATCATCGACATCTCGAATTTCTGAGTCATCACCCTGCTAAACTCTTTACAAGACTTTTGGTTAGTAGAACCAAATATTATGTCATCGACATAAATTTGGCACACAAATAGATCACCATCACAAGTCTTAGTAAAAAGAGTTGGATCGGCTTTCCCAACCTTGAAATCATTAGCAATTAGAAAATCTCTAAGGCATTCATACCATGCTCTTGGGGCTTGCTTAAGTCCATAGAGCGCCTTAGAGAGCTTACACACGTGGTCGGGGTACCATTCATCCTCAAAGCCAGGGGGTTGCTCCACGTATACCTCCTCCTTGATTGGCCCGTTGAGGAAAGCGCTCTTCACGTCCATTTGGAACAACCTGAAAGAATGGTGAGCGACATAGGCTAACAAAATACGAATCGACTCTAGCCTAGCCACAGGAGCAAAAGTCTCCTCAAAGTCCAAACCTGCGACTTGGGCATAACCTTTTGCCACAAGTCGAGCCTTGTTCCTTGTCACCACCCCGTGCTTGTCCTGTTTGTTGCGGAACACCCACTTGGTTCCCACAATATTTTGCTTGGGACGCGGCACCAGTGTCCAAACTTCATTTCGCTTGAAGTTGTTGAGCTCTTCCTGCATGGCCAACACCCAGTCCGGATCTAGCAAGGCCTCTTCTACCCTGAAAGGCTCAATAGAAGAGACAAAAGAGTAATGCTCACAAAAATTAGCTAATCTAGAGCGAGTGGTTACTCCCTTGCTAATGTCACCCAAAATCTGGTCGACGGGATGATTCCTTTGAATCATCGCTCGAACTTGAGTTGGAGGGGCATGTGGTACTTCTTCCTCCTCATCTTCGACATCCTGTGCTCCCCCTTGATCACACGCCTCTTCTTGAGGGACCTGTTCGTCATCTTGAGTTGGGGGGTGCACCATCGTTGAGGAAGAAGGTTGATCTTGCTCCTTGTGTTCCTGTGGTCGCACGTCTCCAATTGCCATGGTATGAATTGCGTCCGTTGGAACATCATCCTCATCTACATCATGAAGATCAACTTGCTCTCTTGGAGAGCCATTAGTCTCATCAAATACAACGTTGCTAGAGACTTTAACCAAACCCGATGATTTGTTGAAGACTCTATACGCCTTTGTATTTGAGTCATAACCTAACAAAAACCCTTCTACAGCTTTGGAAGCAAATTTGGAATTCCTACCTTTCTTCACTAGAATATAACATTTACTTCCAAACACACGAAAATATGAAACGTTGGGTTTGTTACCGGTTAGAATCTCGTATGACGTCTTCTTGAGAGGCGATGAAGGTAGACCCGGTTTATGGCGTGGCAAGCTGTGTTCACAGCTTCTGACCAAAACCGCTCGGGCGTCTTGAATTCTCCAAGCATCGTCCATGCCATGTCTATAAGCATCCTGTTCTTCCTCTCTACCACACCGTTTTGCTGTGGTGTGTAGGGAGCGGAGAACTCGTGCTTGATTCCTTCCTCCTCAAGAAACTCCTCCACTTGCAGGTTCTTGAACTCGGACCCGTTGTCGCTTCTAATCTTTTTCACCTTGAGCTCAAATTCGTTTTGAGCTCGTCTTAGAAAGCGCTTGAGGGTCCCTTGGGTTTCTGATTTATCCTGCAAAAAGAATACCCAAGTGAAGCGGGAAAAATCATCAACAACAACAAGACCATACTTACTTCCCCTGATGCTAAGGTAGGCGACGGGTCCGAAGAGGTCCATATGCAGTAGCTCCAGAGGTCTTGATGTAGTCATCACATTCTTGTTGTGATGAGCGCTTCCTACCTGTTTACCTGCTTGACAAGCTGCACAAGGTCTATCTTTTTTCGAAATACACATTTGTTAGACCTAACACATGTTCTCCCTTTAGAAGTTTGTGAAGGTTCTTCATACCAACATGTGCTAGACGGCGATGCCACAGCCAGCCCATGCTAGTCTTAGCAATTAAGCATGCATCTAGACCGGCCTCCTCCTTCGAAAAATCAACTAAATAGAGTTTGTCGTCTAGTACACCCTTAAAGGCTAATGAACCATCACTCCTTCTAAAGGCAGACACATCTACATTTGTAAATAAGCAATTGTAACCCATATTACATAATTGACTAACGGACAACAAGTTGTACCCGAGTGATTCTACTAAAAACACATTAGAAATGGAATGCTCGGATGAAATAGCTATCTTTCCTAGTCCTTTAACCTTGCGTTGATTCCCGTCACCGAATATGATTGAGTCTTGGGAATCTTTGTTTTTGACGTAGGAGGTGAACATCTTCTTCTCCCCCGTCATGTGGTTTGTGCATCCGCTGTCGATAATCCAGCTTGAGCCCCCAGATGCATAAACCTGCAAGGCAAATTAGGCTTGGGTTTTAGCTACCCAACTCTTGTTGGGTCCTACAAGGTTAGTTATAATAGCCTTAGGGACCCAAATGCAAGTCTTGTCTCCCTTGCATTTGGCTCCCACTTTTTAGCAATCACCTTTTTATTTTTACATGAAAGAACAAATTTAGCATTGCAAGCATGAAAGACAGTGGTAGATCCATTATACACTTTCCTAGGAGCATGAGACACAAAATTCCTCCTAGATCTACCATTAAAGTTTGAACTTGAAGCAATCATGGCATGTGAGTCAAAAGCATTATAACTCCTACTATAATGAAAATTCCTAGCATATTTTCTATCATGATACATGAAAGCATGATTCTTTTGACTCCTACTAGCCATAGGGGCCTTCCCTTTCTCCTTGTTGGGAATGGGAGCCTTTTGACTTGTTAAGTTCTTGGCTTCCCTTCGAAAGCCAAGCCCATCCTTAATTGAGGGATGTCTACCAACAGTGTAGGCATCCCTTGCAAATTTTAGTTTATCAAAATCATTTTTGCTAGTCTTAAGTTGGGCATTAAGACTAGCCACTTCATCATTTAATCTAGTAATGGAAATTAAATGTTCACTACAAGCATCAACATTAAAATCCTTACACCTAGTGCAAATCACAACATGCTCAACACAAGAACTAGATTTGTTTGGTACTTCTAGCTTAGCATTTAAATCATCATTAATACTTCTTAAGCTAGCCACAGTCTCATGACAAGTAGATAATTCACAAGAAAGCATTTCATTCCTTTTAACTTCTAAAGCAAGAGACTTTTGCACACTTACAAATTTATCATGCTCTTCATATAAAAGATCCTCTTGCTTTTCTAAAAGTCTATCTTTTTCATTCAATGCATCAATTAGCTCATTAATCTTTTCTACCTTAGCTCTATCTAATCCTTTGAACAAGCTAGTGTAGTCTACTTCATCATCACTAGAGTACTCATCACTAGAAGTAGAGTACTTGTGAGTGTCACGAGCGTTTACCTTCTTCTCCTTTGCTATTAGGCAAGTGTGGCGCTCGTTGGGGAAGAGCGACGACTTGTTGAAGGCAGAGGCGGCGAGTCCTTCGTCGTCGGAGTCAGACGGTGAACAATCCGAGTCCCACTCTTTGCCGAGGTGTGCCTCACCCTTCGCCTTCTTGTAGGCCTTCTTCTTTTCCCTCTTCCCGCCTTTCTTTTGTTCCTGGTCATTAGTATTGTCGGGACAATTTGCTATAAAATGACCATACTTACCACATTTAAAGCAGGAGCGTTTTCCCTTTATTTTGCTCTTGTTTGGATGCTCCTTTCTTCCTTTAAGCGCCGTCTTGAAACGTTTGATGATGAGGGCCATTTCTTCTTCGTTAAGCCTGGCCACCTCAACTTGCGCCACCTTGCTAGGTAGCGCCTCCCTGCTACTTGTTGCTTTGAGAGCAATGGTTTGAGGCTCGTGGATCGGCATTGGGCCATTTAGCGCCTCATCAACATATCTCGCCTCCTTGATCATCATTCGCCCGCTTACAAACTTCCCAAGTATTTCCTGGGCGTCATCTTGTATACCTAGGATTTTCACGAATAGAGTTTACAAGATGAGGATCAAGGACAGTGAAGGACCTTAACATAAGCCGGAAGACGTCGTGGTCCGTCCATCTCGTGCTTCCATAGCTCCTTATTTTGTTGACTAGGGTCTTGAGCCTGTTGTCCGTTTGGGTTGGCTCCTCCCCCTGATCATTGCGAACCTTCCCAGTTCGCCCTCCACCAATTCCATCTTGGTGATCATAGTGACATCGTTCCCCTCATGCGAGATCTTGAGGGTGTCCCAAAATTTGCTTGGCGTTATCCAAGCCACTCACTTTATGATACTCTTCTCTGCACAAGGATGCTAAAAGAACAGTGGTAGCTTGTGCATTTTTGTGAATTTGTTCATTGATAAACATGGGATTATCCGTACTATCAAATTGCATTCCATTCTCTACTATCTCCCATATACTTGGATGAAGAGAGAACAAGTGGCTACGCATTTTGTGACTCCAAAATCCGTAGTCCTCTCCATCAAAGTGAGGAGGTTTACCAAGAGGAATGGAAAGCAAATGAGCATTCGAATTATGCGGAATACGAGAATAATCAAAAGAAAAGTTTGAGTTGACCGTTTTCTTTTTCTTGTCGTAGTCGTCGTCTCTTTGGGAAGAAGAGGACTCGTCACTGTCGTAGTAGACTATCTTCTTAATGCGTCTCTTCTTCTTCCCGTCCTTCTTCTTGTGACTTGAGCCCGAGTCAGTGGGCTTGTCGTCTTTTGGCTCATTGAGGAAGGACTCCTTCTCCTTGTCGTTGATCACCATCCCCTTTCCCTTAGGATCCATCCCTTCGGGCGATTAGTCCCTTTCTTGAAGAGAACGGCTCCGATACCAATTGAGAGCACCTAGAGGGGGGTGAATAGGTGATCCTGTAAAAACTTGAAACTTAAAGCCACAAAACTTGGTTAAGCGTTAGAGAGGTAATGCCAAGTGACTATAAAGCGAGCTCTTGAGAATCACAACAATCACACAAAAGGCAATCACAAGAGACACGCGAGTTATCCCGTGGTTCGACAAGTCCAACACTTGTCTACCTCCACGTTGTGGCGTCCCAATGGACGAGGGTTGCACTCAACCCCTTTCAAGTGATCCAATGATCAACTTGAATACCACGATGATCTTCTTCCTTTCACTATATCCCGGTTGCGAGGAATCTCCACAACTTGGAGTCTCTCGCCCTTACAACAATTATCAATGTGAAAGCACTTAGAGTAAGGGAGGGAAGCAACACACACAAATCCCAGCAATACGCACACACACAAGCCAAGACTTGAGCTCAAATGAAACGCAACAAGTTCACCACTAGAACGGAGCTCAAATCACTAAGAATGTCAATAGAATGTGTGAAGATGGAGTGCGGGAGTCTTAGAATGTTTAGAGTATGCTTGGTGTTCTCCTCCATGCGCCTAGGGGTCCCTTTTATAGCCCCATGGCAGCTAGGAGCCGTTGGAAGCAATCTGGGAAGGCAATTCTTGCCTTCTATCGGGTGGCGCACCGGACAGTCCGGTGCACCACCGGACATCCCCTGTTCACAGTCCGGTGCAGATTGCTTTCCTAAATTGGCGCAGCCGACCGTTGAAGATTTGGAGCCGTTGGCGCACCGGACACTGTCCGGTGCACACCGGACAGTCCGGTGCCCCCATCAGACCGTTGGCTCGGCCACGCGTCACGCGCGGATTGCGCGGCCGACCGTTGGCTCACCGGACAGTCCGGTGCCCCCATCAGACCGTTGGCTCGGCCACGCGTCACTCGCGGATTGCGCGGCCGACCGTTGGCGCACCGGACAGTCTGATGCACCACCGGACAGTCTGGTGATTTTTAGCCGTACGCAGTTGACTGTTTCCCGAGAGCAGCGACTTCACCGCAGACGAACCACCGGACAGTCCGGTGAACCACCGGACAGTCCGGTGATTTATAGCCGTACGCCACCGTCGAGACCCGAGAGCAGGCTGTTCATCGGGACTAGTCCTGGCACACTAGACACTGTCCGGTGTACCACCGGACACTGTCCGGTGCACCCAGACCGAGCAGCCTTTTGGCTGAACATAGCCAACATTTCTCCAAAATGATTTCTCCCATTTCTAGCACTTAGACATAATACATTAGTCTTCAAAACAATGTACTAAGTCTAGAAACATACCTTTAATCTTGATTTTCACTTCTTGAGTCTTTGGCACAAATATCACTCAAAGCATTTGCGTTGAGCACTTAATCACCAAAATCTTATAGAAATGGCCCAAGGGCACATTTCCCTTTCACAACCTCAGGAGGACTAAGTGGGATGACCATGAAATGGTCAAGGTTATTCTTAGATCACTCGTATTTCTTAACCCCACTCAAGTTCAATTAATTCGTGGTGATCCAAGATATAAACTAATGTCTCCCGAGGAAGTAATAGGAAAATTTGTGAGCTTTGAATTAATGATCAAAGGCTCCAAGAAGATCATCGAGCAAGGCGCCGCCTCCTCCGCACCCGAGGCACAACCCGTTGCATTCAAGGCAACGGAGAAGAAAGAAGACTCTACACCAAGTAGGGTCCCCATCGACGCCTCCAAGCTCGACAATGAGGAGATGGCACTCATCATCAAGAGCTTCTGCCAAATCCTCAAGCAAAGGAGGGGGAAAGACTACAAGCCCCGCTCCAAGAAAGTATGCTACAAGTGTGGTAAGCCGGTCATTTTATCGCTAAATGCCCGTTGTCTAGTGATAGTGACAGGGATAACGACAAGAGGGGGAAGAAGAAGGAGAAGAAGAGATATTACAAGAAGAAGGGCGACGATGCCCATGTTTGCCGGGAGTGGGACTCCGATGAGAGCTCCACCGACTCCTCCGACGACGAGGACACCGCCAACATCGCCGTCAACAAAGGTCTTCTCTTCCCCAACATCAGCCACAAGTGCCTCATGGCAAAGGACGGCAAGAAGAAGAAGGTAAAATCAAGATCCTCCACTAAGTATGCAACTTCTAGTGATGAGAACAATTCTAGTGATGATGAGGACAACTTGCTTACTCTTTTTGCCAATCTTAACATGCAACAAAAAGAGAAATTGAATGAATTGATTAGTGCTATTCATGAGAAGGATGAACTCTTGGATAGCCAAGAGGACTTCCTTATTAAGGAAAACAAAAAGCATGTTAAGACTAAAAATGCTTATGCTCAGGAGGTAGAGAAAAATGAAAAATTAACTAGTGAGCTAAGTACTTGCCATGACACTATCTCCAACCTTAGGATTGAGAATGCTAATTTGATTGCTAAGGTTGAGAAGTCAAATATTTGTGATGATTCAATTATCAATCTTAGAAATGATAATGCTAGTTTAATTGCTAAGATTGATAAATTGAATGCCTCTCTTGCTAGCCTTAGGAATGAGAATGAAAAATTAATTGCTAAGGCTAAAGACTTAGATGTTTGCAATGCTTCTATTTCCAATCTTAGAGATGAGAATGCTATTTTACATGCTAAGATTGGTGAATTAAATGATTGCAAACCCTCTACATCTACGCTTGATCATGTTTCTATTTGCACTAGATGTAGAGATGTTAACATTAATGCTATTCATGATCACCTTGCTATGATTAAACAACAAAATGATCATATAGCAAAATTAGATGCTAAAATTGCCGAGCATGAACTAGAAAATGAGAAATTTAAATTTGCTCGTAGCATGCTTTATAGTGGGAGACGCCCTGACATAAAGGATGGCATTGGCTTCCAACAGGGAGACAATGTCAAGCTTAATGCCCCTCCTAAAAGATTGTCTAATCTCGTTAAGGGCAAGGCTCCCATGCCTTAGGATAACGAGGGCTACATTTTATACCCTGCTGGTTATCCTAAGGATAAGATTAGAAGAATTCATGCAAAGAAGACTCATTCTACTCACCATGCTTTTATTTATAAGAATGAGGCTTCTAGCTCTAGGCATTCTACACATGTTAAAATGCCTAAGAAGAAAACTCCTATTGCATTAAATGATCATATTGTTTCATTCAAAACTTTTGATGCTTCTTATGTGCTTACTAACAAATCAGGCAAGGTAGTTGCCAAATATGTTGGGGGGCAAACACAAGGGCTCCAAGACTTGTGTTTGAGTACCCAAGGTGCTTGTTTCTAATGTAAAAGGACCCAAGACCGTTTGGGTACCTAAGAACAAAGCCTAAATTTGTTTTGTAGGTTTATGCATCCGGGGGCTCAAGTTGGATCATCGACAGCGGGTGCACAAACCACATGACCGGGGAGAAAAGGATGTTCTCCTCCTATGAGAAAAACCAAGATCCCCAAAGAGGGGTCACATTCGGGGATGGAAATCAAGGTTTGGTCAAAGGATTGGGTAAAATTGCTATATCACCTGACCACTCTATTTCCAATGTTTTTCTTGTAGAATCATTAGATTATAACTTGCTTTCTGTTTCTCAATTATGCAAAATGGGTTACAACTGTCTTTTTACGGATATAGGTGTTACTGTCTTTAGAAGAAGTGATGATTCAATAGCTTTTAAGGGAGTGTTAGAGGGTCAGCTATACTTAGTCGATTTTAATAGAGCTGAACTCGACACTTGCTTAATTGCTAAGACTAACATGGGTTGGCTCTGGCATCGCCGACTAGCCCACGTTGGGATGAAGAATCTTCATAAGCTTCTAAAGGGAGAACACATTTTGGGACTAACCAATGTTCATTTTGAGAAAGACAGGATTTGTAGCGCATGCCAAGCAGGGAAGCAAGTTGGTGTTCATCATCCACACAAGAACATCATGACGACTGACAGGCCACTTGAGCTCCTCCACATGGACCTATTCGGCCCAATAGCTTATATAAGCATCGACGGGAGTAAGTATAGTCTAGTTATTATGGATGATTATTCTCGCTTCACTTGGGTATTCTTTTTGAAGGAAAAATCTTAAACCCAAGAGACTTTGAAAGGATTCTTGAGACGGGCTCAAAATGAGTTCGGCTTGAGGATCAAGAAAATAGGAAGCGACAATGGAATGGAGTTCAAGAATTCACAAATTGAAGGCTTTCTTGAGGAGGAGGGCATCAAGCATGAGTTCTCTTCTCCCTACATGCCACAACAAAATGGTGTAGTGGAGAGGAAGAATAGAACTCTATTGGACATGGCAAGGACCATGCTTGATGAGTACAAGACTTCGGATCGGTTTTGGGCCGAGGCGGTCAACACCGCTTGCTACGCCATCAACCGGTTATATCTTCACCGAATCCTCAAGAAGACATCATATGAACTCCTTACCGGTAAAAAGCCCAAGGTTTCATTTTTTAGAGTCTTTGGTAGCAAATGCTTTATTCTTGTTAAAAGAGGTAGAAAATCAAAATTTGCTCCTAAGGTTGTAGAAGGCTTTTTACTTGGTTATGACTCAAACACAAGGGCATATAGAGTCTTTAACAAGTCCACTGGACTAGTTGAAGTTTCTTGTGACATTGTGTTTGATGAGACTAACGGCTCTCAAGTAGAGCAAGTTGATCTTGATGAACTAGATGATAAAGAGGCTCCGTGCATCGCACTAAGGAACATGTCCATTGGGGATGTGTGTCCTAAGGAATCCAAAGAGCCTCCACAAGCACAAGATCAACCATCATCCTCCATGCAAGCATCTCCACCAACCCAAGATGAGGATGAGGCTCAAGAGGATGAAAATGAAGATCAAGAAGATGAGCCACCGCAAGAGGAGAACAATGATCAAGGGGGAGATGCTAATGATCAAGACAAGGAAGATGATAAAGATCCAAGGCCACCACACCCAAGAGTCCACCAAGCAATCCAACGAGATCACCCCGTGAACACCATCCTAGGAGACATTCATAAGGGGGTAACCACTCGATCTCGTGTTGCTCATTTTTGTGAACATTACTCTTTTGTTTCCTCTATTGAGCCACACAGGGTAGAGGAAGCACTTCAAGATTCGGATTGGGTGTTGGCGATGCAAGAGGAGCTCAACAACTTCACAAGGAATGAGGTATGGCATTTAGTTCCACGTCCTAACCGAAATGTTGTAGGAACCAAGTGGGTCTTCTGCAACAAGCAAGATGAGCATGGTGTGGTGACAAGGAACAAGGCACGACTTGTGGCCAAGGGTTATTCACAAGTCGAAGGTTTGGATTTTGGTGAAACCTATGCACCCGTAGCTAGGCTTGAGTCAATTCGTATATTACTTGCCTATGCTACTTACCATGGCTTTAAGCTTTACCAAATGGACGTGAAGAGTGCCTTCCTCAATGGACCAATCAAGGAAGAGGTCTATGTTGAGCAACCTCCCGGCTTTGAAGATAGTGAGTATCCTAACCATGTATATAAACTCTCTAAGGCACTTTATGGGCTCAAGCAAGCCCCAAGAGCATGGTATGAATGCCTAAGAGATTTTCTTATCACTAATGGCTTCAAAGTCGGCAAGGCTGATCCTACTCTCTTTACTAAAACTATTGAAAATGATTTGTTTGTATGCCAAATTTATGTTGATGATATCATATTTGGGTCTACTAACAAATCCATTTGTGAATAGTTTAGTAGGATCATGATACAAAAATTCGAGATGTCCATGATGGGGAAGTTGAAGTATTTTCTGGGATTTCAAGTAAAGCAACTCCAAGAGGGCACCTTCATTAGCCAAACGAAGTACATTCAAGACATCCTCACCAAGTTTGGAATGAAGGATGCCAAGCCCATCAAGACACCCATGGGAACCAATGGACATCTCGACCTCAACACGGGAGGTAAATCCATAGATCAAAAGGTATACCGATCGATGATAGGATCTTTACTCTATTTATGAGCATCTCGACCGGACATTATGCTTTCCGTATGCATGTGTGCAAGGTTCCAAGCCGATCCTAAGGAAGTTCACCTTAGGGCCGTGAAGAGAATCTTGAGATATTTAGTTCAAACACCTAAGTTTGGTCTTTGGTACCCCAAGGGATCCTCTTTTGATTTATTAGGATATTCTGATGCTGATTGGGCAGGGTGTAAGATTGATAGGAAGAGCACATCAGGGACTTGTCAGTTTCTGGGGAGATCCCTGGTGTCTTGGGCTTCAAAGAAACAAAACTCAGCAGCTCTTTCTACTGCCGAAGCCGAGTATATTGCCGCAGGCCATTGTTGCGCGCAATTACTTTGGATGAGGCAAACCCTCAGGGACTATTGCTACAAATTTAGTAAAGTCCCTCTCCTATGTGATAATGAGAGTGCAATCCGCATGGCGGATAATCCCGTTGAACACAGTCGCGCTAAGCACATAGACATTCGGTATCACTTTTTGAGAGATCACCAACAAAGGGGGGATATCGAGATAGCCTATATTAACACCAAAGATCAATTGGCCGATATCTTTACCTAACCTTTAGATGAGAAAACCTTTACCAAACTTAGGAATGAGCTAAATATTCTTGATTCTAGGAATTTTGATTGATTCTTTGCACACATAGCTCATTTATATACCTTTGATCATATCTCTTTTATGTCTATGACTAATGTGTTTTCAAGTATATTCTCATGCTTAGTCATAGAATTGAAAGGGAAATGGAGTATTCGACAAAGAAGGCGCTTCCACTCAACTCCATTGGTATTTGCCGATACTTCGCATTGCTCTCCACTTTGGTATAATCTTCACTCATATCTATTTGTTTGCCATTGGGGAGAAAATTCAAGGGCTTGTATTTCACTCACAAGTATCCGTTTTTGGCGATTCATGCCAAAGGGGGAGAAAGTATGAGCCCAAAGCAAAAGGACCGCACCACCACCGGATTTTAAAAATGAAGTTTTTTAAAATTGATATCTTATTGTGTTAGAAAGGGGGAGAAAGTTCTAGTATCTTCAAAAATTTGTAAAACCCTCTTGAACCTAAGAGGAAAATTTTATTCAGGGGGAGTTCTGTAAGTCTAGGGAAAAGCATTTGAAACAGGGGGAGAAAATTTCAAATCTTGAAAATGCTTCTTTCAATCTTATTCATATACCTTTGACTATTTGCAAAATATTTTGAAAAGAATTTTACAAAGGATTTGCAAAAATAAAACAAGTGGTGCAAGCGTGGTCCAAAATTTTAAATAAGAAGAAAACCATCCATGCATATCTAGTAGAAATAATTATTGGTTTCATTCCAAGCAACCTTTGCACTTATTTTATGCAAACTAGTTCAATTCAGCACTTTTATATTTGCTTTGGTTTGTGTTGGCATCAATCACCAAAAAGGGGGAGATTGAAAGGGAAATAGGGTAAAACCTTTTCCAAATAAATTTTGATGGTTGAATTGCCCAACACAAATTATTGGACTAACTAGTTTGCTCTAGAATAAATGTTCTACAGGTGCCAAAGGTTCACAACAAACCAATACAAAGATAAAAGAAAGGGTTCAAAACAAAGGAGCAAAGTTGAACCGAAGGCAGCCCTGGTCTGGCACACCGGACTGTCCGGTGTGCCACCGGACAGTGTTCGGTGCACCACCGGACAGTGTCCGGTGCACCAGGGAGGAACGACTCTGAACTTGCCAGCTTCGGGAATTCGGGGAGCCACTCCGCTATAATTCACCGGACTGTCCGGTGCAACACCGGACTGTCCGGTGTGCCAGTGGAGCAACGGCTACTTCACGCCAACGGTCGTCTGTAAAGGAACAGTAAAAGCAAACAGTGTGCGCCTGCGCGCGCAGAAGTCAGAGCAGGCGCCAGAAGGCGCACCGGACAGTGAACAGGACCTGTCAGGTGCACCACCGGACTGTCCGGTGGCCCAGTTGTCAGAAGCTCCAACGGTCGGAACCCAACGGCCTGGTGACGTGGCTTGCGCACCGGACAGTCCGGTGCGCCATACGACAGAAGCCTTCACCAACGGCCATATTGGTGGTTGGGGCTATAAATACCCCCCAACCACCACACTTCAAAGTATCCAAGTTTCAGCCATTTGCATTCAATACAAGAGCTCTAGACTTCACTCCAAGACACAAACAAAGAGATCAAATCCTCTCCCAAGTCCAAAGTTCATTCCAATCAAATAGTGACTTGAGAGAGTGGCATTTGTGTTCTTTTTGAGTTCTTGCGCTTGGATCATTTTTCTTTTTCGTTCTTTTTTGTTCCCAACTCAATTGTAATCAAGCTAAAAGACACCAATTGTATGGTGGTCCTTGTGGGGACTTGGTGTCCCGATTGATTGAGAAGAGAAGCTCACTCGGTCTAGGTGACCGTTTGAGAGAGGGAAAGGGTTGAAAGAGACCCGGTCTTTGTGACCACCTCAACGGGGAGTAGGTTTGCAAGAACCGAACCTCGGTAAAATAAATCACCGCGTCTCACTCCTCTTTTGCTTGTGATTTTTTTCGCCCTCTCTTTCGGACTCGATTATATTTCTAACGCTAACCCCAGCTTGTAGTTGTGCTTAAGTTTATAATTTTCAGATTCTGCCTATTCACCTCCCCCCCTCTAGGCGACTTTCAATAATTTTCATGTAGTACTATCAGAGAACTCACCTCTGCCCTATAGCCTGTATCTAGAGCTGGGCAACATGTTCTTCAAGTAGTCCCTAACCTCATGTACGGACCCAGCCGCTGCGCCCATGGGCACGTTGATCCCATACACAACTCCACGCCCTGCATATCGAAATAATCCACAAACCCTAATCCATCAGCCCTAGCCTTCAAAATAGCACCAAAAAATCCCACATAGTACAAGAAACTGGGAGGGCAAATTATGGAATCTAGGAGCGGTGGGCATCTCATGGATGTTGAGGCGGCGGTGCTCTCGCCTTGAGACTCGTGGCCACAACTCCCTTGGCATCCTTGTCACGGGCTAGAGCACGTCAACCCCAGTATGACTTCATAAATTGATAGCTGAGGATAAAAACTGATCCACTCTCGAGTTCTCAAAGCATATCGTAACTCCTGGCATTAAAGACAAGAACACAGTGTATCAACGGAACATGACCAAGCAAGCAAGGATAATCGCATTAAATCTGTTAAGACTGGATCTTACCATATCACCGTTGCTAGAGACAAATGAAGGATGAAGCTCCGAAACAAGTATTTCTTCATTCAGTCTTTCCAAGTCATCGAATGGACGTGATTTTGCCTCACCTGTACTGGAAGGCCTCGAGCCAACACTTACACGGTGGCGGTCCATCTTTATGTACATCTCAAGTTCTTCGACTTCACAAGACAACTGATGAGCAACGAACTGAAATAACACGATTTCACATCTTCTGTTATTTTTAGGTCCAACTGAGTAAACGAGTAATGTTCATAAACCAAGCAAGATGTTCACTAAGATAATCAATTACTTGTGCGAGATGTTTAATGGACAAGGTTGGTCGACAGCTTAGATAAGGCTTTTCCAAGTTAGGTATGGTTTGTCCATCGACAGAAAGGAGAAGAAGAAACAACTGAAACTGCAAAACAGAAATATGAATAGTTCAGCAGACCTGGCACACACTCCATTTACAGGTTTACGTTAAGCTCATCTGGATAGAACTACTGGAGCATGGAAGAAATATACAATAGAGATATACGTCTAGTGTGACAAAAGACCAGCGACCCTTTCCTGCTTTTTCCCTTGAAGAGCAGAGGCAAAAGGAAAAGGCAAGCAACACCGTCGAAATAGGACATGAACATGAAACTTACTGTTTTGTTTACGTTCAAAAACTTGCTGTTTTGTTCCTCTTTAAAGAGTTGTTCGCCGAAAACATGTTTTGGTTCATGTAACTGTGAGAAAATACTATGTCTAAAAGAACATACACACAAAATGAAAAATACCTCTTTATCCATTTCATCAGCAGTATGGAGGTAATCAACCAATTTTGCAATGCGCCCACTCCTTCCAGTCCTACCATTTGAACCAACACTGCCATGTCGATTTTGGCTCCGTGCACCATTTTTCCCCCAAGCAAGCATCTCTCCCTGCAACGGAGAGGTGGCTAAAATTTCTTTTCCACCAACTAATTCATCATTCTCCTCCAAGCTATAGTCGATACTGCCAATGGTTCCAGCAGGCGATCCTTATGGTCCAGACCTCTTCCGGCATATTTTTTGTCTTAAATCTGGAGAATGATCATCAGCAGAAGATTGCTCTCTGATGGTCTCTTTGGAATTTCCTTCTCCTCTTTCCTCCTTAGAAGAGCCAGTAGGGGCAATATCAGGGGGAATGGTTCTAACTCTCCCCCGTGTTCTCCTGTACTTCCTTGCAAAGGCAGTTGCAGTTGCTTTTGCCATGGAACGTTTCTTACCAATTGCGTCAGACTGTCTTCTGAATGTTTCCTCAATGGTTTCTTGTATCTTTAATGAATAAATTAATGGTGTGTTCATAAATTAAAAGGTGGAAATATTGCAGCTGCTGCCCAACATGGAGGAGTTATTTATTCTAGTTTATAAACAAGTTGTCCAACTCCATAAGATATGCAGATTGTTAACCTTTGTCAATTGCTCATATATCATTTTTTCTTTACTCCTAACATGCTTTATTAGAGAAAAATGGAAATGACATATCTAATGCAAAAGTGGAAATATTGCAGCTGCTGCCCAACATGGAGGAGTTATTTATTCTAGTTTATAACAAGTTGTCCAACTCCATAAGATATGCAGATTGTTAACCTTTGTCAATTGCTCATATATCATTTTTATTTACTCCTAACATGCTTTATTAGAGAAAAATAGAAATGACATATCTAATGCAAAAGTGGAAATATTGTAGCTGCTGCCCAACATGGAGGAGTTATTTATTCTAGTTTATAAACAAGTTGTCCAACTCCATAAGATATGCAGATTGTTAACCTTTGTCAATTGCTCATATATCATTTTTCTTTACTCCTAACATGCTTTATTAGAGAAAAATAGAAATGACATATCTAATGCAAAAGTGGAAATATTACAACTGCTGCCCAACATGGAGGAGTTATTTATTCTAGTTTATAAACAAGTTGTCCAACTCCATAAGATATGCAGATTGTTAACCTTTGTCAATTGCTCATATATCATTTTTCTTTACTCCTAGCATGCTTTATTATAGAAAAATAGAAATGACATATCTAATGCAAAAGTGGAAATATTGCAGCTGCTCCACTCCACTCCCGCATATTGTATATATATAACATAGGTAGAAAGGGGGAAAGGGTGTACCTGGTGGTGAGTACCTTGATGGACTGCGCGACGGCGAAAGCGAGCATCTCGGTGACGAGCTACATTCCTTGCACCGTGCACCCTCCCTCCTAATGGTTCTCTATAGAAATGCACTCCATTCAAACCTAAACTTGAGATCTAAAGAGAAGGTGCACTAATTAACTCCTACTATTGAAAGGTTGCTGCTTTTGTTTGATTTTTTCAGCAAGTCATGTTGGGCATGACTTGCGCTCTACCACGTAGGCAACAAATACACAATCTAGCAGCCAATAGGGTGGGATGGAGAGAGTAAAGCATTCACATTCGATGTCTTGCAGAGACGCAATGATCCTGCAGAACCAAAAATAAATCAAGACTTTCATCTAGGGAAAGAACATGTGACGAAACAGTTAGAAAAATAAATCATAGAAAGCTCCCTTCCAAGCTTTAAGTGAGATTTAGTAATGCTGATGACTCTTCTGAACAAATGTGTAGGGACAACATGAACATGAAAACACATATACACAAGAAAATGAGACAAAAAGTGAGTGTGACACTTTATTAAGACATGGAACCATAAACACCTCAATAATGATATAATGATTAATCCAGCTCATCCATTAGAAGCACCAGTTTCAATAGTTGGTCGTTCATGCAAGCGAAGAGAAAGCTAAATGGATGGTGCTATAAGAAGGTGATGGCGAAGCAAGAAAACCTGTAGTGTGAAGAGGTCGTCGTCTATCTGAACTTGTTGCATGTATTCTGTCAATCCCAAAATAATTCAATTTCTAGAATCATCCTAAGTCAAACTATCTCATCTCTATCAATCCAGGTTAGCTTGCTCGTGGTACTAACATTCTATTAGATCGATAGTAGAGAGAACATGTGAATGACAACTAGAAAAATCTCACATCTCTTGACACAGAGGTTCTTCTTGGCCATTTCAGTTCGCAGCGCCACCTTAGTCTTAGCATCGAACACCGTATCCTGCAGATGATGAGTGCCAGTTGGGGTCACATCTCATCTCAGCGTACTCATACACCAATAGTCTACTATTCCATTCAATGCAACAACCAATCAACCTGACAAGGTTTGGGTGCCTAACATTTGATCTAACATTAATTTCTATCAATAATTCACTAATTCTTTGTTTTGACTCAGCTGCAAAACTTTTAATTGCAATTTGAGTGCCATATTTCGGGTTTCCCCAAGTGAGGAACATGTTGTGTTAGCCATTGACTACAGTATTAGCAGAGTTCCTCGAAACATGCATTTAGAGTAGAAGCAACAAATAAAGCATGATTTTTTTAAAAATGCATAAACAAGTCCTAGGCATCACTTATACACTGCTCCAAAACCCCCATGGCCAATGCAATTCAACATGTAAAAGTTTTATGTGGCAGACTTCAATTCGTTTAGAGAGAATACATGTACATCATTTTCAGGTCTTGATAATAAATGACCTACACTTTTATTAGAGTTGCATCATCAGTTGCTGTTAAGCAAAAGAACTCAGACATGAAAGATATGACAACCCAAAATATGACGAGAGCACTGGAGACGTTATAGCAGATCCAGGAAACGCTAGCTGAGATCAAGGAGGGTGGATTCACCTTGCTGCTGGTGAAGAGGAGCTCCTCACCGCGGTTGTTCCTCCATGTGTCGATCTGACCGCCGTACAGGCTCATCTGCAAAGTAAATCTAGATCCAGGGCAATGGGAGGAAGACACTGAGGCGTGGGGGGTTGTGCGACCACAAGGGGGGCGTGCGGTGCAGAGGAGACAACTGCTGTGGCGGCACCACGGAGGCGACACAAAATTGAGATGGTGCGCTGGGAGCCGACGATAGGATGTCACGGCGGCCGGCAGAGATTTGTGCTGCAGCGATGGGAGGAGGGAGGGAGGAGGCGAGCGGGGCGATGGGATCCGAAGTCCGAAGGAGCAGCACGAGATGGAGGAGGGATGGAGGGCGGGAGCAGGGGCAGTGGTCACGGGATTGAAGGTCGTCTCTTTTGGCGTGGATGGAAGGAGATGTCGATGTATACGTGACGATGGAAGGAGCCACCGAGGTTGGAAGGCGTGGGCTCGATCCTTGCTTTGTCGTAGGCGAGATTCGTGGTCGCGGGCGTGGTCGGCGAGGACGACAGAGGCAAGGATGGAAGGGTGCGGCATGCGCGGCGGCGAAAATGGTGGAGGTGCGGGAGGTCGCGGGCGAGAGGCGGTGGCGGGGGCAAGAAGGTGTGGATCCTTGGGAGGTGGTGTCGCGAGCGCGGCGGCGAAAATGGTGGAGGTGCGGCGTGAAAATCTTGGGAGGCGGAGGCGCGACCACCATCCGGGATCCAAGCGGAGCGGAGGATGTCAGGGTGGAGGCAGAACACCTGGTGTGGACGCCTACGCTCCTTTCTTAAGCAGTGCCGGTCCTGATATTTTAGAGGCCCGGACAAGACTCATATTAGAGGCCCTTTATAATAATAATTATTACACTTAGATATAGTGTGTATATATTGTCAATAAATATTTATGTATATCTGAAAAAGGTATTTATATTAAATAAAAGGTAATTAAAATATAGCCTAACATCTCGAAGAAAAATGCCTCATATATATGTCCAGATAACTCAAAAGAAGGTTACCTCGAACAGTGATTAAATAGATGCACATTGTTAGATTAGTCGATCAGGTCATGTTAGTTTCGTTTTCACCGTGTAGAGCAGGACGAAAGCGCCGCAGTACTCGATGCTCATGCGCTGGCTACCAAGAGGATAGGGCACGACTGTCTGTCTGTCTACGACTGTGCGAGAGATAGAGATGAAACGGTAAACATCGTTGTTTCACTACACACTGAGAGCATATGCGGCTGGACCTGAGACTATATGAAGTCAAGATTAATGGACTACAATTAATTCTCCTTACTTATTGTTGCTGTGTTGTTGACTTATGATTAGACCTTTTAAAAAAATTTATAGAGCCAATATATAGATCTATATAAAATATGATATATATATATATATATTTGTATATATATACTGTTTTTAGTACCTAAAATAAGGCCCCGTTAATATGGGGGCCCTGGTCAGGGGCACTGGTCGACCCCCGCCAGGGCTGACGCTGTTCTTAAGGAGTAGTAGAGATGTGCATCATCTCTTGCCCATAAAAAAATTCAAGTATTGGAACTCGCTTGCGCTGCCACTCAATGGCGTATACCGTATAAGGCTTGTTCGATGGATGAATTCTCAACATTAATTTAATCCGAGTCTGGATTGGGTGAATTCATACGTCACATCCAATTCCATGGTAGGATTAAATTCATCATTTAATCTATATATTTTTCAAAACTAGTTATTATTTTGATCCATTGATTCTAATATAAACTTATGTAATATTTTCATGGATTTGTTACATACCTAATAAACTATAGATAGAATCTATGTCTTTTATAGTTTAAAAAATTCTAAATCCTTGGGTTATAATAAATGATGGGTTTAATCGAATAAAAAAATTGAGTAGGTTTGAAATATTTTGGATATGGACTGTGACATGAATTTAATTCTAATATATGTTAATCAAGAGCTAGATTGGTGTGAATGAGTAAGGCCTAAGTAGGTAGATTCAGGGTCATAGCCTCTCTAATTGACAGCCCAAGTGTATGGATTCTTTACGAGTGTTGTGTCATGACAGAGAAATAAATGGTCAGCTACTCTCGGCGACCACTTCATATACAAGTAACAACCACGAAACACACTCCTACTTTCCTGTTCCCACAAGTAATTCTCTGGTCAAGTTTCCATCCATGTGCCACTGCCAGTGGCCAATAATGGCGCTGTACTAGAAAACATGGCAAATCCATTTCTGTGGAAATAGAGGTTGGGGACGAAGTAATGATATAAATTACTGAGGGACAGATAAATTAGCCATCATCGTTGACCTCAAAGCAAGTTGCGACAGTGACATGGACACATGGTCATACGGTATAGTAGTTCGAGAGTAGACCCGAGTATGGGCCTGGCGCCCAGGGCCTAGGCTGGTTCAAGAAAAAAAAAAGCACCGTTAATTTTAGGCCTACAAACATCATGAAATCCGTCCAAACGCCGAGACTGTAGCCACATCCCACGTCACACATTTTTCTTCATTCTCCACTCGTCCCGTTTATCTCACTGCTGCAGGATGCATTTCTGCAGTCGGTCAGAATGCACTCTTGCAGTTGGCCATTTAGAACGTCTGGGACTATTTGGATGTGTTAATCCGTAACCCATTTTTATAGAACGCGATGAACTGATTCGATTTCATATTAAAAAACCCTAAATCCTGTAAACTTAGCACCCTGACTCGTGTCACTAACTCGGTTGATCTCACCTATAAAGCTAATTCCTACATGTGAAACAAAAAATACAAGCAACAATTATAAAGTCCACGATTTAACCAAAGTGATAACTGCAGATATATATATGAGTAAAATGACCAATGTGGGGCTCCACACACCACAATCGAAGAAAATGATTGTTTGATGACAATATAACCTAAAGCGAAACACAAGCGCTAATGTCGGCGACGACTATTATATAGTCTAAGGGTCATCACAACCCTTTAACATGCCCACTAACAAGCTCTAAGATGATACACGACCAAACAAACCAAAAGACATGACGTAACATCCTAACAGATTCTAGACGCTTTCTTGTTTCGATTGATTCATGATTTCCATTAACTATGATATAATTTAGACCCTAAACCTAAGTTTTTAGTTATCTTATAAAATTAGCTTTCTATACATATATGGATCACCGAAAATAGAGTATGTATGTGTCCCGAGCGTCTGTTTTATTGCAGACTGATCCTAAAGGCCAATACAAACTAGTCTTGGATGTCATGTTGTGCTTTCCAATTTCCAACCTTTTTCGAGGTACTTCATAACCCTCTTAAATGTTTCAAAGCAAGATAATATCATTAGATAACAATCTATTTTCAAAATTATAAAAAAAGGTCGCTTAAGAACGAGCTTACTTCTAAATTTAATTGTCATATTGGAGCTCGAACTATTAGACCTTACATGACGATTGGAGGACTGACAGTTACACGCAAAGGAGTAATGTATCCCGCCAACATAAAAAAACATCAACTATACCTTTAGTAATTCATAAAAATAAATAAAAAAATCTATGAGCACTCCGGTGAGTGACAACTCTATATCAATCTATCTCGAAAGTAATGATCACTCACCTTAAAATGACTTAACAAAAATTATAAATGGCTTAACAATTAATAAAGATTTGTTAAGCCATTTCAGGATGAATTGACCTTGAAATGACTTAACAAAAATTATGAATGGCTTAACAATCAATAAGGATTTGTTAAGTCATTTCATGATGGATTGTCATTATTTAGGGTGAGAAATGGCACCTACGGTACATATTGTGGACTTGGTTGGTATGAAGTTCCTCTATCATTCATGGTCATAAGGCCACAAATTCATGCACATCAACAACTTTAGAAACATCAAAACTTTCACATACTCGAGGATGTGTTGTCTTCAATCACAAAAGGGGATATTGAAAGCGTCTACACCTCTAGTTGGGCTTTAGAAATAAATGACAACTAAAGATTGTTATTAATGTGTGTTTTATAGAGACAAATTAAGTTAGGTTTCTCTAAAATTTGTTGAGAAAAATTAACCCTAATTATAAGCCCAACTTTACATAAGTGTCTTTCTTGATTTTTTAAGAAAAGGGCATTGCTTAATTAATTTTTAAGAAAATATTTTAAGAAAAGGGTATTGTTTTTATGAATAGATACGCTCCAGGCCTTATTCTGCAACCACTCAACTCAAGCTTAGAGGAACCAGACTTCGTTTTTTCTCTTCGCGTCACTGAAATTCGGGCGGTCGGGCCTGCCGAGGCACTGACTAGTGACCACCATAAGTTTATCGGTAACGATTACTGCCGTTTCGAATTAGACAGCCAAATCATCAACACATAGGTTGCTAAAATACTCAGACAACACTAACGGACACATCATATTTACTAAGATGCAAGCACAGATGGACGATTGGCACAACATAATAACACCGTTGTCAGAAAATGCGTAGGACAATGAAATGCCATGTGGATATTTGGACTTGGCGAAGCACTTAAGTCTCGAACCTTCTATTACATGAGTAATTGGCAGTAGATAACAATAAGCTGAAGCAACATTCTCAAATTTCTCTCATGGTATACAGGGCTTAATCCTCATCCTCAACAACCTTAGTTCCCAAACCTTTGAGACCCTCCGGTGGGATCTCAGCAACTGTGACCAGGGAGTAGAGTTCCTCCTTGGCGTCTTCCTCATCGTTCCGGTTGCGGGCAATTCTGACACGGACACGCCTCGGCACACTGCGGATACCACTGCTCCATATGTGCTTGTTGAGCTTCACGTCAATCCGGACATCAGTAGTACCCATGGCCTTCTGAGCGAACTTCCTGATCTCCTTGATGGCATTTGGTGCCTTCTTCTTGAAGGTGCTGTGTACAGTTACAGATTGATTAGTGATCACTAAATGGCAGTTCAACTACAGCCAGATTTGGAATACAGCAAGAGAATAAAATTTTGTGTTCAAAAGAAATCCAACAAACGTCAAATGGAACATCAAGATGTTGTAGCACCCAAATGGAACACATGACAGCATGTTAAGGCAACATGTGTAACGATGAATGACATCTTTCTACCGGACATGTAACTGTATCGACCACAGCATTGCATTCGGCAGATACCTGACTATGTCCGGACAATACATCATAACCATATTATTGGGTCACATGGAACTTGTAACCTATTGTGGACAACATTATACAAGAGAATTACAGATTTACAGGCGGCCAGGCTAATGATAAATGGCCGCAGCACTCAAATGGAACAAATGACAAAGTGAAGGCAACATGAGTAACGAGGAGTGACATCTGTGTACCAGTTATGTAACTGTATCAACAACAAGATTGTGAAAGACAGATACCTGCCTATGACCGGACAATGCAAAACATACAACTGTATTATAGATACAACTTCAACTAAATACTACAACCCAGTGAAACGGCAAAAGGAATACAGTACTTATCACTGGAGAACAATATACTGCCCAAATGGAACACATAGTAGCATTACGAGAAGCAATACGTGTAACGATGAGCAGATTACATATCCCGGGCATGTAACTGTGTTCAGCTAATTAAATAACGCAGACACCTGACTATACCCGAGTACCACCTAATCGAACGGCGCCCACAAAAGCGAAATGTCACATGCCAATACTCACAAAACCAAATAAGAAGACAAACGCGTGATAAATGTCGGATCAGATACAAGAGCAAGATCAACTAGAAGCTATTCCCGCTCGGTCAGGTGATCCCCGAATGTACTCTAGCTGGTAAAGGATACTGGATCCAATCAGGTGTATCAACCAATCGCAAGCCCACAGAGTGCTCACAGGCCGCAACCCTCCGCACCAGCATCGCACATGCAAGCCCAACGCAGATATAGAACAACGATATGCTCTCCAACAAGCGGATCTACTCTGCTGCCACCGCGAAGCTTGGGAAAGGAAGAAGGTTGGGGCGGTTTGGGGCAATACCATCCGTGGAGGCGTTTGTGGAGGTTGATGGTGTACTCGCGTGTCACCACCTCATCCTTGCGAGTGCCGGCGCCTCGCTTCTTCTCCGCCATCTCCGCTCCGCCGCCGGCTCCGCGTCCGCCCTTGTTTGCTCGGGCTCGAGGGAGGTTGCGGCGTGAGATAAACCCTAACCGAGGCCGCCAGAATCTCCCTTTTATAGCGGCGAGCTAGGGCTACCTAATGTTTCGGGCCTCCCTGTGCACATACATGCCCAACCCATCTATGCTTAATTAGGCCCATCTTGGTAGACCCTCGACTTTTATTTTTGTTTATTTTTTAATCAATGTGTTGGAGTAATGTCACACCCGGATTTTAGGGGTCCAAAACCCGGGCGCGAACATAATCACCAGGTATGCTGGGACCAAGTCTCACACATATGATGAATCATGGCACAGGATCGAATGTCACATCTTTATATATAACAGGAGTTCTATACAAAATAAATAATTACATTATAAGGAGACAACGGTCCAGCAACCCAAAGTTGGCTGGGAGACGACGACCTAGATCTCTCGCGAACTCGACACAGCATCCTCCAAGCGCTTCATCCTGCGGTACCTGTTCTTGACCTGTGGGGGGTGTGAGACAGCAAGAGTGAGCTCACATACGTTCATCGCTCAACAAGTTGTGGGGAATAATGTGCATGAACTCGCCAAAGGTGGGAGCTCACGTGAAGTGTAAGGCTTACCAAAGAAGATGGTTAGAGCTGAGCATTGCTTTTAAAGTTGGTCAAAATTTTATTAGCAGTTACTAAGTATAAGTAGATACCAACCCAGTTAAATAGTAGAACAAAAGTAACAACTTCACCTGCGATGCAATGCATATGACAAATTGAGTTTAAGTTCCATAATTTAATCATGTGAGGGTCCGAGCTGCTCATGACCGTGAGCACGGCTAGTATACCAGTTTTACACTCTGCAGAGGTTGCGCATCTTTACCCACAAGTCGTGTATCCCATGTCACCAGGGTTTGCAAGGCCCTTAGACACTACCGAGGTGAATGGCTAGGGATCCACTACGAGGCCTTTACAAAGTTCCACTAGCTTCCGAAAACCTGCTACAGTTTATAGGAAGTTCCAATGCAGGAATCCCTTGCAGGACCGCCATCGCAGCAAAATCCTCCCGAGGGCCTCCCTACACTGACCACTCCCCTACTGCCCTTGCCCCTTTCGGGTAAGGTAGTCTTCCACTAGCTTTCCTAATTAATCAGCCAAGGGGTCCCATTCCTCCCTTGTGGTAGCACTGTTTTCCCGGGTGGTCGCTCCATGTTCCAATTAACATAATGATCTTATCATGAACAGTAATAATAAACATATAATAAAAGTGTGATCATGAATAATATACCTTCATACCCAAAACCACATAAAGCACTAGCAAGTACTACCCAAAAAGTTCAGTGGTAAGCAAGGTATAAAGATAGACAAACTAGGGTATCCTATTGGGTCCCATCAAAATTAACCTATGCAGATCATTATGATTAATTAGAACATGAGTGGGTAAAAAGAAGTGATCAAGGGCACAACTTGCCTGGGACTTGAGATTCCAGGTACCACTTGCTCTTTAGATGACTCGTGACCTCACGCTAGTCGTAGCAATACAAACAAACATGGTATAGGCAAGATTAACATCACACCAAACATAAAAACAACTAAATAATAATAATCTATGCGTTGCTACGAGACTAACGGAACTTGAACGGATCAAATTGGAGTTAAAACGAAGGAGTTATGATTTTTCTAAGGTTTTATGTATTTGATATAGGATTAATTAGAATATAAATTTTAATGTGACTTTCAGGTGAAAACAGTGGTACTATATGATAAACCATAATATTACAAAATTATAGGAACTGGAATGGACTAAAAAGGAGTTAGTACGAATTTTCTAGGAATTAAACAAGATCTAGAATTATTTTTATACTAGAAAAGCATTTTCTGTATTAATTTATTCAATTTCGTATGTCACTGGACTGCGCGCATTATTATTATAAAGTGCAGGGGCCTCAGCGCAAGAAACCCGAGACTCAGAGTACAGTAGCGAGGGACGGCGGGTTCTATTTCAACTAAACGCAGGGGCTCTTTTGGAAGACGGCCAGACCGAAGGGGTATCTTCGACTGTGGATCACACGATCAAGAACGGACGGACCGGATTAAAACAATCTCCGTTGAATCGGTATGGCGCGAAGGCCGCAGGATCAAGATCCTCCGGTCAGGATTTACAATACCGTGATTGAACTCCACCCGCTGGACCAACGATCAACGGCTGAGATGAGCTGATCCGAACCGGTACACAACATCTAATCCTAACCGTCAACGCCAAGATCTACGGTCCAACCCTTCTCTTCCCCAGATCTAATCTCATCCACTCAATCTAAATCGGACGGTGATCGCGTCATCTTCACTCCCGACGCCAGAGCGTGACGGCGCCGCCCCTACGCGCGGCGGATCCATCACCGGCGAGTCACGCATTCCGTCGCCCGAACGCCACAAACCCAAAATTGACCGGTGCTAAACCTAGAGGGAAGGATGGCGAACTCGATTAAAGCACGTACCGCAGATGGAGGGCAATGGAGGGAGCTGGCCACGGAGAAGAGCGGACCCGCGGCGGTGCTCGAACGACGGTGAGAAATTGAAGGGCTCCCAGTGATCTTCTCAGCACACCGGGGCCACGAGTGAATTCCTAGGGGCACGAAGAAGCGCCTAGACTGGTCACCGAGGACCCGACGACGCCGGTGGAGAATTTCCTCGGTAGCGGCGCGAGTTCTCCCTCTCCCTCACTCACAGCGACGTCGGCGCTAGGTTTCCTGGAGGGGCCATGGAGTGCTCCGGTTTTATACCCATGGGGAGAACGGAGTCCGTGCAGGCGAGTATCACGCGGCCGCGGAACCAGGGCGGTCATGGCCGAGGATCACGCGACGAGCGCCGACCACCCGCACGACACGGACCATTCTGTTGAAGAAGGGATGACTGACCACATGGGCCCACACGGCAGTGAACTGCAGAGCGCGAGCACAAACTGGCAGTTGGGGCCCGCCGAACGGTGACAGACAGGGCTCCAACGCGTGGCTGAGTGGAGAAGTCTGGGTGGCTGACAGGTGGCCCCGGCCTGTCGGCGCGAAGTGGAGATGGTATTGGGCTGCGCGGTCTGGGAAAATAGATGGGCCAGAAATGGGGTCAGCCGGCCCATGAAGGCTTTTGTTCTTTTTCTTTTTATCTTTTCTCCCTATATTTCAAACTCTAGTATTTGAATTCAAATTTGTTTGTGATTTCAAACCCAGGTTAAATTCCCAAATAAAGTTCCAGTAGGAAGAATTATAAGCACTCATATATATTTTTCTTTGCATACTATTTTCCTTGTTATTTACTCATGGAAGGAATTCCTTTCTATTTTCTATTCTATGTTTTCATTTGAAATTTTGAGGTCAAGTTCAAACTATGATTCTTTATTTCAACAAAATGTATCACAACAATTTCTTCAGTATGATATGTATTTTTCTTTATTTATTTATTGGTTATTTGACTTTTATTACCTGATTTATGAAAAGAAAAGGAAACTAATAAATCTTCAAAGGTTTCAAAAGAAAAATTCCCAAAACACTAACCTGAATGTATTTATTTATTTATATCATTATTTTTTTTCTAATGTAAAATCTGGGCATTACAAGTAATTTGGTGTTGATTTAAAACTAAATTTCCACAAGAAATCACTGTAAACCATACGTACTGAACTTAAATTTTTGCATCCAAACAAACGCTTATATATTGTTTGAATGACAATATATCCACATCCAAACAAGCTACAAGAGTTTGGTGGGTTAGGCATCCTTTGGTATACAGGAATTTCAGGTGGATCATACAAAAACTTCACGGTAATTAGTTTATTTTTACGGGAAAACACAGGGAATGGGAAACATTCCCACATTTCAAAGGAAAACATAGGGAATTGGGAAACATTCCCACTTGGTTCTATGAGTATACAAAGTGGTCCAGTGTGGAACGCTACCACCTGCTCGTGTGCCACCATCGGCATCGATCACGTTGGGTGATCCCGTAATTTTTGGTACATCCCCATGACTAGATCATCGATCGGTAGCAACCCTAATTAGTCAGTACATACTGTTTGGTGACATGTGACACTTTCTAATTGGTTCATATCATTTTGGGTTTTAAAAATTTAAAACAAAAAACCTAGAACTCTGTCTATGAATAGAGGACAAGTGGTTGAACTCATTCACATAACTCACAACTTGAATTTCTCTAGCATCTCCTCTTACTTATCCCACCCTCATTTCATTCGAACAAGAGCGTTTTGAGATGTGCGGTTTTTAGATGTCTTCGTCAAGTTTAGATACCGACATGACCGAAGATAAGGCGATTGAGTTGTTGCAGGAAACTATAATGCAACAGATATTGAAGATTGCTGCTGAGTTTTCCACAACGAGGAGACAAAGAAGGCAACATCGGACCTACATCGACCATGATCGTGTGTCCGCATACGACTGGTTGATGCAAAGATTGCTTTAATTACCAATGTGTCAATCCATCGAAGGTACCACATGCGAAGGAGCCTCTCACTACTACAAAATCGTGTCATATGAGATGATTAATTTTTAGTTATTAAGACGCTTATGAAGTGTCCAAATTTGATGGAGTCACAAAAGATGTTCTATTTTTAAGATGGTTATAAATCGTCTTAAAAGATATTAAATAAGACAATTTTTAATTTATAACCGTCTTAAATTAGTTTTTTAAGACACCGCTTCTAAAGAACTGTCAAAAATACGAACATTATAAGTCACAAAGTATTTATCAAACTGACTAGAATATCCTATAATAATAGACACTCGCAACAGAAAAACCATCTTATTTAGAAGGCTAGTATTGGACGTTTTAGAAACTGTCTTATTTAGGAGACTGATATTAGACATTTTGAGAACTGTATTAAATAAATATAAGACATTTCCTACCATATATCTGTCTCAAAAAACTTCTTCATCAAAGACGGATCTCCAACAAACCGTCTTACCCTACTCAGCACCATATGATATAAGACGCTTCTATAAAATGCACTGATATTTATCTTAAGATGTATGTCTTAAATAAGCATATTTCTAGTAGTGTATTCCTTCAGATTTTGGAGGGATTGGGTGAGCACTCTCCACACTTCACTCTTCAAACTGGTGCACTCAACCACAATGGTTTCTCCCTACCAAAAGTGCAAAACTGTCCTACACACGCTTGCATATGGTAGCATTGCTGACCCTGTTCATGAGTTCATCAGAATGGAGAAAAGGTTTGCCTTACAGTGCCTCTAAATGTTCTGTATAAGTGTTATTTCATGTCTTGATGGGGCATAATGTTGTCGTCCCACTATTGACGATCTCAGGTGACTATCAGCTAAGGGAGAGGAAATGTGATTTCCTAGTATGATGTATAATATAGATTGCATGCATTAGAAGTGGGGAAACCATCCCATTAGATGGAGAGGACAATTCATAAGAGGGGACATTGGATCTTCTACCATCATCCTAGATGTGGTTGCCTCGTATGAGTTATGGATTTGACATGTTTTTTTGGAGGTGGTGGGGTCGAACAACAACGTGAACACCTCAACCAATCGTCGTTGTTCACTGACGTGCTCAACAACAAAGTAGTGAATCTGAAATTCACAGTGAATGATCATTAGTACCAATAATGGTACTACCTCGCTGATGGTATCTACCCTCGTTGTCCAGTGTTAGTGAAGACCATTTCTCTCCCAAAGAGTCTAAAGCAGCGATTGTTTGCTGCATGCGAGGAGGACACACGTAAGGACATGAAGAGTGCATTTGGGTGCTCAAGGCACGATTCCATGTTTATCCCAGGACATACCTTTTTCCACCATGTACTTAGTGTGACCATGCATGCATGCATCATTCTACATTCTTAAGAAAAACGAAATTGTGTAGCCTTTTTCATAGATGAAGTCAAATATGTTGGAGCAGTGCAAGTTGTGCACAACTTATTTAGATGCTGTAGGAAACGGGTGACACCTAAGAGGGGGTGAATTAGGACTTCTAAAACTTTCGCTAAACTAGACCACAAATAAATCCCTAGAGCAAAACCTATGCAAATAATCAAACTAGAATGTGCAAACTAGGTTTTGTCTAAGTGTTGTTATCTCTACCGTAACTGCTAAGTTTCAATCTACACTATATAAGTATGAATACAAGATTGAAACGTAAATGCTTAATATAAATTCCGAAGCTTAAAGAGCAAGGTAGAGAATGCAAACTCTCATGGATGACGCTGGTATTTTTACCGAGGTATCCGGAACCGCGCAAGGTCCCGACTAATCCTCGTTGGTGCCCCTACGCAAAGGGAAGCCCACGCGAGGGTCAAGCACCTCGGTCGAGTAACTCTGTAGAGAGTCGCGGGTCTTCTCCACACGCAAGTGATGCTCCGCTTTCGGCTCCTCTCGAACGCTCCCCGCCATCTTCACTATCGAGCTTCCAGCCGAAACGCCGCGGGCCTCGTTCCCTTCGGTACACGGTGGCGGCCGTGACACAAACGCGGTTGTCACGGTTTCGCAAGACTCTCGCCCCACTCGGTACAATTACAACGGCTCACGTAAGAGCCGAGGGGTTGTGTGGTTTTACAAAACTCACTCAACTAACTAGGGTTCACCTAGAGCAAGCGCTAAAGCGGTCTAACTAACTTAAGCACTTCGTAGAGCACCTACGCTAATCATCGAGTGATTCTATTAAGCACTTGGGTGTTTGAGCTCTTGGAAATGTGCACTATATGCCTTGGTATGTTGCTTTGGCTCCCACCCCTTCAAATGGCCGGTTGGGTGAAGTATATATAGGCCCCAACTCCAAAATAGCCGTTGGAGAAAAGTTGTTGTTCTCTGCGGCACACCGGATAGTCCGGTGGAGCACCGGACAGCGCACTGTAGCCTGTCCGGTGCGCCTAGCCGTTGCCCTGTCAGAGTAGGTAACCATTGGCGTCGCAGGCTTTCCACACCGGACAGTCCGGTCCTCACACCGGACAGTCCGGTGGTCTTCTCTTCGGGTGCCACCTGGAACTAGCCGTTGGGCTGCAGTTCCCTGGTGTACCAGATAGTCCGGCGTGTGGGCACCGGACAGTCCGGTGTGCCACCGGATAGTCCGGTGCTCCACGCACAGACAGTCCGTAGGCAGCACACTTGGACTTTTCTTGGATCTTTTTAATGTCTTCTTTTGAGGTGTTGCTTTCCCCAATTTATTAGTCCAAGTAGATCTTGCATCCTGTGAACTACAACCACAAACACTAGAAAACTTATTAGTTCACGGATCGTGTTGACCATCAAACACCAAAACTCAATTAGCCAAATGGCCCGGGGTCCATTTTCCTTACAATCTCCCCCTTTTTGGTGATTGATGACAACACAACCAAAGCAAGCAAATAATACAAGTATTTGAATGAAAATATGCAATCTACTTGCTAGGATGCATGTTTGTCCCCACAATGTGATATTATGGACTTAAGCCTCCCCCTAACTCCATAATTCACTTACTTCCTATTTTTGGACCAAATAACCAAAACCATTTGAAGATTTAAAAAATTTAAATTGGTGATGTTTGGTGTTTGATATAGTTTTCATTGCTTTGGTCTCTAAACTTCTCCCCCTTTGGCATCAACCACCGAAAAGGAAGACATTAAAAGCATGTAGGAAGTAAATAAAAGCTAGTCCTCAAAAGATTACTCCCCCTAAAAGAGTGTTCTCTTTTAGAAAGAAAATTTCTCCCCTTTTTAGAGGCGAAGAAATACTCCCCCTGATAGAGATCATCTACTTTTAGGAAAAAAGTATGTGAAAATTGGAGGTGTAAGACATGATTTGAATAAACTAACTTCCCTGATGCATAGGTAACAGAATATGAGTTAACCACTTATGCATTTTTAGCAACATGGAAGTATATGATATGAACTATAGTCTAATCAAATATTTGAGAAGACATGTGAATGATACTAGATGATGTCTCAAAAGATACCGATTGAAATTCAATGGCGAGCTTGAGAGACATGAGAGTTCTTGAAGATTTTGCAGTGGAAGATTGTTGTCTTCTCCGGGGACCTCATTTTCCTTACAATGAGACTATCAGTCTATCACATGAAATAGACTTGAAAAGATGTTAGTCTCAAAGTATTAGATTATAGAGTAACCTCCCCCTGAAGGTGTGCATACAAGTTTTGAATAGTTGTAGGAGACATGCACTTTGATTTGATATCAAGAGGGGCAAATTATCTATAATATGAACTTTAGCACATATAAGTTAAATGATACAACTTGTAGAATTCAAAGTTTTCAATTGATGTATCATTTACAATGGAGTGAAAGAGAAGCTATGTGTCGTGCTTAAATAAATGTTTTAAGCCATGTAGGTTTGCTTAAGTATATGAATTGAAAGCAAGCAATCCTACCATGTGATTTGCCTAGTATGCATAATTTTAAACAAAAGTAAATACCAAATATAATACTAGGCAAGAAAGGTAAACTAGATACAAGGTAAATAGATACGCATATCTAAAAACAAGAGATACAATAAATCTAGTTACCTTAGTCATGGGTGGGAAATTTGGGTCCAAAATTTTCGCTAACCCACTTGGCAATTAACTTTGATCCAATATGATGTATCCCATGATATACATCCCAACTTTGCTAAGTCTCCAAATTTCCTGATGACTTTCGGTTCACTCACTTCCCTTTCGGGATCCAAATCTTCTTGGTGCTTTTCATGGTTGAAATTATTTCCTTTGGCACCTAGATGCGTTTGGCCCCCTTTGCTTTGTTGGCTTGTTTGTTAGCCTTGATTGCTATCACCTTCCCATTCTTTTTCTTCTTGATCAAATATGGTGTAGCAGCCTTTTTGTCCACCTTTTTGATGTAGGTGTTGGAGATTTTGATTGATGGCTTTTGCTTGTGTTTATGCCTTTGTTTATCCCCGGCCATCGCCTTGCATTGGAAAGACTTATGGCCTTCCATGTGGCATAGCCTACAAATCACAGTTTCTCCCTCCATAGGCTTGTTCACTCCCGCAGTGTTGTTATCCTATGGAGGTTGGATTTGTTTGGCTTTGCCTTTCTTGTCATACAAAGCCTTGCCAAGGCGAGCCACTTCTTGCTTTAATTGTTCATTTTCCTTTGCAACCTCATCCGTACATGTCTCTACAACAATATTCTCAACAACGACTTGGTTGCAGGGGTTAGAATCAACAATTAAATCAAAGCAGGAAGTAGAAGCATCTTTCTTAATTATTTCAGGTATTTCAACTAAAGATGCTGCTGGGGTGCTACCAATGTTTTCTAGCTTAGTAGTTAGCTCATTATTGTGTATGCTAAGAATTTCCATTTTCTCTAGCAAATTTTCAATAGCTTCTTGGGAGCTAGCTAACTTAGCCTTAAGTTTTTCATTCTTTTTAATAAGGCTATCATCGGTAGCAGTGGATGGAGCACTAGATTCTAATAGCTCAATTTTAGTTGATAGCTCACTATTTAAGTTTGCAAAAGTTTCAATTTTTTCTAGCAAACCTTTGTAATCATTTTGAGAGCTAACCAACTTATTTTTCAAAGTTTTAAGTTGAGCTTTTTGCTTAGTGCAAACATCCTGGAAAAATTTAACGGCTTCCGCAAGTTCATCTACTGAGGGCTTTCCCTCACCTTCATCATCACTACTACTATCATCACTAGAGGATGGAATGCTCATTTTACCTCTTGCCATAAGGCATTTGTGTGATGACCGTGATGAGCGTGATGAGGACCGATGGCTGCGTGTCCTTGGAGGTTCATCTTCACTTGAAGAATCATCCCAAGTTCTAACACTTGTTAGTGAAAGGGAAATAGGCTTTAAACCTTTTCCTAAATAATTTTGGTGGTTGAAATGCCCAACACAAATAATTAGACTAAACTAGTTTGCTCCAGAGTACATGTTCTATAGGTGCCAAAGGTTCAACTCAAAACCAATATAAAGATTAAAAAGGGTTCAAGAAGAAAGGAGCAAAGGAAACTGAAGTGCTCCCTGGTCTAGCGCACCAGAGTGTCCGGTGTGCCACCGGACAGTGTCCGATGCACCACCGGACAGTGTTCGGTGCACCAGGGAGGATCGACTTCAAACTCCTCACCTTCGGGTTTCCCAGGCGCAGCTCCGCTATAATTCACTGGACTGTCCGGTGGGTCACCGGACTGTCCGGTGAACCAGCGGAGCAACGGTCATCTGCGCGCAACGGTCGACTCTGACAGTGAACAGTGCAGAACAGTACACGCGGCAGAAGTCAGAGCAGAAGGTCAGAGGGGCACCGGACTGTCCGGTGCCACATGAGGACAAAGCCTCCAACGGTTGACCAGCTCCAAGCCCTAACGACAGGATGACGTGGCGGCGCATCGGACACTGTCCGGTGGTGCACCGCACTGCCCGGTGCGCCCATCACCAGCAGCCTTCTCCAACGGCTACATTTTGGTTGGTGGCTATAAATACCACCCCAACCGGCCACTTCAAAGAGTGGGAGCCCAAGCAACATTCCAAGTCATCTAGTTGACATATTCAAGCCCTCCCAACCACCTATATTCATTGATCCATCCTATACACAAGATTTAGACCACTACAACCCACACAAGTGCCACAAAAGAGAGAGCAAGCAAAAGAAAGCCTCTCGTGTGAGATTAGCTCTAGTGCCTTGTGAGATTCATTGAGAGAAAGTGTGTGCTACATCTTGCGTTCATTTGTGCGTGGAGTTTTGACTCCCATTGAACTTCCTCCAAAGTTTTGGAGGCTTGTAAAGCTAGCAAGAGACATCGAAGAGTGTGGTGGTCCTTGCGGGGTCTTAAGTGATCCTTGAGAAGAAGAAGAGCTCGCCGGTCTTGTGTGATCGGTGGAGAGAGGGAAAGAGTTGAAAGAGACCCGTCCTTAGTGGACTCCTCAACAGGGACTAGGCCTTCGAGGGCCGAACCTCAGTAAAACAAATCACCCGTGTCTCGTGTGCTTATTCCTTGTGATTTGTTTGTTCTTTCCCTTTCTAAGTTTTTCTTGCACTATTCTTTGCTAATACTATTTGGTGTTGCTTTAAGTTAAATTCTCATTTAGTGAAGCAACACCTTGCAAGAAAGAACTTGTGTTATTGCTCTTCTTATCTAAGCCCTCTTGATTTATTCTCATAGACCTATTAGTTGTATTGTTTTATCAATTCCGCATTATTTGAAAGCAATATTCTTTACAAGCAAGGACTTAATTTTTATACTCCAATAATTGTATATCTTGTTCTAATCACTAATCAAGGGATCTAGTTGGGGGATAAAGTTTTAAATTTTCAGGTTTTGCCTATTCACCCCCCTCTAGGCGACTTTCAATTGGTATCAAAGCTAGGCACTTCATATTGAGTCTAACAACTCGAAGTGATGGCTCGTAGAAGATCCCAAAAGAACAAGAAGACAACTCCGAAGGAGAACAAGGAGGTAACTCTTGAGATATTACTTTTCGGTTGTTCTAATTATGATTCATGGTCTACTAGGGTGATAAATGCTTTTAGAACGGTAGATCCACAATTAGAACAAATTTTAGACAAGAGTATTATTCCTCCTAGTTATGATAGGAAAAATGCTTCCGAGGAAGATCAAAGATGTATACGCTTAAACTACCTAGCCTATGACATCTTAAGTAATTCTCTTAGCAAAGAAGATTATCATGCTTTCATAATGAATTATAATGAATCTATTCGTGATGTGCATGATATTTGGACTAGAATTAAAAACAAATTTGATAAGTCCAAACAAGATAAGTCATTTTGTGCTTCTACTTCCTTTGGTCTTTGTAATACTAACTAGGGATGAAAGTGGTAATCCAAACTGTTAGAACAAATTTAATATTTTAAAATAGATATGTATAAAATTTAATGTTGATCTTTTCTTATGTTATCAAGCACATTAGTACAAATATGAATAAAATATTATATATAAGTTGTTTTATGAATTATCTGTTCTCTACAACACAAAAAGTTGAAAAAATTACCGAATTTGTTTCTGAATCCATACCGAAGTTTATATCTATTATTTGAGAAAATGTAGGATGAATTTAAGGTTTACCTTTTATGAATCTTAACAAGCTGGATGTTAAAAACAAGAATACAAATTTGTATTGTATGTTCTATATCCTATTTATTCGCAATCAAAGAAAAAACTGATTACCCGAATAAATACCGTTTTCATCCCTAATACTAACCCTTGCAAGGAAGAAGAAGAAAATGAACGATAGAGACCAAACGATGAATCCACCTCTACAAAAGGTTTGTCTTCCCATTTCAATTCCCACATATGTTGTGTGGCTAATGAAAATGATAGCAGAAGCACAAATGAGGATGAGGAGGAAGAAAGAAGCTTCATGCAACTCTACGCTCGCCTAAGCCAAGAAGATAAGGCGGTCATGCTCAAACTTATAGAAAGAGCGAGAGAGCAAAGCGAAGCTCGTCAAAGGCTAGAAAATATTCTCTCCATGAAAATGCAATGCTTTGACGAGTTGACTAAAGAACATGAGGAGCTAAGGTGCTCTCATGTTGATTTGGTCCAAAGGTATGAAACTATTTCAATTGAGCAAGATAACGCTTTACATTGTATCGCTCAATTAGTAAATAGGAATGCCTTGCTTAAGGACCAAGTAGAAAAGCTAAAAGATGAAAATCTAGCTTTTCAAGAAAAATATGATATGCTCCTATGTTCTCATAAAAATCTTATGGATGATCATATCATATTAAATATTGCCCATGAGGTTGTGATAGAAAACTTAAAATCCCAACAACCTCACTCATGCACATGTATTCAAATTGAAACTACATTATCATGTGCTAACGCTTGTTGTCTGTCGACAAGCAAATCTTCCTTTGAGCTAGAATTTGCAGGAACAAAAGATGATACATATCAAAAGCTCAAAGAAGAAAATGAGAGGCTAAAAATGAGCTTGACACAACTAAAAGGGAAGTGCATTGCTCAACCTTCTCAAGATAACCGTGATCACATGGTGAAGAAGCTTGAGACGGGAACAACCGTGGCATGCACTAAATCCCTTGAAGAAAATGTCAAGGACTTGAGGATTGCCAAGAGGAAGGAAGAAAAGAAGAAAATCAATACCTCTTCCAAAAGCCTCAACCACGCCTCCATAAAAGGTAACATCCAAGGTAATAATTAAGTCACACTTCACACTAAGAGAAGTAAGAAGTGTAGTGAATGCTCTGAAAAGGGGCACTCGATTAGGTCATGTCCCTATATAAAAATGACTTGATTATTAACAAGGATGGTAAAGTTTGTTTTAAATGCTCCAAGAAGGGACACTTATTTAGATCTTGTCCCCATTTAAAACAAAAAGGCATAATGTTAGAAAAGAAAATATTCACTAACCATATAGCAAGCAAGAAACAAGGAAGGAAGAAATCTTCAAGGCTTGAAGATCGCCTATGCTACATATGTCGGAAGAAGGGACATCAATGCAAAGATTGTCCCATTGGTAACACTTCCACTCCTATCTTGTCAATTAATTCTCTTGTAACTAGGCAACCCAAAATTGCAATTTGTGCTAGAAAGGTAATGAGTTTACCTAGTGCTAACATAAAGGAATTTTGGGTTCCTAGATCTTTGTTGACTAACTGTGATAGACCCATCATATCAAGTGATGGGTACCAAAATATGCTTGACAAGCTTTGCAGGAGAAGGAGATGATATGAAGCTTTGGGGTGCTTGAGAGAGTCCATTCAATACTTATTAACTCAAGCTATCTTCAATAATCTATATATCCAAGATTGACCCAAAGTTATTTCAATTTATTATGTCTAAAACTCATAACATCTCGGGAAAGATATTGATGTTGTAGGAAATAAAGAATTATCCTGTGCGGAAACATCAAGGCCTACAACATGGAGGAAAGCCAAAGGATGGTAACATCTATGTTTTTAAGTGCACGTATCTTAGATTACCATTTCTCATGTGTCTTGTGTAGTCACATAGAAAAAGGAGCACTTCAAATGTCTTAAAATTATATTATCATTCTTTGAAGAAATTCCTCTCATATGGTAGATTGCATACTCATCATTTCTATTCTATGGCAATCTTCATGCTTTAAATTATTGCAAAAACCTCATGGCATGTTTTTTGCTAGTCATTATATTATTGCCCTGATTCTAGATATAGAGAGATGTTCCAAGTTCTTAAAAGGAATAAGGTGTCATGTAAGGAATTCAAATCCTTAGGACACTTACAAAAGGAAAATTCTCTCTATAACTAGAATAGTGAGACTAATGCTTTTATCTAAGTATCCTAAGTGAAAGGGAAATAGGGTCAAACCTTTTCCATATGAATTTTGGTGGTTGAATTGCCCAACACAAATTATTGGACTAACTAGTTTGCTCTAGATTATGAGTTCTACAGGTACCAAAGGTTCACAACAAACCAATACAAGTCAAAAGAAAGGCTTCAAACAAAGGAAGCAAAAAACAACCGAAGTGTGCCCTGGTCTGGCGCACCGGACTGTCCAGTGCGCCACCGGGCAGTGTCCGGTGCACCAGGGAGACCAACTCCGAACTTGCCACCTTCGGGAATTCTGGAAGCCGCTCCGCTATAATTCACCGGACCGGGCATTAAATGCGCTACAGTGCACGCCTGCACGCGCAGAAGTCAGAGCAGGCGCCAGAAGGCGCACCAGACAGTCTATAGGACCTATCCGGTGCACCACTGGACTGTCCGGTAGCCCCACAAGTCAGAGCTCCAACGGTCGAACCCTAACGGCCGGGTGACGTGGCTGGCACACCGGACATCGACAACAGCCTCCACCAACAGCTACTTTGGTGGTTGGAGCTATAAATACCCCCAACCACCCACCATTCATTGCATCCAAGTTTTCAGACTTCAAACCTCATACAACAGCTATAGCATTCAATACAAGACACAACCAAAGAGATCAAATCCTCTCCCAAGTCCGGAATCACTCCAAATCAATTAGTGACTAGAGAGAGAGACATTTGTGTTCTTTTGAGCTCTTGCGCTTGGATTGCTTTTCTTCTTCCTTCTTTCTTGTGCTCAACTCACTTGTAATCAAAACAAGAGACACCAATTGTGTGGTGGTCCTTGTAGTGGACTTAGTGTCTCATTTGATTGTGAAGAGAAGCTCACCCAGTCTAAGTGACCGTTTGAGAGAAGGAAAGGGTTGAAAGAGACTCGGTCTTTATGACCACCTCAACGGGGAGTAGGTTTGCAAGAATCGAACCTCGGTAAAACAAATCACCGTGTCATCGCTCTATTTCCTTGGTTGATTTGTTTTGCGCCCTCTCTTTCGGACTCATTTATATTTCTAACGCTAACCCCAGCTTGTAGTTGTTTTTAAGTTTATAATTTTCAGATTCTGCCTATTCACCCCCCCCTCTAGGCGACTTTCAATTGGTATCGGAGCCGGTGCTTCATTAGAGCCTAACCGCTCGAAGTGATGTCGGGAGATCACGCCAAGAAGGAGATGGTGACCGGCGACAAGCCCGCTACAAGCCACGGGAAGGCTCCATCGGGAGAGTCCCGCAACAAGGGGAAGGAGAAGGAATCCCCTTCACACAAGTCGCATCGGAGTGGAGAAAAGAAAAAAAGATGAGGAAGGTGGTCTACTACGAGACCGACTCGTCATCGACATCTACCTCTGACTCCGACGCGCCGTCCGTAACTTCTAAGCGCCATGAGCGCAAGAAGTTTAGTAAGATTCCCCTACACTACCCTCGCATTTCTAAACGTACTCCATTACTTTCCGTTCCACTAGGCAAACCACCAGTTTTTGACGGTGAAGATTATAACATGTGGAGTGACAAAATGAGGCATTATCTAACCTCACTCCACACTAGTATTTGGAACGTTGCTGAGTTTGGTGTACAGGTACCATCCGTAGGGGATGAGGACTATGATTTGGACGAAGTTTCCCAAATCCAACACTTCAACTCACAAGCCACCACAATACTCCTCACCTCTCTAAGTCGAGAGGAGTATAACAAGGTGCAAGGATTAAAGAGCGCCAAAGAGATTTGGGACGTACTCAAAACGGCGCATGAAGGAGATGAGGTGACCAAGATCACCAAGAGGGAGACGATCGAGGGGGAGCTTGGTCGATTCATGCTTCACCAATGGGAGGAGCCACAAGCGATGTACAACCGACTCAAGACCTTGGTGAACCAAGTGCGCAACCTCGGGAACACCAAATGGGATGACCATGAGATGGTCAAGGTTATTCTAAGATCACTAGTTTTTCTTAATCCTACTCAAGTACAATTAATTTGTGGTGATCCTAGATACAAACTAATGTCTCTCGAGTAAGTGATAGGTAAATTTGTGAGCTTTGAACTAATGATCAAAGGCTCCAAAAAGATCATCGAGCAAGGCGCATCCTCCTCCGTACCCGAAGCACAACTCGTTGCATTCAAAGCAACGGAGGAGATGAAAGAAGATTCTGCTCCAAGTAGAATCCCCATCGACGCCTCCAAGCTTGACAATGAGGAGATGGCGCTCATCATCAAGAGCTTCCATCAAATCCTCAAACAAAGGAAGGGGAAAGATTACAAGCCCCGTTCCAAGAAAGTGTGCTACAAATGTGGTAAGCCACATATTTCATTGCTAAATGTCCAATTTCTAGTGATAGTGACAGGGGCGACGACAAGAAGGGAAAGAGGAGAGAAAAGAAGAAGTACTACAAAAAGAAGGGCGACGATGCCCATGTTGGCCAAGAGTGGGACTCCGACGAGAGCTCCACCGTCTCCTCCGACGAGGACGCCGCCAACATCGCCGTCAACAAAGGGCTCCTCTTCCCCAACATCGGCCACAAGTGCCTCATGGCAAAGGACGACAAAAGGAAGAAGGTAAAATCAAAATCCTCAACTAAATATGCAACATCTAGCGATGAGGCTAATTCTAGTGATAATGAGGATGACTTGTTTACTCTTTTTGCCAACTTAAACATGCAATAAAAAGAAAAATTAAATGAATTAATTAGTGCTATTCTTGATAAGGATGAACTCTTGGATAGCCAAGAGGACTTCATTAAAGAAAACAAAAAGCATGTTACGGTAAAAAATGCTTATGCTCTAGAAGTAGAAAAATGTGAAAAATTAACTAGTGAGCTAAGCACTTGCCATGATATTATTTCCAACCTTAGAAATGAGAATGCCAATTTAATTGCTAAGGTTGGGAAGCTTGATGTTTGTGATGATTCAATTGTTAGTCTTAGAAATGATAATGCCAACTTAATTGCTATGATTGATCAATTGAATACCTCTCTAGCTAGCCTCAGGAATGAGAATGAAAAATTGATTGCTAAGGCTAGGGAACTAGATGTTTGCAATGCTTCTATTTCCAATCTTAGAGATGAGAATGATATTTTGCATGCTAAGATTATTGAATTTAATACTTGCAAACCCTCTACATCTTCCGTTGAACATGTTACTATTTGCACTAGATGTAGAGATATCAATGTTGATGCTATTCATGATCATCTAGCGTTAATTAAACAACAAAATGATCACATAGCTCAACTTAGTGCCAAAATTAATGAGCATGACTTAGAAAATGAGAAATTTAAATTTGTTAGAAGCATGCTCTATAGTGGGAGACGCCCTGGTATTAAGGATGGCATTGGCTTCCAACAGGGAGACAATGTCAAACTTAATGCCCCGCCTAAAAGATTGTCTAATTTTGTTAAGGGCAAGGCTCCCATGGTTCAGGATAACGAGGGTTACATTTTATACCCTGCCGGTTATCCTGAACACAAAATTAGGAGAATTCACTCTAGGAAGTCTCACTCTGGATCTCATCATGCTTTTATGTATAAGAGTGAGGCATATAGCTCTAGGCAATCAACCCATGCTAAATTGCCTAAGAATAAAACTCCTAAAGCATCAAATGATCGTAATGTTTCATTCAAAACTTTTGATGCTTCCTATGTGCTTACTAACAAATCCGGCAAGGTAGTTGCCAAATATGTTGGGGGCAAACACAAGGGGTCAAAGACTTGTGTTTGGGTACCCAAAGTTCTTGTATCTAATGTCAAAGGACCCAAAACTGTTTGGGTACCTAAAATCAAGAACTAAATTTGTTTTGTAGGTTTATGCATCCGGGGGCTCAAGTTGGATCATCGACAGCGGGTGCACAAACCATATGACTGAGGAGAAAAAGATGTTCTCCTCCTATGAGAAAAATCAAGATCCCCAATGGGCTATCACATTCGGGGATGGAAATCAAGGTTTGGTCAAAGGATTGGGTAAAATTGCTATATCACCTGACCATTCCATTTTCAATGTTTTCTTGTAGACTCATTAGATTACAACTTGCTTTCCGTTTCTCAATTATGTAAAATGGGCTACAACTGTCTTTTTACGGATACAGGTGTAACTGTCTTTAGAAGAAGTGATGATTCAGTAGCTTTTAAGGGAGTATTAGAGGGTCAGCTATACTTAGTGGATTTCAATAGAGCTGAACTAGATACTTGCTTAATCGCTAAGACTAACATGGGTTGGCTCTGGCATCACCGACTAGCCCACGTTGGAATAAAGAATCTTCACAAGCTTCTAAAGGGAGAGCACATTTTAGGACTAACAAATGTACATTTTGAGAAAGACAGGATTTGTAGCGCATGCCAAGCAGGGAAGCAAGTTGGTGTTCATCATCCACACAAGAACATTATGACGACTGACAGGCCACTGGAACTACTCCACATGGATTTATTCGACCCGATAGCTTACATAAGCATCGGCGGGAGTAAGTACTGTCTTGTTATTGTGGATGATTATTATCGCTTCACTTGGGTATTCTTCTTACAGGAAAAATCTCAAACCCAAGAGACCTTGAAAAGATTCTTGAGACGGGCTCAAAATGAGTTCGGCTTGAGGATCAAGAAAATAAGAAGCGACAACGGGACGGAGTTCAAGAACTCGCAAATAGAAGGCTTTCTTGAGGAGGAGGGCATCAAGCATGAGTTCTCTTCTCCCTACACGCCACAACAAAATGGGGTAGTGGAGAGGAAGAATAGGACTCTATTGGACATGGCAAGGACCATGCTTGATGAGTACAAGGCTTCGGATCGGTTTTGGGCCGAGGCGGTCAACACCGCTTGCTACGCCATCAACCGGTTATATCTACACCGAATCCTCAAGAAGACATCATACGAACTCCTCACCGGTAAAAAGCCAAATGTTTCATATTTTAGAGTCTTTGGTAGCAAATGCTTTATTCTTGTTAAAAAGAGGTAGAAAATCCAAATTTGCTTCTAAGGCTGTAGAAGGCTTTTTACTAGGAAATGATTCAAACACAAGGGCATATAGAGTCTTTAACAAGTCCACTAGACTAGTTGAAGTTTCTTGTGACATTGTGTTTGATGAGACTAACGGCTCTCAAGTAGAGCAAGTTGATCTTGATGAATTAGATGATGAAGAGGCTCCGTGCGTCGCGCTAAGGAACATGTCCAATGGGATGTGTGTCCTAAGGAACTTGAAGAGCCTCCACAAGCACAAGATCAACCATCCTCCTCCATGCAAGCATCTCCACCAACTCAAGATGAGGATGAGGCTCAAGATGATGAAGGAGAAGATTAAGAAGATGAGCCACCTCAAGAAGACGACAATGATCAAGGGGAGATGCAAATGATCAAGACAAGGAGGATGAACAAAATCAAAGGCTGCCACATCCAAGAGTCCACCAAGCAATTCAACGAGATCACCCCGTGAACACCATCCTAGGAGATATTCATAAGGGGGTAACTACTCGATCTCGTGTTGCTCATTTTTGTGAACACTACTCGTTTGTTTCCTCTATTGAGCCACACAGGGTAGAGGAAGCACTTCAAGATTCGGATTGGGTGCTGGCGATGCAAGATGAGCTCAACAATTTCAAGAGGAATGAGATATGGCATTTAGTTCCACGTCCTAACCAAAATGTTGTAGGAACCAAGTGGGTCTTCCGCAACAAACAAGATGAGCATGGTGTGGTGACAAGGAACAAGGCACGACTTGTGGCCAAAGGGTATTCACAAGTCGAAGGTTTGGATTTTGGTGAAACCTATGCACCCGTAGCTAGGCTTGAGTCAATTCGAATATTACTTGCCTATGCTACTCACCATGACTTTAAGCTTTACCAAATGGACGTGAAGAGTGCCTTCCTCAACGGACCTATCAAGGAAAAGGTCTATGTTGAGCAACCTCCCGGCTTTGAAGATAGTGAGTATCCTAACTATGTTTATAAGCTCTCTAAGGCGCTTTATAGGCTCAAGCAAGCCCCAAGAGCATGGTATGAATGCCTAAGAGACTTTCTTATCGCTAATGGCTTCAAAGTCGGAAAAGTCGATCCTACTCTCTTCACTAAAACAATTGCAAATGATTTGTTCGTATGCCAAATTTATGTTGATGATATTATATTTGGGTCTACTAACAAATCTACATGTGATGAGTTTAGTAGGATTATGATTCAAAAATTTGAGATGTCTATGATCGGGGAGTTGAAGTACTTCTTAGGATTTCAAGTGAAGCAACTCCAAGAGGGCACCTTCATTAGCCAAACCAAGTATATTCAAGACATTCTCACCAAGTTTGGAACGAAGGATGCCAAACCCATCAAGACACCCATGGGAACCAATGTGCATCTCGACCTCGACACGGGAGGTAAATCCGTAGATCAAAAGGTATACTGGTCGATGTTAGGCTCTTTACTCTATTTATGTGCATCTCGACCGGATATTATGCTTTTCGTATGCATGTGTGCAAGATTCCAAGACGATCCTAAGGAAGTTCACCTTAGGGCCGTAAAACGAATCTTGAGATATTTAGTTTATACTCCTAAGTTTGGCCTTTGGTACCCCAGGGGATCCACATTTGATTTACTTGGTTATTCAGATGCCGATTGGGCAGGGTGTAAGCTTGATAGAAAGAGCACATCAGGGACTTGCCAGTTCTTGGGAAGATCTCTGGTGTCTTGGGCTTCAAAGAAGCAAAATTCTATCTTGGGAAAATCTTGAAAATGCTTCTTTCAATCTTATTCATGTACCTTTGACTATTTGCAAAAAGTTTTGAAAAGAATTTTACAAAGGATTTGCAAAAACAAAACTTGTGATGCAAGAGTGGTCCAAAATATTAAATAAGAAGAAAAGCAAACCGCACATATCTAGAAAAAGAATAATATTGGTTTAATTCTAAGCAACCTTTGCACTTACCTTAAGCAAACTAGTTCAATTATTCACTTATATATTTGCTTTGGTTTGTGTTGACATCAATCACCAAAAAGGGGGAGATTGAAAGGGAAATAGGCTTTAAACCTTTTCCTAAATGATTTTGGTGGTTGAAATGCCCAACACAAATAATTGGACTAACTAGTTTGCTCCAGAGTATATGTTCTACAGGTGCCAAAGGTTCAACTCAAAACCAATATAAAGATTAAAAAGGGTTCAAGAAGAAAGGAGCAAAGGAAACCGAAGTGCTCTCTGGTCTGGCACACTGGACTGTCCGGTGTGCCACCGGACAGTGTCCGGTGCACCAGGGAGGATCGACTTCAAACTCCTCACATTTGGGTTTCCCAGGCGCAGCTCCGCTATAATTCACCGGACTGTCTGGTGGGTCACCGGACTGTCCGGTGAACCAGCGGAGCAACGGTCATCTGCGCGCAACGGTCGACTCTGACAGTGAACAGTGCAGAACAGTACACGCGATAGAAGTCAGAGCAGAAGGTCAGAGGGGCACCGGACTGTCCGGTGCCACATGAGGACAAAGCCTCCAACGGTTGACCAGCTCCAAGCCCTAACGACAGGATGACGTGGCGGCGCATCGGACACTGTCCGGTGGTGCACCGCACTGCCCGGTGCGCCCATCACCAGCAGCCTTCTCCAACGGCTACATTTTGGTTGGTGGCTATAAATACCACCCCAACCGGCCACTTCAAAGAGTGGGAGCCCAAGCAACATTCCAAGTCATCTAGTTGACATATTCAAGCCCTCCCAACCACCTATATTCATTGATCCATCCTATACACAAGATTTAGACCACTACAACCCACACAAGTGCCACAAAAGAGAGAGCAAGCAAAAGAAAGCCTCTCGTGTGAGATTAGCTCTAGTGCCTTGTGAGATTCATTGAGAGAAAGTGTGTGCTACATCTTGCGTTCATTTGTGCGTGGAGTTTTGACTCCCATTGAACTTCCTCCAAAGTTTTGGAGGCTTGTAAAGCTAGCAAGAGACACCAAAGAGTGTGGTGGTCCTTGCGGGGTCTTAAGTGATCCTTGAGAAGAAGAAGAGCTCGCCGGTCTTGTGTGATCGGTGAAGAGAGGGAAAGGGTTGAAAGAGACCCATCCTTAGTGGACTCCTCAACGGGGACTAGGCCTTCGAGGGCCGAACCTCGGTAAAACAAATCACCCGTGTCTCATGTGCTTATTGCTTGTGATTTGTTTGTTCTTTCCCTTTCTAAGTTTTTCTTGCACTATTCTTTGCTAATACTATTTGGTGTTGCTTTAAGTTAAATTCTCATTTAGTGAAGCAACACCTTGTAAGAAAGAACTTGTGTTATTGCTCTTCTTATCTAAGCCCTCTTGATTTATTTTCATAGACCTATTAGTTGTATTGTTTTATCAATTCCGCATTATTTGAAAGCAATACTCTTTACAAGCAAGGACTTAGTTTTTATACTCCGATAATTGTATATCTTGTTCTAACCACTAATCAAGGGATCTAGTTGGGGGATAAAGTTTTAAATTTTCAGGTTTCACCTATTCACCCCCCTCTAGGCGACTTTCAGTTAGCGCGTTGCCTTTGCTCCTCCCCTTTTTGGGTTCGGCCATATTTGGATAGTTGTCTCTGAAGTGGCCCTTCTCCCCACATGCAAAGCATCCTCTCTTCCTTTTCCTTTTCTTTTCAATGTTAAAGAGAAGATCTTCGACCTGCAGGGGCACACTGAAAGGGAAATAGGCTTACACCTTTTTCCTAATTGATTTTGGTGGTTGAATTGCCCAACACAAATAATTGGACTAACTAGTTTGCTCTAGAATAAATGTTCTACAGGTGCCAAAGGTTCACATCAAACCAATACAAAGGGCTAAAAGGAAAGGAGCAAAGGAAACCGAAGTCCTCCCTGGTCTAGCGCACTGGACTGTCCGGTGTGTCATCGGACAGTGTCCGGTGCACCACCGGACAGTGCCCGGTGCACCAGGAAAGATGGACTTCAAACTCTTCACCTTCGGGTTTTCCAGGCCCACCTCCGCTATAATTCACCGGACTGTCCGGTGCACCAGCGGAGCAACGGTCATCTGCGCGCAACGGTCGACTCTGCAAAGTGAACAATGCAATTCAGATGTCAGAGCAGACGGTCAGAGGGGCACCTGAAAGTAGCCTAGAGGGGGGTGAATAGGCTACACCTGAAATTTTTCACTAAAAACTTCGAGAAAGGTTAAATTAAAGTTGCACTGGTGCAAACCGGTTCAGTTGATTTTGTTCACAACTGAACAAGTTTGAACCTGCTCAACTTAGATAAACAAATATTACGAAGTAGTGAAAGATTTTGCTAATGACTTGCCCTACGCAAGATCTACTCGAATAGATAATATGAACCAACCAACAAATTTAAAGTGCTTAACAAGAACACACAAGAACACGCGATATAACCCAAGGTTCGGCAACCACCACAAAGGTGTCCTACTCCTCGTTGAGGAGCCCACAAAGGGCCGGGTCTTTTCCAACCCTAATCCTCCACAAACCGACCACAAAGGTCAAGGCAATCTCTTCTCAAATATGCTCAAAGAGCGGGTGATACAAACTTCTTGGGGTCATCCACAAATTTGGAGACTCCCAAGCAACCTCTAACCGTCAAGGAACACAAGGTTCCAAGAGTAACAAATCCGCACAAGGTTAAGTTTGCAACGAGCTCAAGAACAAAGAGAATAGGAGAATCGAGATGAAAATGACAGCGTGTTAGATCGAGTTCACCTCACACCAAGGATCCTTCAAGCGATTGAAGGAGATGTGATTGCGGGTGTGAAAGGTGAAATGAATGCACTTGTTGAGAGTTTGGTCAGCCAAGATTTCGTGGGAGGAGCAGAAGTAAATGAGAGAGAGTGTGAGGGGGTATATAAAGGATCCCCCAAAAGCTCGCAGCCGTTGGGAGAAAAAGAGTAAAAACCGGTTGAACCGGTTTTCAGATCGGTTGAACCGGTTTCTACCAGGGGGATCCCGGTTCACTAACCTACTCAGCCGGAGACTCGACCGGTTTCAAAACTGGTTGAGTAAGGGAAAATCCGGTTGAACCGATTTTCCCAAAAGATCTGCAGCGACTTTTTCTGACAGCTCTGACTGTCAGACAGGTCAGAGCAGGGGTGGCAGAGGAGCAGTCCCAAAACCGGTTGAACCGGTTTCAGGACCGGTTGAACCGGTTTCCAGGGCTGAAACCAAATTTTGAGTGTTTTGAGGAGGACAAAAATGGAGTTTTTGTGGGAAGTAAAATTGGTCTTTCTCAAGGTCATTCATGATCTGGAAAAATGTTCTCAAGGATGTTTTTAAAGGGTTTTGAACTTAGCTCATTGCATAACTTACTTAATCGTTGCGGATCCCTCTTAATTGTACGGCGATTCCTATAACTCAAGAATTATAAAATGAGTACTGTTGTTGTTTCAAAGCACTTGGAGCACGCCATTTGATGTGGAATTTTAAATCTGCTGTGCTTTCTATTTTTATGCTCGTAAGATCTGTACTTCTCTTGTCTGTAGAATTACTGTATACATGCTAGGAGCAAACTTGTTAGAATCTCTGTTTGTTTTGTCATTTAATCACCAAAACCCTCAATTAGGGTTGATTGCACTTACAATCTCCCCCTTTTTGGTGATTGATGCCAAAACAAACTAGAGTAGAGATAAAAATTAAAAATTACGAGTACTTGCGAGATAAAAGTATTTGTGTATATGTAGCTCCCCCTAAATATGTGCATGAGCTTTATGATATTAACATTGACTTGATATGTCAATTTGCAACATATTTAGAGAGAGTGAACAATCAACACCATACACAAAACAATGAGGGATGAAACATAATTATAGATTGTGATGATAGAAATAGTAAAATTACACATACAATCTCATTATTGCATAGCATATGATATGAAAAGTTACTACTGCTATTACCATAATGATATCACATCGCATCACATCATAAAAAGTTTATGGCTTTAGAGCCATGCATGCATCACAAGATAGACTAATAATTATTACAAACCGATGTTCGTTACATAAATAGAAGGTACTGCCATGATAAGAAACCTTATCCCCCTTTTTGGCAACAAGAACCAAAAGAGGAGAGAGCCACCAACACAAAAAATCACCAGTTTGGAGGAGGCTGATGAGGAGCAAAGAAGTGGTGCGCCAGGTGAGATGCGAAGTGTTCTTCCCCAGACTGATCTGGGGGAGGAGCACTTCTAGAAGGATTCTGGGGCGGAGGGTGAGAGGATGATTGACCCAGATCCCCATGGTAGGGAGGCGGGGCAAACTGCTCGCGATCATCGAAGTAGGTTTCTTCTTCTTCGTCGTCATCTGCTGACATGAAGGGCACCCCGTAGGCCTGCTGGTGCCACTCATTGATCTCTGGGGGAGGAGGATGGAGAGGCACGTCAGGCGACCGAGGGGCAAAGGGCATACCCATGGAAGAAGCTTGACGACGAAGATTGTCGTCAGTCTCCCGCTGACGCCTTGCCAGCTCATGTACATCCGCAGAAATGTTCCGGCACATGGAGAAAAATGCCGCAATCCCATGGGCCAAGCGGGCACCCATCCCTCGGCCACGACCTTGACCACGACCACGACCATGTGGCGTGGGAGATCCGCGGCCAGGGGAGGGACGCGAGGCACCTGCAGCAGCAGTAGGATCAGCAGACGGACCAGCAGAGGTATGAGCACGGGAGCTGGAAGGGGCTTTCCTTAAGCGCCCTGCTGGATTGTTGGGATCAATCCAGAAAGGGGTATATGATTGATGTCTTGTACTTTTATCATATCGAAACTGCGTCACAACTTCAATCATCTTCATGATAAAAGGTGCATGAAGACATTGAAAGGGAAATGTGCCCTTGGGCCATTTCTAAGTATTTTGGTGATTGAGTGCCAACACAAAGTGCTTAAATGTGAATTTATGTCCATGGATGAACAAAGTGCAAATCATGAAGTAAAGGTATGTTTCTAAGCCTTAGTACATTGGTTTTGTGTACTAATATACTTGTCTAAGTGTTAGAAACAGAAAGAAGAAGAAAAGAAGAAAGGTGCAAAAGACTTGGCTATGTACAACCAAGACTCAGTTCGGTCTGGCACACCGGACTGTCCGGTGTGCACCGGACAGTGTCCGGTGCGCCAGGCTGACTCGGCGCGAAGTGGCTGCTCTCGGGAATTCGCCGACGTCGTACGGCTAAAATTCACCGGACTGTCCGGTGTGCACCGGACTGTCCGGTGAGCCAACGGTCGGCCGGGCCAACGGTCGGCCGCGCAATCTGCGCGGGACACGTGGCCGAGCCAACGGTCGGAAGGGGGCACCGGACTGTCCGGTGTGCACCGGACATGTCCGGTGCGCCAACGGCTCCCAGATCTGCAACGGTCGGCAACGGTCGGCAGCGCTGTTTAAGGAAAGAAATCGGGCACCGGACAGTGTCCGGTGTACACCGGACTGTCCGGTGCACCCGACGACAGAAGGCAAGGATAGCCTTCCAGATTTGCTCTCAACGGCTCCTAGCTGCCTTGGGGCTATAAAAGGGACCCCTAGGCGCATGGAGGAGACATCTAAGCAACCTTAGAGCATTCTTGATCCTCCACACTCATTCTTTGCGCATTCGTTTGTGATTCTAAGTGATTCGAGCTCCGTTCTAGTGAGAACTTTGAGATAGTCATTCGAGCTCGATTCTTGGTCGTGTGTGTGCGCATTTCGCTGTGGATTTGTGTGTGTTGCTTCCCTCCCTTACTCTGTGCTTCTTTGTGATCATATACTTGTAAGGGCAAGAGACTCCAATTTGTGGAGATTCCTTGCAAACGGGATATTGGAAGGCAAAGCAAAACACCGTGGTATTCAAGTTGGTCTTTGGACCGCTTGAGAGGGGTTGATTGCAACCCTCGTCCGTTGGGACGCCACAACGTGGAGTAGGCAAGCGTTGGTCTTGGCCGAACCACGGGATAAACCACTGTGTCATCTCTGTGATTGATCTTCTGTGGTTTCTGTGTTTTGTTGAGACTCCTCTCTAGCCACTTGGCGATTATTGTGCTAACACTTAACAAGTTTTTGTGGCTATAAGTTTAAGTTTTCGCAGGATCACCTATTCACCCCCCCCTCTAGGTGCTCTCAATTGGTATCAGAGCCGTTCTCTTTACAAAAGGGACTAACCGCCCGAAGAGATGGATCCTAAGGGGAAGGGAATTGTGATCAATGACAAAGAGAAGGAATCCTTCGTCAACGAGCCGAAGGACGACAAGCCTACCGACTCCGGCTCGGGCCATAGACGGAAGGAAGGGAAGAAGAAGAAGACGAGGCGCATAAAGGAGATCATCTACTACGATGATAGTGATGAATCTACTTCTTCCCAAAAGGACGACGACAACGACTACAAAAAGACGGTCAATTCGAACTTTTCATTTGATTATTCTCGTATTCAACATAGTTCGAATTCGCATTTGCTTTCCATTCCTCTTGGCAAACCTCCACACTTCGATGGGGAGGACTACGGATTTTGGAGTCACAAAATGTGTAGTCACTTATTCTCTCTTCATCCAAGCATATGGGAGATTGTGGAGAATGGAATGAAATTTGATAGCTCGGATAGCCCTATGCTTATAAATGAACAAATTCACAGAAATGCACAAGCTACTACTGTTCTCTTAGCATCTTTGTGCAGGGAAGAGTACAATAAGGTGAGCGGCTTGGACAATGCCAAGCAGATATGGGACACCCTCAAGATCTCTCACGAGGGGAACGACGTCACCTTGCTCACCAAGATGGAGTTGGTGGAGGGCGAGCTTGGACGGTTCGCGATGATAAGGGGGGAGGAGCCAACTCAAACGTACAACCGGCTCAAGACCCTTATCAACAAAATAAGGAGCTACGGAAGCACGCGATGGACGGACCACGACGTCGTCCGCCTAATGCTAAGGTCCTTTACCGTTCTTGATCCTCATCTCGTGAACAATATTCGTGAGAATCCCAGGTACACGATGATGACGCCCGAGGAAGTACTTGGAAAATTCGTAAGCGGGCGGATGATGATCAAGGAGGCAAGATACGTCGACGAAGCGTTGAACGGTCCAATCCACGAGCCTCAACCCATTGCTCTCAAGGCAACAAGGAGCAAGGAGTCGCTACCTAGCAAGGTGGCGCAAGTTGAGGCGGCCGGGCTCAATGATGAAGAGATGGCCCTCATCATTAAGCGATTCAAGACGGCGCTTAAAGGTCGCAAGGGGCAGCCAAGCAAGACCAAAGCCAAAGGGAAGCGCTCATGCTTCAAATGCGGTAAGCTTGGTCATTTTATTGCTAACTGTCCCGACAATGATAGTGAACAGGACCAAGGGAACAAGAGGGAGAAGAAGAAGGCATACAAGAAGGCAAAGGGCGAGGCACATTTAGGAAAGGAGTGGGATTCGGATTGCTCCTCCTCCGACTCCGACAATGAAGGACTCGCTGCCACCGCCTTCAACAAGTCATCCCTCTTCCCCAACGAGCGTCTCACATGCCTTATGGCAAGGGAGAAGAAGGTATGTAATCAAGACTCTACGTATGCTTCTTCAAGTGAGGATGATTCTAGCGATGAGGAAATAGATTACTCTAGCTTGTTCAAGGGATTGGATAGAAATAAAATTGATAAAATCAATGAATTAATTTATGCCTTGAATGAAAAGGATAGGCTTTTAGAAAAGCAAGAGGATTTGTTGTATGATGAACATGATAAATTTGTAGAGGCACAAAAATCCTATGCTTTAGAAGTTAAGAGAAATGAAATGCTTTCTTATGAACTATCTACTTGTCATGAAACCATTTCTACTTTACAAGGTGTTAACAATGATTTAAATGCTAAATTAGAAGTAGCAAATAAATCTAATTCTTGTGTAGAAATTGTTGAAACTTGTAATAGGTGTAAAGATTTTGACTTTGATGCTTGTAGTGAACACTTAGTTTCAATTTCAAAACTAAATGATGAAGTGGCTAGTCTTAATGCTCAACTTAAGACTAGCAAGAATAATTTTGATAAGCTAAAATTTGCAAGGGATGCCTACACAATTGGTAGACACCCCTCAATTAAGGATGGACTTGGCTACAAGAGGGAAGCCAAGGACTTGACAAGCCATAAGGCTCCTATCTCCGCCAAGGAGAAAGGGAAGGCTCCTATGGCTAGTAGTACTAAAAGGAACCATGCTTTTATGTATCATGATAGGAGACAAACTAGAAATGCTTATAAGAGTTATAATGCTTATGATGATTTTGACTCTCATGCCATGTTTGCTTCTAGTTCTTCCTATGTGCATGATAGAAATATGTCTAGGAGAAATGCTATTCATCATGTGCCTAGAAAGAATATTATTCATGCTCCTAGGAAAGTAGTGAATGAACCTTCTACAATTTATCATGCTTTAAATGCTTCCTTTGCTATTTGTAGAAAGGGTAAGAAGGTAATTGCTAGGAAGTTAGGGGCAAGATGCAAGGGAGACAAATCTTGCATTTGGGTCCCTAAGGATATATGTGCTAACCTTGTAGGACCCAACATGAGTTGGGTACATAAGACCCAAGCCTGAATTTGCCTTGCAGGTTTATGCATCCGGGGGTTCAAGCTGGATAATCGACAGCGGATGCACAAACCATATGACGGGGGAGAAGAAAATGTTCACCTCCTACGTCAAAAACAAGGATTCCCAAGATTCAATTATATTCGGTGATGGGAATCAAGGCAAGGTAAAAGGGTTAGGTAAAATTGCAATATCAAATGAGCACTCTATCTCTAATGTATTTTTAGTAGAGTCTCTAGGATATAATTTGCTATCTGTAAGTCAACTATGCAATATGGGATATAACTGTAACACCCCTGGTGTTACTATAACTAAAACTTGAGCATGGCATCATGAGCATGGGCATTGCTTATGTTTGACACACCTAGAGTGTAATCACTAGGCAAAAATTTCAAACAAGTTGTATTGTTTTAATGTTTTACAAATAGGACCCTGGTTAAGGACTTAACCCTAAAATAGTGGTTAAAGGGGTAAAACTTAACCCAAGTTGAGAAAAACTTTAGGGCTTGTGAGAAAAGTCATAAAATATCCCCAAACACTAAGTTGAATCACATTTATACCCCTGGAATACCAGAAACCCTAATTGGAACCCTGGGAAACCCTAAAACCAAACCCTAGGGACCTAAGTGCAAAATTAGTCCACTTTTGGACTAAAGTGCAAAAACCAAGCCAAATAAGTATTTTAAGTCCTTTGGTTCACAAATATGTGATTTTGCAAGCCAAACCCTAAGTTTTGGACCTAAATGCAAAATGAACCTCATTTGAGTTTTACTCTAAGTCTGAAAAATCAGTGCATGGGCTCAACTTTGGGGCTTTGTAACTTGCAAAGTATAGGGTTTTTGCCCTAGGTCACCACATCAAAGTTGAAGACCAATAATAGGAGAACAACTTTGCTAAAGGGTGCAAGCATAGTTGTTATGAGAAATTTGGAGAAAAACTCAGTCCAAAACTGGCTGTCAGGCTGTTTGATCTGAAATTCAGTTTAGCAGTGAACTGACATCAACTTCTAGCTCAGATTCAAGCATGATCCAGTGCTCCAATGTGATCAAGTCCTATAGTTGAGTTGTAGCTGGTATGTAGCACTACAACTTTGATGCAGTGACTTGGGGGTGTTGCCACAGGATTTTGGAAGAAAATTGACCCAAAACATCGTCTGTCAGGCTATCTGATGAAGTATCCCATGGTACAGTGCCCCGAGCAGATAAGGTCGCCAGCCCACCGCCGCCGGTGGCTTTCCGCCGTGATCCCCGTCGCCGGCGTCACGATTCGCGCTCGGATGTGTGGATAACTTCGTGGCGTCAAAAGATCGTCACCGCCCATGGCCTGGACACTGCTCCGACTAGCCGTAATCCACCCCCTGGCTCACCGCCCGCAGTAAAGTGCTCACCGTCGACCGCCGCCTCTCGACTGGGTGCCGTGTGTCCAAGCCCTTCCATAGCGTCGCCATGACTCCTCTAGGCCGTCCCATCATCGACGGGGAATTTGCCACGCCATTAGCCACGGTTTCACCGCGACACCTTCTTTCTTATCTCCGGCCGCCGCGTGCCATAGTTTAAAATTCGCGGCCACCGCTGAGGGGTTCTATAAATTGACCTCGCTCATAGTTCCGCCAGGTAGTCAGGTACCTCGACACCCCGGATTGTCTCCAGTGGTTCACCGACGAGCTCTAATTCCACGTTTCCCCCAATTCCGTCCGCCGCACCGTGAAAACTAGCCCTCCCGTGGCCAGCTCGTTCTGGTGAGTCGCCATTCAATTCGTATACTGTTTTCGTGCCTTTGCATGCTTGTGATGCTCTCGGTGGCGTCCGTTTGCTCAGTCCGGCCATGGTTGTACGGGAACGTGAGCTCGACGCCCCAGTTTCCGCCCTGAGCGTAGGCAGAACAATTTCTTGGAGCACCGTTCGAAATTGAGGGCCGTTCTTAGGTCGCCTTAGGTCCGTAGAGACTCTCCGACCGTTAGCTTGAGCAGTCCTCGCCGGCCATGTCCAGTACGGGTCACGCCGGGAAGGATCCATGGCGTGGCGTGGTCAGGGGCTATCGCGAAGAAGAAATAGAACCTTGAGGGCATTTGTGCAAATCGTCAGTGACTCAAAACAATAGTGAAAGGACTTTTTTCGGATTAGCCAGAAGCGCGAGGCCCTTTCTGCAAAATCGCCTGGACGCGGGCGCGCGCACGCGGGCGCGAGCGCGCTGTTCTCCCTGGGACTGGGCCGCTGGGCTAGTTTCGGCCCAGAACTATTTAATGTTTTTCTTTTTCCTTTTCGGTGAAGCTTTGGAAAATTGTAGAAAATGATAGAAAAATCCTAAAATTATGAGACCAATTTTCCTAGGCTTGTTATTTTCCATAGTATTTAATAAAAATAGTTTTATGATTTTTAATTTGAACAGGGAATTTTAGGATATTTAAAATAGCCTAAACTATTGATTCTGGATTTTTAGAGAATAAATAATAAGTCCAAAATTTCCCAAACTTTTTATGTGAGCTTTTCACATTATTTAGAAGCCTTAGGTAGAATTTGGGTTGATTTGGACCTTGTTTGATCACAAAACCCAAAACCACCCCCCCTGCTCCATGAACTCCTTTACTGACTCCGGAAACCCTAGGTTCTCGGAGTACCGTGAAGGAAAGTTGTACTCAAGACATAAATAATAAGTTTATGTTAACTTTGCATCCTCATGAGCATTCCATGACATCCATTCTTATGCATGTATATGGTTATATTAGAGCAAGAAGAAGAAGAAGAAGTTTTTGAAGAGGGGATACCACCAACCTCTGATCCTCAGGCAGACAACTGCTTTTATTTTGATATCTGTGGATCCGAGCAAGACACATCTGATAACAAAGGCAAGCCCCGGTGCATGCAACCCTTTCCCTTGTATTTTTAAATCCTTTTCGCACACTTAAGTCTAGTGAAATGTGCATTAGGTTCATAGGAGTTACTTGAAACCCTTTGATGCATTGCTTTCCTTGATATCCATACCTGTTTAGATACTTCTGTGAAGTATCAAAATTATGATTTACAAAAATGCTTAGCCTTGCTTAGATCTTGTGGATAGAGGTTGTCCTCAATTTAACCATGGAGAGGATGACTTCTACCTGCAAGATTATTTTCATTTGGAGCAATGATGGGATCTTACTGCAAAGTTCCCTATGATGCTCTTTCATCCTCAGGAACAGACACAATCCTAAGGATGGAAATACGTAAATTGAGACTTGGGGGTAGGAACAGGTGATGTTCTACCCAGGTTGGTTAAGGATTAACGCGTATGTAGGCGTGCTGACCGATGACCCTTTAACTGGTCACATGCCTCGTCATGGGTAAGCCTTGCCTCGGGCAGACTAAGGCCGGAATAAGATAACACGAAATGGGAGTGGAGCGGTGGCGAGAGTAGCGTGTACCCCCCGTGGCAAGAGGCTGGACGGTGGTGTATCTGTGCTCTCGGTTTGCGTGAACCTGATCCGGTCTTAAGAACCCCGGTGGCGGGTTGACATATGCAAGGGTTAAGTGCTACATATGTCGTGTGATTGGAGATCCTCAGCTGAGTACAATCGATTCGGATCGCCGTACCTTCGCGGTTATGAAGACTTGGTCACTTCCCTGCAACCTAGAGTCAAGATGTGAAAATGATGGATAAAAATGATGTTGTCTTGATGTGATGCGAAATTAGACTAGATGCAAATGGAGTCTATTAATACTTAATATGGCGTTAAAAGATTGAAAGTAAGGACTCACTTTAGTAAGCAGCTTCTGCGAAAATATAAGTTGATTTTTGCTAAAGCCTCCCCTTGACTCCTATTTATCCAGCATACCCTTGAGAGTCTTTTCTTTAGTCGGGTAAGACTTGCTGAGTAATTCCATACTCAGGGTTTATCCCTTTGTTGTTTTTAGGTGGGGAAGTAGCAGATTTTTGCTGCTTCTGTGCTAAGGTGGTTCCCAGCGAGGAAAAACAAGACTGAAGTGCGGGAGGACTCGGTCCTCCACTTAAGATCTTTTGTTTATAGTCTTTCGGGAGAAGGTTGTGTCTCCCTGGTTTGTATAATTATTACTTTTATGCACTCACTTTAGCCTGGTCTGTAAATAAATGACTTAAGCTTGCTTTTTGAAATAAATGTAAGTTTATGTAATTCGCTTCCGCATATCTTCATCTCCGATGATCTGTAATGTCTGCAAGACGGGTGAAACGTTCCTGGTAAGGTAAGGAAAGATACCGAGCTTGTCAAGTAACTTAGGAACATCTACAGGGTGTCTGATGTCTGCTAGACAAGGACAACTGTAGGTGGGCCCGATTACTTGGGAGGTTCCGTCACAGCTGGTATCGGAGCGTAGCCCTTCTTTGCAGATATTATGAGGCATCTTCAAAAAGATTTTCAAAAGTCTTACCTAAAGATTCTTTTCTCTTCTTACCTAAGTATTCTGAAGAGTTTATCTTAAAGACCAGATAGGAAGAGTGCAATGTATAGAAGGTTGAATCAACCAAGGTTGATTCTGTACTTACTCATGCATCATGCTAAGAATTATACTAATAAATTTCCCCCTTAGAAAATGCCGCCGCGCACAAGAAAGACCGCGCGTAAGTCGACTGGACCAATTGGAGTACCTCGACATCAACTTGCTCCGCGAGATGTAGATAGTAGTAGCGGGAGCAATGATCCTATAGGGGATCTGGAAGCAGAAGTAAGCAGGCTCCAATTGGAACTCCGCCGCAGGACAACTATATGGATTGGAGATGGTGACCGTATAAATGAGTTACGAAGAGACGTTCGCCATCTACAAGACCAGCTGGCAGATCGGGATTTGGCACTCGATTGGGTTGTTCAATCTCGTTCATTGGCATGGGCCAAGGAGGCAAGGGCTCAGGCCCGAGTTAAAGAACTCAGCTCAGCTGTCGACGACCTGCAGGTTTACTGCAATACATTGCATGAGGAAGTCCATGTGCTCTACTCGCAACTACACCCTAGTGAGCCTACACCCTCTGCTGAGGCGGAAGCCGGACCTTCTCACGTTGCGGGACGCACGTTGGGTGGGGAATTAGACCTGTATGAACCCCCTCCTTCTTTGAGGTTGGTTGACGTCTGGACTCCCACACCTGATGATGAAGCCGCCAAAAGCAACGGAAAACAGGACTAGTGGTGTAATAAGAGTAGAGTAGTGTATTGTAGGGTGTACTGTTATATTAGAGTAGTGTATTGTAGGGTGTACGGTTGTATAATAGGTTAAACTTTTGTAAAATGGGTAATGTATCCTGTTGTGTAATGTCGAGTCTGTACCATTACTCTTTACAGTAATGTAAAACGGAAGGTTTTCTTTGGCACATTATGTTTATTCAAATGTTTTTGCCTCAGATGCCGACCCGGACTCGCGGACAGGATGCAGCCGGAACATCCGGGGGTCGGGATGCTACCCCGAATCCACCTCCCGTTCCACCCACGCTTGCCGAGGCAATCGCTGCCTTGGTAAATGCTACAGCCGACAATACCCGCTTCCTGAGGGAGATGGCGGGTCAGCAACAGCTCCAGCAACAAGCAGGAAGAGGTTTTCCGCAAGGTCCCCGGGAGACTACTTATCTGGATTTCTCCGAGACTCGTCCGCCTCTCTTCGTCAAAGCAGAAGACCCGCTCGAAGCTGGCGAATGGATAAGGGTCATTGAACAGAAATTTGGCCTTCTACGTTGTTCGGAAACCCAGAAGCCGTTGTTTGCGGCACAGCAACTCCGAGGCCCTGCCAGCACTTGGTGGGGGAACTTTGTGGCCATCCAACCGGACAACCATCAAATTACATGGAATGAGTTCAAAGCAGCATTCCGCGAGCACTATATTCCTGAGGGAGTGCTGCACATGAAGCAAGAAGAGTTCATGAAATTGAAGCAAGGGGGAGATACTGTGAATCAGTATCTCAACAAGTTCAATCACCTGTCACAATACGCAATTGATCAGGTGAACACAGATTTGAAGAAAAGGAATTGTTTTATGAGAGGTCTGAACGACCGGATGCAGCGAAAGATGGCTGCATGTATTGATCTTACTTATGGAAAGGCTGTCAGCACAGCCTTATCTGTGGAGGCCAAATATGCAAATACTGGGAAAAGTAAGGGATTCAGTGGTGATAGGCCTAGTCAGGGCCCGGTAAAGAGGCAACGGTTCATTCTCCGGCCCTCTAACCAGAACCGTTCAAGTGCACCATCTTTCCCTTTCAAGCAGCCCATAATTATTCGTCCCAACAAAGCCCCTACTGTCCAAAGTCAGCCGGGTGCCCCAGGCACTCGATTCCCTGCTCTGCCAAGTTCTTCAACTGGATGTTTTAACTGTGGCAAATCTGGGCATTTTATCAAAGATTGCCCCTATCCTCGGCAAAATCAAGCTAATAATCAGCAAGGATCGGGAAGTTCTGCTCCAGGCAAGGGAAGTACTTCGGGCAAAAATACCAAGAAAACGGGGCAAGTATATTATACGCAAGTGGCTACCACACCGGAGGGAGAGCCGGTGATGATGGGTACGTTCCCTGTGGCCAGTCACCCTGCAATCATTCTTTTTGATTCTGGTGCTTCGCATACCTTCATTAGCAAGACATTTGTGGAGCAACATCACATTGCATGTCATGAATCAAAAGAGGGATTTAAAATTCATTCACCTGGGGGACACATTTTTACTAGAGAAGTGGCCTATGAAGTGCCAGTAACTATGGCCGGACGGAACTTTCCTGCTAACATGATTGTTCTAAGAGGCCAAGATATAGATGTAATTTTGGGGATGAATTGGTTAACTCAACACAAGGCAATTCTCAACACTGAACTCAGAACCGTCAGGTTGAGTTATAATCAAGAAGAAATTCTCTTGTCTCTCCCCAAAACCAATCCAGCCAAAGCTTCTGGTAGAATATTTGAAGCCATTGTACCGGAGATCAAGAACATTCCGGTAGTATGTGAGTTTCCAGATGTATTTCCGGAAGATTTGCCTGGACTACCCCCTGAAAGAGATGTTGAATTCGTAATTGAGCTAAAGCCCGGTACGGCTCCCATCTCCCGAAGATCGTACCGTATGCCCCCTAATGAGTTAGCAGAATTGAAGATTCAATTACAAGATCTGCTGAATAAGGGATTTATCCGGCCAAGCTCGTCCCCGTTGGGTTGTCCCGCCATCTTTGTGAAGAAGAAGGATCAAACCTTGCGAATGTGTGTGGACTATCGGCCCCTGAATGAGGTCACCATCAAAAATAAGTACCCTCTTCCAAGGATCGATATCTTATTTGATCAACTGACTAGGGCGAGGGTATTTTCCAAAATTGATCTCAGATCGGGCTATCATCAAATCCGTATTCGACCCGAGGATATACCGAAGACCGCGTTTACTACGCGGTATGGATTGTTTGAGTACTTGGTAATGTCTTTCGGGCTCACTAATGCTCCTGTCCACTTCACCTATTTGATGAACTCGGTGTTTATGCCCGAGTTAGACAAGTTCGTGGTGGTCTTCATCGATGATATTTTGATATATTCTAAAAATGAAGAGGAACATGCTCAGCACTTACGGATTGTGTTAACGCGCCTGAGGGAACATCAGCTATATGCCAAGTTCAGCAAGTGCGCGTTCTGGCTGGAGGAAATTCAATTTCTGGGGCACGTGTTGTCAGCCAAAGGAATTGCGGTAGATCCTAGCAAGGTCAAGGACATTCTGGAATGGAAACCTCCAACAACTGTTCACCAAGTCCGGAGTTTTCTTGGACTAGCGGGATATTATCGCAGATTCATACCTGATTTTTCTAAGCTTGTGAAGCCAATCACAAGTTTATTGAAAAATGATATTAAGTTCAATTGGACTTCTAAATGTAATGAAGCCTTTGAGGAATTGAAGACACTATTAACCACTGCTCCGGTATTGGCTCAACCGGACATCACTAAACCTTTTGATGTCTATTGTGATGCGTCAGGCAGTGGACTCGGCTGTGTGCTAATGCAAAAAGGCCGAGTAATTGCATATGCTTCAAGGCAGTTACGCCGACATGAAGAGCATTATCCAACACATGATTTAGAGCTAGCTGCTGTGGTTCATGCCCTGAAAATATGGCGTCACTATCTGCTGGGAAATATCTGTCACATATATACAGATCATAAGAGTTTGAAGTATATATTTACCCAGTCAGAGTTAAATATGAGGCAAAGACGATGGCTTGAGCTCATTAAAGACTATGAACTGGAAATCCATTATCACCCAGGCAAGGCCAATGTGGTGGCAGATGCTTTGAGTCGTAAGACTTCCTGCCACTGTCTTATGGCAAAAACCTCCGAGAACACTTTATGTCAAGAAATGGAGAAGCTGAACCTGGGGATAATCCAGCATGGGACTCTAAATCAGTTGAAGCTTGAGTCAACCATTTTGCAAAGGATAATTGATGCCCAAAAGGACAATCTGGGTATGAAGCACATACGAGAGAAGATAAGGGCTGGAACAGCCAAATGTTTCAAGGAGGATGATCAAGGTGTGTTATGGTTTAACAACCGCATAGTAGTGCCGAAGAGTGAAGAGCTCCGCCAGCAAATCCTAGATGAAGCGCATCTTAGTCGCTATTCCATTCATCCGGGAAGCACTAAGATGTACCAAGATTTAAAGCAACATTACTGGTGGACGAAGATGAAGATTGAAATTGCACGCTATGTGGCTAAGTGCGACACTTGCAGACGTGTCAAAGCCATACACATGAAAACTGCTGGTCCATTGCAATCTTTGCCAATCCCAACATGGAAATGGGAAGATATAAGTATGGACTTCATCGTGGGACTGCCCAGGACGGCCAAAGGGTATGATTCTATTTGGGTTATCGTTGATCGACTCACAAAAATTGCCCACTTCTTACCCGTCAGGGCCAAATATACTGTAGCCACTTATGCAGCATTGTATATCAGCCGTATTCTCAGTTTGCATGGTGTTCCAAAAACCATAGTGTCGGATCGTGGACCTCAATTCGTATCCAAGTTCTGGGAAGAACTTCATAAATCCTTGGGTACCAAATTGATCCACAGTTCGGCCTATCATCCTCAAACCAGTGGACAAACTGAGAGAGTAAATCAAATCCTCGAGGATATGCTGCGGGCATGTGTCCTGGATTTCTCGCAAAAATGGGATGAATGTTTGCCCTTAGCGGAGTTTTCATACAATAACAGTTATCAGGAAAGTATCAAGATGGCACCTTTTGAAGCCTTATACGGGCGACGGTGTCGAACTCCGTTAAATTGGTCTGAACCTGGAGAAAGATACTTCTTTAGGCCGGATATGGTGAAAGAAGTCGAAGTGAAGGTTCAGAAAATTATTCATAATATGAAGAAAGCTCAGACTCGACAAAAGAGTTATGCAGACCGACGACGACAACCCTTATGTTTTCTGGTAGACGATTATGTCTACTTGAAAGTTTCACCAATGAAGGGTGTATCGCGTTTCGGGGTTAAAGGAAAACTTGCACCCAGATACGTTTCGGGGTACTTGAGCAATGTGGACCAGTGGCATACCGACTTCAGCTTCCCGAAACATTGTCTGCCGTGCATAATGTGTTCCACGTGTCACAATTGAAGAAGTGTCTTCGGGTTCCCGATCGAACCGTTGAAGTGACTGATGTTGTCCTGGAACCAGATTTAACGTACTCGGAACATCCCATTCGAGTTCTGGATCAAAAGGACAGGGTTACCCGGAGAAAGACTCTCAAGTTTTATAAGATACAGTGGAACCAGCATTCGGAAGATGAGGCTACATGGGAAACCCAAGATTTCTTAGATAAGAATTTCCCAGGCTTTCTAGCCTCTTGTAAGTTGTAAAGTTTGTATAGCTATGTAATAAAGGAATAAACCCCCACACCACCCCTGCCTTGTACCAAAAATCAGGAAATAAAAACATGACACATTTCCTTTTCCATTACTCACCCTAGGACTTTAAATCTCGGGACGAGATTCTTTTATGGGGGGAAGGATGTAACACCCCTGGTGTTACTATAACTAAAACTTGAGCATGGCATCATGAGCATGGGCATTGCATATGTTTGACACACCTAGAGTGTAATCACTAGGCAAAAATTTCAAACAAGTTGTATTGTTTTAATGTTTTACAAATAGGACCCTGGTTAAGGACTTAACCCTAAAATAGTGGTTAAAGGGGTAAAACTTAACCCAAGTTGAGAAAAACTTTAGGGCTTGTGAGAAAAGTCATAAAATATCCCCAAACACTAAGTTGAATCACATTTATACCCCTGGAATACCAGAAACCCTAATTGGAACCCTGGGAAACCCTAAAACCAAACCCTAGGGACCTAAGTGCAAAATTAGTCCACTTTTGGACTAAAGTGCAAAAACCAAGCCAAATAAGTATTTTAAGTCCTTTGGTTCACAAATATGTGATTTTGCAAGCCAAACCCTAAGTTTTGGACCTAAATGCAAAATGAACCTCATTTGAGTTTTACTCTAAGCTTGAAAAATCAGTGCATGGGCTCAACTTTGGGGCTTTGTAACTTGCAAAGTATAGGGTTTTTGCCCTAGGTCACCACATCAAAGTTGAAGACCAATAATAGGAGAACAACTTTGCTAAAGGGTGCAAGCATAGTTGTTATGAGAAATTTGGAGAAAAACTCAGTCCAAAACTGGCTGTCAGGCTGTTTGATCTGAAATTCAGTTTAGCAGTGAACTGACATCAACTTCTAGCTCAGATTCAAGCATGATCCAGTGCTCCAATGTGATCAAGTCCTATAGTTGAGTTGTAGCTAGTATGTAGCACTACAACTTTGATGCAGTGACTTGGGGGTGTTGCCACAGGATTTTGGAAGAAAATTGACCCAAAACATCGTCTGTCAGGCTATCTGATGAAGTATCCCATGGTACAGTGCCCCGAGCAGATAAGGTCGCCAGCCCACCGCCGCCGGTGGCTTTCCGCCGTGATCCCCGTTGCCGGCGTCACGATTCGCGCTCGGATGTGTGGATAACTTCGTGGCGTCAAAAGATCGTCACCGCCCATGGCCTGGACACTGCTCCGACTAGCCGTAATCCACCCCACTGGCTCACCGCCCGTAGTAAAGTGCTCACCGTCGACTGCCGCCTCTCGACCGGGTGCCGTGTGTCCAAGCCCTTCCATAGCGTCGCCATGACTCCTCTAGGCCGTCCCATCATCGACGGGGAATTTGCCACGCCATTAGCCACGGTTTCACCGCGACACCTTCTTTCTTATCTCCGGCCGCCGCGTGCCATAGTTTAAAATTCGCGGCCACCGCTGAGGGGTTCTATAAATTGACCTCGCTCATAGTTCCGCCAGGTAGTCAGGTACCTCGACACCCCGGATTGTCTCCAGTGGTTCACCGACGAGCTCTAATTCCACGTTTCCCCCAATTCCGTCCGCCGCACCGTGAAAACTAGCCCTCCCGTGGCCAGCTCGTTCTGGTGAGTCGCCATTCAATTCGTATACTGTTTTCGTGCCTTTGCATGCTTGTGATGCTCTCGGTGGCGTCCGTTTGCTCAGTCCGGCCATGGTTGTACGGGAACGTGAGCTCGACGCCCCAGTTTCCGCCCTGAGCGTAGGCAGAACAATTTCTTGGAGCACCGTTCGAAATTGAGGGCCGTTCTTAGGTCGCCTTAGGTCCGTAGAGACTCTCCGACCGTTAGCTTGAGCAGTCCTCGCCGGCCATGTCCAGTACGGGTCACGCCGGGAAGGATCCATGGCGCGGCGTGGTCAGGGGCTATCGCGAAGAAGAAATAGAACCTTGAGGGCATTTGTGCAAATCGTCAGTGACTCAAAACAATAGTGAAAGGACTTTTTTCGGATTAGCCAGAAGCGCGAGGCCCTTTCTGCAAAATCGCCTGGACGCGGGCGCGCGCACGCGGGCGCGAGCGCGCTGTTCTCCCTGGGACTGGGCCGCTGGGCTAGTTTCGGCCCAGAACTATTTAATGTTTTTCTTTTTCCTTTTCGGTGAAGCTTTGGAAAATTGTAGAAAATGATAGAAAAATCCTAAAATTATGAGACCAATTTTCCTAGGCTTGTTATTTTCCATAGTATTTAATAAAAATAGTTTTATGATTTTTAATTTGAACAGGGAATTTTAGGATATTTAAAATAGCCTAAACTATTGATTCTGGATTTTTAGAGAATAAATAATAAGTCCAAAATTTCCCAAACTTTTTATGTGAGCTTTTCACATTATTTAGAAGCCTTAGGTAGAATTTGGGTTGATTTGGACCTTGTTTGATCACAAAACCCAAAACCACCCCCCCTGCTCCATGAACTCCTTTACTGACTCCGGAAACCCTAGGTTCTCGGAGTACCGTGAAGGAAAGTTGTACTCAAGACATAAATAATAAGTTTATGTTAACTTTGCATCCTCATGAGCATTCCATGACATCCATTCTTATGCATGTATATGGTTATATTAGAGCAAGAAGAAGAAGAAGAAGTTTTTGAAGAGGGGATACCACCAACCTCTGATCCTCAGGCAGACAACTGCTTTTATTTTGATATCTGTGGATCCGAGCAAGACACATCTGATAACAAAGGCAAGCCCCGGTGCATGCAACCCTTTCCCTTGTATTTTTAAATCCTTTTCGCACACTTAAGTCTAGTGAAATGTGCATTAGGTTCATAGGAGTTACTTGAAACCCTTTGATGCATTGCTTTCCTTGATATCCATACCTGTTTAGATACTTCTGTGAAGTATCAAAATTATGATTTACAAAAATGCTTAGCCTTGCTTAGATCTTGTGGATAGAGGTTGTCCTCAATTTAACCATGGAGAGGATGACTTCTACCTGCAAGATTATTTTCATTTGGAGCAATGATGGGATCTTACTGCAAAGTTCCCTATGATGCTCTTTCATCCTCAGGAACAGACACAATCCTAAGGATGGAAATACGTAAATTGAGACTTGGGGGTAGGAACAGGTGATGTTCTACCCAGGTTGGTTAAGGATTAACGCGTATGTAGGCGTGCTGACCGAGGACCCTTTAACTGGTCACATGCCTCGTCATGGGTAAGCCTTGCCTCGGGCAGACTAAGGCCGGAATAAGATAACACGAAATGGGAGTGGAGCGGTGGCGAGAGTAGCGTGTACCCCCCGTGGCAAGAGGCTGGACGGTGGTGTATCTGTGCTCTCGGTTTGCGTGAACCTGATCCGGTCTTAAGAACCCCGGTGGCGGGTTGACATATGCAAGGGTTAAGTGCTACATATGTCGTGTGATTGGAGATCCTCAGCTGAGTACAATCGATTCGGATCGCCGTACCTTCGCGGTTATGAAGACTTGGTCACTTCCCTGCAACCTAGAGTCAAGATGTGAAAATGATGGATAAAAATGATGTTGTCTTGATGTGATGCGAAATTAGACTAGATGCAAATGGAGTCTATTAATACTTAATATGGCGTTAAAAGATTGAAAGTAAGGACTCACTTTAGTAAGCAGCTTCTGCGAAAATATAAGTTGATTTTTGCTAAAGCCTCCCCTTGACTCCTATTTATCCAGCATACCCTTGAGAGTCTTTTCTTTAGTCGGGTAAGACTTGCTGAGTAATTCCATACTCAGGGTTTATCCCTTTGTTGTTTTTAGGTGGGGAAGTAGCAGATTTTTGCTGCTTCTGTGCTAAGGTGGTTCCCAGCGAGGAAAAACAAGACTGAAGTGCGGGAGGACTCGGTCCTCCACTTAAGATCTTTTGTTTATAGTCTTTCGGGAGAAGGTTGTGTCTCCCTGGTTTGTATAATTATTACTTTTATGCACTCACTTTAGCCTGGTCTGTAAATAAATGACTTAAGCTTGCTTTTTGAAATAAATGTAAGTTTATGTAATTCGCTTCCGCATATCTTCATCTCCGATGATCTGTAATGTCTGCAAGACGGGTGAAACGTTCCTGGTAAGGTAAGGAAAGATACCGAGCTTGTCAAGTAACTTAGGAACATCTACAGGGTGTCTGATGTCTGCTAGACAAGGACAACTGTAGGTGGGCCCGATTACTTGGGAGGTTCCGTCACAATAACTGCTTATTTACAAATGTAGATGTGTCTGTCTTTAGAAGATGTGATGGTTCACTAGCTTTTAAGGGTGTACTAGACGGCAAACTTTACTTAGTTGATTTTGCAAAAGAAGAGGCCGGTCTAGATGCATGCTTAATGGCTAAGACTTGCATGGGCTGGTTGTGGCATCGCCGCTTAGCACATGTGGGGATGAAGAACCTCCACAAGCTTCTAAAGGGAGAACACGTGATAGGTCTAACCGATGTTTATTTCGAAAAAGATAGACCTTGTGCAGCTTGTCAAGCAGGTAAACAAGTGGGAGGAGCACATCACAGCAAGAATATGATGACCACATCAAGACCCCTGGAGCTGCTACATATGGACCTCTTCGGACCCGTCGCCTATCTAAGCATAGGAGGAAGTAAGTATGGTTTAGTTATTGTTGATGACTTTTCCCGCTTCACTTGGGTGTTCTTTTTGCAGGATAAGTCTGAAACCCAAGGGACCCTCAAGCGCTTCCTCAGGAGAGCTCAAAATGAGTTTGAGCTCAAGGTGAAGAAGATAAGGAGCGACAACGGGTCCGAATTCAAGAACCTTCAAGTGGAAGAGTTTCTTGAGGAGGAAGGGATCAAGCACGAGTTCTCCGCTCCCTACACACCTCAGCAAAATGGTGTGGTAGAGAGGAAGAACAGGACGCTAATCGATATGGCGAGGACAATGCTTGGAGAATTCAAGACCCCTGAGTGCTTTTGGTCGGAAGCCGTGAACACGGCTTGCCACGCCATCAACAGGGTCTACCTTCACCGCCTCCTCAAGAAGACGTCGTATGAGCTACTAATCGGTAACAAACCCAATGTATCTTACTTTCGTGTATTTGGGAGCAGGTGCTACATTCTAGTGAAGAAGGGTAGAAATTCTAAATTTGCTCCCAAAGCAGTAGAAGGGTTTTTATTAGGTTATGATTCAAATACAAAGGCGTATAGGGTCTTCAACAAATCATCGGGTTTGGTTGAAGTCTCTAGCGACGTTGTATTTGATGAGACTAATGGCTCTCCAAGAGAGCAAGTTGTTGATTATGATGATGTAGATGAAGAAGATGTTCCGACGGCCGCTATACGAACCATGGCGATTGGAGAAGTGCGGCCACAGGAACAAGATGAACGAGATCAACCTTCTTCCTCAACAACGGTGCATCCCCCAACTCAAGACGATGAACAGGTTCATCAAAAGGAGGCGTGTGATCAAGGGGGAGCACAAGATGATCACGTGATGGAGGAAGAAGCGCAACCGGAACCTCCAACCCAAGTTCGAGCGGTGATTCAAAGGGATCATCCCGTCGACCAAATTTTGGGTGACATTAGCAAGGGAGTAACTACTCGATCTCGATTAGTTAATTTTTGTGAGCATTACTCCTTTGTCTCTTCTATTGAGCCTTTCAGGGTAGAGGAGGCCTTGCTAGATCCGGATTGGGTATTGGCCATGCAGGAGGAACTCAACAACTTCAAACGCAATGAAGTTTGGACACTGGTGCCTCGTCCCAAGCAAAATGTTGTGGGAACCAAGTGGGTGTTTCGCAACAAACAGGACGAGCACGGGGTGGTGACAAGGAACAAGGCTCGACTTGTGGCAAAAGGTTATGCCCAAGTCGCAGGTTTGGACTTTGAGGAGACTTTTGCTCCTGTGGCTAGGCTAGAATCAATTCGTATCTTGCTAGCATATGCCGCTCACCATTCTTTCAGGTTGTACCAAATGGATGTGAAGAGCGCTTTCCTCAACGGGCCGATCAAAGAGGAGGTGTACGTGGAGCAGCCCCCTGGCTTCGAGGATGAACGGTACCCCGACCACGTGTGTAAGCTCTCTAAGGCGCTCTATGGACTTAAACAAGCCCCAAGAGCATGGTATGAATGCCTTAGAGACTTTTTAATTGCTAATGCTTTCAAGGTTGGGAAAGCCGATCCAACTCTTTTTACTAAGACTTGCGATGGTGATCTTTTTGTGTGCCAAATTTATGTCGACGACATAATATTTGGTTCTACTAACCAAAAGTCTTGTGAAGAGTTTAGCAGGGTGATGACGCAGAAATTCGAGATGTCGATGATGGGCGAGTTGACCTACTTCCTTGGGTTTCAAGTGAAGCAACTCAAGGACGGCACTTTCATCTCCCAAACAAAGTACACGCAAGACTTGCTGAAGCGGTTTGGGATGAAGGATGCCAAGCCCGCAAAGACTCCGATGGGGACCGACGGACACACCGACCTCAACAAAGGAGGTAAGTCCGTTGATCAAAAAGCATACCGGTCAATGATAGGGTCTTTACTTTATTTATGTGCTAGTAGACCGGATATTATGCTTAGCGTATGCATGTGTGCTAGATTTCAATCCGATCCTAAGGAGTGTCACTTAGTGGCTGTGAAGCGAATTCTTAGATATTTGGTTGCTACGCCTTGCCTCGGGCTCTGGTATCCAAAGGGGTCTAACTTTGACTTGATTGGGTACTCAGATTTCGATTATGCTGGATGTAAGGTCGATAGGAAGAGTACATCGGGGACGTGCCAATTCTTAGGAAGGTCCCTGGTGTCATGGAACTCTAAGAAACAAACCTCCGTTGCCCTATCCACCGCTGAGGCCGAGTACGTTGCCGCAGGACAGTGTTGTGCGCAACTACTTTGGATGAGGCAAACCCTCAGGGACTTTGGCTACAATCTGAGCAAAGTCCCACTCCTATGTGACAATGAGAGTGCTATCCGAATAGCGGAAAATCCTGTTGAGCACAGCCGCACAAAGCACATTGACATCCGGCATCACTTTTTGAGAGACCACCAGCAAAAGGGAGATATCGAAGTGTTTCATGTTAGCACCGAGAACCAGCTAGCCGATATCTTTACCAAGCCTCTAGATGAGAAGACCTTTTGCAGGTTGCGTAGTGAGCTCAATATCTTAGATTCGCGGAACTTGGATTGAAATGTAGCATACATGTGTTTATGCCTTTGATCATGTTCATTCTGCATTTTGTTGTTTATTGTGGTGCTCAAGTTGTACAAACACTCCCTGGACCTCACAAGTCCGTTGCAAAGTGATGCACTGTTTTAGGGGGAGATGTGTTACAACTTGACCCTTTAAGACTAACCATATGCTTGAGTTTGCTTGTTTTAGTCTCAAAGGAGAATTGAAAGGGAAAAGGTGGACTTGGACCATGAAAGACTTCCACTGCACTCCGATGAGAGGGTAACTTATTCCAAGTTCATCTCATGAACTCTTATTGCCATTTGCTCTTAATTGAAGATTTTGGTGAGGCAATGGGGTTATAGGGCCAAGATTGATCCCGTTTTGGTGCTTGATGCCAAAGGGGGAGAAAATAAAGGCCAAAGCAATAAATGGATCAGCTACCACTTGAGAGATTTTGAAAATAGTAGAATAGAGCTTTTGGTTTGTCAAAAGCTTTTGGTTTGTCAAAACTCTTTTGTCTTTTGTTGTCTCTCTTATCAAAAGTTGGCTTCTTGCGGGGAGAAGTAGTGATTATGGAAAAAAGGGGGAGTTTTTGAAATCTTTGATCAATCTCTTTTGGAATGACTCTCTTTATGCTTCAACATGTGTGTTTGACTTAGAGATAGAGATTTGAGTTTGATTTGCAAAAACAAACCAAGTGGTGGCAAAGGATGATCCATATATGCCAAAATTGAATCAAAATAAATTTGAGTTTTATTTGAAGTGAGTTTGCACTTGTTCTAGTTGCTTTATGTTGTGTTGGCATAAATCACCAAAAAGGGGGAGATTGAAAGGGAAATGTGCCCTTGGGCCATTTCTAAGTATTTTGGTGATTGAGTGCCAACACAAAGTGCTTAAATGTGAATTTATGTCCATGGATGAACAAAGTGCAAATCATGAAGTAAAGGTATGTTTCTAAGCCTTAGTACATTGGTTTTGTGTACTAATATACTTGTCTAAGTGTTAGAAACAGAAAGAAGAAGAAAAGAAGAAAGGTGCAAAAGACTTGGCTGTGTACAGCCAAGACTCAGTTCGGTCTGGCACACCGGACTGTCCGGTGTGCACCGGACAGTGTCCGGTGCGCCAGGCTGACTCGGCGCGAAGTGGCTGCTCTCGGGAATTCGCCGACGTCGTACGGCTAAAATTCACCGGACTGTCCGGTGTGCACCGGACTGTCCGGTGTGCACCGGACTATCCGGTGAGCCAACGGTCGGCCGGGCCAACGGTCGGCCGCGCAATCTGCGCGGGACACGTGGCCGAGCCAACGGTCGGAAGGGGGCACCGGACTGTCCGGTGTGCACCGGACATGTCCGGTGCGCCAACGGCTCCCAGATCTGCAACGGTCGGCAACGGTCGGCAGCGCTGTTTAAGGAAAGAAATCGGGCACCGGACAGTGTCCGGTGTACACCGGACTGTCCGGTGCACCCGACGACAGAAGGCAAGGATAGCCTTCCAGATTTGCTCTCAACGGCTCCTAGCTGCCTTGGGGCTATAAAAGGGACCCCTAGGCGCATGGAGGAGACATCTAAGCAACCTTAGAGCATTCTTGATCCTCCACACTCATTCTTTGCGCATTCGTTTGTGATTCTAAGTGATTCGAGCTCCGTTCTAGTGAGAACTTTGAGATAGTCATTCGAGCTCGATTCTTGGCCGTGTGTGTGCGCATTTCGCTGTGGATTTGTGTGTGTTGCTTCCCTCCCTTACTCTGTGCTTCTTTGTGATCATATACTTGTAAGGGCAAGAGACTCCAATTTGTGGAGATTCCTTGCAAACGGGATATTGGAAGGCAAAGCAAAACACCGTGGTATTCAAGTTGGTCTTTGGACCGCTTGAGAGGGGTTGATTGCAACCCTCGTCCGTTGGGATGCCACAACGTGGAGTAGGCAAGCGTTGGTCTTGGCCGAACCACGGGATAAACCACTGTGTCATCTCTGTGATTGATCTTCTGTGGTTTCTGTGTTTTGTTGAGACTCCTCTCTAGCCACTTGGCGATTATTGTGCTAACACTTAACAAGTTTTTGTGGCTATAAGTTTAAGTTTTCGCAGGATCACCTATTCACCCCCCCTCTAGGTGCTCTCAGACATCCCTTCAGTGGAAAGCAGGCAACATGAATGATTTCCTGCCAGATCATATCAAAGACGTTGATACTCTCTGAGGTGCTGGGCTTCATGAATGAGAGCAAAACCTTGCTCTCTCCAAGAATATTCATCTGATTACCCCCTTTTGGAATGAGGGTCATCCTGCTGAGGGAGTTGATGTATCTGTAATACTTGTGTACGTTGGTGGACTCCCAGTATTTCCCAGACTCAGAGAGATGAAGGTCTCTGGCTTCATCTCTAGTAGGTTGGCGGAAATCATGGATCTTTATCTTATCCCCAGAAATATCATTGTCAGTGAATCCAAGAATGTGAGCAAACCGACAGTAGCTCACCTTGTACCAGCTTCCCTCAATGTAGAAGTTAAGGATAGTTGTATGGACTGTCCTCATCCGCCAGCTTGACCCACAGAGTTGAGTAAAACTGGGCAATGACTTCATCATTCCAATCATATTGGAATGTCATTATATCCTTCATTTTCTTCCTTTCACAGGCCCTCAATGCCTGTGTCATCTCTGGGTCCCCAATTGCCTCACATCCTTCCCAGTTGATATAGCGTTGATGAAGTATGGGTTGATGTTTCTTGGGGAGGATCACAGTGTTGTAAAAATCCACATGATGAAGCGTCCAAAAACGGTTCCCATCAATCCTGGCATCACGAATGCGTAATGCAGGATTCTGGAAACGGATGTCCTGCAGAAGAGCAGAACCTCCACTGGCAGTGAAATCAGTCACTGGCTCATTGCCAGCGCGACGGGCCACCGCCCGGTGGAGGACCAAACCTCGAATAACAGGGGCATGGGCAGGGGGAAGATCAACCTCATCATCTTTCCCACCCTCATCATCACTTGTTGCTTCCCATGCATGAGGGTTTGTCGTGGGTCGGGATCGACCGGATGGATTCCGGGCCATCCGACCACGACCACCATGAGACCCGGAGGCCTCACCACCCTGCATGACATTGCCACTTCCTCGCCCACGCTTGGATCTGGAGCGTGGGGGAGTATCTCCATGAATCTCTTGGTCGTCAAAGGAGTCGAATTCAACCACAGAAGGATTCCTTCTACGCACCATCCTTAAAAAGAGAAGATAGAACCTATGATGAGCAAGGATCTTAACAACCACGCTTGAGTAGAGACGTGTATGATATTGAGCATGCACTTCAACCGTTCATGCGAGCGGTTCAACTACAACGAACAATATCAAACCGCTAAACTCAAACAATGTTCGTGACAAATGAGGATAATCTAAGTGTTGCAAGCACTTAAACTAAAATGTACCCAACGAATAATACACTAGATAATCAAGAATGAGTGGGATTGAGTAAAAAGAGATGAACTAGGACAATACCTCGATCCGGAGTTTGAATCAAGAAATCCCAACAAGATCGAGGGAGATGATGGAGAACGCCGAGATGAACGGATTTCCAACAAAATTTCCAAAGATTGGATGGCACAAGTGGGTTTTGGAGTGGTGAAAGTGTGGAGGAGAGAGAGAAACAAGAGTAGGCGGCGTCGGCTGGAATAAGGAACTGAGAAGAAGATAAGAGAGGAAGGGGAGAGAAATAGGGGAGGTGTCGGCCGGTCAACAGATAGAAAACCGGTTCAACCGGTTATAAAACCGGTTCAACCGGTTTCTGGTCAGACTGCGCAGTAAAAGCGCGTAGAAAAAGGTGTTGACTGCGCGGATTTTATGGCAGACTGACAGCGCAGTCTGCGAGACTGCGGCGCTGACTGACAGCACGGACGCGGAGGTGGTCAAAACCGGTTCAACCGGTTTTTATACCGGTTCAACCGGTTTCCACCAGGGGAAAACCGGTTGAGTGACCTACTCAGCCGATTTACTCAACCAGTTTTCAGATATTGTCCGAAAAGGCTATAATAGCACTTAACAAATATGACATGAGTGATTTTAATGAAACAAATAGTATTTCTCATGACATATTGCGCAAACAATCAATTTATATCCATCAAATTTGATCAAAATTTTAGTTTTTAAGACACGTTTCGAGAATCCAAGATATTTAGTTCACTCCTAAGAAAGCAAAACCTAGTCTCATCAAGTGGTTTTGTGAAGATATCGGCTAGTTGATTTTCGGTGCTCACATGAAGCAATTCGATATCTCCTTTGGCTTCGTGGTCTCTCAAGAAATGATGTCTAATGTCAATATGTTTGGTTCAAGAGTGTTGCACTGGATTGTTTGCAAGTTTTATGGCACTCTCATTGTCACACAATAGTGGAATCTTGTTAAACTCATAACCAAAATCTCTCAGGGTTTGCTTCATCCATAACAACTGTGCACAACATGCCCCAGCTGCTATGTACTCAGCTTCTGCAGTGGAAAGTGCAACACAATTTTGTTTCTTGGAACTCCATGACACTAAGGACCGCCCAAGGAATTGGCAAGTCCCAGTAGTGCTTTTTCGATCTACTTTGCAACCGGCATAATCTGAGTCAGAGTAGCCAAGCAAATCGAAAAGGGAGCCTTTAGGGTACCATAAGCCTAGATTTTGGGTGTGCACTAAGTATCTTAGGATTCTCTTAACGGCAACAGGATGGCAATCTTTAGGATTAGCTTGAAAGCGAGCACACATGCAAACACTCAACATTATATCAGGTCTAGATGCACACAAATAAAGTAGTGACCCTATCATTGATCTATATAACTTTTGATCTACAGGTTTACCTTCTTCATTTAGGTCGAGGTGTCCATTTGATGACATTGGAGTCTTGGCATGCTTTGCCTTTTCCATACCAAACTTCTTGAGCATATCTTGCGTATATTTAGTTTGGCATAGAAAAGTACCTTCCTTGAGTTGTTTGACTTGAAATCCCAGGAAGTATTTAAGCTCGCCCATCATAGACATCTCAAACCTGTTCGTCATTACTTTGCTAAACTCTTCACAAAATTTTTCATTAGTACTACCAAATATAATGTCATCGACATATATTTGGCTCACAAATAATTCATTATCAACTTTGCGAGTAAATAATGTAGAGTCAGCTTTTCCTATTGTAAACCCATTCTTAATTAAAAAATCTTTAAGGCAATCATACCAAGCTCTAGGGGCTTGTTTAAGCCCGTAGAGTGCCTTGTGAAGTAGATAGACATGATTTGGCTTCCTTGGGTCTTCAAAGCCCGGCGGTTGCTCCACATAGACCCTCTCTTGTAGTGGACCATTTAGAAACGCACTCTTGACGTCCATTTGATATAACTTGAAATCATGGTTAGTAGCATAGGCAATTAATATTCTAATTGACTCTAACCTTGCTACCGGCGCATATGTTTCACCAAAATCAAGTCCTTCCACTTGAGTGTAGCCTTGGGCAACCAACCGTGCTTTATTTCTTGTAACCACGCCATGCTCATCTTGTTTGTTCCTAAAGACCCATTTTGTCCCAATCACATTTTGCTTGGGTCTTGGAACCAAGGACCAGACTTCATTCCGGGTGAAGTTGTTCAATTCTTCTTGCATGGCAATTATCCAATCCGGATCACCCAACACTTCTTCAACCTTAAGTGGCTCAAGAGAGGAAACAAACGAGTAAAATTCACAAAAATTTGCTAAACGAGATCGAGTTGTTACCCCTCTCCTGATGCTACCTAGGATGTTGTCCACCGGATGATCTCTTTGAATAGTGTGATGAACTCGAGGATGAGGCACTGATGGTTGTCTTTGAATTTGTTCCTCCTCATCATCTACTTGATCAAGAGCCACTTCACCATCAATACTTTCATGTTCATCTTCTACCACCGTTGGCATCCTTTGGGGTTGATGATTTTCTTCAAGATTTGGATGACTTGAGGTTGATGGGTTTGCTTGGGTGGAGGATTTGTCACCCACCACCTTTGCACCCACATCAAAAACCTCATTGGTCATCCATAAAGTTCCTTCATCATCATCCTTCTCTTGAGGTCTCACCTCACCTATTGCAAGTCTCTTTATGGCCTCACAAGGTGGTTCTTCATTTCCTGTAGTGCCATTAGAAACGTGCCCTTGCGAGCCATTAGACTCATCAAATGTCACGTCTATCGCTATTTCAACAAGACCGGTGGTATTGTTGAAAACACGATATCCATGCGCATTTGATCCATAACCAAGCAAGAAACCCTCATCCACTCTATGAGCAAACTTTGAGCTCTTGACTTACTTGTTAAGAATAAAACACTTACAACCAAATACTCTAAAATAATCAACTTTAGGTTTGTTACCAGTGAGAAGTTCATAAGCAGTCTTCTTGTAGATCTTATGAAGATAGAGACGGTTGATTGCATGACAGGCGGTGTTGACTGTCTCTGCCCAAAAGTTGTCAGGTGTCTTGTACTCATCTAACATAGTTCTAGCTGCTTCAATTAGAGGTCGGTTCTTTCTTTCCACAACACCATTTTGTTGTGGAGTGTAAGGAACCGAGAACTCATGTTTGATTCCTTCTTCACCTAAGAATTCTTCAACACCTGTGTTCTTGAATTTCGTCCCATTATCACTCCTCACTTTCTTGATTTTGAGCTCAAACTCATTTTGAGCTCTTCTCATGAATTTCTTCAATGTTTCTTGAGTTTCACCTTTATCACTTAAAAAAAAACCCAGGTGAAACGAGAAAAATCATCAACAATGACTAAACCATACTTACTACCACCAATGCTGATGTAAGCCACAGGTCCGAAGAGGTCCATGTGAAGAAGCTCCAATGGCCTCTTTGTTGTAACCACATTCTTTGATTGATGTGGGACTCCATGTTGCTTTCCTGCTTGGCATGCGCCACAAACCCTATCTTTCTCAAACACAACATTTGTTAGTCCAATAATGTGACCATCCTTTTGAAGTTTGGCCAAGTTCCTCATGCCAACATGAGCTAGCCGGCGATGCCAAAGCCAACCCCTGTCAGATTTTGCCACTAAACAAGTCTCAGGCGTCACTCTACTTGTTGTGAAATCAACAAGATAGAGTTTGCCCTTCAAGCGACCTGTAAAGGCAACAGAGGAATCCTCCCTTCTAAGGATCTTCACATCCACATCAGAAAATAAGCAATTATAACCCATTCCACAAAGTTGTGAAACGGACATCAAATTGTAGCTTAAAGAATCTACCAATAAACATTTGAAAGTGATTGTTGGTCAGAGATAGGAATTTTACCAATACCAATTACCTTACTCTTGCCACTATCTCCAAACACAATTTCTTGTGCTTCTTGAGTTAGTTGTAAGGAATGGAACATGTCTTCCTCCCCGGTCATGTGATTTGTGCATCCACTGTCAAGCACCCAACTTGACCCACCAGAGGAGTAGACCTACAAAACAAATTTAGGCTATGCTTTTAGGTACCCAAATTGAATTGGGTCCTGCAGTGTTAGTTATAGCCTTGGGTACCCACACACTTCTTTTCATTACTTTTCTTTTAGTGTAGACACCCACATATTTAACAACCAATTTCCCTAAATCCCAAGTCAACATGTAATCACAAAGATAAGAGTGAGAAATGGGAGCATTAAATTTTTCTCCACTTGTTGATGCCGCTTCCTTCATCTTACTCTTTGTGGAACTCAGGTTTACCTTTACTTGAGTTGACTTGTCATTTGAGGAGTGAATCCTCCCCAAGGCATCATATAGGGTGGTTCCCTCTATGAACTTGGGGGATCTCCACCCCTTATGCACTGTGCTAGGGTTTTCCTTGGATGAGTTGAACCCAAGCCCCCTTCTTCCATTGTTGGGCTTTAGGGACTTGTACTTGGGTTCAATTTTCTTTAACCCATCATTGCTAGAGCATCTTTTCAATATTTCTTTGACTTTCACCTGTGGGCTCTTCTTCCTTGCATGGTTAGTTAGACAACAAGAAGCATGATATTTGGCACAATGTTTGCAAAAGGTATTATTTGAGGAGCTAGACTTAGATTCAATCAATAAAGATGAAGCATTGATGTTCTTGCAATTTTCAAGTTGCACTTGAAGTTCTTGATTTTGGACATTCAAGCTTAATATGCTTGATTCAAGTGCATCCTTTTCATTTGCAAGATTAGCTATAGAGGTTTTCATATTGATTACTTCTTTTTCTTTATCCTCTATAGTTATCTTGACTAAAGATACTTCCTTAGTCAAGGCATCTAGCATTTCATCTTTATTGAGTAACAATCCTTGAAGCTCTATGTTTCTTTCCTTTTCAAGGATAAGCATGTCTTCTTGAGCATCAAGAGTTGCTTTTCTTTTATCTAGCTTCTCCATTAATTTGATGATAACATTATATCCATTCAAGCCAAATTCCTTAATCATTTTATTTTTCATAGCAATTTGTTCATCATCATCATCATCATTTTGAAAATCATTACTAAATAAAGTTACCTTATCTCCTTTTGCCATGAGGCAAGTTGGAGTGTAGTAGTCGTCTTGTAGGTTGGTGAAGAGTTGCGAGCTTGAAGTAGATTGGATGGCAACGTTTGCCACCACTTCCTCTTCTTCGGAGCTAGAACTCTCTTCATCGGAGTTCCATTCTTCACCAATATGGGCTTGACCATATTTCTTCTTCTTGAAATGTCCCTTGGTCTTGCCTCCCTTTTTGAACTTGTCCTTCTTGTATTCCTTCTTGGCTTCTTGTTCCTTTTTGTTAGGACAATCCGCTATGAAATGACCGGTTTGGCCACATTCATAGCATGCCCTCTTCTTTCCTTTCCTTTGAAACTTGTCATTTTTCCTTACAAATTTCTTGAATGTTTTGATGAACATAGCTGTGTCTTCATCACTTGAGCTATCTTCATCACTTGACATCTCGACCACTTTCTTTGCCTTGTGGTCTTTGTTCTTCTTGGGGGTGTCTTGTTCATTTGTGATCAAGGCATGAGAGTCTCTTGTCTTGATGGGGGCTTCTTCGGACTCGTGTTGTTGAATCTTTGCAAATAATTGATGAGGCGTCATATCCTCATAGTCATCACGATCCCTTATCATCCTTGCTAGACTCTTATCCTTTTCTTTGTATGCTCTCATGAATAGTCTTGTGACCTTGGAGTCACTCCAATCTTCACTTCCAAGTACTCTTATCTTGTTTACTAACACCATCAATCGATCAAAGAGTGATTGAAGCGACTCACCCTTGATCCAATCATATCTAGCAAGCTCACTCTCCAAAGCTTAAACTCTATGTCTCTTAGCTTTGGGATCTCCTTCATGTGACATTTTAAGAATGTTCCAAATGTCACGGGCATCTTCTCTTCCTTGAACTTTCCGGTATTCTTCCGGACAAAGACTTCCTTTAATTATGCTCACTGCTTGAGCATTGCAATGAACCTCTTACATCATTTCTGGAGTCATCTCTTCTCCTTGGGCGAGCTTATACATACCTACATTAACAATCTCCCAAAGACTAGGATGTACACCGATTAAATGTGACTTCATCTTATCGGCCCACTCATCATAGTTCAACTCACTAAGAGTTGGTAACTTTCCAAGTGGGGCGGAAGAGAAGTTGGGAACAAAATTTCTAGAGTAATCGAATTGAACTTTACTAAACTTGTTACCTTTGCTTTTGGTAGATGATCCTTCGGTGTTGAGACTTACCTTGCTCAACACCTTCGACACCAAAAGATCCACTAGGTCGTCATTGTAATCAAATTTTCCTTTACCTTTGTCTTCTTCGGCCTTTCTTATTGATTCTTCTTCTTCGGCCTTTTTCTTAGCATCTTCCTCTTTCATCTTGAGGAACATCCTCTCGGCAATCTTCATGGCGAGGTCGAGGACCTTGGGGTCCACTTCCTCACCGGAGGATGTGACGGGAATATCCTCGAGGATAGGATCCACATGGTCCCGTTGAGTATACATGATCGTTTCCTCACGCGGTTAAGCGTAAAACGAGGTACGTAGCTCTGATACCAATTGAAAGTAGCCTAGAGGGGGGTGAATAGGCTACACCTGAAATTTTTCACTAAAAACTTCGAGAAAGGTTAAATTAAAGTTGCACTGGTGCAAACCGGTTCAGTTGATTTTGTTCACAACTGAACAAGTTTGAACCTGCTCAACTTAGATAAACAAATATTACGAAGTAGTGAAAGATTTTGCTAATGACTTGCCCTACGCAAGATCTACTCGAATAGATAATATGAACCAACCAACAAATTTAAAGTGCTTAACAAGAACACACAAGAACACGCGATATAACCCGAGGTTCGGCAACCACCACAAAGGTGTCCTACTCCTCGTTGAGGAGCCCACAAAGGGCCGGGTCTTTTCCAACCCTAATCCTCCACAAACCGACCACAAAGGTCAAGGCAATCTCTTCTCAAATATGCTCAAAGAGCGGGTGATACAAACTTCTTGGGGTCATCCACAAATTTGGAGACTCCCAAGCAACCTCTAACCGTCAAGGAACACAAGGTTCCAAGAGTAACAAATCCGCACAAGGTTAAGTTTGCAACGAGCTCAAGAACAAAGAGAATAGGACAATCGAGATGAAAATGACAACGTGTTAGATCGAGTTCACCTCACACCAAGGATCCTTCAAGCGATTGAAGGAGATGTGATTGCGGGTGTGAAAGGTGAAATGAATGCACTTGTTGAGAGTTTGGTCAGCCAAGATTTCGTGGGAGGAGCAGAAGTAAATGAGAGAGAGAGTGTGAGGGGGTGTATAAAGGATCCCCCAAAAGCTGGCAGCCGTTGGGAGAAAAAGAGTAAAAACCGGTTGAACCGGTTTTCAGACCAGTTGAACCAGTTTCTACCAGGGGGATCCTGGTTCACTAACCTACTCAGCCGGAGACTCGACCGGTTTCAAAACTGGTTGAGTAAGGGAAAAATCCGGTTGAACCGGTTTTCCCAAAAGATCTGCAGCGACTTTTTCTGACAGCTCTGACTGTCAGACAGGTCAGAGCAGGGGTGGCAGAGGAGCAGTCCCAAAACCGGTTGAACCGGTTTCAGGACCGGTTGAACCGGTTTCCAGGGCTGAAACCAAATTTTGAGTGTTTTGAGGAGGACAAAAATGGAGTTTTTGTGGGAAGTAAAATTGGTCTTTCTCAAGGTCATTCATGATCTGGAAAAATGTTCTCAAGGATGTTTTTAAAGGGTTTTGAATTTAGCTCATTGCATAACTTACTTAACCATTGCGGATCTCTCTTAATTGTACGGCGATTCCTATAACTCAAGAATTATAAAATGAGTCCTGCCGTTGTTTCAAAGCACTTGGAGCACGCCATTTGATGTGGAATTTTAAATCTGCTGTGCTTTCTATTTTTATGCTCGTAAGATCTATACTTCTCTTGTCTGTAGAATTACTGTATACATGCTAGGAGCAAACTTGTTAGAATCTCTGTTTGTTTTGTCATTTAATCACCAAAACCCTCAATTAGGGTTGATTGCACTTACAGCACCGGACTGTCCGGTGTCGCACCGGACTGTCCGGTGTCGCACCGGACTGTCCGGTGTCACATGAGGACAAAGCCTCCAACGGTCGACCAGCTCCAAGCCCTAACGGGAGGATGACGTGGCGGCGCACCGGACACTGTCCGGTGGCTCACCGGACTGTCTGGTGCGCCCTTCGCCAGCAGCCTTCTCCAACGGCTACAATTTGGTTGGTGGCTATAAATACCACCCCAACCGGCCACTTCAAGGTGTGGGAGCCCAAGCAACATTCCAAGTCATCTAAGTGACATACTCAAGCCCTCCCAACCACATATATTCATTGATCCATCCTATACACAAGATTTAGACCACTACAACCCACACAAGTGCCACAAAAGCGAGAGCAAGCAAAAGAAAGCCTCTCGTGTGATTTAGCTCTAGTGCCTTGTGAGATTCATTGAGAGATAGTGTGTACTACATCTTTGTGTTCATTTGCGCGTGGAGTTTTGACTCCCATTGAACTTCCTCCAAAGTTTTGGAGGCTTGTAAAGCTAGCAAGAGACACCAAAGAGTGTGGTGGTCCTTGCGGTATCTTGAGCGATCCGTGAGAAGAAGAAGAGCTCGCCAGTCTTGCGTGATCGGTGGAGAGAGGGAAAGGGTTGAAAGAGACCCGTCCTTAGTGGACTCCTCAACGGGGACTAGGCCTTCGAGGGCCGAACCTCGGTAAAACAAATCACCCGTGTCTCGTGTGCTTATTGCTTGTGATTTGTTTGTGCTTTCCCCTTCCAAGTTCTTGCACGATTTGTTTGTGTTTTCTCTTTCCAAGTTCTTCTTGTACTATTCTTTGCTAATATTATTTGGTGTTGCTTAAAGTAAATTCTCATTTAGTAAAGCAACACCTTGCAAGGAAGAACTTAAGTGATTACCCTTTTTATCTAAGCCCTCTTGCTTTATTCTCATAGACTTATTAGTAGTATTGTTTTGTCAATTTTGCATTATTTGAAAGCAATACTCTTTACAAGCAAAGGACTTAGTTTTTATACTCCGATAATTGTATACCTTGTTCTAACCACTAATCGAGGGATCTATTTGGGGGATAAAGTTTTAATTTTCAGGTTTGGCCTATTCACCCCCCCCCCCTCTAGGCGACTTTCAATTGGTATCAGAGCTAGGCACTTCATATTGAGTCTTACAACTCGAAGTGATGGCTCGTAAAAGATCCCAAAAGAACAAGAAGACATCTTCCAAGGAGAACAAGGAGGTAACTCTTGAGATATTACTTCCCGATTGTTCTAATTATGATTCATGGTCCACTAGGGTAATAAATGCTTTTAGGACCATAGATCCACAATTAGAACAAATTATAGACAAGAGTATTTTCCCCTCTAATTATAATAGAAAAATTATTTCCGAGGAAGATCAAAGATGTTTTCGCTTAAACTACCTAGCTTATGACATCTTAAGTAATTCTCTTAGCAATGAAGATTATCATGCCTTCATATCAAATTATAATGAATCCATTCATGATGCGCATGATATTTGGACTAGAATTAAAAGCAAATTTGATAAGTCCAAACATGATAGTTCATTTTGTGCCTCTACTTCCTTTGTTCTTTGTGATACTAACCCTTGCGAGGAAGAAGAAGAAAATGAACGATGGAGACCAAACGATGAATCCACCTCTCCAAAAGGTTTGTCTTCCCATTTCGATTCCCACATATGTTGTGTGGCTAATGAAAATGATAGCGGAAGCACAAATGAGGATGAGGAGGAAGAAAGAAGCTTCATGCAACTCTATGCTCGCCTAAGCCAAGAAGATAAGGCGGTCATGCTCAAACTTCTAGAAAGAGCGAGAGAGCAAAGCGAAGCTCGTCAAAGGCTTGAAAGTATTCTCTCCATGAAAATGCAATGCTTTGACGAGTTGACTAAAGAACATGAGGAGCTAAAGTGCTCTCATGTTGATTTGGTCCAAAGGTATGAAACTATTTCAATTGAGCAAGATAACGCTTTACATTGTATCTGAGAGCACCTAGAGGGGGGGTGAATAGGTGATCCTGTAAAACTTGAAACTTAATGCCACAAAACTTGATTAGGAGTTAGCACAATAATGCCAAGTGGCTAGAGAAGGGTCTTAGCAAAACACAATAACCACAAGAGGATCAACACAGATAGACACAGTGGTTTATCCCGTGGTTCGGCCAAGTACAAAACTTGCCTACTCCATGTTGTGGCGTCCCAACGGACGAGGGTTGCAATCAACCCCTCTCAAGCGGTCCAAAGACCCACTTGAATACCATGGTGTTTTGTTTTGCTTTTCTATATCCCGCTTGCGAGGAATCTCCACAACTTGGAGTCTCTCGCCCTTACACTTTGATGTTCACAAAGAAGCATGGAGTAAGGGAGGGATGAGCAACGCACACAAGACACAAAATCAGAGTGACAACACGCACACAAGTCGCAACAAGAGCTCACAACACAACCCGACGAGTTCACAACTCAAATAGAGCTCTAGTTGCTCTCACAAAGAATCAAATGCGCGGAATCGAAGTCTTGGTGCTTAGGAATGCTTAGAGAATGCTTGGATATCTTCTCCATGCGCCTAGGGGCCCCTTTTATAGCCCCAAGGCAGCTAGGAGCCGTTGAGAGCATTCCAGGAAGGCAATTCTTGCCTTCTGTCACCTGGCGCACCGGACAGTCCGGTGTACCACCGGACAGTGTCCGGTGCGGATTTCTTTCTTTATTTGGCGAAGCCGACCGTTGCAGATGTAGAGCCATTGGCGCACCGGACACTATCCGGTGCACACCGGACAGTCTGGTGCCCCATTGTGACCGTTAGCTCGGCCACGCGTCACGCGCGGAATCCTCGGCCGACCGTTGGCCCGGCTGACCGTTGGCTCACCGGACAGTCCGGTGCACCACCGGACAGTCCGGTGATTTTTAGCCGTACGCCGTTAATCACATCCCGAGAGCGATGACTTCGCTTGTGAACGGCTCACCGGACAGTCCGGTGCACCACCGGACAGTCCGGTGATTTATAGCCGTACACCGCCGTCGAAGTCCCGAGAGCAGCAAGTTCGCCAGAGCCAGCCTGGCGCACCGGACACTGTCCGGTGCACCACCGAACACTGTTCGGTGCGCCCCGGACAGTCCGATGCATCCAGACCGAGCTGTCTTTGGCTGAACAAAGTCATCTCTGTTCCAATTCGATTTTTCCTGTTTCCAGTACTTAGACACAATACATTAGTTCTCAAAACAATGTACTAAGTCTAGAAGCATACCTTTAGACTTGATTTGCACTTTGTCCATCAATTGGCATAGATTTACACTTAAGCACTTGTGTTGCACTCAATCACCAAAATACTTAGAAATGGCCCAAGGGCACATTTCCCTTTCAGTATCGCTCAATTAGTAAATAAGAATGCCTTGCTTAAGGACCAAGTAGAAAAGCTAAAAGATGAAAATCTAGCTTTTCAAGAAAAATATGATATGCTTCTATGTTCTTATGAAAATCTTATGGATGATCATATCATATTAAATATTGCTCATGAGGTTGTGATCGAAAACCTAAAATCCCAACAACCTCACTCATGCACATGTATTCAAAGTAAAACTACATTGCCATGTGCTAATGCTTGTTGTCCGTCGACAAGCAAATCTTCCTTTGAGCTAGAATTTGTAGGAACAAATGATGATACATATCAAAAGCTCAAATAAGAAAATGAGAGGCTAAAGATGAGCTTGACACAACTTAAAGGGAAGTGCATTGCTCAACCTTCTCAAGATAACCGTGATCACATGGTGAAGAAGCTTGAGACGGGAACAACCGTGGCATGCACTACATCCCTTGAAGAAAATGTCAAGGACTTGAGGATTTCCAAGAGGAAGGAACAAAAGATGAAAATCAATGCCTCCTCCAAAAGCCTCAACCACGCCTCCATAAAAGGTAACATCCAAGGTAATAATAAAGTCACACTTCACACTAAGAAAAGTAAGAAGTGTAGTGAATGCTTTGAAAAGGGGCACTCGATTAGGTGTAATACCCACTTTGTAAGAAAATCTAAAAGGAGAAATTATATTCCATTATACATAAGTGTGTCATCCACCTTTATCATTTCATGAGCACATTACATATAACAAATAACTAAGTGACAAAAGACACCTAAAAATAATACATGCATCATATTGGATTTTGTTTGTTTGTGCATTTAAAACAATAATAACATGGATTAAGATATTATAATGTGGAGAAGATTTAGATTAAACCCTAGATTTGAATTTAGGAGTTAAATGGAAAAGGAGAAAGAAATGCCATAAAATACAAAATAAATTCATAAATAGGTAAATACCACACTAGTATTTTCAAGATGTATAATTAATCTGAGTGCAAACTCACCACAAATTTTAAATTCAAAAAGGGATTCAAAAATAAGAAAGAGAAATAAGAAAAAGAGAATGAAATAGAAAAGGAAAAGAATATGCAAAGAAAAACATACATTAATGAATATATTCCTTCATGTTAGTACTTTTTATGTGCTCAATTATTGTGTGAAATCCCCAACATAAAATGGAATTCAAAATTCTTGATTTTTAAATTTAGGAAGGAGTTTTAAATCTGAAATCTAAAGATAGAAAATAAAAAAAAAGGAAAGAACCAGCGCGCTTGGGCCGATTGTGGCTCCGCCAGCCCACCTAAACCCCGCATCACGTTGACAGATGGGGCCGAGGAGTCAGCCCTCCTCCTGGGAACCACGACCTCCTGGTCACCTGCTTGTGGGTCCTCGCTGTCAGAAGCGTCTCCATAACAAATCAAGCGCACCTGCTCGCCGCCCACCTCCGCAACGACCGGGTCTCCATGGCCGACTTCTGCGAGGATGGCGCGGATAGCGCGGATCGAGCGGTGGTGAAGCATTTTCTCTCCGCTGCTTGGGCCCGAGTCGTCCGGTCCCCCTCCCTAATGGAATCGCGCACCCACCGTAGGAACCTTGCCGCAAAACTCGTCTGCGCGCTCCGTTAAACGATTCTCCCCAAGAATCGGACCCAGTTTTGGTATAAGAACCCTGGGCGCCGCCATCGTGTGCTCGCCAGAGGGTTAGTAGCCGTCGGGATCCATATTGCTGAGCGAATCCATGGGAGAGAGGTATTCCATGACCGCCGCCGTCACCATTGCCGAGAAGAAATGGAGCGGCTGCTAGGGCGAATCCCTCTGCGCAGGCATTCGAGGAAGTTCGTCGGGTCGCTGTGCATGCCGCGCGCGGAGGGCCACTGCCGGTGCTTCACGTCTGCTGCGGCATCGCATCGTTCTCGCGGCGGGCCAGCGCATCATCGTCGGACAGCAGAGACATTGCCGCTCTTCTCCCTGGGCCGTATCGCGCATGATCTGGTTTCTGGTAAGTAGTTATCCGCTCTATTCGCCTTGCACTGAGCAACGTGTAGCATCTGTCCGAACGAGAAGTGGGTGCCGGCGAGCCGCACGCGGCAATGGCGCCGCCGTGCTGTTGTTTACGCTGTCGGACCGGTAGCAGTAGGTGGGAGACGGTACCTGGATCGTTGGATCCTAGTTGGGCGGCCACGATTAGATCTGGGGGTAATCCATTGTGAATCGTTGATCGAGCTATCGACGGCTTAGATTAAATCTGGGTATCGATTCGCTTGCGCCCAATTGTGGTCGTTGATCGGGGATCCGAGGGCCAGGGTGTCTTGGTGGATCCCTCTAATCTGCACCGTTGATGGATCATCCTGCGGCCAGGAATACACGATACCCCTTCGCGGATACGTTTTGTTAAAGAGACCCTGAGAAAAATAAGAATCAACCCGCCGTCCTGTCTCGACTGTTCACTGAGTCTTAGAAATTTTATAGTTTGACCCCCGTGGTTCTCTGTATTTAGTGCTCGGTCCAGAGAATAATAAAAATAGAAAATTAATTACAGAAAATGATTTTTAATACAAAAACAATACTAGAAACTTGTATAATTCATATATAATTTATTTTAGCTCCAAATTGAGTCATTCCAGTTGCAATAATTTTGTATTAATATTGTCTACCAACTAGTAACACTGTTTAGCCATGAAATTTGAATTAAAATTATTCATTTGGTTTAATCTATTCTAAGCACTAAATAATTCCCGAAATTCATAACTTGGTAACCGCAACTCCGAATTTAGTGGTTCTTGTTTCTACGATCTCGTAGCAACGTGTAGATCATTATTATGCAGTATATTCTTATGTTTGGTGTGATGTTAATTTTGTATATACCATGTTTGCTTGTATTGCTACATCTAGCGCGAGGACACGTGTCATCTGAAAGGCAAGTTGGTACCTGGAATCTCAAGTGCCAGGCAAGTTGTGCCCTTGATCACTTCTTTTACCCATTCATGTTCTTATTATTCATAATGATCTGCATAGGATAATTTTGCTGGGACCCAATAGGATACCCTAGATTTGACTATCTTTATACCTTGCTTCACCACTGGTTTTACTACTAAAGTTTTGGGTAGTACATGCTATTGCTTTATGTGGATTTGGGTATAGAGATATTCATCACTCATTGTTATATTGTTATTTGTTATCTGTTTTATTATTCCTTGTTCATGTTAAGATCATTATGTTAATGGGAACATGGAGCGACCACCCGGGAAAACAGTGCTACCACAAGGGTGGAATGGGACGCCCTTGGCTGATTAACTAGGAAAGCTAGGGGAGGGCTACCTTACCCGAAAGGGGCAAGGGCAGTAGGGGAGAGGTCAGTGCGGGGAGGTCCCTGGTTGATTTTGCTGCGATGGCTATCAGCCAGGAACCCTTTACTGGATCTTCCCATAAACTGTAGCGGGTAGTCTGAAGCTAGTGGAACTTTGTAAAGGCCTCGTAGTGTTACCCTGCCTCGCCTCCTCGGTAGAGGTGTATGGGATTGGCCATCTCTTGGCAGATGGGTAACATGACTTGTGGGTAAAGATGCGCAACCTCTGCAGAGTGTAAAACTAGTATACTAGCCGTGCTCACGGTCATGAGCGGCTCGGACCCTCACATGATTAAATTATGGAACTTAAACTTAACCTGTCATTTCATTGCATTTGGGATTATTTTATTATTACTTTTACCTATTATTACTATGGTTTGGTATTTACTTACACTTAGTAATTGCTAATAAAATTTTGACCAACTTGTAAAAGCAATGCTCAGCTTCAGCCTTTATTTCATTGATCAGCCTTACACTTCATGAACTCCCACCTTTGGTGAGTTCATGCCACATTATTCCCCACGACTTGTTGAGCTATGATCGTATGTGAGCTCACTCTTGCTGTCTCACACCCCCCCCCCACAGGAGAAGAACAGGTGGTTTCAAGTGGAGTCAAGTATCGAGGAGTTTGATCTGATCTAGGTGGCGTTTCTCAGTCGACATTGGCGCCGACGATCCTTAGTTCGTTTTATGTTTACATTTCTATTTTGTAATAAGTCTTCCGCTATGTAATATGTACTCTGATTATATTGTGACATTTATCTCTATACACTCTGTTATTATATATGTTGTCTTTCTGGCGCATGTATGAGATGCACCCGGCTTTGTTCTTTAAAACCGGGTGTTACAGAAGTGGTATCAGAGGAAATGTTGACTGTAGGACGAGACCTAGATAGAAATGGACAAACCCTTACCTACTTATCTCATTCTGATTCATTCCATACTTACCTTACTCTGATTCTTCCTATACTTATCTTGATCCTGTCTCACCTTCTACTGTTCCACTCAGATCATTCTTATCTTTTCTACTCTAAGACAAGATGGATTTCACACCTTGGAATCCCTACCCCTATGACAATTTAAGAGATAGGAGGCCTAAGACCAAATCAAAACTATTTTCTCTATTAAAAATATTGGTTGATTGTTCTGATGATCAATGCCTGATTTGCTTCTTTGATTGATTGAAATAGTATAGATGGGCATTTTAGCATGTACCACTAAAATGTATTGTATTAGCTTTAGTAGGTGACACACTAATCTACTTAGCTAATAAATCCTCCAAAACAACTTGATTTGTAAGTACCTGCCTTGGCTACTATTCTCTTACCATATGTATCTAACTCAAATGGTCAATACCAGGAAAGGAAAGATTATCACGCAACAGCAAACAGAAATGAATCCGCCAAATCCCCCACCTGTTGAAACCGAGCAAGTGATCGCAACCCAAAGGCTGGTAATACAGCAATTGACAGACATGATGACCGAAATGCAAAGCCAGATAAGACAAGAACGCGAGGAAATACGTCAAGCCCGTCTGGAGATACAGCAAGAAATAAGGCAATCACGGTTGGAGAGACAACAACAAGAGCAGCCACCATCTCCACCACCACCGGCTCCACCAAGCTACATAAACATATATGTAAATTACTACTATTTGTAGGATCTACATGTTCCTTTAGTTAGTATTCGGTATGATACCATTTTAGGAGGAATAAAAAGGTCTATCTGTCCCCATGAGTTGCTAATAAAATTGTGCGTCATGCTAAGATTTTGGGTTTGGGCATATGTGTTGGACAATATGAGAAAACCCATGAGAGTAATTACACCTAAAGGGACTGAAGAATCAGTGAACGGAATTACAAGAGGCTAGTTACTTACGTCCGAGTTCCTCACCTTGGAGAGCACCAGTTTTGTTTGTAAAGAAGAAAGATGGATTGTAAGGGATGTGCGTGGATTAAAGGTCCCTTAATGAAGTCACTGCGAAGAACAAGTATCCATTACCCTGCATTGAAGATTTATTTGATCAGATGAGAGGTGCAAGGGTATTCTCGAGGATTGAACTCCGACCGGGTTATCACCAAACGAAGATTAGGCCATCGGGTATTCCCAAGACGAATTTCTCGACCCGATATGGTTTATATGAGTTCACCGTTATGTCATTTGGACTAACCAATACACCAGTCTATTTTATGGATCTGAAGAATAAGGTGTTTTTGGAGTATTTGGACAGTTTCGTCGTAGTATTTATCGACGATATTTTTGTTTCAAGAGTGATAGTGATCATGAGGAACATCTGAGATTGGTGCTACAGAAGCTACGAGATAATCAACTCTACGCCAAGTACAGTAAATGCGAGTTTTGGATTGACGGTGTCATTCCTTGGGCATATTATTTCTAATGGAGGAAGATCAGTGGATCCTGCTAAAGTCAGGAGATAGTGGTGTGGAGCATACCCACTACGGATACGGAGGACCGAAGTTTCTTGGGACTTGCAGGATATTAATGGAGATTTATTGAAGGATTTTCTAAGATTGCTAAGCTTATGACCTCGCTTATGGTGAAGGAAAGAGAATTCAAGTGGGACGAGAAGTGCTAAGTATATACGGATCATAAGAGTTTGAAGTATATATTCACTCAGAAGGATCTCAACCTTAGGCAACGCCGTTGGTTGGAGCTTATTAAGGATTATGATTTGGAAATTCACTATCACCCGAGCAAGGCAAATTTGGTTACAGATGCCTTGAGTCGAAAGGAGCGTGTTCATTTAGCTGTTGTTGCCCAGCTACCCGATAAGATTGTTAAGGATTTCAGAAGACTTAACCTGGGGATAGTTGCTCACACAGAAGGAGTTACTATTGATGTGGAAACTACTTTGGAGCAAGAGATCCGCAAGGGACAAATTGGTGATGCTAAGATACAAGAGATTAGGGATCTGATTACCGAAGATCGAGTTCCGGAATTCACGGAAGATGAGCAAGGCACAATATGGTTCAAGGATCAGATATGAGTTCCCAAAATTGAAAGCCTTCGTGAGACTATATTGAAGAAAGCCCATGACTTGGATTATTCTATTCATCCTGGGAGTACCAAGATGTATCAGGATTTGAAGCAGAAGTATTGGTGGTATGGATTAAAGAGAGTTGTGGCTGCACATGTGGCTATGTGCGATGTATGTCAAAGAGTTAAGGTTGAACACGAGAGGCCAGCTGGACTATTATACCCATTAAAGATACCCGAGTGGAAGTGAGAAGAGATTGGTATGGACTTCATTACTGGATTGCCTCGCACCTCGAAAGGATATAATGCTATATGGGTGATTGTGGATAGATTAACCAAGGTGGCTCATTTCATTCCGGTCAAGACTATTTATAAGGTATCACAATTGGCTAAGTTATACATGTCTCGGATCGTGTCTCTACACGATGTACCAAAGAAGATCATTTTGGATAGAGGATCACATTTTACCTCCAGATTTTGGAAAAGTTTTCATGAGAATATGGATACGAAGTTGAATTTTAGTTTGGCCTACCAACCTCAGACTGACGGACTGACCGAAAGGACTAACCAAGTATTGGAAGATATGTGGAGAGCTTGTACCCTTCAGCATGGTAGTAGTTGGGACAAGAGTCTACCTTATGCTGAGTTCTCATATGATAATAGTTACCAAGCCAGTCTAAAGATGTCACCGTTCGAGACTCTATATGGAAGGAAGTGCAGGACTCCTCTATTTTGGACTAGACTAGAGGGAGCCAGTTCTTTGGACCTAAACATATTCAAGTGGCAGAAGAACAAGTCCGTATAATTCGGGAGAATTTGAGGGTAGCTCAGACCCGGAGAAAGAGCTACGCTGGTAACAGAAGAAACCACTGGAGTTGAGGAAGGTGATCATGTGTACTTCAAGGTGTCACCACTTCGTGGAATGAGGAGTTTTAAAGTCGAGAGTAAATTGTTCCCTCACTTTGTTGGGCTATTCTGAGTTTTTAGGCAAGTTGGAGAGATGGCCTATCAACTCGAGCTACCTGATAATTTATCTGATGTGCATGATGTATTCCATGTATCTCAGTTAAAGAAATGTCTCAGGGTACCTGAAGAACAGTTACCAAAGGGAGACCTTAGTGTTCAAGAAGATTTGACTTATGCTGAGTACCCGATCAAGATTCTGGACACCTTGACTCGAGTTACAAGAAATAAGGTTATAAAGATGTGCAAAGTAAAATGGAGCCATCATGGAGAAGATGAAGCTACTTAAGAGAGAGAGAGAAAGAGCTTCGCGTAGATTTTCCTCATCTTTTCCCTAGATCTTCTTAAATCTCGAGGACGAGATTCTTTTTAAGGGGGGTAGGATTTGTAATACCCACTTTGTAAGAAAATCTAAAAGGAGAAATTATATTCCATTATACATAAGTGTGTCATCCACCTTTATCATTTCATGAGCACATTACATATAACAAATAACTAAGTGACAAAAGACACCTAAAAATAATACATGCATCATATTGGATTTTGTTTGTTTGTGCATTTAAAACAATAATAACATGGATTAAGATATTATAATGTGGAGAAGATTTAGATTAAACCCTAGATTTGAATTTGGGAGTTAAATGGAAAAGGAGAAAGAAATGCCATAAAATACAAAATAAATTCATAAATAGGTAAATACCACACTAGTATTTTCAAGATGTATAATTAATCTGAGTGCAAACTCACCACAAATTTTAAATTCAAAAAGGGATTCAAAAATAAGAAAGAGAAATAAGAAAAAGAGAATGAAATAGAAAAGGAAAAGAATATGCAAAGAAAAACATACATTAATGAATATATTCCTTCATGTTAGTACTTTTTATGTGCTCAATTATTGTGTGAAATCCCCAACATAAAATGGAATTCAAAATTCTTGATTTTTAAATTTAGGAAGGAGTTTTAAATCTAAAATCTAAAGATAGAAAATAAAAAAAAAAGGAAAGAACCAGCGCGCTTGGGCCGATTGTGGCTCCGCCAGCCCACCTAAACCCCGCATCACGTTGACAGATGGGGCCGAGGAGTCAGCCCTCCTCCTGGGAACCACGACCTCCTGGTCACCTGCTTGTGGGTCCTCGCTGTCAGAAGCGTCTCCATAACAAATCAAGCGCACCTGCTCGCCGCCCACCTCCGCAACGACCGGGTCTCCATGGCCGACTTCTGCGAGGATGGCGCGGATAGCGCGGATCGAGCGGTGGTGAAGCATTTTCTCTCCGCTGCTTGGGCCCGAGTCGTCCGGTCCCCCTCCCTAATGGAATCGCGCACCCACCGTAGGAACCTTGCCGCAAAACTCGTCTGCGCGCTCCGTTAAACGATTCTCCCCAAGAATCGGACCCAGTTTTGGTATAAGAACCCTGGGCGCCGCCATCGTGTGCTCGCCAGAGGGTTAGTAGCCGTCGGGATCCATATTGCTGAGCGAATCCATGGGAGAGAGGTATTCCATGACCGCCGCCGTCACCATTGCCGAGAAGAAATGGAGCGGCTGCTAGGGCGAATCCCTCTGCGCAGGCATTCGAGGAAGTTTGTCGGGTCGCTGTGCATGCCGCGCGCGGAGGGCCACTGCCGGTGCTTCACGTCTGCTGCGGCATCGCATCGTTCTCGCGGCGGGCCAGCGCATCATCGTCGGACAGCAGAGACATTGCCGCTCTTCTCCCTGGGCCGTATCGCGCATGATCTGGTTTCTGGTAAGTAGTTATCCGCTCTATTCGCCTTGCACTGAGCAACGTGTAGCATCTGTCCGAACGAGAAGTGGGTGCCGGCGAGCCGCACGCGGCAATGGCGCCGCCGTGCTGTTGTTTACGCTGTCGGACCGGTAGCAGTAGGTGGGAGACGGTACCTGGATCGTTGGATCCTAGTTGGGCGGCCACGATTAGATCTGGGGGTAATCCATTGTGAATCGTTGATCGAGCTATCGACGGCTTAGATTAAATCTGGGTATCGATTCGCTTGCGCCCAATTGTGGTCGTTGATCGGGGATCCGAGGGCCAGGGTGTCTTGGTGGATCCCTCTAATCTGCACCGTTGATGGATCATCCTGCGGCCAGGAATACACGATACCCCTTCGCGGATACGTTTTGTTAAAGAGACCCTGAGAAAAATAAGAATCAACCCGCCGTCCTGTCTCGACTGTTCACTGAGTCTTAGAAATTTTATAGTTTGACCCCCGTGGTTCTCTGTATTTAGTGCTCGGTCCAGAGAATAATAAAAATAGAAAATTAATTACAGAAAATGATTTTTAATACAAAAACAATACTAGAAACTTGTATAATTCATATATAATTTATTTTAGCTCCAAATTGAGTCATTCCAGTTGCAATAATTTTGTATTAATATTGTCTACCAACTAGTAACACTGTTTAGCCATGAAATTTGAATTAAAATTATTCATTTGGTTTAATCTATTCTAAGCACTAAATAATTCCCGAAATTCATAACTTGGTAACCGCAACTCCGAATTTAGTGGTTCTTGTTTCTACGATCTCGTAGCAACGTGTAGATCATTATTATGCAGTATATTCTTATGTTTGGTGTGATGTTAATTTTGTATATACCATGTTTGCTTGTATTGCTACATCTAGCGCGAGGACACGTGTCATCTGAAAGGCAAGTTGGTACCTGGAATCTCAAGTGCCAGGCAAGTTATGCCCTTGATCACTTCTTTTACCCATTCATGTTCTTATTATTCATAATGATCTGCATAGGATAATTTTGCTGGGACCCAATAGGATACCCTAGATTTGACTATCTTTATACCTTGCTTCACCACTGGTTTTACTACTAAAGTTTTGGGTAGTACATGCTATTGCTTTATGTGGATTTGGGTATAGAGATATTCATCACTCATTGTTATATTGTTATTTGTTATCTGTTTTATTATTCCTTGTTCATGTTAAGATCATTATGTTAATGGGAACATGGAGCGACCACCCGGGAAAACAGTGCTACCACAAGGGTGGAATGGGACGCCCTTGGCTGATTAACTAGGAAAGCTAGGGGAGGGCTACCTTACCCGAAAGGGGCAAGGGCAGTAGGGGAGAGGTCAGTGCGGGGAGGTCCCTGGTTGATTTTGCTGCGATGGCTATCAGCCAGGAACCCTTTACTGGATCTTCCCATAAACTGTAGCGGGTAGTCTGAAGCTAGTGGAACTTTGTAAAGGCCTCGTAGTGTTACCCTGCCTCGCCTCCTCGGTAGAGGTGTATGGGATTGGCCATCTCTTGGCAGATGGGTAACATGACTTGTGGGTAAAGATGCGCAACCTCTGCAGAGTGTAAAACTAGTATACTAGCCGTGCTCACGGTCATGAGCGGCTCGGACCCTCACATGATTAAATTATGGAACTTAAACTTAACCTGTCATTTCATTGCATTTGGGATTATTTTATTATTACTTTTACCTATTATTACTATGGTTTGGTATTTACTTACACTTAGTAATTGCTAATAAAATTTTGACCAACTTGTAAAAGCAATGCTCAGCTTCAGCCTTTATTTCATTGATCAGCCTTACACTTCATGAACTCCCACCTTTGGTGAGTTCATGCCACATTATTCCCCACGACTTGTTGAGCTATGATCGTATGTGAGCTCACTCTTGCTGTCTCACACCCCCCCACAGGAGAAGAACAGGTGGTTTCAAGTGGAGTCAAGTATCGAGGAGTTTGATCTGATCTAGGTGGCGTTTCTCAGTCGACATTGGCGCCGACGATCCTTAGTTCGTTTTATGTTTACATTTCTATTTTGTAATAAGTCTTCCGCTATGTAATATGTACTCTGATTATATTGTGACATTTATCTCTATACACTCTGTTATTATATATGTTGTCTTTCTGGCGCATGTATGAGATGCACCCGGCTTTGTTCTTTAAAACCGGGTGTTACATTAGGTCATGTCCCTATATTAAAAATGACTTGATTATTAACAAGGATGATAAACTTTGTTTTAAATGCTCAAAGAAGGGACACTTAATTAGATCTTGTCCCTACTTAAAACAAAAGGCATTATGTTAGAAAAGAAAATATTCACTAACCATGTAGCAAGCAAGAAACAAGGAAAGAAGAAATCTTCAAGACTTGAAGATCGCCTATGCTACATATGCCGAAAGAAGGGACATCAATGCAAGGATTGTCCCATTGGTAACAATCCCTCTCCTAGCTTGTCAATTAATTCTCATATAACTAGGCAACCCAAAATTGCAACTTATGCTAGAAAGGTAATGAGTTTACCTAGTGCTAACACAAAGGACTTTTGGGTTCCTAGATCTTTGTTGACTAACCGTGATGGACCCATCAAGCGATGGGTACCAAAATGTACTTGACAAGCTTTGCAGGAGAAGGAGATGATATGAAGCCTTGGGGTGCTTGAGAGAGTCCATTCAATTCTTATCAACTCAAGCTATCAATCTTCAATGATCTATATCTGTGATTGACCCAAGGTTATTCTTCAAATTACTATGTCTTAAAACTCATATCATCTCAAGGAAGATATCGATGTTGTAGGAAATAAAGAATTATCTTATGCGGAAAAATCAAGGCCTACAACATGGAGGAAAGCCAAAGGATGGTAACACTTATGTTTTAAGTGCACGTTTTTTTTAAATTATGATTTCCCATGTGTCTTATGTAGTCACATAGAAAAAGAAGCACTTCAGATATCTCTATATTTATATTACCATTCTTTGAAGAATTTTCTCTCATATGGTAGATTGCATACTCATCATTTCCATCCTATGGCAATCTACATGCTTTAAATTGTTGCAAGTATCTCATGGCATGTTTTTCCCTAGTCATTCCATTATTGCCATGATTCTAGATATAAAGAGATTTTTCAAGTTCCTAAAAGAATATGGTGTCATATAAGGAATTCAAATCCTTAGGACACTTATAAAAGGAAAGCTCTCTCTATAACTAGAATAGTGGGACCAATGCTTTTATCTAAGTATTCCAAGTAGTCTCACTTGTAGAGAATAAGTTTCTCTTTGGAAATGCGTAATCTAACATGAAAAGAGAAATCAATCCAATGATTTATGATGTGTTTCTACTTGTTTAAATTGGATTTGATTCTTTCACATTTATCGCTTTCCATATCATGAATTAGATTTATTCCTATAATCTTAAGAGATTATTTATGCTTGTTTTATGAGTTAAAATCGAGCATAACATCATCTAAAGGATAATCTAGTTCATGCTATGAAATTTCCATATTTTAGTAATCTACTTTTCATTTCTTATCTAAATGATTACAAAAAGAGAAACTTGTGCTTGTGCTACTAATGACATATCTCTTGAGCGTACTTATGGAAATCTACAAAAAAGTAAGTGCATGTTCAAAGCCACAAGCCTCAAGGGTTCCTCTTCGCCCAAAGGAAGAAAGGTAAAAGCAAAGGTATGGGAACTCATCTTCTTAATCAAATATAGTTCCCATCTCAATGGCCATTTAATCTAATTTATCATTTTCTACCCTTGTGAGGAATAGATTCTTTATTGGACCTAAATTAACTAAGTGTGCATTCAATATCATTTTCATAAATGCGTTTGTCCATTAGAATCTAATTCATGCCTTTGCTATATCCATTCTCATATTGATGCGCTTCTAAGTCATGATAATAAATTCAATATGAAGAAGTAAAATTCCTATAATTGATCAAAAATGTTTAAAAAGGGTGCTCATTCCTCTTTCTCAATGAAATGCACTAATGTTAAGGATTTTACTTCATGTCTGTGTGACTTATAAATGATGAATTGTTTATATTTCCTATCTAAAGAGATCATCTTTCATCATATGCTCCCTTGTGCTATTAACATCTTTCTTGAGTATTTTCAATAAGTTTGAAAGAAAAAAGAAACAACTACAAAGGGAGGACACTCAAATGAAAGAGGAAGACATCAAGAACAACAACACCTACTTGGATAGCAAGATCCTCAAAACAATCAATGGTGTGGTTGTAAGCATTCTAAACCTTTTTCATTGTGAGAATATCAGGCCTAAGTTGTTTATTGCAAATTTCATGAGCCTTGATCAAGATGTATAATGCTTCTCCCTATTTGTCTTTAAAGTAAATTCATCCACTCAATTTATTCAAATACTTGATGCATATCTTTAGGGGGAGCCTCTTTCTATATCTTGATTATGTTGAGACTATTACTTTATCTTAGTAATTTCATATAGTCTCTTGCATGAGAATGAGTTTCTCATGAAGTATGCTACTATTTTCCAATTCTTATCTTTCACTCTAAAGTAGCATATTTGCTGGATTCTCCTACTCTAAGCTTAATTAATAATCTAATGCATATGTTGTTCTTTTGATCACATCTGTTATTTGATCATTGAATGACTTTAATTAACAATCATGTTCCTTAGTGCCGTATATACTATCAATCGATATCTCTCTTGATGTGCACTAAGTTAAAAGGAGAATTCATGATACATTTATGCAATTTATGATCCATTTGATATATGCTTACAATAACTTGGAAAAGGATCACTAGTTGTAGAACTCTCTCTTGTGCAAAATATTTCCATATATTATCATTGAGTATAGGTCTTAAGCATCTAAGACTAAGGACAAAGCACAATGAAGAGAGCGTCTCTATGTGAAGGTAAAAAACGGTAAAACTACTTCCCTTTATTTACACATGTACCTAAATCTTCCTTTTCTATACATTCTTTGTATGTCTTGTATAAAAGGAAGAGAAAGCATGTCCATGCATTAACCCTGCTTCATACCTAGTTTAACTTCTCAAAATCTCACTTCTGCATTAATGCATCTTTGTTTAAACTAGATGAAGTAATTTAATTGTCAAAGAGCTTAAAGCTTAACCTTGTAACGAGGATAAGCTACCTTTGTTCCAAAGGTGGATGGTCCTTAAGCCTCTTTGAAATCCTTAAGGGAAATGCTTAAATTGTTCATAACATGCTTTCATAAGTGCATAAACTGTCAAGAGCATCACACTTATACTATGACTCAATGCACTCCACGTTCTATATAATGTATGTATGTTCTCATTAACCTAATTATGTGCAATTGGCATTTAAGGCCAAAATATGTGTTTCTCTCCATGCACATGTTTAGGGGGAGCAAACTATATTATATAGAACTTTGATCATGCTTAATTGATATATCTTGTGATCATATCTCTTTCATTTGCTATGACTAATATGTTTTGCAAGTGTACTTCATGCTAAGTCATAGATTGAAAGGGAAATGGAATATTCGGTGAAGACGGCGCTTCCACTCAACTCCATCGGAGGAGAGAAAGTAAGGGCTTATATTTCACTCAAATATCCGTTTTTGGCGATTCATGCCAAAGGGGGAGAGAGTATTAGCCCAAAGCAAAAGGACCGCACCACCACCAATTTCAAAAATTTATTTGGTATGGAGTCTGTTAATTGGTGAAGATTTTTCAATTGGTATCTTATTTTGATAAAATTTCAAATTCGTACACCCTCTTCAAAATTAATATCTAAAACCCTCTTAAACTCTAAGAGGAGGATTTCATTAAGGGGGAGTTTTGTTTAGTCAAAGGAAAAACATTTGAAACAGGGGGAGAAAATTTCAAAACTTGATAATGCTTCTCAAAAATCTTATTCATTTACCTTTGACTATTTGCAAAAATACTTTGAAAAGAATTTACAAAAGAATTTGCAAAAACAAAACATGTGGTGCAAGCGTGGTCCAAAATGTTGAAAATGAAAAAGAAACAATCCATGCATATCTTATGATATTGGTTATTGGTTTCATTCCAAGCAACATTTACACTTACATTATGCAAACTAGTTCAATTCTGCACTTTTATATTTGCTTTGGTTTGTGTTGGCATCAATCACCAAAAAGGGGGAGATTGAAAGGGAAATAGGCTTACACCTTTTTCCTAATTGATTTTGGTGGTTGAATTGCCCAACACAAATAATTGGACTAACTAGTTTGCTCTAGAATAAATGTTCTACAGGTGCCAAAGGTTCACATCAAACCAATACAAAGGGCTAAAAGGAAAGGAGCAAAGGAAACCGAAGTCCTCCCTCGTCTGGCGCACCGGACTGTCCGGTGTGTCACCGGACAGTGTCCGGTGCACCAAGGAAGATGGACTTCAAACTCTTCACCTTCGGGTTTTCCAGGCGCACCTCCGCTATAATTCACCGGACTGTCCGGTGTACCACCGGACTGTCCGGTGCACCAGCGGAGCAACGATCATCTGCGCGCAACGGTCGACTCTGCAAAGTGAATAGTGCAATTCAGATGTCAGAGCAGACGGTCAGAGGGGCACCGGACTGTCCGGTGTCGCACCAGACTGTCCGGTGTCACATGAGGACAAAGCCTCCAACGGTCGACCAGCTCCAAGCCCTAACAGGAGGATGACGTGGCGGCGCACCGGACACTGTCCGGTGGCGCACCGGACACTGTCCGGTGCGCCCTTCGCCAGCAGCCTTCTCCAACAGCTACAATTTGGTTGGTGGCTATAAATACCACCCCAACCGGCCACTTCAAGGTGTGGGAGCCCAAGCAACGTTCCAAGTCATCTAAGTGACATACTCAAGCCCTCCCAACCACATATATTCATTGATCCACCCTATACACAAGATTTAGACCACTACAACCCACACAAGTGCCACAAAAGCGAGAGCAAGCAAAAGAAAGCCTCTCGTGTGATTTAGCTCTAGTGCCTTGTGAGATTCAATGAGAGATAGTGTGTACTACATCTTTGTGTTCATTTGCGCGTGGAGTTTTGACTCCCATTGAACTTCCTCCAAAGTTTTGGAGGCTTGTAAAGCTAGCAAGAGACACCAAAGAGTGTGGTGGTCCTTGCGGGATCTTGAGCGATCCGTGAGAAGAAGAAGAGCTCGCCAGTCTTGCGTGATCGGTGGAGAGAGGGAAAGGGTTGAAAGAGACCCGTCCTTAGTGGACTCCTCAACGGGGACTAGGCCTTCGAGGGCCGAACCTCGGTAAAACAAATCACCCGTGTCTCGTGTCCTTATTGCTTGTGATTTGTTTGTGCTTTCCCCTTCCAAGTTCTTCTTGCACGATTTGTTTGTGTTTTCTCTTTCCAAGTTCTTCTTGCACTATTCTTTGCTAATATTATTTGGTGTTGCTTAAAGTTAAATTCTCATTTAGTAAAGCAACACCTTGCAAGGAAGAACTTAAGTGATTACCCTTTTTATCTAAGCCCTCTTGCTTTATTCTCATAGACTTATTAGTAGTATTGTTTTGTCAATTTCGCATTATTTGAAAGCAATACTCTTTACAAGCAAAGGACTTAGTTTTTATACTCCGATAATTGTATATCTTGTTCTAACAACTAATCGAGGGATCTAGTTGGGGGATAAAGTTTTAATTTTCAGGTTTGGCCTATTCACCCCCCTCTAGGCGACTTTCACACACCCATTAGATTAATCTTGTAGATCATCCCCATTACCTTTCCGACGCGTCGGATTGTTTCTTCGTCCTCGGAGGATGATGTGCATGGTTGATTACCTTCATCATCATCACTTTCTTCTTCTTCCTCTTCTTCACTTGAGGAACTTGGAGTGGGAGTCTTCTTTTTGCCCTTCCTTTCATCACATGCAAAAGCATATGGCCTTGAGAAAGTTGGCTCTTCTCCCCGACACATTTTTCGCGACATCTCAAAAGCCGCGATTTTCCCAATCACAATGGTCGAGGTCATGGTACTCAAGTCCACTATGTTGTGAAGGATGGTGATGATTCTCCCATATCTTTGTTGTGGTAGCAGGGAGATAATCTTCCTCATAATGTCCACATCACCTAGCTTATTAGTGCTAATAGAGTTGAGTTCATTGATAATTAGATTCAAATGAGAATACATGTCTCTAACAAGCTCATCATCTTTCATAGCAAAAGAATTAAACTCATTTAAGACTAGGCAATGTTTTTGCTCACGGACATTGGATGTGCCGTCATGGAGCTCATGCAATTTTAGCCAAATCTCATTAGCAGTTTTCAAGGTAAATACTTGATTAAAGATATCCATGCTAAGAGATTCATACAAACAATTTTTGGCTCTAGCATTTAAATGAATTTCTTTTTCCTCACTTGTGATGGGTTTCTCGGGATTCTTAGGGGGTTTCATCCCATCGCGAGTGACTCTCCAAACGCCTAGATCAACGGCCTCTAGGTAACAAGTCATTCTAGCACTATAATAAGGGAAGTTAGTGCCGTTGAAGTGTGGTGGCCTATGGGTATCCATCCCTTTCTCTAAAAAGCGTTGGCTCTTTTAGCGGTGAAGCTAAAACGTTACAAATGAGCCAAACCAGGCTCTGATACCACTTGTAGGAAACGGGTGACGCCTAAGAGGGGGGTGAATTAGGACTTCTAAAACTTTCGCTAAACTAGGCCGCAAATAAATCCCTAGAGCAAAATCTATGCAAATAATCAAACTAGAATGTGCAAACTAGGTTTTGTCTAAGTGTTGCTATCTCTACCGCAATGGCTAAGTTTTAATCTACACTATACAAGTATGAATACAAGATTGAAACTTAAATGCTTAATATGAATGCCGAAGCTTAAAGAGCAAGGTAGAGAATGCAAACTCTCGTGGATGACGCCGGTATTTTTACCGAGGTATCCGGAACCACGCAAGATCCCGACTAATCCTCGTTGGTGCTCATACGTAAAGGGAAGCCCACGCGAGGGCCAAGCACCTCGGTCGAGTAACTCCGTAGAGACCCATGAGCCTTCTCCACACACAAGTGGTGCTCCGCTTTCGGCTCCTCTCGGACGCTCCCCGCCGTCTTCACTATCGAGCTTCCGGCCGAAAACGCCGCGGGCCTCGTTCCCTCCAGTACACGGTGGCGACCGTGACACAAACGCGGTTGTCACGGTCTCGCAAGACTCTCGCCCCACTCGGTACAATTACAATGGCTCACGCAAGAGCCGAGGGGTTATGTGGTTTTACAAAACTCACTCAACCAACTAAGGTTCACCTAGAGCAAGCGCTAAAGCGGTCTAACTAACCTAAGCACTTCGCAAAGCACCTACACTAATCACCGAGTGATTCTATTAAGCACTTGGGTGTTTGAGCTCTTGGAAATGTGCACTATATGCGTTGGTATGTTGCTTTGGCTCCCACACCTTCAAATGGCCGGTTGGGTGAAGTATATATAGGCCCCAACTCCAAAATAGCTGTTGGAGAAAAGCTGCTGTTCTCTGCGGCACACCGGACAGTCCGGTGGTGCACCGGACAGTCCGGTGGAGCACCGGACAACGTACTGTAGCCTGTCCGGTGCGCCTAGCCGTTGCCCTGTTAGAGCAGGTGATCGTTGGCACCGCAGGCTTTCCACACCGGACAGTTCGGTCCTCACACCGGACAGTCCGGTGGTCTTCTCTCTGGGTGCCACCTGGAACTAGCCGTTGGGCTACAATTCTCTGGTGCACCGGACAGTCTGGCGTGTGGGCACCGGACAGTCCGGTGTGCCACCGGACAGTCTGGTGCTCCACGCATAGACAGTCCGCAGGCAGCACACTTGGACTTTTCTTGGATCTTTTTAATGTCTTCTTTTGAGGTGTTGCTTTCCCCAATTTCTTTGTCCAAGTAGATCTTGCATCCTGTGAACTACAACCACAAACACTAGAAAACTTATTAGTTCACGGATTGTGTTGATCATCAAACACCAAAACTCAATTAGTCAAATGGCACGGGGTCCATTTTCCTTACAAATGCGACAAACACGTAGCAATGTCGGATGTCACTTCAGCAAAATTTCTCTTCTATGTGACAATGAAAGTACCTTCAAATTAGCAAATGATCTAGCCATCTATTCAAGAAACAAACATTTTTATATGCCATAATTTCTTGAGAGACCATGAAACAAAGTGAGATATCATCATTCGTCATGTGGGAACCAAAAAACAACTGATGATATCCTCACAAAGCATCTTGATGACTCAAGGTTTTGCACTTTTGAGAAGTGAACTAAACATTCTTGATTATCGAAATGTTGTTTGAAATCTAACATACTTTTTGATGACATTAAGCACCAGTCTTTTGAATTTCATTCATATCCATATATGTTGCTTTCATGTCAACCTTTTGCTCCTATTTTATTCCTTGAAAATCTTAATTCATTACAATTCTGCCTTATGGATACTTACATATACGAGTGGTATTGGATATATCTAATTTTCTACGTTCCAAAACTCATGCCAATGTCTTTGGTCAAAAACATTTGTTCAACTTCATTTTATACTTGATTGTGATCAAAACTGACCGTTAAAAATCTGAAATTGATTATTCGCCCTGCAACGGGCGACTTTGAAGCTTAGGGACACTTGTTTTACCTTTGTTTGAAATCGTAATCTCTTGGGATTTAGATCTTTAGAGCATGCCTTTGCTTCTGAGGGGCTACTGTTAGGAATTTCACCTTAGATAAATGCAATCCCTAATATTTTAGAGTTGATTAACAATTTCTTCCTTTTTATCTTGATGTCTACTTCTAGAATCAACTTCGCATCGAGAAAAGACAACGAGTAAGGAGAAGACAAATGCTTCAATTCACTTGAGCTCGAATACTCAGTGAAGACGAAAGCCATTCGATCGTCTCCACCTTTCATCAAAAGGATAATGTTTACTTAATCATTTCTACAAAGATTGAAGATGAGGCACGAAGCTATTTCATTCTTTTCCAATAACTAGGTGGATGCCCGTGCGTTGCTACGGAGTCAACATGTAATGATAAGATACGTTGAGATGTAGAAGCACTATAATAAAATGTATTGATAAAATACATTGCTGGAACTTAGGAACTCAATGGTATCTGGGGTTCACTTGATGACATAAATTTTTAGCCATAATCATCTCATGTTGTTAATGATCAGTAATGTGAGCAATAGGATCTGTATTGAAGGTAAAAAAATGTTTCTATCAAGGCATACCCATCCTATGTAATTATAGCTGTCAAAAAAGGAGTACAATTTAATCTCATTAGTTATATGACTGGAAAAACAAGAGGCAGACTAATCTTTTATTGTGTAGATTCAAAAAAAAACTGTGTAAACGAATGCCTATGTAATCCCACAACACATATACACAGTAGAAAGAAATATAAACTAAGCTCATGAAGCATAGGAAGAACCATTCTTTGAGGGGTAGCAACAAGGGGAACTAAATTCTGGATCTGAGCAGTTGTGAAAATACAATATTGAGAACTTGGGGGGTGCGGCGAGAGGTTGAGAGCTCAAGCTATCACTTCAATTCGGGAGACATAGACACACTTATGGTGTAGCGTTAGCTGCTGCTCACTTTTGCCTAAGGGGTGCGGGATCAAATTCCCTCGCATCCTGCTTTTTTAGTTTTTGGCTGGGCGTGGGACGTCTGCGCGGGAGGCAGAATGGAGAGGTAGCCTACCTCTTAGGTTCTTCGTAGTAGTATAGCTCTGGCCTTGACAAACAAACATTGTGGTCAGAATCATCTGTTATGGATTCCTGAAAAAAGAATCATCTGTTGTGAACAAATTATGATATAGTGATGCTTGGCAGCTTCACAAGAAGGTCGAAAATAAGTCAAGGACCTAAACCAGGATAGCATGTTAATATTGAACCAAATGTGAAATCTAATTACATAATCATACTTTCAATAACCAATCAAACTATAAAATTGGAGGAATCTTGGTGTGTACATTATACACATGACACATACAGGTAGTTTTATCCCAAAAAATGAAAAGACAACATCTGCAGCTACCTCCGGTTGGGCTCAGGAAATGTCTCGGATATAGCTGAACACAACATTTATCCTAGCATCCTTAGTCTCTAGGCCTAAGCAAGTCCAACAAGGTACGAACAGTAAACCACACAGTAAACATTGAAAGAAAATGAATGCATGAATAGTCCTGGGCTCTTGGATACATACATAATAATCATCTGAATTATTAAGATGCAACACCACTACTAAAGTTTTACTCAAACAAATTTCATAAGCCTTAGATGAACCCAACATGATCCACCAACAAAGAGAAATTCTTATGTACAAATTCTGCTAGTTATATTTAGCTAGCGACCGGATACCCAAGTCCTACAAATATGTGTGAAGCTGGACGACCACACCTGTGTTGGGTTCCAAACAACATCCGGTGTGTACCAAACAAATTTGATGCTTCCATCAGCCACACCCAAGTTGGACTCTAAAGAGATCTACCATATGATCTCTATGTTTATACCCAAAAAACACATATAGTGCTCCCTTTATCATTAATTTTTATGAATTACAGGTGTGGTATTTTGTATGAACTACTCCCTGCAGTCACAAGAGCACCGTTTTGACATGAACTTTGACTGCTTATTTCTACTGCAGTATGTTTACAAACCATAGCAAAATATATATTAAGAATCTTTAGACAAACATACATGCACCCTACCAAATGTTTAACCTTAACAAGCACAAAGTAATTGATTACTAAAGTTTTTTAGGATGACCGCAAACAACCAAATCATCACTCAAGTACCCTCGGCGAAACAATTTGTCACAAGATTCATCTAGCTTACTCTTGGCAACTGGTGTAGAGGCCAAGCTAATGGAGGTTGATAAAGTATTGGTCTATGGAAGAGAATATGTACAGGGAATACTTATCTCGGAGAAGCCAAAACACAGTATAGTTGTTGCCTGTGACCGAATGGCCAAAACACCTCATGTCAAAATGGCCAAAACACTACATGATAGAATGGCAAAAACACTCTGTGTGATAAGTAATATTAGCAAGCACCAGAGCCATAAGGAGTACCTTAATCAATTCCACAACCATGACAGTCTTATTGATAGCCCTCCCCATGGCCTTGAATACAACCTCATCAGAACCTTTGGAAAAATGTTTTGTATCCAGTTATTCCAACTATGCAAGCTGCAAAATCTAATCACCAGTAAGTTCAAAAGGCATGGTAAAAAAGGTAGCAAAAATAGATGTAATGAAAGCTTTGCTTAAATGTTTTAACTCCAAAAAAAGGTTCACAACATGAACATGATCGGTTGGCAAAAAATGATCACTGTAACTTTATACCCATCTCAAAGACTATCTCCACAGTGAACGAAGTACATAAAATGGCAAAAGTAAGCAACAAAATATGTCAATAAATTGTTGCAAGTGTATGAGGCAAAATGATGTCTGTCAAGATCGAATGACCTCCACCTGAGATGTTTCATTGGAAAGGGATGGCAAAACATATCCGACCAATCGTTTCCCAACATGCAAATCATACATTGCTTAACTCAATTGTGTTAAGAATATAAATACAACAACACATTTATGAGCAATAATATATGTATGTTCATTCATTGATTTATTCATATGCAAAACCTAAAAACAGCCAGCAACATTAATTAATCTTGTAATCTTCTGCACTAACCACTTTGCCCCTTGCTGCACTATACGAGGACCTCCTCTAATGCACATGCTGACATCTGTTTGCTTCTAGACATCCTCCAAGATTCAGTTTCTCATTTTGCCTTTCCATAAAATACACCCAAATCATTGGTTCTGATCCTTTGTCATCTGCGACCGCAAGAAGTTATAGCAGAGCTACAGAGGAGGCTGCCAGGAGCACCAATGGGTCAATGGATGTGTCTGTCGGATCAAGAGCTCGACACTTGACTGATGTGGATGGTGACTTGTGGGATCTGGTCAGGAGGGATCTCCAACTAAAGGCCACCTTCCTGTACATTGACCTGAACCGTTGCAGGCAATCAAACATTGATTACACATCTTCGCAGGTGCCATTTAGGATAACTGCAACAGGATGGGTCCAAGAATTCAACAATACTGCCAGAATTGTGAAGAAGATAAAGCTCACAGGCACACCATGCAAGATATTTAAGAAGACTGCACTAATCAAGGGAATGTTCACATCCGATTTAGAGGTTGCTAGGTTTGAAGGTGCTGCCATTCGGACTGTAAGTGGAATCCGAGGACAGGTTAAAAAGGTAATGAGTAAATACCATGCCTTGATAGTTTATCACGGTTAAATGTAACTGTTAAACTATAAGCATGCAAATAGTTTCTTGTTCATTACAGGCAGCAAAGATTGAGCCAGGAGATATGTTGAAGAGAAAAGGGGAAAATACAGAAGGAATCGCAAGATGTACATTTGAGGACATAATTCTTATGAGTGACATTGTTTTCCTGCGTGCCTAGGTCAACGTTGAAGTTCCTACGTACTCTAACCCTGTGACCGCTGCTCTGCAACCTAGATAGCAGACCTGGCAAGGCATGAGAACAACTGCTGAGTTGCGGAAGGCACACAATATCCCTACCCCACACAACAAGGATTTAGTTTACAAGGTTCTGAGCCTTCAATAGTTTCCTCATAACATTATTGCATGACTGTTGCCTCTCACATGATATTATCTCCCACTTCGCAGCCTATCGAGCGAAAACCACGCAAGTTCAATTACTGCAAGTGACAGTTTCCTTATAACAGTTTTCTTGATGAGAGTTATTCAGACTACGGATATTCTTTTCTAACATTGGTTGATTGGATAATTGGACAGATACTGCAAGTGATGGCCGATACCCGGCTGATTCCTCGGGCTCCACCTCTAGCCCTTCAATTACAAGGAGGAACTCATGGCCGACTAACAGGCAGCCTCAACTGGATGGATCGAACAATGCCATCAACAGAAAAGGCAACCCTCCTTCAATCGTGGCTAAGAAAAATCTGCCTCCTTCACGCCGCTGCACAGACCAATTCAAGAAATCTGAGGACAGGGTTGTTGTTACTACGGCTCCAAACGCAACGCCAATCAAAATTGTGGCTGAGGAGAAGCTGCTGAAAGAAGGCAATGTTAGGGAGAGGCTTGAAGCGCGGCGGGTGCTGTTTCAGAAGACTGGTGACAAAGGTTACAAGAAGGTGGCTGGTCCCAAGTCAGGATCCAGAGTTGTTCCATACAGCGGGGAAGGGGATGGTGACTCGGAAGAGACGGCTGAGACTGAGGACGCGCCCGAAGAATTTCAGTCAGCTCACAAAGATGAGAACCTGTCAAAGATCAGGATGCAGCTCGTTCATATTGAGAATCAGCAGGCCAGTTTGCTTAATCTTCTCCAGGTAGTTATGCCTTGTTACAAGAATTCTGGAAGCAGAGAAGAACTCTGCTCTGTCGTCAGATTTAACTAAGGTTAAATCAAATTGTCTTATTACGTCCATTGTTTCACTGTGGTTTACCTTTATCATCTTTTTTTATATTTGTTTGTTCACTTATATTTATCTTGCAGCATACATTGTCTTAAGAGGGAAGATCTCCACCAAGGATAGGAATTGTTGGTCATATGACAAAGGATACCTAACAGGCTCCTTCAGCCAAGTTCATATGTTACAGATGCATTTGTGGGGCAGACTTATACTAGGAGGCAGCAGAGGGAGAGCCAGATCCAGACCCGGGGCAGTGAAGCCAGCAGCTCTGCTCTAGCAGATAAGTCTGCTGCAGATAATTCCTAAGTTCCAGCAGATAATTCTTAAGTTCCAACAGATAAGGATTAGCTAAATAATAGCTAGGTTGTTAGCTAGATAATAGCAGGGAGTTGTTAGCTAAATAATAGCTGGGTTGTTAGCTAGATAATAGCAGGGAGTTGTTAGCTAAATAATAGCAGGGAGTTGTTAAGCAAGTTTATCTCTTATCAGTTGATGCCGACCCTGGTCTATAAAGGGGAAGCAGTAGCATGTAACTAGGCATCGAAGGAAATACAATCTCCCTGTGGGGCGATTACCTCGGTCACCCTGGCCGACGGTGATCTTGCTCCTGTTTCTTCCTCTCGCTCTTCTCCACCATACGCTCTCAGGTCCCTGTCCCAGGCTGCACTGCTCCTCTATTCGCCCTTACGCACTCCTAGAAGGCCCAGGCGTATCAATTTGGTACCGGAGCCGATCGACGCCTCGACAAAAATGTCCGGCATCGAGAACGATCAGGGGGACACCATGGCGATACACGAGAAGCTGGATCGCCTCCTAGCACAGGTGACCATAATGAACAAGAGAATGGATACCCATGACCAGCGTCTAGCGCGGGTTGAGGGTACCATCGCAGAGCCCACCGACGATGGTTTTCTGCCCAATGCGGACGCTGAATCAGGTGCTTTCAGCGGCTGGAACGACAGGAACCGTGGCGGAAGCCGCGGTGGTGGCGGCGGCGGACACACTCAGCAGCAAGACAGCGGATATAAGCGGTCGAACGTCAGCTTCCCAAACTATGATGGGGAGTCTGACCCCCTTACATGGCTGAACAAGTGTGCCACGTACTTCCGTGGCATGCGCACGCCTACGGAAGAAAGGGTGTGGATGGCCTCCTTGCACTTAGAGGGAGTGGCGGCGGAATGGTTCTACGCACTAGAACGCGACAACGGCGTCATTTCATGGGCGCAGTTCGTCGAATTCACCAACCTGAGATTCGGCCCGCCAATTCGCTCCAACCCTATGGCCGAATTAAAGGATCTCTACCGCACCGGCACTGTCGAGGAATACCAGCGGCAGTTCTCACTTCTTCTCTGCCGATGCAACGACCTTACTGCCATGCAGCAGGTCAACATGTTCACAGCCGGTCTTGGGGAACCCCTGCGCACAGATGTTGAACTACAAGCTCCTGGAAATTTGCAGCGCGCCATGAACCTGGCAAGGGCCTATGAGAGAAGGGAACTGGAAGCAGGGAAAAGGGGAGGTTACAAAGCTGCTGGGAAGAGTTTGGTATTCAAGGAGGCCGACAACAGCACGCCATCTAAGATAGCTGCTGCGCCCAGACCTCGATTCAAACGGCTATCACCGGAAGAACTAGCAGCGAAGCGTGCAAAGGGGGAATGCTATCACTGCACAGAGAAGTACTCAGTGGACCACAAATGTGCTGCTCGAGGGGTTTTCTTGCTGGAATTAGAAGATGACACTAGAGAAGAGGAGGCAGTGGCCGAGCTGGGCATATCACTGCACGCCTTGACAGGAATTGATGTGGGGGAGACTATGAAGCTTACAGTAATAATCAAAGGAGTGCCACTCACAGCCCTAGTAGACACCGGTTCCACACACACATTCATCACAGAATCAAAGGTGTCTGAGCTGCAGCTTCCACTGGAAAGGCGCCAGGGAGCAGTAAGGGTCGCCAATGGGGACAAGGTCACCAGCCTAGGGTTCTGCACAGGATTATCTGTACAAATTGCTGAAGAGCGGTTTGCCCTGACTTGCTATGCTCTACCACTAGAAGGCTTTGATGTGGTGTTGGGAGTCCAGTGGTTGCGTTCCTTAGGCCCGATCCTATGGGACTTCGAACGTCTATCAATGACGTTCTGGAAACAAGGACGCAAGGTGTGCTGGACAGGGATGGGTAGCTCAAAACCCCGTTGTTGTGTAGTTTCAGAGGGCAAGGAATTATTGGACAACTTGCTGCAATCATACGAAGATCTGTTTGAAGAACCTCGTGGCCTACCACCAGCCCGGCGCCATGATCACCACATCAGACTACTACCCGGCACAGCGCCAATAGCGGTGCGGCCATACTGCTACCCCCAGCTCTTAAAGGATGAGATCGAGAAGCAATGTGAGGACATGTTGCAGCAAGGAATTATAAGGGAATGCACATCCGCATTCTCTTCCCCAGTGCTTCTAGTAAAGAAATCAGATGGAACATGGCGATTCTGTGTGGACTACCGGGAGCTCAATGGGAAGACTGTGAAGGACCATTACCCCATACCAGTAGTGGACGAGTTGCTAGATGAGCTCCATGGTTCCAGATTCTTCACCAAGTTGGACCTTCGGAGTGGGTACCACCAAGTGAGAATGCACCCCGAAGATGTTGACAAAACAGCATTCCGAACACACCGAGGCCACTTTGAGTTCCTCGTCATGCCATTCGGTCTCACCAACGCCCCGTCAACATTCCAGAGCTTAATGAATGATATCCTCAACCCATTCATACGCAAGTTTGTGCTGGTATTTTTTGATGACATCCTAATTTATAGCAAGACGTGGGCGGCTCACCTTCAACAGGTCAAACAAGTGTTCCAAACACTAAGAGCACATAAATTGGCATTGAAGCGCTCTAAGTGTTTTTTTGGGGTCACTAATGTGTTATATTTGGGCCATATCATCTCGGCATCTGGAGTGGCGATGGATCCTGAGAAGATAGCAGCAGTAGAAACTTGGCCGTAGCCCAGAACTTTAAGGGCGCTGTGCGGGTTCCTCGGGCTCACAGGATATTACCAGAAGTTCATTGCAAGCTATGGAAACATTGCTGCACCACTAACTGCCCTATTGAAGAAGGAAGCATTCCAGTGGTCGGAAGCATCAACAGAGGCATTCCTCGCACTCAAACAGGCACTCATGACCGCTCCCTTGCTGCAGATGCCGGATTTCAGCAAAAGATTTGTGGTTGACTGCGACGCGTCAGGTTCAGGGTTTGGGGCAGTTCTCCACCAAGGTGCAGGGGCAGTGGCATATTTCAGTAGAACTGTGGCACCACATCACCAGAAACTTCCGGCATATGAGAGAGAACTGATTGGGCTTGTCAAAGCAGTTCACAATTGGCGGCCATATTTGTGGGGACGAGCGTTCACAGTTAGAACTGATCACTTCAGTTTGAAATACATACTGGACCAGCGATTATCCACCATACCACAGCACACATGGGTCAGCAAACTATTTGGGTATGACATGGAGGTGGAGTATAGGCCAGGGAAGATGAACGGCGCGGCTGACGCCTTATCAAGAAGGGATGAGGAACCAACAGCAGCAGTGAATCTGCTGTCCACCCCAACTCTAGAAGTCTTTGATACACTCAGGAAGGAAGCATTGACAGATCCGCAAGTCCAGGAACTAAAGACGCAGTTGGCAGCAGGAACTGCAGGAGAAGGGTGGGCTGAAAGAGATGGATTGTTGATATGCCGGGGCAGAGTCTTCGTTCCAGATAATTCAAGTGTATGGGATCAGTTGCTGATAGCTGCTCATGCAGCAGGTCATGAGGGAGTAGAGAAGACCTTGCATAGATGGAGGAGCTCATTCCACAATACCCATATCAGGAGACGGGTACAGGAATTTGTTCGGGGCTGTGTAGTCTGCCAAAGAAATAAGTCTGAACATCTTCACCCTGCTGGGCTATTACAGCCATTACCAGTTCCCTCTGAAGTATGGAGTGATATCTCCATGGACTTCGTGGAAGGGTTTCCAAAGGTGGGGGGTAAATCGGTTATCCTCACAGTGGTTGATCGTTTCTCCAAATTTGCTCACTTCATTCCCCTGGGTCACCCTTATTCAGCAGCTTCAGTAGCACGGGCATTTTTTGACGATATTGTCAGGTTACATGGCCTGCCTTGTTCGATAGTAAGTGACCGAGATGTGGTATTTACCAGCAACTTTTGGACAGAATTGTTTCGGATGGCAGGGGTAAAGCTGCAGATGAGTTCCGCATTTCACCCACAAACAGATGGTCAATCGGAGGTCACAAACAGAGTGATATTAATGTACCTGCGCTGCTTAGCAGGTGACAGGCCGAAGACTTGGCTCCAGTGGCTGCCATGGGCGGAGTACAGCTATAATTCTTCATATCAAACTGCCATCAAGTGTTCACCCTTCCGGGTAGTCTATGGGCGTGACCCCCCGCCATTACTACCTTACCAGCCGGGTAAAGCGCGAGTAGCTGCGGTGGATGGCCAGCTTCGCGATCGGGATGAGTTCTTAGCAGAAATCAAGGAGAGGCTGGTCCAGGCCCAAGTCACAATGAAGCAGTACCAAGACCAGACTCGACGGGAGGTGAAATTCCAGGTTGGGGATTGGGTGTGGCTCCGGTTACAGCAAAGGTCAGCCGTGGGTGTGACACCAGCATCTACATCCAAGTTGGGACCTCGTTTCTTTGGGCCCTACCAGGTTACACAGTTAGTGGGGGACGTATCTTATAAATTGCAGCTCCCTCCAAAGGCAAAAATTCATGATGTTTTTCATGTGTCACTATTAAAGAAATTTATTGGACAGTTGCCAGACGAGGTGGTGCCTCTTCCAGATCAGTTACATGGAAGGGTGGTACCTACACCTGAGAAGGTATCCAAGGCAAGGCTTAACAGAGGTGTGTGGGAAGTGTTAGTTTACTGGGTGGGCCGTCCAGCAGCAGAAGCATCCTGGGTTCAGCTAGAGGATTTCCAACTACGATATCCAGCTATACAGGTCGCGGACGACCTGTTTCTCCAGGAGGGGAGAAATGTTACAGATGCATTTGTGGGGCAGACTTATACTAGGAGGCAGCAGAGGGAGAGCCAGATCCAGACCCGGGGCAGTGAAGCCAGCAGCTCTGCTCTAGCAGATAAGTCTGCTGTAGATAATTCCTAAGTTCCAGCAGATAATTCTTAAGTTCCAGCAGATAAGGATTAGCTAAATAATAGCTAGGTTGTTAGCTAGATAATAGCAGGGAGTTGTTAGCTAAATAATAGCTGGGTTGTTAGCTAGATAATAGCAGGGAGTTGTTAGCTAAATAATAGCAGGGAGTTGTTAAGCAAGTTTATCTCTTATCAGTTGATGCCGACCCTGGTCTATAAAGGGAAAGCAGTAGCATGTAACTAGGCATCGAAGGAAATACAATCTCCCTGTGGGGCGATTACCTCGGTCACCCTGGCCGACGGTGATCTTGCTCCTGCTTCTTCCTCTCGCTCTTCTCCACCATACGCTCTCAGGTCCCTGTCCCAGGCTGCGCTGCTCCTCTATTCGCCCTTACGCACTCCTAGAAGGCCCAGGCGTATCATCATACTTTGGAAAATTCGTACAAGGCACTGAATGATGGTTTGGTTAGCACAGAAGCATCCCCATCTCCAAATTCGGAAATAAGGAACACAGGGAGTAGATAATAACGTAAATAACAAAAATCACCTCCCATGGTGCAGGATAGATACAGTAGTTTTACATGTTATAGTAGTAAGAAAAATCTTTTTAAGAAAAAAATGGTATCCAAAACACCAAACTAATCAAACTATTAATGAAAGCACTAAAAACTCAATCAGTAAAATTAATGAAAGCACTAAAAACTCAATCAGTAAAATTAATGAAAGCACTAAAAACTCAATCAGTAAAAATAGATACACATGTTTAAATTAGTGAATAGTGAAGAGATCAATGTATTATGTATTCCTATTAATGAAAGCACTAAAAACTCAATCAGTAAAATTAAAAAAAGCCAACTAGCAGACAGTTTTAACAGCAGAGGCTAGAAAACAGCTTGATACCTTCCGCACTTTAATGTGGAGATCCTTAGTAGGGATCCTGACAGGTCCCTTAACCTCAAATGCTTGTCCTTGGCTCCCTTTACCAAATCCGCTCAAACTGAAATTTACCAGAAATCGCACACATTTGTCACTTCAATAATTCATTGAAAATAACTCTGCAACGACAGTCCAATACTCTGGTGTAGCTTGCATCATAGCCAATGAACAAATGCAGATTAATCAGCCTAGTGATAGAAGGTAGTAAGCAGACTACCCTTGGACTGTTTGCAAGGTTTAGGTTCTCACATTTTAAAGCTGTCTAGATAAAATGACACCAACAAATAAATTTAGGGAACGTTTCCTGTACAGCAGTTACCATAGTTCTAAAGTTGTCTAGATAAAATGACACCAACAAATAAACTTAGGGAACATTTCCTGTACAACAGTTGCCATAGTTCTAAAGCTGTCTAGATAAAATGACACCAACAAATAAACTTAGGGAACATTTCCTGTACAGCAGTTACCATAGTTCCCTCTAATATGTTCTAAAACAGCGCAATACAGTTCAGTGCATGTATAAAATAAATAGATACCAGGACAATATTTAAGGATCCTTTTTTTGTTGAAATGCTCAAGCCACACAGCGTTCTGGAAGGCCTATTAAATCAATTTGCAGCAGGCTGAAAGCTAAAGAAGGCAGGATTAGAGGAAATCATTAGAATGGGCAAGCATGTTCATTTCTCGGCTCGTACAGTTATCACACCAGATCTGAACATAAACATTGATTTTTGGGACAAAATTAAAACCTCAGAAAGTTACTTATTTTGGCACAGAGGGAGTAGTTATTATGTGTTAGTAGAGATGCATGGATGGCGAAGTGCACCCTCATTACTCACTGATGATATTCTATTAATAAATATGTTTAAGGGCTACTACTTCAGTCCATGTGGTAAAGAAGGTATTTATTTCAAAGCTTTTCACTGTGATTCTTATTGGCCTTTGCGCTGTTTCTACATGATGATCTGACTCATCAGTTAGCTATGATAATACGACATAATGAGAATTTGAGGAGGCAAGAGAGAAATGGTGCTCCAGCTCACATTATAACAGAGTTTGCTCAGCTGTTGCAATTTCATATTGCAACATACTTCGATAATGATCTTCCTGGCCAACCCAGGGTGAGTGGTTTAGAATGTCAATTTGCATGTATAAAATCAATAGATACCAGGACAATATTTAAGGATCCTTTTTTTTGTTGAAATGCTCAGGCCACACAACGTTCTGGAAGGTCTATTAAATCAATTTGCAGCAGGCTGAAAGCTAAAGAAGCCAGGATTAGAGGAAATCATTGGAACGGGCAAGCGTGTTCATTTTTCGGCCCGTACAATTATCACACCAGATCCGAACATAAACATTGATGAATTGGTAGTACCATGGAGTATTGCTTTGAACCTGACATATCCTGACACTGTCACTCCATATAATATTGAGAGGTGAACCGGTTTGTTCTTATTGACAAATGTTATTTAATTAGTGTGTTTTTGCTGATCATTTGCAGTTAATTCCAATGATTTCAGGTTGAAGGAACTTGTTGAATATGGGCCTCACCCTCCCCCAGGAAAGACCGGTGCAAAATATATTATCAGGGAAGATGGTCAGATGCTTGATCTTCGGTATGTGAAGAAAAACAGCGATCAGCATCTGGAGCTTGGTTACAAGGTAAATATCATCTTTCACTATGATTATAGCTGCTGCTGACTATAGAAGTTGCTGCTTTTGTAAAGTTCATGTTTTGACTCAGTTTGGATTCTCCCAGGTGGAGAGGCATCTCAATGATGGGGATTTTGTTCTTTTCAATCGGCAACCAAGTCTTCATAAAATGTCTATCATGGTTTTCAGCATGGCATTCGGAAGAAGAAAAAGGATTTATTACTCCCGGTGATACTATGGTCAGGATAGAGAAGGGAGAGCTTCTGTCTGGCACACTTTGCAAAAAGAGTATTGGAACAGGCTCTGGAAGTCTTATCCATGTCATTTGGTTATTCCAATCTTCTATTTTTTTATAACATATGATTTTCTCTAGCATTCTGGGAGGCATCTGTCGTTATTTAATTCTATTATCCTTATTTGAAAGGCAGATCTCCTGCCGTTATTTAAAAAGAAAAGAATTCCCAACTCTGTGCATCCTATGGTCATCAAACTCAGACTTAGTCACTCAGCAGTCACCATAATTTTTTGAGCCTAATACTTTTAACACAGCTATAGCTGAAATGGATTGTCACTCTCCTTAAATCCTTAATTATAGAGGTTAACTAACTAATTAAAAGTCCAGTCATCTCATCTATATAAGGATTGTCCCTCTATTCGTTGATCAAGAAATATTTCTAGTATATCTTTTGCACAGTAAGACACGAGACAGAAGTGTATGATGTTCTGAACCTAGGGGGATAGCTCATGTTAAACTGGGAAGTCCTAAACTCTCACAGTAAGATGCATGAGATGAATGGACTTAAGACACTGATGCCCATAGGTGTAACATGACTCAACAACAGCTCGAACAGGTTTCCTCAAATGAGATGATAATGCACACATATAGGGTATCTTTTGCACAGCTCCAGCTCAAAGACTATTTGGAGCTGGTCATTCCTAGCTCCGGAAAATCTTGGAGTTCAGGGCCATCAGCAATTAGCATCTTACTGTGAGAGTCATCAGCAATTAGCATGCTGCTCTGGTTCAGGGCCATCTAACTAATACACATGACACGAGACAAAAGTGTATGATGTTCTGAACCTAGGGGGATAGCTCATGTTAAACTGGGAAGTCCTAAACTCTCATAGTAAGATGCATGAGATGAATGGAGCTAAGACACTGATGCCCATAGGTGTAACATGACTCAGCAACAGCTCGAACAGGTTTCCTCAAATGAGATGATAATGCACACATATAGGGTATCTTTTGCACAGCTCCAGCTCAGATTATTTGGAGCTGGTCATTCCTAGATCCGGAAAATCTTGGAGTTGGAGCTAAGGACATGCTAAAGGTTTAAATTAAACAATGTTTGTATCCGTTAAAAGGGTTCTGTTGTTTGCTTTAGCAGGCGACATCACATAAGAAAATTACCATGTAGTAGGAGAGAATTGTATTACCCGCACAGCCGTCGTTTGCTCTCCCGACGCGAGTGAGGAATGACTGGTTGGAGGTGGATACTTTGCTCCGGCGATGGAACCAGCGGCAGAATAAGGTCGTTCGCGGCTGGATTGGAGGGGGGCGAGCGTGGTTGTTCGCAGCATGTGCAGAATGGCTGTGCTATGTTTGCTGTGCCGCGCGCAGGGGGAGGCCGCAGTGTGAGTAGAGAAAGGCAGGCACGGGGCTCATGTTGGCAGGATCGCCAGGAGTTGGTTGGCGCGGTCACGGCTTCGGCGGAGGGAGAGGTCGCGGCATGCGCAGGTGGATTGGCGAGGGTAGGTAGGGGAGGCGGGGGGATTAGGATTGAGCGCGTACCAAACCTCTCCGCCAGAGACAATCAACGGCTCCCGTGCATGCGACGGCGGATTGAGCTCGGTCCGGTGCGTGGGGGATTGAGCTCGAGGCTTCGCGCGCGGGGGATTGAGCTCGGAGCGCGCGGCGGAGTATGCGGCGGTGACGGCGCGACGGACGGGATTGCGGCGGGGGGGGGGGGGCTCGGGATTGTTGGTAGTCGCGGTGAATGGATTGCGTCGCCCCCATCCAAATCCTGCCAAGAATCGCGCCGCGGCTAGGAATCCGGAGGTCGGGCGAGCGGGGGTTGGCGGGCGGGGTTGGCTGGCGGTGAATCCGGAGGTCGGGCAAGCGGGGATGGCGGGCGGTTTGCAGCGGCGCGGAGAGGTAGGGCGGGTTGGCGAGCGGGGGCGGGGGCAGTCTACGTTCAGCCCTTAATAGTTAGTAGAGAAGGGCAGACGAAACCTCTTTGACAAAGACTATTTTCGTCACAAGCCAAGCGAACCCATCAGATGAACCTTGCTAAGAAGCAAACATAAGTTGCTTCGTTCGTAAGATATGAAGCTTTGTCTATAAAGTTTGGCCATCGACAAATATAGCAATAGCAAGGGATTTTCCCATAGATCTATCATCAAACCAGTCCTTACTGTTTATTGTTTCCTCGTGGAGGATGGATACATCGTGGCCATGCTACGTGGCAATATCGTAGTATATAATACTCTAGCGAACCTTGAAAAGTTGTGCTCTTTTGATTCTTTAACATATGGATCTGTCGCTTCTTGTTGTGTTTGTTCGCTTTAGATTAAAACCGGTTGTTTGACGGCTACAATCTATATAGGCAAGAACACTGTAGAAACAGTAGAAGCTGATACAGATTAAAAATTGAAGACCAATATTTCATTTTTAAAATCCCAAACTGCACGGATATCCAACCTAATGGTTGCCTGAGAATGGTTCTGACAGGCCAACACGGATATCCAACGTTTATGGAAAGCAATCCTGATTGCCAGAGTACACCCCGCACTGTAACCTTCTACCGTTCAACTCGAGGAGGCAGGAACCTTGAAATGTAATGGATTTCGGTTGTCGTAAGTCAAGCCATTCTGAGTTTAATCAAGTTTGTCGACAAAACTAAGAACATACACACCACACTAAAGCGGTAAATTATGAAACTACATTTCGTAATTTCTCTAATGAAGATCATTGATATCGTAAATATGATTCTGTCCTTTACCGTAAGCTTTGTCAAACATAGAATGGTCTGACTTAGGACAGCTGAAAATCAACTCTAGTTTTTGCACAAGATATGCACACTAGACATTCTCAGCGTGCTAAACTGCTAGGTACGTGGCCCATATGTTTCTTCTGGAGCGCACACTGTTTAATAGCTTAGCTTGTCTCGATGCTTTTGGACAGTGCAGATTCACCGGCAGCATTGCCATCAGTCACCAAGTAGATACTAGATAGGCACTAGCCGCTGGATAGAATTATCCATTTATCCCAGAAACTGTATACTAGTTACCAATTATTGGTACTCTTTTTCTCCGTTATAAATGGGTGCCCCTGCAACGCAAGGATCACCCGCATCACTCTCAAGTCTCAACCACCTTCAGAGTCCACTGAGTTTCACTCAAGGAAGGAAGGATGCAGTCCTGAACCACCAGCAGTAGTTCGGCACAGCTAGCATGTGGTTCATGTCCTTCAACCTGTGTACCAGGGTGGGGAAACCCTTATGTTATTGACCGTAGCATCCTTGACCTTGCAAGGCCAAGGTGCAGTTGCTGCAAGCTCGAGAGGTGTGGCGGCCGGTCCCGTAGAGTGGCTCGTTTTTTTTTTGGCTCCGTGCCGGCCCTTCTCAGCCTGATGTCTGTCCGATGTGCAGACCGCGGTATGCGATCTTTCTCATGTACAGATTGATCTTTTCCTTCGTGTGCTGGGTGGATGTGTTCCGTTTTGTTCGTCTCCGGCTGGTAAACCCGGCATGGATGCCTGAAATGACATGTAAATTTACTCCTTGCCGCGTTCAGAAGTTGGTGCTATGCTACATACTTCATTGTTGCTGCTGCGTTCAGTTTTGTCTGAAGTGAAACTTAGAAATATCGCGCAAAAAGTTAAGTGTTGCATGCCACCTGGGCAAATATATACGCGATGATTAAATCGAATTGTTGAATGGATTCAAACAAATGGCAAGCGATGATACAAGTGTTAATCCCTCTCTCAGGGGGAAGAACACCAGCGGCATGCATCAATTCGTTAAGTTAAGGAGAAAGAGGAACAAAGAAAAAGGGGACAGAAGGTGTGTCGAATCCAAAACATGCCCACGCATCGGAATGCGCGCAGCCATGTCTCACTCTCTCCCCTTCGTCTCTTCCTCGGCCTCCGGGCGACCGGCCTGCTCACTGAATGTAGTAGGCGAAGAAGGAGGCGACGGCGGCCCCGAGGGCGGCGCCGATGGCGGGCGCGACGGCGGAGGAGCCGCTGGTGGGGGCCGGAGCCGGAGCCTCCGCGGCGAGCGCCACGGTGGCCGCCGAGGCGGCGACGAGGACGGCGCAGGCGATCTTCTTCATCTCCATCCCTGAATGCGGCGGCTTAGCGACCGTAGAGACGGCGGCGGCGGAGGGCGGGACGGAACGGAGGCGAGGAAGAAGGACGGGCGCGGCGAGCAAGCTGGCTGCTGTGTGGCTGGCTAGCTAGCTCTGTGCTCCCGTCGATTTGCCTGGGAATGGAGGGCACGGCAGGGCGGGAGATTTATAGCCCGCATGTGCATGCGAAGCGGACCAGCGAGTGGCCAGGCGGTCGTCTCGCGGGAAAGAGACGAACGGGTCCTCCCGTTCCGTTCTACGCATTGAACGAGTCCCCCCCGGTTCTCGGCAGGCGCGCACGTCTGGCACGCCATGGAACAGTTTGGGCTTGGTTGCCGAACCGGACGTTTAAAAATCCCTTGGCCCGTTTCGTGAGCTCAGCTTTTACATTTGTACTCGCGTAGCTGGCAAAAAAAAAAGGCGATGGACAGCCTACTTCAAGTTGCAAGGCGATGACAGGGAGGAAACTTTATACGTATTAGCTGTTCAGTGAAAACGAGATTCCAGCGAATAGTGCAAATGACAGTTGTTCTTTATTGCAGGGAAGACTTTTTATATACATGTGACAGGGGTCATCACCAAGGGGTGTGTCCCTTGGGGATGTATTCGTCGAGTCCCTTAGATTGGTCACCATATCACATATAACTTTATAATATGTTATTTTGTAACACTCCCTCTTGATCAATCCAAGTCTATTTGATCATCTGCCAGCTATCTTCCAAGATATTATCTCCTCAAAAATCCTGTGGGAAAAATAAGGAGTATACAATATCTTTTGGATAGTGAGTTAATCTCACCTGAACTCCAAAAGGAAAATATGCTTGTAATCATCATGCATAAAAAAACCCCTGTGGGGAAAAGTCAATGATGAAGCATATAGCTTGGTTGATATTACCTCATTAAAAACTTTGGATGAGAAAACCTTAACAAGGCAAAACTCATACAAAGAAAAGAGTGTAATATGATGGACAAAACAGGTCAAATATCACGGAGAATTTCTCCCCCTGATTCTTGCAATCACTTAAGTCTTCTCATACCAACCACTTTAACATATTTCTGAAACGTGGAGCATGGTAGAGATTTTGTGAATAGATCAACAAGAGTATCTCAAGACTTTGTTTGCAAGATGTTAATATTTTCATTTTTCTGTTTCCATCTGAACAACACAAGCTCAATTATCCTTATAGATAATTGTCGGTGATTCAATCGAATCATGGTACGTTGTTCTCCAATGGACCTCTAGTCCAAAGAACAATAATATGTCTATAGCCATCATCTCAAAAACCCCAGTGGGGAAATAAATGATGAGACATATAACTCAGGCTAATATTTCTCCAAGATAATCTTGCCAGAAAATCTGAGAAATCAACATATCAGCTGAGTCTCCTTAAAAACCCAGTGGGAGAAATAAGGAGAGTAGTCATACTCTATTGTTGATTCATTTGAACTCTAGGGAGATAAACTCATCACCTAGTTCAAATACAACAATAACTATGCCATAATGTATCATCCTCGAAAACCTCGACGGGAAAAATAGATGATACGACATAGGCCTTGTGTTGATGTTGCCTCATTAAAAACTTTGAATGAGAAACCCAAACAGGGAAAAACTCATGCAAAGAAAAGAGTACAGCATGATGTAGAAACAAGTTCTTCCAATCAAGAGAAAACTCCCCCTGATCTTTACAAATTACTAAGTCATCCCATACCTGCTCTCAAACACATTTAAAATGTGAAGTAAGGTAGAGACTTAGTTTGTAACTTGTTTTTCATCTAAACAACACAAAGTAATATTATCTTTATAGATAATAAGGTCAGTGATATAAAAATCACGACCACCACATACCTTCTGTATGTAGTATATCATTCTGTACAATCCCACGAAGTGTACTATAGAATGATTAGTGTAAGTGACCATTAATCTCTGTTGATCAACATTTATCAAACAGTAGGTTCAACTTACCAGAAGTATGTCATTGATCTTGTACCTGGGGATCTTCTATAGATATCCAAGATCAGTATATCCAAACATAAGGAGAGCATGAGTACATCTGGAGATCATAACTCGATCTCATGTGCTGTTAGCTAGCAAATCTTGCAAAGCAATATCCGGCCGGATGCTCTTGCAAGATACAATAGCACATCTCATGATCGGAAAGAATCAAATAACAATGATTCTCTCATATTGAATTTCTTCAATATATGTTGGATATAGACAATTTTTGTATCCAAGATACTCAAGATAGTTTACGTTGAATTGAAAATCTCTTTCAATTCATATCCTCTATCTCGAACTCCGTCGATAAGTAATGTATGTTTAAAATATGTTGCACATATTTACACTGAACATACCATTCTTTGTGTATCCTTTCAGAAGGAAGGATTCACTAGGTCGAATGTACCATATTTGACCAGAATGCTCTAAGTCACAAAGACTTTCCAAGCATTGCAAATTTGTGATTGGTGATTATGTATTTGGAATCCTTCAAGACTCCATAAATACCATAATCCAGTGACCACATAAGCATATGTTGTCACTACATCTACCAACTGCATAGATAGATGATTTACTGCCCATATTATTGTATCGGAATTTTACTACTCACGATAGAAGAGAATTTATAGTATTAAAATAATGCTTGGGTTTGCGTATAAACCCAGTTGCTACTAGCCATGCTTTCTCACCACCTCATTGTTTCCAAGTCCATGAAAACAAACTTGTATCCATAGTAAGATACCTTGAAGTGAAAATAAGTTAACACTTCTTTCCGGTGAGCAAGGCTATCTCTGCAATATTGTATCACTCAACAAGATCCAGTTTGAGCATACTCATGCTCTGCTATGGCCATAGTCTTTTGGATCACTTGGAGTGCATATACAATTTGCTGAGTTGTATGTGTCGACACTTGTAGCTTTTAAATAACACAATTCTCCAGTTGACATAAAGCCATTTTTTATGTACCCTTATGATTCCTTGTGAAATCCCAAAACGAGAATCAAGGGCTTCCGATAACCTAGCCTCATCAGTGCGCACTGAGCTAGGTTGTGAATGTCTTCCATTCACAGGATTATCCATATCCTCTAGGTGTCTACCAACACTAGGTTGGTTACCAACGAATAGTTGGTTTGCATTTACTATCTCAGAAGGTCTAGCCTTCAGCTGCTTGCAAGCATCTTAATCCCAATTTGTGACCATACTTCTCCCCCTCTTATTTACAACATCATTGTAATAGGGAGTTAAATGGTTTTCCATGTAACCACTCTTTCTGGCACTTCCTCATAGGATTAATTTAAGTGACACCTCATAGTAAATGCACATGGCAGTCAATTTGCAACTTCTTGCAAATCATTCGAACCTAAAGGTTCAGTTTTAGTACGTGATCCTGAGCCTAAATGCTTACTGCATTCATTATAATTTCCTGGCATTCATTTTGGTACTCGAAATCTCCCCCTAATGCCTAGAAAAGCTCATGATTCAAGCAAATGTACGGGCCGTAAATAGATTCTCATGAAGAGATTCTAAAACTTAATGATCGACGGAGAATGAATTCTCACATAGATCCCCAGTTTTCTGTGTGCCCATATATGTACGTTGCGGTGGTGAGATTGGGATCATACCCAATGTACGCATGGGAAATCTTTCACGGATTCCCACGTACTAAAAACCATAGGGGAACTTGTACATGCAGTACGTGCAGTACATGCAGTTAATCACAAGTCAGGAGTATGCAAAATTTCCTGACTCCAACCATAACCAGTTGGAAATGACAATTCATTACTGATGGTCATTAATGATCTGAAATTTCCGAATCTATCACAGATTCATCATATCCTTTATAGATATCATTCTGAATACCAAGACAAACAATCACCATTGTAAGCACATTTGGTAAATTCAGTAGTGTGGGGGCTAATGTGCTCAAGCTTGAGACATTATTGCTTAATGATCATGTGTTGTCCGAAGGACACACTTGAGGTCATCATATAGATGCACCAAAGAACCATATAAAGCCCTCAATGTCCATACCATCTATGTAATGGACCACACTCGTTCCTTTGAAACAATTCAAATAACTTAACCAATTCAGATCTGATTTTAAGATAAGAGGGACTTAAAATCTCATTTCCAATGATACTCATCAAGTATCCATCTTATGGGAAAAACATGACCAACAGAATTGTCCATAACTTTTCATTTCATCCCAATAATGGAATTACCAATTCAGTCTTACCCAGCATGGTAAGTATCATCACATGAAAAGTTATAACATTTGCAACACTTTGTATGGGAGGATGCATATAGAATACAGTCCATAAGAAATGTTTCTGAGAAACATATGTAATATCCATCACTATCACCTTGTGTTTCCACATGATAGAAATTATATGGATATCTCTATAATATGGTAAGATAACAATTAGGATGTATCAACACATCCTTGATACTTCCAATACCAAAGGGGATATGATAATAACATATCATGATATCGCGCGAAGCGATTGTCAAAATATTCTTTCCTCTTTCCAAAAGAATATGAGAATATTTTGTTTCCCCACTTATAGAGTTTGTGGCTCAATTCTCCACATTGCATGTTTCTTCCTCAATTGGAAGAATCCCTGTACAAGTTTGCACAACTCAAATCAATGAGTCTTCAACTCCCTTGATGAGTTGGTTCAACTCTAATCGATGAGTTTGTTCAACTCAAATCACATGAGTGATCAACTCCAATCGATGAGTTTGTTTAACTCAAATTCATATGAGTTTTTACACTCAAATCACATGAGTGTGTTCAACTCACATCGCATGAGTTGAACCTATCAATTATGAGATTATACCAAATCTCATGCATCATTTAAATAGTACTCAAAAGCAAATCATCTAACAAAGTGGTCTTCTCTTAGAAAAAGAAGTGTTGTTACATGATTAGTCCAAATCATGAATTACACAACTAACCACTGTTATCATGTCAGATGGAAGATTGAAGTACACTTTATATCTTAGCTTTCATGAGTAGTATGCATCTATTGGTATTTCATATACAAGATTAGATGCTTAGGCATACAACACTATACCACGTATAGTGTAATGACAAAAGAGTTTGTCATACTCATTGCCCTTCCCTTTTTAATGTGCTTGTATATTTGCTTTCAAGTAAAATATATGAATACAAAGTGTTAGTCTACAACATAATATAAACACATACTCATAAGTCCATAAGTCTTATGATTTTCTTTGCTATTCATTTTTCGCTTGCACATCAAGCCGTAAAAGCACATAAGTTCTTTTCATAAGAACCACAAGAGAAAGGGAGCATCTCACTTCCTCTAAAATAAAGAAGTGAATCCCCATATTATGCAAAAATGATCTTGATATCCAATGAACATTGAGGATAATTAAGCCCATTAGGCGAGTTCATCAAACTCTATTAAATAATTATCCTCCAAATAGATTAACCATTTTCTGATGTTGTAATATGCCGCAAAATATATCATATCTTTATATGTTGGAGAATTCCAGGTAACACATAAAGTGTACCAAAGATTTTTTTAAAAAAAAAAATTGGTGTACACAACGTAGATAATCTCCATGTAATGAAACAATGGAGTAGATCTCCCAGTAGTGGGCAAAACTTTTGCTGCCTGAAAGCATGGTCTCTGGGCTGATATATTCAAAGAACATATCGCAGCCAATGCTTAGGACTCCACTACCCTGTGCTTGACCAAAATTTCAAAAAATAAAATGGAAATCACCATAAAGGTGAATAACCAACATCACATCTCCAACATATCTACTTGGGTGAACACATAGGTAATCATCATAACCATATGATGTAGACCTCTTACTGATGGGCAAATAACATTTTGCTGTCTAAAAGCTTGGTCTCTAGGCAAATAAATTTCAAGAACTTATTGCAGCCAAAGCCTAGATCTCCATCATGTGTTGAATAATCCCAAGTTAAATATATATGCATCATATTTTGCAAGAATTCATCATTTAATTAAGTAGTACTTAATTAAAAGAATTCTTTTAGTTGTCATCATGACTGCAGTGTCTAGCCTGGCTCCATAGCCCACGACGCCTGCATGGTCCATGATCTTTTTGGGTAGCACGTATAGGTAATCATCTCGAAAGATGTAAACCTCATAGTGATAGGCATTTCAAATGCGGCCTAAAGCACGGTCTCTGGGCTACTAAACTCTATAAAGAATTTAGCGCAGCCAGTGCTTAGGGCTCCATCACCCTATGCTTTTCCCCAAAAAAGTGCAACCTTATTTTGCATGAAGACCATTAAGTTTCGACTTTATGTGTTATGTTTTCCATGCAAACATAAAAGAATGCAAAAAATAAAAGCAAGTCGAAAATATGTGAATTATAAATGTAAATAAAATATAATTCACTATCAAGTCTGTATTTTTCATAATAAAAACAGACAAGTATGTGTAATTACATATATCATCATCAGTCTAAATATGCAAATTTAGACGCCCTAACTCAAGTTAGAATTGAATGTACATATAAAACCAGGTTTTATACTAAAATTCAGAAACTAATAAGGTAAACAGGCCTTATAGGCCTATCTAGTCTTGTGGGGGCGGCCCAAGCGCCACCAGGACGAGGGAGCCCAGGCGCCACCAGGCCGAGGTGGCCTATGCGGCCAGCCTCAAGGCCGGGGCGATCTAGGTGTGCCTGCCAGGCCGGGGCGGCCCAACACCAGCGAGGTCCACGTGCAGGCCCACGCGTGGCCAGGTGCTCCTCGCGCCCAATAAAAAAAGGGAGGCGCTTAGGGTTCCGCCCCATGCCTAGCCGCCGCCGCCGCATGGTGGGTTGCCCAGCCGTCCCTGCCTTGACGAGCCGCCGCTAGTGGGGCCGCGCTCGCGCCGGGGGGGGCAGCCTCGCCCGCGCGCTCCGGCGAGCCGAGCCACCGGCACCGAGGGGGCTCGCCCGCCCCTGCCGGGGTCGAGGCCAGTCGCGCCCGTTGCCGGGTCACCGAGCGCCCCGTGGGGCCGCACCGCACCCGTCCCTGCCTTGTCGAGCCGCCGCCAGTGAGTATGGCCGCCGGCGCCGCGATTCGAGCCGCGCGTCAGTGAGTTCGCGCGCGCTGAGCGCCAAGCCCGAGCCTCGCTCACTCCGTGGCGGGTGGAGCAACGCCCGTGATGGGGCCGATGGCGGCGTCCGTGACCGAGCAACGGTTGACCGGCATCGACGCCATCGCCGACCGCGCCCGCACCTGCCCGGGATCCAGGGAGCGCCCGCGCCGCGGCGGTGCTCGCGGCCGAGCTAAGGCTCACGCCGGGGCCGCGCCTGTGCCCTTGCGAGGGTTGCGCCCGCGCCGGGGAGCCGTCAGGGGAGCGAGGCCTCCCATGCCTTGCCCGCACAGGAGGCGGGTTGAGTCGCGCTGCCCTGGGCCACCGTGGCCATACGCCAGCGAGCCGGAGTCCTCGCCCGCGCTAGAGAGATGCGTCCGCGACCGTCGTGGCCGCGACGCGCCCGCGGGGTCCATCCGCCAGGACAGCCGCTGGCTCGATCCGCGCCGCTAAACACCATGGGCGTGGTGTGCCTCAGCGCGTTGGCCATGCCGGGTGGATCCGGCCGCCAGTCCTCACGCCAGCGAGACGGCCGTCGCCGTTCTTCGCGCCAAGCAAGCAGCCACCAGGGGCTCCTGCCCGCGCCTGCGCCCGCTGTCGGGGCCGGAGTGCGCCCGCGCCCGCTGCCGGGGCCGGTGCGCCATGGTCGGGTTGGCCTATGCGCGCGTGCGCGTGCCTGCGCATGCCAAGCCATGGCCGGGCCTCGCCGGGCGCTCTGAAGCCGTTGATGGCATGCTTGGCCGATGGTCGTCACAAAGTTCTTCACGCAAACGACAAATGCAAAGATGAACAGTAGGATCAATACCTTCCTGTTGTTCTAGAGGCAGAGCCCTCCAATTTTCTTCAACAGCGAGTGATCTCTTTCGATTCTTTCTCTCTAACAGAAAATTCTTTCTTCTCTCGCGAGCATCGTGCTGATAACGTGTTGTAACTCAGTGAAAACGAGATTCGAGAGAATAGTGCAAATGACAGTTGTTCTTTATTGCAGGGAAGACTTGTTTATATATATGTGACAGAGGTCATCACCAAAGGGTGTGTCCCTTGGGGATGTATTCGTCGAGTCCCTTGGATTGGTCACCATATCACATATAACTTTGTAATATGTTATTTTGTAACGTTAGCAAACTGGTTCGTCGTGGCCTGCGGAGACACAACGCATAACAAAAAGCAGGTAAGGCAATCGGAGCCCTCATGGCGCCGCTCTTATCATCACCAACTCGCTCGGCACCGCCGACCGGTGTCACTGTCATCTGTCTCTGTCATGGGACCCATGGCCAGCGCGGACGCGCCGGCACGTCAAGCCGCAATATTCCACGGGCGGCGGCGGGCCCGGCACCACGTTCTCGCCAATGATTTCGTCCCTTTGGTACAAGGTCCAACACACGTGGCAGAGAAAGAGAAGTCGACTTCTCGAGTCCTTCCATCGAATTGAATCGAATAGTTGGTCCGTTGGTTCTATGATTCTATCTGCCTTCGATCAAACCGAATCGTTTTTTCCCGTAATATGTTAATAAAAAGAAATCACTTCTAGCGACATATTTAATTATATACCTAAATATTTCATCGTATATGCTAATTTTTTTTCCTTCGCCAAAGATAGATAGTAGATCTCGCTCTTTAAGTTGTCCGACCAACAACATATAGAGATATTGTTTGAAGGTAAACATATATGAAAGAAAGGTTTCTATAAGTGACAAATTAGAGAGCAAGTTTAGAAAATAATGTTCGATATGTTCTTAGATAAAATGTATTTCTGATTTCACCCTAGCTAAAGATGTTTAAATGTGTTGACCGAGTTTATAGAAAAGATATTACCATATATAGGGGGCGAAGCCGAGGACCTATATCTTCTGCTTAGATACCCCCATTATGCCATACAATTTTGAATGTATCTTCTGATTGAAATATCAATCAAGGGACTATGAGTTGTATAGGGCATATACAATAGTATTTAATATAGAGGCTCTTAAGGTATCTAAAGGGATATTTATAAAAAAATCATGGAGCCGTCTCTACGAAGAGACTTCTCTGATCGTAACCCAAGTAGTAACAGACGTCTTCATTTCTATTGTGCGAATATGTCGTCTTTTATATCGATCTGATGCTATACAGACGCATTCAGTTATACATTTATTAATAAACTATATTTATAAACATTTCATTATATAATAAAGACGTGTTTGGAAAACTGTTTTGGTATTTCTTCACTGTACATGCCTTTAAGCTATCCCACGGTATTAAGGGGGTGTTTGGTTTTAGAGACTAATTTTTAGTCTCTCCAATTTATTCCACTTTAGTCACTAAATTATCAAATATGGAAACTAAAATAGAGTTATAGTTTTCATATTTTGCAATTTATAGACTAAAGTGGAATAAAATGGAGGGACTAAAAATTAGTCCCTAGTAACCAAACACTACCTAAATGGAAATGAAGCTAAGCCCGCTAAACTAATCCTTAGCGTGAAACATGTGTTTTGAGATCATCAACCGCGAACTGCACAGGCAAAATTTTGGCCGCGCAACTATACGGCGGTTGGTATCATTCAACCATATGGCTGGGCTGCTAGCTCATCAGATTCCTAAACGCGTGAAAGAGAAGGGGCAATCACTCGAGCAGAATATTGTGACGAACTCCAAGCGTTAGGTGGCCACCTACCGACGTTACGGGCGATCAATTGTTAACCTGGAATCCTGTTGTTATGGAAGGTGAATGGATTGTTTAGTTGCTGTGGACGACGAGCTCAACCGCAAAAGAACTGTTCAGAGGCCCCGCCTGTGCCATCCGAACTCTGAACCAGTCGGGTTCAGGGAAAAAAAAAAACATCATTTCAGCCGCGCGCCGGCGACGGGGACATGACACCTCCGCTCGCTAGGAGATTCATGCATTGGAGCCGTAGAGGAATGGGAAAGAAGGCCGCCGGAGTCGCCACTGGCATGTCGGCTGGTGAGGCGGACGGCTTCTCTGCCTCTAGCTAGCTGAGGCCTCCTTTTCGTCCCATACCTTCCGTACCGCGCGCAACGCGCGCAGACGGCGCCCATCTGCCTGTTCATACTCCTACTAGGCTACTACCACGACGTCGGAATACCTGACACGCACGCCCTTACGTTTTGGAACACCGTGATCGGCTCCGCGTAGGCGCAGAAAACGCACACATGTCCTCGGAATTCTGCCGGGATCGGCCACAAACTCTTCTCCAGGTGCACCTAGAAGGTTCCCGTCCGTCTGGCCAATTTTCTTTCAGCCTGGAACGTGAGTTGATTTGATCTCCGATCCCTCGGGTCCCTGTCGACGAACATATACACCGCATATACCTGCCTGCCATCTTCCACACGGCACGCCTGCCGGATACCGCGCTTGCAACCAAAGCGTTCGTGAAGTAAATTTGAAGACTTCTCTTTTTTTTTTCTTTCTGGAAGGAAACCTACGGTACGTGTAACGTGGCCCTGTTTGCACTGCTGCCCGTAGCCGTAGTCGACCCTCTTCCGTCACCCTACACCGCATGTGTACTGCGCTGGCTTAAACTGCGTCCGGCCGGCTCTGGGCAGGTGTACGCGCGCGTACGTGTACGGCAGCTGCCGTTATTGACCCCCATGAGAACGTAGGCAATACGGTATTACGATTTACGATCGAGTCGGCATGAAGGAACAATCAACACGAGCGTCCATGTTTTGTCAAGGGAGAAAGAAAAAAGGAGCGGTCATGGCGAGTGATATTTTTTTTATATGCTAGCGTGGGTATCGTTGAGAACTACGTTATCACGGATCACCAGATCCGCTCTCTTCCCTCCCGTCAGCAGTAGAGGCGCGAGAAGTTGTAGAAGATTCGTCTCCCTTCCCATTAGCACGACAGAGGAAACACAATAGACACGATGTAGGGTTGGGCCTCTGGCCTCTTTCTCTTCTCTATTCCATATGAGGGGTACAGGTTCTATATATAGAGACGCGATAGCCCTCAAGGCTATATTCGGTATTTGCACACATAACCCTTCATTAGGGTTTCTCAACACTCCCCCTTGGGCGAGTACCGCGACCAACACATGCCTCGTTAAAACTCCAAAAAAACCCAGTGGGAAAATATGGAGAAAGAGTGCATGGTGATACAAATTGCATTTGCACTTTGTTGCCTCGTTAAAAACCTCATGTGAGAAATTTCAAGAAAACTCACCAAGGGAAAAAGAGTACAACAGCTGTCATCGGGACAGATTTCGATCCTCTGGGATCTAGATTCTACCGAATCTTCTACAAAGGCTAACTTTAGAAATGTGCTCCCCCTGATCCTTGCAAAACTGTATCAATATGGCAAAATATTTTCTTCTGGAAGTATATGCACATATAGATTTAGCAAACAGATTGCATATCCTTGCAAAGATTATTTCAGAAACTTCACCTCAACTCACTTCTAGGATACATGAGGTAAGTGCACGTATCAACATAAATAAGCCACTTCAACTAGTGGTGTTCGATCGACCAGATCTACATATTTGATAGAAACTTCCATAAAGGTTCACATATTGATCATCAAGCTGACGCCTTCAGGGCATAGAATATGACATTTATTGTCACACGATTGTGATCAATATAAGCATTCGCTCCCCCTGACGATGACATATGTCAAAGTCGTTATCCCTCATAACTCAAGCATATTCTTCAAGATATATATCTCATTGTTCATCTGGAATAACGAGAATGGATGAGGTTAGGGTGCTATCATTTTCTATCTTACACCACAATTTATACATAGTTGTGCAAAGCAAATAACATGTCCTTCAATAGGACTTAGGGGATAATATAGTTGCAATAGTACATATTCTAAATATGACACATCGCTCGAGGCGTTCATCCATTGCAACATCTATGATGGTGTCACAAAAGTCCATCTAAGATCGTAATCCATCAGGGATTTTTCATCGATCAGATACATCATTATAGTCTGTCATTCTGGCATAATGGGGATATTTTGCCAGTAACACCTAAACCTTATAGGTTTCTGCCATCAGGGCTTTAGAGGATACCGTAATTCCACATCTAGTGGAAATTACCATGAGTAAAACTCATGGAATGCACACGTGCTTATTTGGTGAACTTTAAGTCCTTTGGTACCTCATCTTATTCCTTTTTGGGTCTGTATGGGTCTTTATCCCTTTATAGGGATTATCAAACTTTGGTGTTCAACACAGACTTTGTTTCTTCTGGATAGATTCCATCTAGGAACGATAGTCTCAACTACGAGATATTCTCCCTACATAGGAGAGTGATCATTCATCAGGAATGTATTATTCGGTATGAGATTTATATGTTGCATATTTATAATTCAAAGATATGTGTCCTCCTAGGATCTCATGACGGATCTTCAGAATCCTATTAACTGCATATTTTAATTCATGCCATTTGCCAGATATATTACATAGCGGAACAGTGTTTATTCAACACATACGTGGGATGGGTCTCTCACAAGACCGCTTGAACCATCGCATTCACCACACATTATTTCAATAGTGCCCATAAATGTCCGAACTTCAAGCTCATGACTTTCATTTTGCGATTATTGGTTCAGCCTCGATTGCATTTATCAATGACCCGATAAGAGAGCTTAAAGCACTCATGCCTAGGACTTTGTTTTGGATCCATTTGCAATCTAGAGGGGTAAGATAGGTGTCGACATATTTGTCTCCCACATTTAATAATGATCTCCGTCATTTCCCAAAACGAAAGATTCATTGTTCTGTATTCCCAGCACAATGATATTGCGCGCATTGCTAGAAACTTCAT